>JAGTJL010000004.1:0-1200000 GCA_020746875.1 Rhexocercosporidium sp. MPI-PUGE-AT-0058 | reverse complement strand
CGCGACACAACGCAAATAATCCTTCCAAGCACCCATGGCGCGCGCAGGAGATCAGACCGATGAGCAGACTGAGGATGAAAATGAAATATCAACGCCGGAGGAAGCTGCGAGAGTTGTGATGGGCGCGGATGAGTATATCGACCGTTCGTTAACCCCACTACCGCGCAATACCCCGCTGACAGAATAGGAATTGTTCAACGCCATTCAGAAGCCGATACGGATTCCGATATCGACATTACCGGTATTGCGCCCTCTACATCCGAGAATGGAAAGCGGAAGGCAGGAGAGAGGGTGGAATGGTCGTCAGACGAAGGATCAGGAGAGGATGCATACGAGAAATTCAAAAACCGGAAGTCTGCCAAAAGAAAGAAGATGGCAGCGAACAAGAAGAAGCTGAAGGAGAAGACCAAAGAAATGGTGGAGAGCAGGAAGAAGTCCAAAAATAATGGAGGGCCGTCCAAGAAGGAGAGGCTATGGGGCGATGAGTCTGATTACGCGCTGCTGGACGATGAGATACCTGAATACTTGAAGCAGCGACGAAAAGAATTCGACAGAAACTATAACCAACACCACGAAGAAGCACTCAAAGTACCTCCAAGATACGAAGACATTTACTTCTCGGACGACGAGAGAATTGCGGATCTTGCTGAGCGTCCGGACTTCCCATCATCTATCGACCCTTCAAGAGAATACAAAGATATTGAGTTACCTCATTCGGCAGGGGTTATCCCAGCATCTATTGCGCAGTATTTGCGGGACTATCAGGTCACTGGTGTTGGGTTTTTGCATGAGCTATTTGTCTACCAGAAAGGTTGGATTGAGATCCCTAGATTTAAGATTTAAAGACTAACTGATATAAGGCGGTCTTCTTGGGGACGACATGGGTTTGGGCAAAACTGTTCAAGTCGCTGCTTTCTTGACAGCGGCATTCGGCAAGACTGGGGATGAAAGGGATGCTAAGCGTATGCGGAAGATGCGAAGGGCTTCAAGCAAGCCCTGGTATCCTCGAGTCCTCATTGTCTGTCCCGGAACATTGATGGATAACTGGAAAAACGAACTTGAGCGATGGGGATATTGGCATGTCGATAAATATTATGGCAGCAAGGGAGAAAGGGAATCCGTTGCCCAAGCTGCTATCTCAGGCCGTCTAGAAGTCGTCATAACCACTTACACGACGTACAGAAATCACCTGGAGAAGTTGAACCAGACCCAGTGGGACTGCGTTGTTGCAGATGAATGCCACCAGCTGAAGGAACCATCATCAGAGACTACCAAGGCGATGAACCAAGTTAATGCTCTATGTAGGATAGGACTTACGGGAACTGCGATTCAGAACAAGTATGATGAGCTATGGACTTTACTCAATTGGACCAACCCTGGCAGATTTGGTCCATTGTCGACCTGGAAGACCAGCATCAGCAATCCCTTGAAAATGGGACAGTCGTACGTATTTCTGCCTATTTCTGCCTATTTCTGCTGATTATCTCTGCTGAAACTCCTAGTCATGATTGTACCAACCATCAACTCAAGCAAGCAAGACAGACCGCCGAGAAACTCCGCGATAACTTGCTACCTCAGTTCTTTCTTCGCCGCATGAAGTCGCTCATTGCTCACCAGCTTCCAAAGAAGACCGATAAAGTCGTTTTCTGTCCTCTCACAAGCCTTCAGAAAAAGGCGTACGAGTCCTTTCTTGAAAGTCCTCTTGTTGAGACTGTCAGAACCTCTGCCGATGACTGCGATTGTGGCAAAGGTCTCAAACGTGGATGGTGTTGTTACACGACCATTCCAGGTTCAAACACGTCCTGGCGGGTAAGTCCCACCTTGCAAAATATCCTAGTCAAGCGCTCACATTGTCCAAGGCCATGGTCTTCCCTGCGATTACGATTCTTCAGAAATTATCGAATCATCTCGCAATCTTGATGCCGAATCCAGACGACCCACCTGAGAAACGAGAGCGAGACCTTGACCATTTCAAAGAGATACTTCCAGACCACTGGAGAGACCTTTATGAGAACCGTGGATCTCTAGCAACCCTCTCTAATCCGGAGTTTTGCGGAAAGGTTTGCTTTCAGTTCCATTTCGAAATTTCTCTCTCTAACACTCTTCGTAGTGGGCAATCCTCAAAAAGCTTCTCAAATACTGGCACGAGAATGGCGATAAAGTCCTTATATTCTCACACAGTGTGAGATTGTTGGAGCTGCTACGTTATCTCTTCAATCTTACCAGCTACACAGTCAGCTTCTTGAGCGGGAAGACGAAGAATGAAGACCGGCAGAAGTTTGTCGATGCTTTCAACTCCGATCCCGACCAGTTTGTCTTCCTAATATCGACGAAAGCTGGGGGTATGTATTCCTTAACACACCAGCACAGTATTTTGCTAATCCAGCAGGCGTCGGGTTAAACATTACCAGCGCCAACAAAGTGGTCATATTTGATCCTAACTGGAACCCTAGTTACGATCTACAGGCTCAAGATCGGGCATATCGAATTGGTCAACTACGAGATGTCGAGGTGTATCGATTGGTCTCTGCCGGCACAGTTGAAGAAATTGTGTATGCTCGCCAAATATACAAGCAACAGCAAGCAAACATTGGATACACTGCTTCGACTGAACGGCGGTACTTCAAGGGTGTTCAGAACATGCCCGGCCAAAAAGGAGAGATCTTCGGTCTGCACAACCTTCTCACATTCCATGCAGATAGTGTTGTTTTGCGAGACATCGTCAACAAGACAAATGTGGCAGAAGCTAAGCGAGGCGTCGCAATTTTGGACTTCGACATGGATGATGCGGCAAATGACGAAGATAACCCTCTTAAACTCGATGATCTTGACGATGAAGACGGCGCTATGAGTCAACTGGCAGCTCTCTTGACTGAGGATAGTTCGAAAAAGAAAACAAAACCACGACCTAAAACGGACCCGATCCAGGCAATCCTCGCTGCCGCAGGTGTTGAGTACACGCATGAGAACTCAGAAGTCGTTGGTTCCTCCAGAGTAGAGGCAGAGCTCAGTCGTCGTGCCGTCGAGACGGGAAACGATGCAGAGTACGGTGAGCAAAGGTTATTTGACGATTCCCAGGCTGGAGATGCTAGCCCCGGGAGGGTTCAGTATGAATATCATCCACCTGACGATGTTATGCTCAGGCAATTCTGTACCATGGCAAAGGAGTTCGGGTTTGGTAGTGCAACGGAGTTTGCGTTTGCTGTCGAGGGCATGACTCAAAAGCAGAGAACGTATTGCTTGGAGAGGTTTTATCTGAAGAGGAAAGAGCGGATGGCTGAGTTGGAGCAGAAGGATAATATGATCGAGCGCGGACGTGAGAATGAGAGTACTCTCGGGCTGGACATGGATGCTGAGATGGAAGCGGAGTTACTGGAAACTCGGGCTGTGGCAAGTCGTGCTGTGGAATCAAAATCCACAGAAACAACGATTGTGGAATCGAAAACCATGAATGCCGTCGAAGAGGACGTGGAGACGGAGGATGATGACGATGACGAATTATGAGGACACAGATGATACCCAGGGGGAAAGAATGGCGTGTTCGTCCGTAGACAGCATCATCGTGCTGCTACCTTTTGAAAAGATCTATTCCGTGATGCTACTCTTACGCTGGGGATGTTTCTATGTAAGAACTAACTAAAGTACTGGGTATATCAAACCCAACCCCGCCCATAAAATGCTGATGATACAAAAACTATTTAATCGCTTGCAGTATCGTCGTCCTCACTGCGCGTCTTCATCTCCTTCAATCCTCCCTTTCCCTTGCCCTTTCCGCCCTTCTTGGCCTTGACACCCTTGCCCCTCAAGCCGACTGGGACCTCCTTTCTCACCTCCCCGTTCTCGAAGAGGACGCCAATGTCAGCTCGGCGAGCGACAACCTTCTTCCAGTTTTCTTTGGCAATGACTCCGTTGGCATCGCCTTCGGTAACTACATTGCCGGCCTCGGTTCGTGCCCAGCGGATCTTGGGCTCAGCCTCCATGATCTGGCGAAGGTTGATGTGGATGGACACGTCGGCGTCACTCTTGGGGGCTCTGACTTCGGAGCCATCCTCTTGTACTACGATGGTAGCGAATTGGAGGAGGGCCTGGCCGCCAGCTCGCTTGATGCCTCCTGAGGCGAGGATGAGTGGGTAGTTGGGGTAGGAGGTCTCGTAGACGATGAAGTCTGGGAGGTCTTCGGTGGTAGTGGTGAGAGGGGTAAACTTGGGGGTTGCGGCGGAAGTGGGGCTCATGGGGCCGGAAGGAGTGGGGTTGACCTTGATGAGGTAGTTGGAGGGGAGGGCTTCCTCGGCGTCAGGGTCCTCTTTGCTTTCTGGCTTAAGCTTCAGGCTGAAGCGGGATTTGGAGGCGGGGGATTCGACGAGGTTTTTGAGTTCGGGGAATTTGACTTCCAGGGAGGAGAGGTTTGGTCGTTGGAGCTGGACTTTGTCAGATCGGTTGTCTGAAAGATGAGATGTTATTTTGATTGGAGACTTACCACTTCCTCACACTCAACCCATCCTTCGGAGTCAGCTACGAGCTTCTCCTCTCCCTCGTCTTGCTCCTCGCCCTCCTCGATTGTTCGCTTCAAAACCCAGGTCAGGGCCTTCGATATCATGCTCTCACGATCGTCGACGACGCTGTATCCTCGGCCACGGCCTTTGGTGTTTTTGGAGACACTTCCACCGTGCTTACTACGGCCGTGTCTGGAAGCATTTGGGGAGATTGGAGAAGGGTCCATGATCTCACGATCAAGGGAGAGACTCTGAAGAGGTTGGAGAACTGCGGCGGCCATTGTGAAGATTGAAAAGGTATTTGTGTTTTGAGAAGAGAGAGAACTGTTGGTAGCAAAATTGGGTATTGTTTCGAAGAATATGAAGAATCAGAGGAAGTAGTCGAGCAGAGGAAAGGGTATGAAGTGAGACAGGAAAACAAACGGGGAGGTACGCAAGATATATGGGAAAGCTCTTCTCCTGCTTCGGCGGCCAACACGGTGAAACCAGACCTTCCTTTCCTAGTTGTCCGTCTAATGCAGTAGCTGTCAACAGAAAACGCGAAGCTTGCCCAATGCCAGCATGCTCTTGCAGAGCCCAGCCAACGGCTTCGCGCTTTTACATTTACCCTTTCACTTACCTGCATATTGATGCACCAAGTCATAGGCACTTACTGCCTCCGTTCGTGTCTAGTAGCGGGGTCGTTCCTGCAACGCTTAGCAAGTCTTGAAGCTATACACATGGCGGTGTGGATCTCGTGTGACAGCGAAGCGATTAGCCCACGGCTCGACCCGCAACAGGACGCGTGCGAGTCTCTCATGCGTTCGTTCTGAGGCCAGCGGGGCGACAGATAGCGAATCGTGAGGTTGGATAGAGAGGCGGGAAGAGCGGTGTACAACCTCGCTTCCACGAATAGTATTGTAGTCACGTGTATCGCCCCCTTAGGCGGTTCTGGCGGGAGTTGGTACTTAGGGGGAGTGTCGGGAAAGGCGTTGGTAGGGAGCCCATGTGATGGATTTCTTGAATTGTCAGTTCTTTTTTGGGTAGAGGGGTAAAGAGAGGGGTAGCTACAGGAGGATCTGAATGCAGGGAACAGCTGTAACCAAGATTTGTGTGTTGTCACGTCTTTAAATTCCCGACATCAATATATTGCTGTACTCCACTTCGGTACATGAATGCGCATGCTGGTAAGACTGAAACATTTCCAAACACTCAGAGAAACAGACAAGAAAGGTTTAAAGAGGGATCCAGATGAGCAATTAGATCTCAATGTCATGGCACTGACTGTGGGGTAGTTAATCTCGATGAAACGGAAAGAAACCAGCTCTTTGCTAACATCACAACAGGGCAACTTATCAACATTCTCTGCGGTAGCCCCACTTGTCAGCATACTGCAAGGTGACTATCTCAGACCTACATCATGTAATGTATCATGCAGTGCACGAGTTTACTCCTCCCGTTTGCCATGATATGATCCACTTCAGAGTAGATGCCGAATCCACAGAAGAAAGTGGAAGAGTCCAAGAAGGCCACATTGGCTGCTCGAAGCATAAAGCTAAAAAGGATCTAAACCGGGCTCATTCGTGGCAATGTGTACTTTGTCATAATAGATCTTGGTTGAGACTTCACATATGGACACGCGACATGTGGTCTGAATCTCGAAACAGACGGGACCGGCATAGACTCGATGCTAGAAGATAGAGATGGTCCTCTTTTCAACAGCTCAGAATTCTGAAATACAGCCGCTCCTAAGAGGGGTAGTCGAACTCCGAGTCTCTCTGACCATATAGCGCACCCGACTTTACCCCGCAATTGCTCCAGCTCCATCGCCCGTGTCCTTGAATAATATATGGCGTTGGGACCTGGTGACTCCTTTGAGATCCGTACCCCACTTTTGGTCCGGAGTGAGTCGTCAAGCTTTCCTTTGAGCAAGATCAAACATCGATCGAAGAGGTTTAACATCTCGGACAGTCGGCGATTTGAACACCCATTGCCACCACACGAGGAGTGAAAATAGAAGATGTGAAGTGAGTGAGATATGAAGACATGATTCTGCAACAGCTCAAAATATGATCGAAGGAAAACAATACGACTCAGATAGGCTTGGTCCCAAATTTACTTCAAGGTATTACCATATCGAAAGTCACGATCCCCGAGTAATGTAGCTCAAGAGGTTTTATAGGTCCGAGACTAGACGTCAAAGAACTGTCTTCCAACCTCGTAGGGTTCGGTATGGCAAGCGAAGCTCTTCAACTACGAAAGCAGTACATTATGCATAAGCCTAAGTACCCGAAATCTTTGTAGTAGCTATCTTCCGGAGCATAGCAAACCCTGTGAAGTCGATGGTACAAAAATCTGGCACTTGCCCGAAAAGCACGGAAACAAGACATGGAAATAAGACTCGAAATGAACAGCTGAGAGTATCCAATGAAAAGACGAACCAAAAAAATTTCCAAGCCCAAAGAAGGACGAGTCCATACCGCCACAGAAGACTCCAGCGGCTGACTCAAACGCCACTCAAACGCCACATTGTGGTTTGGCCATCACCAGCCACCTTCAGGGGCTATCGACGGCATTAACATCTTCAGGTGACCCTCCACCGATGACGATATTTGATGATGCTGAGTATGTCTTGGTGTGAAAGCTCAGCCTTTGATGAAGCTCACCGATGCCCTTACTGTAGCTGTTGGATATTCTCCCCAGGGGGTGATTGCATGCGACGTCTCAATGTTGATATTGCCGAGACTTCCAGAGACCGAGGCGACATCGGGATGAAGCTGAGCTGAGCGAGGCAGTGAAACAAGGCCAATCCATCTGGATGTATGGACCATACCACCTTCCCAAGTATCAAATATCCCGAGGAAATCTCAGTAGCATTCAGCCAGCTCTTGACATCGTAGCTTCCTTTGGACATCGGTGATATAGCCGCGTATCTTGTTAGGTAGAATTCGTTAGTACTGTATTGCCTCTTCTATCTGAAGGTCGCGTGTGGTGTCTTGTCAATATCCAGCCCTCGTTACGGCATTGAGGCTGTGTTGAAGTATTGCCTTCTAGACCTCCACACGTCATATCTACTCGGATGCATGACTCTGAGTCTCCACGCTCCCTTATGCCGATGTGCAACTTGGTCCAGGGGGTACGAGCACGACTGTGAGTGCCGAGATGTCGTCTTGTGAAGGTGTATCGATAGAAATTTGAAGCCATGAATTGAGAAATTGGTGGTTCAAGTATTTCTCCTTCCTGCTGAAGACCCTTCGGAGGTTAATCTGGTGCCCGGACAGTGATCCACAGGCTTCCAGGCTTCATGCAAGGCTCCAGGGGTTCGGGATGTCAGCATCGCTTAAAGTCCAAGTAAGGTTTAGGGCGTTGCCACTAAAGTGATAGCGTCAATATTGCCTTCAGAACGACAATTATCTGATGCGACCTGACCTTCTTCCTTTACAAACAAAACATGTATTTTTGTTGCTAACATCAATCGACGTCAGGGTAGGATATTTGGTACGGGATTTGATCTGTTGCGGCAAAGGTCGTAGGGCAGATAGAAGGAAGGAAGGAAAGGAATTGACCCAGTACCGCATTGAGGGACATAGCGACACGACAAGGGGTCCAAGTACCGTGCTCTACCAACATAATGTTGCCCTCTCCTATGCCAAAGTCACCAGTCAACTACGGGACAATCGAGCGTCACGATACCGAAAGTATGGATTCAGATGACCTGTCACCACATAGTACCGACTACCGGGACCAGGCTCTCACCAATGGCCATCATGAGCCATCCTTCGACCGAGCTCGTCGTCGCTCTTTCATCGAGGAAGATGAGGATCCCCTTCAGATTGAGCCTCCGACGATGAAGAAGAAAGAGGAAAGGGTTACTTGGTCTAGTCTACCTCACAAGAGCCAGCTGGCTATCTTGACTCTGGCCAGACTGTCGGAGCCATTAGTACAGACTTCGCTACGGTCCTACTTGTTCTATCAATTACGATCTTTCGACCCAAGTCTTCCGGCTTCAACTATCGCCTCTCAAGCAGGAATCATGCAAGGTTCATTTGCTGCTGCTCAACTTTGCACAGCTATGTTATGGGGACGATTCTCAGACCGAGGCGGCCGGAAACGGATCCTCCTCATCGGTCTTTCGGGAACCATGGTCTCATGTCTAGGCTTTGGCTTCTCAAGGAATTTCTATCAGGCTCTGATGTTCCGAATGTTGGGCGGTGCTTTGAATGGCAATGTTGGTGTCATGAGGACCATGATCAGCGAGATTGTCAGGGAGAAAAAGTTCCAGTCGAGAGCCTTCCTGATTCTGCCCATGGTGGCAAATATCGGAAGCATCATTGGGCCCATGATGGGAGGTATCACATCTGATCCTGCTGGAAACTTCCCGGATATTTTCGGAGGAAACTGGTTTTTAGAGAAGTTCCCTTACTCGCCACCGAATTTGATTAGTGCGACTTTTCTCTCTTGTGCTGCAATGGCGGTCTTCTTTGGCTTAGAAGAGGTAAGCCTCTCTACAGATTGCACATTTCATCTACTGATCATTCCCAGACACATGAAGGTTATGCTCACCAGAAAGACATTGGAATTACATTCCGTCGTAAGGTCTTTTCAGCTGTCAGCCGCTTCTTCGGAAGAAAGAAGGAAGGCTACGAACCAGTCATGAATTCAGAACCCATCGGTCCCAACGGCCACATCATCGAGTACGATCCCGACACCAAACCACGCAAAAGAATCGCACCACGCTACAAGAACAAACTTCCATTCCGTCGTATCTTCACCTACAACGTCATCTGTACACTTATCTGCCATGCTCTAATGTCCCTATCCATGGGCACTTTCCAAAATATCTGGTACTCCTTCCTCTCCACCCCCGTCTACGATCCCTCCAACCCCCCCGAAAACTACACACCCCACCCCCCGTTCACATTCACCGGTGGAATCGGCCTCCCACCCCGCTCCGTCGGCTTCGTCATGGCAATCCTGGGATCCATCGGCATAACGCTCCAGCTTTTTCTGTACCCGCACGTCAACCAACGTCTCGGCACCGTCCGCTCCTGGCGCATCTTCCTCTACTGCTTCCCAGTCGTATACACACTCGCGCCATTCCTCTCGCTCATTCCCTCCACCACAGCGCCGCCAAGTCAGAAAACAGGCGTTCCGATCTGGGCGGCTCTCACGTCCCTCCTCTTCGTACAGGTCGTCGGGAGAACTTTCGCTAGTCCCGCGACTACGATCCTGATCAATAACTGTAGTCCACATCCCAGTGTCCTCGGCACCATTCACGGCATCGGTCAAAGCGCGAGTAGTGCTGCGAGGACGGTGGGGCCGGCGTTGGGCGGTTGGTTGTACGGCGTTGGATTGAAGAATGGGGTTGTGGGCGCTATGTTCTGGGTGTTGGCTTGTGTGGCCGTATTCAGTATTATTGCTAGCAACTGGGTTCGAGAGGGTGATGGGCATGAGATTAGGTTAGATGGGGATGATGAAGCGGAGGCGGAAGCGGAGGCTGAGAATGCGCCTTTGTTGAGGAAATAGTGGTTCTTCTCAGGTAGAGAGGGGCTTGTTGTATGATTGAGTGTATTTCTTTTGTTGCATGGATATTCATGGGTGGGTCTTTGCTGGCGTTTCGTGGTTTTGAATACCCTCTTTAGAGCTGCCCTTTCTTAGATTTTTCTAGAGGGGCATTTGTATTAGAGTAGACATAGAAGTTTATAATTACAACTATTATCCCCACGGCATCTGGTGTATTATCTTGCTCCCGTGATATATGCACAAAATTTCAATTTCAATTTCATTTTTGGTTTTGCTAACAGACTGGTAGGTAGAGGAGACAATCCGTCCATGTTGTTTTGATTTGACTTGATGCTTGAAATAAGCGAGGACCTGGCTTTCTCGCATCATTTTCTATGCATCACTTTACCTAAGCATGAACTTGATGGCTTTGGAGATAAATTAGCTTGGTTTTTCAACACTCGCTTATCTAAGGACATGGTTGGGCTCGTTCAGATTGTGAAGAGGAGGAATTACAAGTCCACATGTCAGCACGACGAAGAGAAGTCCAGGGAAGGGCTCGACGCAAAGATAAGAAATTTACTACGATGAGCTATGGATTGATTCTTGATCTCTATACTAACATGCCATATCTTCCTTATTCAATAGTAACTAGCTAGGTATATATCATTCCTCAACTAAGAATTTACACGCTTTAACAACATCACCAATCCCGCTCAGCTCCCTCAACAAATCAAGAACCTGCTCCCCCAGATCATCATCTACATCACCATCCACACCTTTCTGAACCACACCCCCAAGCCTCTGCACTGTCCTAACATCCCCTCCAAGAACTCCCACCAGAGTCTTCACAGCCCTTAGCCTCCCAACCGACACCGCCAGACTCGCAAGTTCAAGCGCGCATTTCCCGGCTTGAAACCCCGGATTAGCATCAAGCGTGTTCGAGATACAAGCCGTGATATCGCTTATCCTTGAGAGTGTGTCTTCGATCTCTGCCGTGCGTTTGAGTACGCGGGTGGGAGACACGGAGCGGACGAATGGGAGATGGATATCGATATTAATCCCACCACCAAAAACCTCTTTCGCCAAATCCTCAATCCCATCCGCTACATCCCCAATCACCTCCTTCGCAGCCTCCGTAGCGTGCGTAACCGCAGCCGGTACGGCATCCGCGACTTTCGTAGCGACGTCATGGAGAACACTCCCCGCCCCTTGGGCTAAGCTCTCGGCCCCATCGACGATATTGTGAGCTTGTGACGTGATGGCTGGTAGGATGGCTGTTACTTTCGACTCAAGGTTTTGGAGCGCGCTGGAGGCGGGGGGGAGAACAGCTGGGAGGAGGGATGTTGGGATTGAGCCGAGGATTGAGGTTGCTTGGTTGGCGTTTTCGGAGAGGGAGGATTCGAGGTCTTGGATGAGGGACGACAGGTCTGGGAGGAGGGTGGATGTCAGGCTGTTTTTGAGGGAGGCGATGGGGTCGGAGAGGCAGGTTGAGAGGGAAGTGAGGAATGTTGATAGGGATTCGTTGTTGGAGGAGAGGATGGTGTCGGGGATGGATGATATGAGTGTGAGAAGGGACTGGACGTTGTTGAGTGTGTTGCCTGTTAAAGGGAGAGGTGGTAGGAGGGTGCTGGTTTGGATGTCGGTATCCGTGTTGGCAATGGCGATGAGGGCGCTATTGTAGTTTGAGAGTGTGAATTTCGGTGCGGATGGTGAGGAGGTGAGTGTTGATGAAGTGCTGAGGGATGTGATGGTGGCTGGGATGGCATGTGCGTATACATAGTTCTGAATTAAAGCAAATATGTAGACACGGGTGGAGAATTGGTAGAGGAAATGCATTTTGAATGCCCTCGAGTAAGAGACGTAGAAGTAGCAAATAAAAATAAAAGTCAAAAGGAGACAAAGCTCTCTTCACAAAACGTACAGACGAAAGAACGAACGCACTTGGTACAAGAGAGCTAGACTGTCCAAGAAATCGGTGCTCAAGAAAGTGCTGTGTTATATAAGATGCATACACAACCTGCAAACTCCAGCAAGTATCCTCGAACACCAACATGTTTGGGAATACAATAGACGAGAACAGGTCATCCTCAGGAGGCCATCAGTCATCCTAGTCATTTATGAGCGGTTAACCTTATCGATCAGCATTCCATACCACCGCACCCACGTACTCAAGCTGTGGTATCCAATAATAGAGTACTCTCCGGCCCAACAAAGACCATCTTAAACTTATCAAGCCTCCATAGAGACTTGCCGGGTACAACTGCAACCCCACGCAGGAGGTTCCCGACCTCCAAGTCCCCTCAATAGTTCACTAGCATGCAAGCGCTTCCAGAAACAAGCGGTCGCAGCCATATCCGTTGTTACATTCTTCCAGAAAGGGAACTTTCCCCGTGATTGTAGAGCGTTGCTGCGGCCGAAGCCGCTGAGCATCTTTTTCCGACCTGGCGCTTAAAAGTCACAACCGCAATTTGCATTTTCAGTGGCTGTGGTCCTTCGCTTGAAGGTAGCTGTGTAGTGTGCTGCAGATTTTGAGAGAGGCGTAGTGGAAATCACAGAAATGTTTTCCTCCTAGCGGATCTGGCCCAGAGAGTGGGGTTTGAAGTTTGGTTCCTTCGCAACTCCGCAGTTTTGATTCAATGACTGATTGACGGAGGATCCCCAATCTTACTCCTAAATGTCGAAGGCCTCCAGCCCACAAGGAAGCTACAAGGATCTCGTACACAAAAACAAACACAAGCCAGGTCTTTTCCCAAACGCCAATCCATCTCCCCAGATCCTTCCATACGCCTCCCAAATGCAAAACTCGAATCCTTCTAATCAAACAAACTGTCTACCTTGTACAGACTCCTGATAGATAGGAGGGTGATTGCGCTGCTGTTGGTAATCCATCTGCCCAAGACTGATATCACTCTGAGCCTCCGACCTATTTGCCCACGGCTGTGCTTGATATCCAGTAGGTTCATCGTGAAGCGCATTCTTCTTGCTGATGTTCCTACGGAATCGCCAGAATGCGAAAGGACCCGCTACGACGATGACGAGAAGGACACATGCGAGAAGTGCCCAGTTATATTTGGAGTTCAAGGCTAGGGGGAATCCGACGAAGCCGTTGGCTATCCCGGCTGGGATTACGACTCGGCCGAGCCAGATGTGGATTGGTGCGAGCTTTGTGGGGAGTTGTGTCTTCTTGTACATTCTGTGGTGGAGGAAACCGAGGACAAATTGTCCGATCATGGCGACGATGATGATGATACCGAAGATTTGATGGGCGGAGTCGAAGTTCTTCGTCTATGGCTTATATTAGTGAGGTGGCCACAGAGCCGTTTTGGGGTGCTTACTCGGTTGTATTGCATGCCAGCTTTGATCCCGACACCTGCGCCAATCAAGGCTACAAGAGCAGATGCAGTCTGTGCTACTCCATGCCATTTAGGACTGTTGAGGATTCGTAGAACCATGACAGCAACGGGCATCAATCCAACAAATGCCAAAATCATGAGCACAGCATGAGCAGGCGGCGCAAAGTCTCGGTCGGAACTGTCTTGTGTCTGGACTGTCCCTGTGGCATCCGCGAACTGAATGGCGGGCACTCCCTTGACACCAAATGCCTTGGTCAGGTCCATCGTGAAAGCTCCATATAGATCATGGCGCTTAATGCCCGCTGTCAAGGAATTGCTCTTCAAGTTTCCACCTGGACCAGTTGCATAAATGAACTTGGCTGCTGTGTTTGTCGGATCGATCGAACCTCCTTTCCATGACCGGCAGTTCTTACACATGGCATTGACTGTGTAGTTGCCATCTACGATTTGGGTGCCTGGAAGCACTTCGACGGTAATGTCCTTTGTGTAGGAGGGTTCGACATGGCCGTATGAAAGTCGCGGACTGAGAGTTACGTTCTTTCCAGAGGAGTCGGAGTATGCCATGAATATCAACGAATCGTCCATCTTATCACTACCCATTCCGATGGCCTGAAAAGCAGAAGTCAGCACCGATCAGAGTAGAGGGGTGGTTGCGCGCGCGACTCACGATCCATGTGCTGACGCTCGGCGCGACGATGGTGAAGTAGAGGTCATTGTTGTCGTCTCCCTGGGGGATATTGAGCGCAAAGTTGATGCTGTGATCTTTGGCATGAAAGCTTGCGCCTACGGTCGTGTCGACTGCTGCTGCGGTAGAGAGAAACGCTGATGCTGTTGTTTGATGTCAGCCATGCCATGGATTTCGATCTCTGGGCACGCGTTCCTGGCTTGGATGCAGTTCCACAGTGCTAAAACATCCCCGGATTCGTCAACGTACCCACTGTGGCCAGCTCGACGAAGCTTAATCGCACCATCTTGTCTGTGTTCTTTTCTTTTCTCTTCTCTTCTTCAGAATGATATTTCCTGGCTCGTGTCCCGTTTGTTGGTCGCGACGGATCGATGACGAGGAGCAGGCTCAAATATATTTCCGCGAAGACCAGCGTCTTTATTTAACACCCTATCTCATGCCACAATTAGCATTTCTCTCCGCCACGCTTCCTTGCTGCAGGACAAGACAGGACAGGGCTCCAGCGTGTCGCTTCACTGGCTGGAGTGAAGGACGCTCACTCGTTCGCCGCAAACGCCGGGAAGGCTGGCGCCAAAGGGATCCCTTGGCCAATCAACACCGTCCAGTCTCATCCTGGCTTGGTAAAGCGATTCAGATGATTGGAGGTTATTTCAAGGACGTGCAGGGGGCATCTGTCTTTGGTGCAGACTGTGGTGAAGCTTCTGGATGTCAGTGACATCCTTTGTCGTTGAAGTACGTATGCTTTTCTGCGAAGTTGCGACATTGTCACCACGTCCCATCTATTCGTCTGTTGTCTATCTGACGCATCGAAGAATGCCGGCAATTCAAGGATGAGAAGAGAAACGAAAGTAAGGTGCCAGTAGTTTTGCTTGCCCGTTTCCGGGAAGGTTCGGGCAGGGTTTCTGGGGGTCAGAATAACTGCAAGCTATGGAACCAGGTCTCCAGAAGATCAAAGGTTCAGGCTTCCAGCACTGTTGATAGCAGCAGTTCGTTGTTCAGAAGGCAGTAAGTGCTATCAGGGTAATACTCTGTAAGACCTTCAGAAAGCGAGCCTTCTTTTCGATTCGTTCTGGAGGCTCAGCAAGTCCTGTTTCCTCTATTCAGACCTCCTGTGTGAGATGAATCATGTTGTTTTGTTGTCGCCGAAAGCATCGTGTTTGAAGCTACCTTGAGTATTTTTTGTGCTTGAAGATTCCAGAGAAGTGATGATTTTGCTGGGAAGGAATCGACTCGGGATCGGTGGTCGACCTTGGATTAGCAGGTATTCGTCGCGCTTTCCCTCGCTTTCCCTCTTTGCAATTATAAGGATAGCGCTGCGTCGTGGTATCTTCCAGGCGACTTTCTATCTTTAATTCATAGACCAGTATCATTCACCAGAAATGGCCAGTCCAGTCCCTACTACCACAGAAGACGACATCAACGAGCCTGCTATCAACAAGCCTTACAAATCCGTCAGGGACTTCATCGAGGGAAGGCGTCTTCGAGAACCCGACCATCCCAATATTCAGTGGTCTGAGATATCAGATCTCGTAGATTCACACGCTGACCCAGATCTCGGTGGACTCAACGAGGATGGTATATTATGGCTGAAGGAGTACACGTATTGGAAAGCACTGTGTAAGCAACCGGCCCAGGGTTCTGGGAACACGCATTTTGACAGATGGCAGTCCCGAACGAGGCATTCCTGAACAAGGAATTCCCGTGTGTCCGAACGTATTACCCCCATCGCGAGCTCGATCCATCCTACAACAACCCACACAAGTGCCAAAGATGTGCACTCAATGGATGGGAAGTTGGAGACACTCGATGCCCGTATGTGGATTGGAACGAATGCTACAATGGGTGTCACCCACCATTCCCGTTCCGTATCGGTATGGAGGTCAACACCATGCCTATCTGTCCAGCCTGCCATCGCACTCCGAGGTCCTTTCTGAGTAATGAGTGGGATGTTGTGGAGAGAAGGGAATCTATAGTGAAACAGGAAGCCGAAGCTGCTCAGATCATGCGGATTGACTCCGGCAAGGATGGCGAGGATGATGAAGACGAAACGGAGGAGACAGCGACCTGGGTTGGAAAGCTCAAGAAGAAGGTCACATTTGCTTGCAACACTCTGCGTCGGAGAAAAAGGCAGTAAGAGTCAATGGGACTTATGAGTAGGCAGCTTCGGTCACTGTGGCTGTTGGCTTGAATTCGAAACGAGAAGCGAAGGTTCTTAAAATGCTTTGGAACGATGAGATTTCCTTGGGTGGGATCTGGAATTGTCAGAGCATGAATGTGCTTTTGTAATTCTACTCTCCTTTCTTACAGAGCAGCTCCTTCCTAGACTGTTGATTGCTCCTTCCGTCATTCGTTCAATTGAGCCTGAGGCAGTGAGTTGCAGTTTCCCTTCCTGTTGAGAACATTCTACAAAAGGATTGGCTTCGCGATGACACAAACTCAACATCGATATCAACATCGTCCACAACAACGTCACTATCGATACTAACAACATCAACGTCAACATCGATAACAATACATTCTTGTCACGCTCTTTTGACATTTTTCAACTCCAAATAGCCAGATACAACATCAGCAATGACCTGCCGAAGAACCCATCGCATTCAGAAGGATTGTAGGCGCCCCAATCGGTCGAACTCAGCTCCAACAACGCCTGGATCATCGTCGCGGTATCCAAGCAGCGATACTGGCAACACCACTCCTCAATCATTCTCAGTCGCTTCCGATGACGATGGAACAGAGCCCAAGGTTGTCAGAGAACCTCGGAGTGGCGTTGGTAGCGGGGGTATTGAAAGTCCGCACTTCTGCCACCCAGGATCTGTCAATGGGTTCCAAACATATGCCATCAAAGTCGTTTCGCTCTTCAGCAGAGAACAGTGAATCGGGATCAGATAGCAGCGTGCTCAATTTAAGAGGTCGCGGAGTTGGCAAGAAGGGCAAGTGCAATGGACAGTGCCCTTGTCCATGCCATACACTCAACACGAGTCCGGATATATGGAGGCCCAGTCATATCGATGATCTTCGTCTAACGCCACTTTCTAGTCCGAATTTTCCGAGAAGACAACGGGTTAGAGGACGTGGGGCTCGTGCAGGAAACCGACCTGGAATTGGTCGTAGTCGGCTCGCAGGAGCTCCAAGGGTTCCAAGGTTTCCGCGATTTCCATCATCGCAGGACTCTGAGCATCTGAGGCGTCGAAGGTACGACAAGTAGGGAAGATTATCCTAGACAATGCCTTGGCTTCGAATGGGCCAACGGTTGGGGCATGGCAGTGTTGGTTCCTGTTCAAGGGCTATGATCCTATGAAAGTATCCTATGAAAGTGTAGTGGGCCTACTTTCCCAATAGCGTTATGTAAATTATTGCCTCAAGGAATGAAAGCGTACTTGTAACTACTTATCTGCTCTTTGACCTTCCCATGATAGACTTCGCCTAGAGAAAGATATTCTAACTTGCTCAACGAGAACATGGATATTCTTCTGAAGTTCTGCTCCTAACGACAAAACTAGGCAACAGCTGTGTTATTCCTAAGACTAGGGACGACAGCCATTCCGGTTCACAAATTCCCAGTCCCTTGATACTTGATGCTATAAGCATCACTTGCTGGTTTTGTGACTTTTGAGGAATCACGAGGCTCCATACCATCGCGGGCCATTTATCATGAAGTACATTCGTTACGGACAAGTAAGCGACATAAACAACAATTCTCAAAATAGTAATTATCCCCGTCGCATATCGTCCCAACAAGGAAGTCCGCTTCGGAGCTTCGCCAAGTCATCGCCAAACCTTCCTTGTGAAATTATGTCATGTCCAATCAAAGCAGGAAGATCAGGATCACCATTTCAATCTTTGAGAAAGAATGTCAATGAATTGCTCCGCGATATTTTATCGGATCCAATGTTCTGATGGAGAAGGCGACGGGTTGGGCTTTTTATCCGGCCCGATTGGAATGATATAGAATCCTCCATGCCTTCTTCCTTGCCCCTCCCTCAAAGCTACCCCTCCATCAGTTCAACCTCTTCAAAAACATACCTCAATATCCAGAAGACCCGCACAAAATGTCTATCGGCGTAGCTATCATTGGTAGTGGGATCTTTGTGACCGAGCAACATCTCGTAAGTATTCCAATGTCCTAAGAGAATTGTAATACATGTTTTAGTACAGCACTGACAAACCCCACCTCCAGCCCGCAGTCAAAGCAAGCTCAAACCTCACCCTCAAAGCCATCTACTCGCGTTCCCTCAAGTCGGCAACAGCTCTCAACGCAGGCGTAGACCTCTACTCCGACGACTCAGGCAGCGGAAAGACATACCACGACCTCCTCCTCCGGGAAGACATCCACGCTGTGATTCTCGCCCTCCCCATCCTCACCCAGCCCGAGTTCATCGAAGCCGCCCTCGTCGCAGGCAAGCATGTCTTATCCGAGAAACCCATCGCCGGCGACGTCAAGCGCGCAGAACATCTAATCCAGTTCTACAAGAGCGACAAGGTCAAGAACAACGCGACTTGGGCCGTGGCTGAGAATTTCCGGTTCTTGGATTCATTCATCTTTGGGAAGCGGGAGGTGGAGAAGTTGGGGAGGATCTTGGGGTTTAGGACGTCGATGTTCACGCATGTTAAGCAGGGAGGGAAATATATCGGTGAGTTTAAGTTTCGTGCAATACACATTCCATTGGGTGTTACAGCGGGCTGATACAGTAGGAACAAATAGAGACTTCTTGGCGCAAGAAGCCTGAATATCAGGGTGGTTTCCTGCTCGATGGCGGGGTTCATTTCACGGCTGCTACAAGAATGCTTTTGGGGGAATCCGCAAAACCTACTTCGTTGACGGCATATACACATCTCCTCCAAGAGCACCTCCCTCCTGTCGATACGGTCGATGCCATATGGCAGACAAAATCCGGTATCTCGGGTACATTCTCGGTGTCTTTCGGTACCTCGCTATCGGGCAGCGCGTACACGGTGGCTTGTGAGAAGGGAACTGTGACGGTCAATAGGGGGAAGGTCACTGTTACTCTGGTGGATGGTGATAAGTCTACAGCGACGGACTTCAGCGATGAGGGAAGTGGTGTCAAGCAGGAGGTTGCGGCTTGGGCTCAGAGTCTTGTTGATGGAAAGCCGCTCTCAACACAGTCGCCTGAAGAGGCTTTGATTGATCTGGAGCTTCTGGAGAAGATGTTGAGGAGTGGTGAGCAGGGCGGAAAGGCCCAGACGTTGCAATACTAGGCAATGTGCAGTGGGTGAGTGGAGAAGGAAAGAGCTTGCGTTGCATTGCATTTGCTCCAAGGGATAAAACAGCAACTCGGAATCCCATTGCCTTAAGAGCCAAAACATGTGACTCAAGCTCTATAGTTTTGTATGTGAAGAAGTACATAACTGTGTACCTCTTTTACCCATTCCCTTGCTACAAACTCCACTACAACTGCTGGTTGGCGTCTCCTCTTTTTCGACGACTGGTAGTTCCTTTGGCATCGTACCAGGGAATCTATCCATCTCGTCCGGAACTACATCACGTTAATACCTTATTCTTCTAATCCTATCAAAGAGGTTGAGCTATACGTACACAAATCATTCCTCAGCCAGCGCTGAACCTGCCATCTCATGACCTCGAAATGGAGACCAGTGAACTCCCTCTCGAATAGTCTATCTTCACATTTGACTTTGGCGCGGGCAAAATCGGAGTCGCTGTACTTGTATGGTGCGTGGTTGACTATAGATAGGATCTTAGGAGTGATGGATGTATACGGCTCCATTTTTGGAGTTGCTGAGGAAGCCAGCTTTGTGGTGTAGTCTTGGTGGGTGCATTGAGGGGAAGTGAGTTGGGATCATAGTTTTGCATGTTGGAGAGGCTTGAGATGAAGAGAAAAAGGGGGGTGGGTGCGAGCTCGAGGGTGAATGTCAAGCTGTGTTCGGGTCGAATTCATCAGCCACGTGAGTGTACCATTTGCCCTTCTAATTTGCTCCTTGTAGGGCATGGATCTCAGAAGGTTTACACACTCATTCACAGAACTGTCAGCTTGCTTTCATTGCAGATCTACGTTGTTCTCGGAAGCTTCGCGCAAGGTAGTATTTTTGGCTGGTCACATGGAAAGCCACCACTTTCTTTTGCAATACAGCAGCGTCGTCATCATTCAGCTGAAGATTTCCACCTTGCGCAGCATTCTCTCGAGTTCCCATTTTCAAGCTGTGTCAATGCGCGCAAGTTGCTAGACCATTATATCCACTTCTTCACCAATTATGGATAGCTCCATGTCTTCAACTTGCTCCACAACTCAGCTCCGCTGTTACGATGATTCTTATCGTCTATTCTGTATCGAAGCAGCCGATTTCGATTGCAGCTGGTACGACCGTGGTTGTGCCTGTCCAGCGCTGAGGGCTAACCCTGATATTGCTGGAAAGGGAGTATGGTATTCCCCGCCGGTGCTTGAATAATCTACTTATGTATGCTTCAGGTCATCGCGGCTTTCATCATAACAGCAAGCTTGACTTTAATCGGCACTGTGGCTTACCTTCTCTTTCGTCCTGCGAGCGAGTTTCCGACTCTTAATCCTATCAACAGAAAACTACGACTTGTAGTATCGCGGATACGACAAAGAGTCATTGGCCCCAGAATGACGACGATATGGTCAGAGGCACTGTTCGAGATCGTCATGCAGCTGAGCGATCAACAGCTCGTTACAGGAACGGCCATGCTAGCTACGATCATCTACTTGAGAAATCAAGGTGCTATTACTGTGTACCATTTTACCATGGCTACGAACCTAGCATGGTTTAGTTCCAACACCCACCTATTGTCACTCCTTATCCTGAGAGGCTGGCTGTCAGAAGAGGGTAAAGTCGCTAAACGAGACAAAGACTTCAGTGCAACGCGCCAGTCTCGCAGCAAATCGATATTCAACGAGTATCGCTCACTGTGGCGAGCTATTTTTATGGTCATTATGGCTATTCTTCTTATCTACACCAATCTCTTTGTAGCTTATGAGGATTGGTACGACAAGTACGACTGTCCTGTGAGCTGCGTTCCTTCGAAACCGATTGGAGGGCAGCCAAAGAGATGGCTCATAGTCAATCTCGTCTTTATACTGTCCAGCTACCCGATTGCTCTCATTGGCCTCTTCGCATTCACGCGGCGGGAATGGATGAAAGCACGAAGTCGAATCCACAACTGGGATGAAAAGAAGGATGTTACTATCAAAGGTTTCGTCATTTACAAGCCTTATAGATATGTCCGTAGGGTACTACTAAGTCTCTGGTATTTCGCAGCCTCTGAAATCTTCGAAGTTGCAATCCAGATTGCCTGGTTCGGTCTTGGAATCAGATGGGTGGTTGAGGACCGCAAACGAGGGCACGATATCATGACACTCGATGAGACTGACGTCGAAGACTCGCTCGGCTTTGGACAATTGGTCCCTATTCTTTTGCTTGCTCTGCCACTCATGTCATTTCTAGAAGCTTGCTATTGTGAGTTCCACCTCACCAATCGAACATTTAAAATTGATAATCCCGCAGACTCTTGGAGAGGATTAGATGTAGAAGACGAACAGAAGCGGTTGTTTAAACGGAGATTGACGGCATCGCATCCACTTGAAAACAGTCACAGGCTATGGCATGACTTCAACAATAATCCGCAGGGATATTCACCCGATTTTTCTGACTCATGCTTCGACTTGCAGCCTGCCCAGATCGTCTCCGCCCCATGATCGCGCACCTTGGTTGCATTGCTTGGTATCCAGAGCGATTCTTATTGGCTAATATCACGCATAACTCCCCATTCACCAGGGCTTATATCCGATTTTGCATATCAATACGGACGTAACACCATTATGCTAACAGCATCCATTCAGTCGAGACAGTAGTAACTTCATTCGCTTACATGTTTCCCGGACATAAATACAAGTCAACGGCTACTTTCCAAACAAAACATCACGGTACTCTTTGTATTATGAACAATGGCAACCCACATCCCAGCGATCCAGGTCCTTTCGAGGAAGAACTATGAGGATCAGCATATCGTTTCCCTTCCAAATGCATACCCTCTCCTACCGTTGAGCTCGTCATCAATTCGTGTCAAGCCCACCGTCATCTCGTTGACAACCAACAACCTCAGCTATGCTCGGTTTGGCCATATGCTTGGTTGGTGGGACATCCATCCACTTCCACCCTCAATCCCCGAGGAGTATTCAGACCCACAGAAATTTGGTCGGATCTCGTGCTGGGGATACGGCGAAGTGATTGACAGTAACGTGTCGAGCGTCGAGACAGGAACGCAAGTGTATGGATACCTTCCCATTGGAGATCTACCCGTGGACATGCAAATTGAAATCAACGATAAAGTCACCCAGCAATTCTCAGAAGTCAGTAAACACCGAGCCCACGTCTTGTCTATCTACAACCGATACTACATCACTCCGCCTTTCAAGACTGACGATGAGAGATCGCAAGCTCTAGACGGCCAAGGTCTCGATTCACTCTTCATCCTCTTCGGGACTGGATACGGTATGAATCGCTTCCTCTTTCCCTGGAACCCTGCAGAGCTTGTCACTCCATCCGGTAATCCAGGGGATAGCTGGAGCCTCCAGAAGGGGGCTCTTGGGTCCAATGCTGTCGTACTTGTGTTCTCCGCGAGTGGGAAAACAGCTCTCTCATTCGCGTACAACTTGAAACATGGTCGTCCGGCTGGGAAGATGCCACGAGCAGTCATTGGAATCGGGTCTGAAGCGTCAAAGAGCTTTACTCAAGGTACAGGCTTATACGACAAAGTCTTGACTTACGATATCGACTCGGGCGATCTCCCGACCGAGCTGAGCCTCCATAAAGATTCGAAGATCGTCATCTGTGACTTTGGAGCCAGAGGAGGCGCCTCAGATAGATGGGCAGCCAAGCTCCTCCAGACCCATAAAGATGTTGTCCAACTCAGTATTGGCGGCGAAGTCGCAGCAATAAGCCCAGAGCAAGCCACTGCTTCGTTCCTAATTAGGCATAAATCTAGCAGTGATGCGAAGCCGACTATTAATACTTCGGCAATCAAGGATCAGGCAATCGAGATCTTGGGGGAGCAGAAGTATTTTGATGAGTTCGGGAGGGATTACGCGCTGTTCAAGGAGCAAGGTACTGTGAAGGGCTTGCGTTTGGTTTGGGGAGATGGGATTGATGCCGTTGGGAAGGGTTGGGAGAGGCTTTGTAAGGGTGAGGTTGGACCTGATGAGGGTCTCGTATTTAATTTGAGTGGGAACGGCTCTCAAAAGCTCTGAGTTGGTGTGGAAAAGCCTGGGCATTAAGGCGATTTCTAGGTGTATTGGAAGACAAGCCCTGGGTAAGTACCCTTTGAACAATGCAGTGCGAAGCAATGAAAATTCCATTTGCTAATATCGTATAGAACTTGAAGGCTTTATCGCTCTCCTTTAAATTTGCCTGGGCTTACAGTTGATATTCCATGTGTCATTCTCTGGCTGAGTCTAAGTCATTCAATCTAGTCTCAGTGTGAAACACTGTTGTTTTACAACTCATTTGTTCACGAGCAATTCCTGCGAGCTTCGATGAGCTTTAAACTATCGTTTTTGTTGTATTCTCCGGGGTTTGGGAGGATTAGGATCGCGTGGATTGCTCTGCCAACTGGATTGATTTGTGTGACAATGGATGATGCTAGAAGTTCGTAGAAATGTGAATTGGTATGAACGGTGTCCACATCACTTTTCCCAAAATCATATTGGCCGAAAGTATGCTGGCTGGTTTTCCATACGCCTACGGTCCCAGGAAATTTTTATTGGTGAAGCAATGGTGGTTTGCTTCATTCGAAGCGCTCTTTCCTTATCAAGCGCAGTAGTTGTGGCTGAAGTCACTGTCCATATTAGAAAACTTTCAAAACAGTCCTAAGATTTATCTCTTGAAAATTCTTACCTGTCCTCATAGAGCACAATATCTTCAAAAGTGCCACTTTTTTAGGGCTCCTTTGCCCGCTCTCTTCTCACCTTCCATCCGACATCCCTATTCCTCGTATTCGCATCCTTTGCTCAAGCATACTCATCACCGTTCTTCCTTGAAACTAATTTCTTGCCCATCCCACTCCTCGACTTTTGGGTATTCGAGTTCTCCTCCGCATTCTCATGCCGTATGCTATTATCCTTCCGTCTATCCACTCATTCGCAGACTACCCGGATGTTACGTCGACTCTACATGCTGCTGTCACAATGTCTGGAATTCGATTGACACTAGAAGAGCTGAACGCACTGCAAGGGGAGATAATTTCGAAAAGTTACAAAGCCGGTTATGTGGTTCTATCGTACCTTGTTGGTTGCCTTGGGGCTTTCACAACATTGGAGATCATGAAGAGGCGTGCAGCCTCAAATGGCTGGTATAATTGGTATCCGACTTGCGGTCCCACCCATCGTCTCACTACTGATGATATATCTAGTTTTCTCGTCCTAGCTGCCTCCATATCAATGGGAGGTGTTGCTACGTGGTGCATGCATTTCATTGGAGACCGTGCTATTGTTCTTGGAAAAGGGCAGCCCGAGATACAGCTCGTGATTAGCTCTGGGCTCACAGCTGTATCGTTTTTTGTACCGGTGATCATACAATTGATTGCTTTATGGGTTGCTGGTTCCAATGAAGGTAGCATCCCTCGAGCCATCCTGGGGGGTGTCCTCGCTGGATTGGGAGCAAGCGGTATGCATTACCTTGGTCAATATGGCATTCTGAACTACGACTGTGTATTTGATATTGGATACGTGCTTGCAGCAACAGCTGTTGCAATTGTGGCTAGTGTGGTCGCACTCCTCGCTTTCTTCATGCTTCGTGCTGCTTGGCATACTTCCTGGTGGAAGCGAGCCCTTTGCGCAGTGATGCTTGCTAGTGGTGTCTCTGGCATGCACTGGCTTATTTCGACGGGTACTACCTATCGTCTGAAGCGGTGGGATTCTGACTTATCGGGCAATCTCCCCACGAGCACTGTGGTGACTGTGGTCATTGTCTTGGTATACCCACCCTCTTTGTTTATAGTTCTCGCTAAGGTTTGAAGTCCATCGTCTGTTGCATAACCCTAATCTTCCTCACCCTCCTCGAACAAGCGCGTATGCTGCGGGATGCGAAGAGCGCGGAGCAGATTGTGCTTGCTGCTGCCATCTTTGATACTCATGGTAGGATTTGTGTTACGCATGAGGGATTCTTGCCGAGAAAGAAAATTGCGAACTCGTGGTTTGAAAAGGTTTGCCCATGCTGCATGCTTCTAACAATTATCAAAGCTGATTAAATAATAGTCATTGGATGATGTCTTCGGCGTTGCTCATCCTGTATTTTTGTGGATATTCCGGGTAAGCCGCAACTGGGGCGCCATCTCACATCTGATTCCCGGAATGAGGAGTCACCTCCTCCGAAGCGGTATAAAGCCTCGCCTAGGCTCACTGGACGATGCCGCACTTTTCGAAGAATCGGGGACTCCGATCGAAGACTATTCAATTGTGTTTCGGGAATTGTTCTGCCTTGCAACAGCTGAGCTTGCTGCCGACCTCCATCACCCGGTTGAAAATCTAGGCGTTCTCTATGACGAAGTGGTTGTTACAGGAGTGGGAGCAAAAGACATAGAGAAGGGCAAGAAAAGTATTGCTACAGTGGCCAGCTCTATGCTAGATGTCGAAAAGGATGGGAAAGATGGCTCTTCGCTTGGTAAAGGTCAACTCCTATTTCTTGTTAGCAGGGTAGAGAGAAACGAGGCAGAAAATCTTAAGGCCATTGGCTTTCGATTTGCTCAACCTTCAAGCGTCAACGGAATCATTGCGAATAGCTTACGAGTGGGACCTCGCGGTCTTGCTCGCCGCCTCGATATTATGAGAACATACTATACCGATCACCACATCCTGGAGCCGGGTGTTCATTTAGGTTGCTTTGCGATTCGTGCATCACTCGCAGTTGGTAGGCGTGGCTTCGACATACTGGTGCGAAGAGATGCAAAGAATCAGTTACCGACCATTCAAGCCCCATTCGACACTCTGCAATCGTGGCACATCGAATACCTGAAAGAAATGGACTCGAAGAATGTTTCTGTAATTGGCAAACAACTTTACAAAGACTCAAAGCCCAGTAACAAGAACGCCGAACAGCGAGAACTTGCGAAAAACCTACTGAAAACACTCGAATCTCTCAAGGAAGAAATCGAGGATCCATTGTTCAATGACTCCATGTTGATTGCCGAGCCTTTCGAAATACCTTGCCGGGGAAAAGACAAATCCTCGCCTCCAGGAATCGCTTCACTAATCGCCTTCCGAATTATCCTACCGCTCCATAGCCGTGCTCCTGGTAGGAAGCTGACTTTTACGCCTCTAAATCTTTTCAAAACACAGCAGCGGGTGTATGAAAACTCACCGGACCATGTCTTCTTCGCCAAAAGCATATATCGAGAATTTGTACCACTGCTGGACATTGAGCGTTCTGATTCTCCCGACGCTTTTGACCTCGCAAAAACTTCAATCCTTCCTGCGAGTGGTAGAGGCTCTGCCACTTCTAGGAATAGTCGCCACGATATTGCCATGGGAGAACATATTGACATGTATGGAAATCAATTGCCAGATCCAGCTGCCCAGCCATATCGCGGACCGTCAAAAATCAGATTCTGGGACAGGCCTCGATCGATTTCAAAAAGTCGAGGCGAGAACTCCTCGGAGCAGTTCTTGACGAACCCTGGTGCTGAAGATAGAAGCCATCTCATTGTACCTGGCCAGAACAGCGCAGGTGATCAGTCGACATTGCAGCCTCATTTGAGTACAGGTATCTCATCAATTAGCTCTCCAGGACTTCTGGCCCCAACTCCACAGCCTATCAGTCTAACACCTGTGCCAACACCAGCCGTAGAAATGAAGTCCATGGATTTGGGTGACGAAGAGCCGCGTGTGGTGTCGAAACCCCCAAGAGACCCAGAGGGGGAATCATCCATGTATGTAGATTCACTGTTCGCATTGACCGTTGCAAAGAGGAAGGTGTGATGATGGTTATTTGATACTGGAATAGCTGGTCGGAAACTTTTGGTCCTGGCAAGCATCGCGTGGAACTGCAGAAATTGAACCGGGGCTCTGAAGTTTTCTGTCTGTCGGGGAAAGCTGTCGCGTGATACGTACTCGGCTCTTGGATCGTGCCATTGGACTCTTTCTTTGCGAGCATTGTCGAGGTTCAAGGAGACGAGGTGAATTGTAATTTCCTATAATGAAGTCTACTTCTTTCCTTGCCGTCCGCATCGTAACGTTGCTACATCTCACGACCGAGGTAAGTATCCTCCCAGACTTTCAATTTATTGGAAGACGTGAGCCGAGAGAGAGATTGAATAGTCGTATCCGAGCATGAGAATAACTTGGTGAAAATATCGAGGGAAAAGCGAGAGTCCTCAAAGTTGCCTTGGTATTCGCTTAGAGCAAAACTTCTCTAGCAGAGTTTAGTTACGTGAAAATTCCGAGGACCTTCATTTATGGATTTACAGTCCCAATTTTAACCCCTACTCCAGCAAGTAAATATTGGCAGATGGGATAGGATCCGGCCTCCTTAAGGCTTGTGAGTCTTTTTCAGCATAATTCTCCTCACGGATCAGAGGAACGATTGGCTCTCGTCTTTGTCCTTCAGGCTAAGAGGCAAGACAGGATTTAGTTCTCTTTCGACTAGATTTGGCTTTCGGAATGTCGCTCTCTACCAATTCATGCAAGTTTACTTGCACCTTGTTCGGCAAAAAGAAAGAAGGCTTTGGGTGGAACGTGGGTTACGATTAAGATATCCTATATCTATGCAAGTGCAGCTCATGATCCCATCAGCCCCCGGGCCCATTCTAATCTGCCGCACCCGACGGGAAGACGGTGCTATCCATTGCTTGCCAAACAACGGCCCGCTAATTTTGCCAAATAATAGAAAACACAAATGTATACTTCTTTCCAACCCTCTCCAAGAATACCCCAAGTCCTGTGATGCAAACTCAATAAACTAACAATAAGCCGCCTCATTCTCGCTTAATCAGATGCTCGCATCCCGTCACTCCAAACCACTTCAGCGACACTCAAAACCCTCTCCTTCTCCCTCCTTTCCATGCTCTCCACCTCCCTTAAATGATCATCCGTGTTCTTCCTCAAAACCATTGTGCCCATGCTCGCATTTCTGCTCCTGCGGCTGCCACCAGCACTGCTGACTGTATCCAAGTAGCCCTCCCAATCTTTTCCACCCCACGTTCGATACTTGTTATTTTTCTCTGTATTATTTACCCTGGATGTATGAGAGCTTACCAAAGCTTCCTCCTGCGTAACCTCCAAGACCGAGTGAATGACACAATCATCGTAGAATCTTGGATCAGCAATGCTAATCTCACTTTCACTCGCATTCTCCTCATCCCCATCCAGACTTCCATCGTTCCTTTTATGTCTCACCGCAAGCTTCGGAATATGTGGTTTTCTCGCAGCTTCTTCCTTCTCTCTCTGGATTCTCTCCGCTTCTTTTTCTGCGTGAATATCCGCCTCTATCTGCTCTTCTGTTCTGAGTGTAAAGGGGAGAACCTCCAGCTCAGGGAATTCTAGTTCACCAGCAACTGTCAGACTTCCTCTGCGTCCGCCAGTCTGTTGAGATTGCTCATCCCCGGTATCAAACTTGTAAGCTTTGTGCCTGATTCGGTCTCTAACTTTGTCTCGGAATCCTTTTCGGACCTCTGCGATGTCGGGGTGATGGCCATCATCATCATGTTCAAGACACCAAATGATCTCTCCATCATCCTCGTGTCCGAGGATAGCAAAGTCTTTGACATCGATACGGTCCTGTGCTCCTGCACTAATGCATCGTTCGTTCCGATCTTCTGAGCTGTAACGTGCCCAAGCAGTCGGGTATCTTTTGTCGGGCATAGTTGGGCTTGCTTTTTTGACGATAGTTCTACTCTTCGCTTTGGCTTTTGCAGCTGTAGCAGCCATCTCGTCCTCCCAGGAATCCATCACTAGTTCCTTGACAGCTAAACGCGCCTGGAAACGTTCATTGTACTCCTCTGCAGCACTCTTTTGGTCCTTGATGTCAATCTTCTTTTTCTTGCCTTTTCTTAACCCAATCAAAGTTCCAAAGGCACTTCTTGGTAGTTCATCTTCCACTGCGCTTTTCTCTCCCACAGCAGTCTTCTGTCGCCCCGGAATATGTAGGTTATCCGCGACTTGATCAGCTCTACCATCTTTTTTGATAGGTTTACCCCACATATGCGCAGAATCGTCAAATTCTGCCAACGAACTCATCAGAGTAGCAGGTCCGCCAGGGCTCAACCCAGCATTGCCAGGTGTTTTCGGACTTCGAAGTGATTCGGCATTGAAGGTTGGCATGGGGATGTCCAATAGCTCTTCCATCTTGGATGAACCATCGTAGCTCCTGACTGCCAGTTTCGCGAGTCTGTTGAAAACAGAGAGCTTGCGGTGCTGAGGTTCTGTTCTCTCAGACTCAACATTGAATTCTTCTGTGAACTTGCTTGATACTGGAGTATTTCGACTGCGGATGAATTCGGAAGAAGCAAAACGTGTTTCAACAACACTGAGTTCTGCCTCACGTTCGCGGAAAGACTCCGTTTCAGAAGCGACGAGCGAATTATCATCTAGGACCGCGCGCGGGTATCGTGTCAAAGGTGCTGCAAGACTGGCGGATGAGAGGTTGGCGGTTGGCGATCTTGTTAAGCTAAGTAGAGACTGAGAAGCTTCAGCCTCTGAACAAAGATAGTTAGCAAGATTGCACCAAGACCTGAGAGGCCTCTTACCTGTGGTGACTTGAGCATGGCGACTTGTTGCATTAGGAAAAAGGGCGAGGATGTTCAGCAACGAGCTTTCCCGCGAGTGCTGCATGCTGTTTCCGGCAGATGGGTAGATAGAAGAGGTGCGATGCTCCACAACCGTACCCCATGACTGCGGAATACGTTGGCTCAATGGAGCCGAATCCGAAGTATCCCGCAAGTAACGAGCCCTTTCGTTAATTGCAGCCTGGGTAACGTTGCTGATGCTTGAGACACCACGTGTATGTGATCCCCAACTTGATAGTTGGGGACTAGAGGCAGAACTGTGGATACCTTTAGAAGCAAGACGTCTTGATATCTCCATCTCGTGCAGGTGAACAGCGGTGGAACCATCCTTGACACCATCAACACCCCCAAAGTCCTGGTGGGTAGAGTCTTCTCCATGCGAGTCTGAACATTTGCGAGATTCGGTGTCCCTAGGTCCCGCAAGAGGTGGAGATGGTGATCTGAGGCCGGGGCTATGCAACCATTGATTGAAGGGGGGAGATGCAACCCTAAGTAGTTCTGTATCCAAGGTAACCGGAATAGCACGTCCTTGGCTGAGCTTTCGAAGATGCTGCCCTCGATTGTCGGTAGAAAACGATAGACGCCATGGCGATGTGAGTGGGTCTTTTAGACTTGGAAGTCGCTGGGCTGAGATGATTGGCGCAGCTGGGATTTGAGAGACAGAGCTACGCTTTCGGGAAGGTATGTATACAAGAGGCTCGTTCTGGTGGTGACTATGGTCCCAATCCGAAAGAACGGGGGAACTATGTCGCCTGGATATTGATGCGTTGGAATTGACCATAGTAGTGCTCGGGGTAGGATGCGACTGGCATTTTGGTGTTTTCATAGATGATGAATCGGTTTCTTGCAGTTTCTTATGTGCTCTCCTTGCAATTAGCACCTGATAATCTCTAGATGAAAGGGGCACTCACGCTTCAATAGGATCCAATTCGGGGAGATGTAAGGACAGTGGCGACAACGCCGGCATGGGCACATAATTTCCAGGAGCCCACGCCGATGAACGACTATTTCTCAGTGGTGTGCCTGGGGAAGAATCAACCGACTTCGCATCATCGTCATAAACGCCTTCATTGCTTAGCTCCTCTCTGATTCTCCGCTCCCTTATCCTCCTCAACTCAGCTCTGCGCTCGATCTCTTCCTCGCTTGTGCCAATACTGTTTCTCGAGTGTCGCTTCGACAAGCCTTCATCCTTCGACAGATGCTTCTTCAGCTTCTGCGTCACAGCCTTCAAAGTGCTAGAGCTCTTCTTGGTTGTTATAATCTCAGATTCCGTATCTGTGGCGAATTTGTCTCCTTCGAGGAGCTCTCTGAACTTGGCACTATCTTTGTGGGAGATGTGTTTGGCACGGCAGGGGTCTGTTGGCTCCGCCTCTTCGAAGATCGCTCGGAGCTCTGATGTATCAACGGATGCCCATGATGGAATGTGATCTTTCGAGACTCGTTTGTTTATCTTGATTTCTGGAACAACTGGTCGTGGAGGGACCGCGTCAGGAGATGGTGGTGCACGGCTGGTGCAGCAGCTTGACTTGGAGATGGAGGCTGGCATTGTGTATCGATACTTGACGAATGAAATGTGGTCAAGTGGGTGACCAAAGCCACGGCGCCCGAGTTGCTGTTCTCGATTTTGTGTGTGATGATGATGAAGAGGAGGTAAAAACATCGAAGTGTTAGGGAAAGAGATGGACATATTTACAAGAACGGAAGGTACGACAAGACAGCCTATTTTCACCAAACGCCCACCTTGGGAACACGACTTATAAGCTTTAAGGGCTTGAAACCATTAACATTAGAAATCACACTTCCCATCATAGAATTCTCCTCACTCACTATAGATTACAGTACTATTACTTGTCCCACTGATATGCTAAAGGCAGACTACCTTGCCATTTCATTTGTGCAAGAAGCAATACAGTTTGGTGCCAGGTGTGGAACACTTGCCAAGGAAGGAGCTTTCTACATAGGCGCAGAAACAGCCGATGTACATATCCAATACAAACTTCTGTAGATTGGGAAGACCAGGCGACAGTACGGCCAGACATACGTTCGAACACTGTGACAGGATTCGAAAACCTGGGGAGTATATTAAACAACTGTGACTCAAGAAGTTCCGAAGAGTAGAAAAGCAATCGTAGTCGGCAAGGAAATAAAGAAGAAAGTTACTTTGCTCTCTTCAACCATCAAGTCATGTCTCCAAGCATCTCAATCGGGGAATCTTCAGTAGGTTCTTGGAAGGAAGAGCTCTCGCAACCTTGACCATCTCTGATATCCCCACCATCCTAAAGCAAACCTATCTTGCAAATGATGTACGAAGACAACGAAGAAGGCTCAATGTATCAGAAACTAATAGAAAAGATGAAGTTTATGACGAATCAACACAAGTACTGTACATCCAAAATATGCTCCCACCATCTGGTCATGTCGCCTATCAAATCAACAAAACACGTCAGAGAGAATGCTCGTTTGAGACGGAAAAGAAAATACCACAAGCCTCTCGTCAAAATTTTCGCCATCGAACATCCGCTCCTGAACATGACGCACCATCTGACCAGAGCGAACTTTCAAAAACAAACACAATCATAACACTAAGCCATGAAGCGAGTTCGCCCCCTTCAATACCCGAGACAAACTCACCAGGGAGTAAGAAAGAGAGGAGGACATGGTGTACCGAGCGATGAGTAAGAAGATGAGAAAGTCCGAGTATCATTTTTTGTGCTTAGCTTTGCGTAGCTTTTACTCAACACTCGATGAAGAAAGCATATACTCGAATAGGCATTTCTAGAAACCCATTATTACTTACTGATGATGACGATACAAGCGAGATGGACCCGGGTAATCACGATCGATCCACCACGCATCTCTACCAAAACAGACACACGAGACAGGTGGAACAATCCTGCTCAGACACCGCTCTTACTCACATCCACTCAGTCCTCTTTTGGTGATTTAATCCGGTAATCCCATCAAGCCGGTCAATTGGCTTCATCAATATCCCCATCCGTAGACAGTCATATCAATGCATATGACTGAACAATGAATAAAGAACATCCACAATCCAGTCCATCAACAAATGGTACTTTTGCGTAGTCCAATCCAGAGTCTAGACCATCCATCAACCCTCCAGCCAGCCAGCCTCTCAGCCCAGCCCAGTCCTGGACAAGCCCACCGAGTGCTTAAATCCGCAACGGGGGCCATCCGAAATCTCGGCGCCAAATCTCTCGGCAGCGGCAATAAGCAGCCTCAAGAAGAAGGAGCGTAAGCTTATTTTTACACCACAACACACCGTATCTGCAGCCCGAACTGCTGTAGGGCGGTACCGGAACACTGCTTGTCCAGTCATCAATTATATCCGAGGATTTGCCCACTCGGTTACAGTGCAGTATGAGGTAGGAAGGAGGGAGGCGAAATCAACAAAAGCAATCTGGGGATAGTTGCATATCTGATTAAACTTTGCCACTGGGGAGAAGGCTGAAAGTGAAGGCGCCTGGATAGAGAGGCCAAGGAGAACATATGCGTGCCGCGAGCGGCCATAACGTAAAGTATTGACAGAGATTTCGACGTAGGCTTTTTGTACACGAAATTTTAAGATCTAAAACTCAGCAATTAAGTCAAACACGAACGAATACCTGAGTCAAAAGTACCAGAGAAGACGCATTGCATCGGCATACTAGAGAACTAATTTAGAAAGGACCCAGAAAAATACAGTTCTGTAGAGTACACGATGAAACGGAACGAAACGACGAAAAGCACGGTGCAAAACAGAAGATATCTATCGCGTAATAACAACACATTCATATGCTCAAGAATACAAATTTAACTTAAAAATTCTCCGCACCAAGATCAAGTAGCATGATGTTGGTGTTATCCCTTACGTTAGAAAAGTGGATGTTCGTCCCGTCTGCTCCTTCGGGTCCTGCTTTACTTCTTCTCAGCTTACGGGCCGGTCTGCTGGCTCGGTCATGGATGTCATCTCGTCGTATTCTGCACTTCCACTTGTACTTGCATGTCCTCCTTCCCGTTCCTCACAAGACTGGATGTTAGAATGGGGCGCGCACACGCACACTTTGCACGTGTAGCACAAGCCCATTTCTATTTGGCTTTGCTTCCTTCCTTCCTTCCTTCCTTCCTCTTTCCACTTCCCTCCCCAGCCAAGCCATTCCCTGCCCGCCCTTACCTCCGAAAATCCTCAGCTGGCACTGGCGTCCCGAAACGGAAATTTTTGCCCTTTGCCTCGGCTGCTTTTTTCCTGGATGTATGAGATCCGCCGCATTATTGAAGTGAGAAACAAGATTATTTGTACTCGAGTAGACGAAACCAATGCAGTCAAAGCCAATAGATACTTCACATTCCGTCGCAGAGATGTATGGAATAGGCAGGTAGCAGTAATCCCATGATCGTCAACGGACACGCCGGGATCCTCACATTCCATTGCCATTTAGTTCATGGGCCTCCTTTTCCTTACTTCGCTGAACCACCTTCACTCCTTCCGAAACCCAAAAGCAAAGACGGTGGGCATTCATGGGCAGCGAAAGTCAAAAAGGTATTCGCCTTTTCCAGCCCAGCCAGCCCACCAGGTCAGCCCAGAGTGGACGACAGCCCGAGAAGCAGAAGTGATTTCTAGCCGAAATCGAATCGGAAGACAGGGCCCCGCACACAACGCACGCACGCAGGCTTGCAGGAAGGATGCTTCAGTGGATCAGGGATGTAAGGTGTGGTGGAGGTGGAAGGTGATGATGGATCATGGATGGCATGCCGATGCTCGACGGTGGAGGATGCAGGTGCAGGGAAGGACGAATGCATCCGCTGATTACGGAAATGTTCTGGAAGGGCGCTACGGATGCGGGTCCGTGTTCTAGCATTCTTCTGGAATGGGATTAGAGCGGCCTGGTGACGGCTTGGCGGTGGAGTGGACTTGGGCTTGCAGTGGAGAGAATGGGCGGGCCTGGGCCGGGCTGGAATCAAAGTCTGATTTCTTTGAAGGCTGAACGGCGGTAAGGTGACGTGAGGTAGGGGTGGATATCGTATTAATATTTCTTGCTTTACCGTGTTAGATTTGAGGCTTCCGCATGGCTTGTTGACGTTCCATCGGAGAATTTTCTCGCACTTGTTGGTTTATTTTTAATTGGAAGCAAGCATACTGGCTGGGATCGGAAAGGGGATCGGCAGACAAATCTTTCCAGAACAAAGTGATAATATGGAGCATATTTCTAGAAGATTGCGTGGAATGTTCTTTGGAGTGGGTCAACCGTTGGAGCTGACGCCTGATCAATAATTGTTACATCAAACATCTACTGGTACGTATTATTGTTCGAGAGACGTCACTTTCCAGTCTCATGGTTTCTGCTTTCCGGTACCAATCCCGTGCTACTGTAGACTCTTGGGCCTAGAGCAGTGTATGACAACTCCATCCCAGACATCGGGTAGTTACCGTGAGTCCTTACTTCCACTGCACAACTTCGGACTTTTGGGATATGAAGATGACATGACATGGCTGGGAAAGGCCAGTCCAGCCTGTCAGTAGTCAGCCATACAAACACAGGAACCATCCAACGGGATGCACACTCAAAAATGCCAACACCCAACGCCAACGCCAACGCCCACGCCCTTCCTCCCATGAAACACGCCCTAGAGTCACCTCTACGGAGCCGCGCGCAAAAGAAGGTTGACTTAAAGCCGTCCTTCCATACAACATTGGCAAGCAAGCCATGTCATCCCGATCTGATATTTGATTGATTGATTGATTGATTGATGGTTGGATTGCTTCCTTCCCGACTTCATTCCCCTTCGGTAATACGACGAGCACAGCCAGGCTAGCTCGGCTGGCTTTCATGTAGGTAGAGGTAGGATCTGCTAAAAGATGACAAATTGTGGATTCCTTACAAAATTGAACTACTCCGTAATGAGAGTCAGGAGTAAGAAAGGAGAGCAGAGGAGGGAAAGGTGTAAATTCCGACTCCATCATCGTCTTCCAGGATCCAGGATCCATGGCTGCTGTGGTTTTGGATACGAATCACATTAAATTAGCGATCATTTAAGCGATGCTGATTATTCTCAAGCCATCATGAACACACGAACCTATATCCATATCTCGAATCTGAAACCCTTATCTCGTCAACAATCCATAATCTTACCTACAAGCCCGGGGTACTCGAGGCACAGTGGCGGCTGCACACAACCTCAGCCAGGTCCAAAGCTTCACGGCGAGTCTGTGACTCTGGATGTGACATCTCATTCTGGAAGGATCCCATGCATGGTTTCCATACCTTCTATTGGGTTTCGTGTAACATGCTTGCTCGTGACCTTGATCGGTGAGGAGGAAGCAAGGGCGGCGGCACGACCGGATGTCAGAAAGTTCACTCTTCTAAGTTCTCACTGATTTGATGATGAAAGTATGTACCCCTCGCCCTGGTCCTGGGCCTGAGGTGAGATTATAGTTCTTACAAAAGCAGCGAGTTAGTTTCAGTCTTCCGAAGGGGCAAACAGACAAGACAAGACTAGAGAGAAGGATAGAGCAGATAAAACTCAACTACACCAAGCCATACCAAGCCAACTATCCTAAATACAAGATATTTTTAATCTAATTGAAAGTCCGGGATAGAATATGATGTGATGTGATGCGATATGATTGGCGAGATTCAGGTTCGTTTCGGGTAAAAGTGAGCTTTCCTGGGGTATTATTCGTCGATTGATTATATTGATTCCTTGATTTTCTGTCCTGTCGAGTACCGAGACGAACGAGTGGAGGGAGAGGAGGGTAGGGTGTGATTTGGTGATCTGATCGATTGCAATATCTTACGGAGACAAGCTTTTCTCAGCTCGGGGGAGGATTGCATTGGATTGCAGTCCGGTCAGCCAGCCCAACCCAGCCGAGTCCAGTCCAGTTCAGTCGAGTCCCAGACGCCGGTTATTCATTTGTTGGATAGTGATATTAAAATGATACCGGCCAATCCAACCCTACCATCTTATATACGCACGATGAATAGTGAAATAACAACCTTCCAAAACCGCACCAGCGCGAGTCTTGGATACCGGGAGATATCGACCAGTTAGAAGTCAGGATTCAGAAGAAGGAAAGTATAACATATCCGGGGAAGGTGAGATAACAGATGCAGATGCATGCCCTGGGGTTCTAGTGGATCGCGGGGATCACAGGTAGTCGTGGGTGCTGGACTGGGCTGCCTCTGCCCAGTCAAGAGAGCCTCCTCAGCTGTCCTCTCATCTCTGCTCTGCATCTCCTACCTATCCTTCTTATCCTATCGTCGTGCAATCAAATCAAGCACATGCCTGTTTAATACAGAGCAAGGTGAGAGAGAGGATACGTGCCTTCCCCTTTTCCGGATATATATTAGGTAGATCAAATCAGCCTAGGAAGGCAAGCTCCAGCCAGCCAAACATCAAACAGCTGGATGAAGAGATGAGGAGAGAGAGAGAGGAATCAATCAGCTGCACTGGATGAGATGTCGCACATGCGGATCGGCGAGCGTGCGTCTATACTTGATGTAGTTATGATGCCACAATTAAAGAGAACACGCTGTTGTTCAAGCTGGTGTGGTGGTGTGTGTCGTGGACTGAGCTGCGTGGACTCTTGGTGGTGGTCTTGGTGAGTGAGGGGCAACAAGGGACGAGGAAGCTTGAGTGCCGTGATATCCAGATGCGGAGATACCAAGGAAGTTAAGTGATTGCCATGAGCAAGCTGCCCTTCTAGCTTTTCTACGGACGTATCGCGCTGCATCATCATCGATGCGTTGAAGTATACAAGTAGTAGTGGTGGGGTTTACATCAAGTGAGGTTCTTGAATCCTGATACTTTCCTCGGCACTTGACGTTTGACAGCGCAGCACTGCGTCGGATTCCTTGACGGCAGATGGATGTGCGATGTGGGGAATCCATCGCCTTTCCGTTTGAGGGATGGAGAATGTGATAAGAGCTAAGGAAGATAGATAAGTGATCATCAAACGGACTAAGATTGATTTTTAGATGACTTGCTTCCGAATGGAGATATCATCGACATCGTTTGCTGGGGTGGTGATTGAGGGGAAGTATCGTGCCAGTATAAACTGTACGGTAGGAGAGCATGATAAGGGAGGGGGCGGAGAGAGAGGTAAACTCAGAATCATCATGGTTATCATCATCAACAACAGCTTGCTTGGGGAGCTTAGGAAGCTGGGAGCTGGAATGAAGGAGAGACAAAGGCAGCGAGTGATCCCACGACTCGATATTGCAATATCGGGAAATAGATTGTTCTGCAGAGGAACTCTCCGGTCAAGCCAGGCACAGCTCACAGCAGATTCGAGCAGATATCGCTGATGGTGTCAAGGGTGCCAGTCCAGTCAGTGATGGTGTCGAGGCTTCTGAAGGAAAGTCTGATACCCCTATGGCATTGGTTTCTGGAAGGTCTGCGGGAGGCTGCTTCATATGGGAACTCCTGAAGGGCGAGACAGTGCATCGCACCCGCACGCATTTTATCATGCACCCGTCTCCTGAGGTTTGGACAGCATGAAGGGGAGAGTTTGTAGGGTTTGAGAGTGCTGCACGCTTGACCTGGGTACGACTCTGTGAGACTTCTATCATACCAGTAGGTCCGGTATGTACCCAGAGGCAGAGACCTACGTTAGGTGCTGGTGTATGTATCTGCTGGATGGCGTCGGCACTGTATTTTCATCAATAGAAAGGTTGATATCACGTTTCCGCAAACGAGCTGAAGCAGGCTCTCATAGCCCCTTGCATATGGTGGTTAGGGATGCATCGCATCCTGTTTACTGACTGCTCTGTTCGCACTGCACAGTGCGGTGCTAGTGATGACCTCTCATAGCTTCTCTCAACAGTTCCCTATGGTCTTGTCTTCCTTCTTCTGCTCTTACTCTCCTCTCGCCGCCTTAACGCACACCTTTCAACCTCCTGCCCGTCTTTACGACCCATTATTCCCGTCCGCATACCTTTGCCAAGGAAGTCATATTGCCATTTGCCCTCGCAGGCCTGCCCCCCTGGAAATCACAATCATTTCGTACGGTGCCAAGACTCGCGATCGGCCACATTATCCTCCGGGAGGTTAGAGCCAAGACCATGGTCCGCAGAGTGGGAAGGCGCGAAGGCGCGAAAGGGAAGGCTTCGAAAAGAACTTAGAAGGGCCAAGAGCAGGTGGGCTGGCTAGTCTGTTTTGTGTGGCCAAAGCCGGCACGCCCTGTCCATTCCCCTGTTGCTTCTAGCCTGTTCAGAGAAGCCAATAGCGCCGCCTTTGTCACATCGGCATGGAATATCCGTCTTCTCTGCTGATCATCCCAGTCGCAGAAGCATCCTTTGCTTCGGTGCTAGGCTGCGTTGGGAGACGGTGCCATGCCGGACGACGGTGATTGGTGGGTCTCTGTGGGCCTCCTTTCGCTGGTCATGCCTGGCCGACTGCCAATCCACTTCCAATTCGCCCCCGTGGCCTTGCCGAGAGGATCAGTCTTCTAGCGTGTCTTCTAGCGCGCCCCACACTGTTCGCCGCCCTTCTGTGGGTGTTCCATGGGCAGGCCGGTCTTTCCCTTCCTTCCCTTCCCCTCGACTCGACTGGACTCCACTCGACTCCATTCCTTGCATCCGTCCCCCTTGCCTTGTCTCTTGGTCTCTTGCCTGCTTGCTTTGCTTGGTTCCCCTCCCCTCCCTGCCGTCTCAGGTCTGGCGTCGCATTTTGCTGGAGCAGCGACCTGTGAGCAATGAGGGGTGGGAAGCAGCGCAGCGTAGAGAAGAAGTGAAGTGAGTGAAGAAAGCTACCTAAAGCCGTGAACTAAATGCCTTCTCCACTTCTCTCCTATCCTCACATATGCATTCGTAACGCAACCGTATCCGTCTGCATCGCCGTAGCCGTCCCGACCGTCTCTTCCTCGGGCTAGGCGTGCCCGTTTGCGCCTCCTCCTCTCCTACTTACCACGTCTCTCTCCAAACAGACTTTCTGGTTCAAGCTCACCGTCACCGTCACCGTCACCGTCACCGTCACCGTCACCATCACCTTCACTCCTCACTCGGCCTCGGCCTCGTCCTCCAACCTCACCTCACCTCACTCCCCTCGTCCACACACCACTTTCCGCCCTTCCTTCGTCATTTCGCACCACTAGCCAGCAGCACTAGTCCTGGCCTGGCCTCGCAGACGGACGCTACTTTAGACCCATTCTGGGCGCGCTAGCAGGGATATCCGCGAGCCTATCCAGCGCAGGCCCACTCCTCAAACGCTGCTAGCCATCATCGACAAGGTCGATGCTTGAACGCCCGCACCTTCTCGCACCCCCCAAGCCAAGCACTCACGCCCATTCCATCATGCCAATCCGCAGATCCACATCCACCACCTCCACCACATCCACCTGCCTGTCTGGAATCAGTGGATTTGTGTCGGTCTCCCTCTCCATGTCTTGAAGTTTCCTCCCTTCCTGTCTGTCCGTCGTCCGACTTCTCCACTCCTTCCACCACGGCTTCTCAGCCCTCCCATCGCATCGACACCACACCACCACCACCACCACCACTTACTACACTACACTACACTACACTAAACCAAACCATTACCACTCTCTCTGTCCCTGCCTCTGCCTGCCTCCCCCCCCCCCAGCCCGCCGCCTTCTCCCTGCTTGCCTGCCTGCCGACGACTCATGCGTGGCTTGCTCTGTTCTGGCACCTTGCTGGCCCCCTTTGAAACAAACACCCTCACTTCTTTCTTTGTCTTCGAGATCCCGACAAAAAAGAACGAACCAGGCCAAAGCCACTCACGAGACTCCGAGTCCCGACGACGACAAGAAAAAACAAAACGGACAAACGAAAAAGTAAGACTACCACGACCAAGACCAAGACCATCACCGTTATCAACCTAGGTTGATTAATCATACCCAAAACATCGTCGTCCACTGGAAACGAAAAACCCACTTGCACCCACAACGCCCTCCGTCATCATTGGCCTCTCGCGCCTGTCATCGACGCTTTAAGCTTTGCACCCAAGTCTGCACTGCCCTCCTTCTCTCCTTCTTCGAACCTTACCAATCCATTATTCTCCTCACCTCCACCACAAACACACACCACCACACCACACCACGATACGATCAACATCACCCACGAGACTTCACCTGCACACGGATTGAACGGAACACGATACCCTTTCTACAATTACATCTCCTAGGACTGTTTGTGCTTCTTTCTTTCTTACAGATACCCGAAGCTCTGTTACAGACTTCAGCCGCTCCTTGAAAACCTTCTTCGTCGTGTTTCGATAAAAAGGGCTTGCTTGTCTCCCAGCCTGGTCTTGGTTTGGCAGGTCGCACCGCAGTACACCGATTCCATAGAGACAACCCAATACAAGGAGTTTCCTTGCCGGCACACGCATTCTTTGCCTCTGTAACCATACATTACACGTTCCCGTCGCTCGGAGACGCCAGTTCCAGAAGAATTTCACCCGGCATCACCAGCTGTTGAGACCCGTTTGTGCTCAGCCAGAGACCACCAGTTATTGGAATTGAATCTGCGACAACTCGGCATCTGACGGATACCTGCATACCACGACGTTACGACCTTTCTTTGTTTCTTCACGCATCAGCGGCAGGCTCTCCAACCGATTTCCTCGCAGCAAACAGCGAAGCCTCCATTTTCGACGCGGTTCTTGTACAAGTAGTTACAGATTCTTCGACGACAAATGTGTTCTACACAATAGCAATCAGTTTCTGTCTCTTTACGACCACTTCATACACAAGGCACTGCGCGCGAAGGCTTGGGAATTGTAACTTTTGACTGGTATAATACTCCGTTCGAGGCGGACGGAAGAGAGGACAGGACTCCTCGTGTGCCCATGAAATATCTTCGAAGCGCAATGCGAAGGTCAAAAAGCCGAAAACCCCCTTCGCTGCATCTGAAAATAGAACCATCCAGAGAAACATCGCCGCGCTGCTCGTCGGTCCTCTCGGATTGGGACGCTGACGACGAAGGCTTCATGTCTTCTGGAGATTTCTTGCCTTCGAGGCCACTGAGTCTAGCGATACCCTCCGGTCCATACTGCCCTCGGCGACCAACTTTACAAGAGGTTCTGTCGAATGCCGCGCCACCACCATGGACACTCGCCGCGTTTATGCAGTACCTGTCGCAAAACCACTGCCTGGAAACTTTGGAATTTACGATGGATGCCAAGAGATACGAGAAGCATTATCAAGATCTGGTGGACAAAGACCCACATACCCCAGTATCTCCACAGAGCCCAGATTGTGAGTATGTACGAAAGTTATGGCAAAAATTGATGGACGCATACATTGCACCAAACGGACCACGGGAAGTCAATCTCCCCTCTAACATTCGGGACCACTTGTTATCACAACCTTGTGAACATTCGCCCCCAGATCCAGCAGATCTGGACCCCGCTGTGAAGATTATCTACGAGCTCATGGATGAATCGGTTCTGGTGCCTTTTCTCAACTCTGTTGCGCCATCACGTGGGCCAGAGACGTACTCAAGTCCCTGGACATCAGACGAGTCAATGACAGATGCCTATATGTCCGGGTCTTTGGACGAGCGATCATTGTCACCTGCAAAGTCTCGGAACAAAAGAGATGGAAGCCCACCTTCCGGAAGCGATATCATCGCCCAGCCGCATAATGGTCCTTCACCCCGACACTCACATCAGTCTCATCGGACTGCAGCACTGGTCGGACGGGCTGGAGTGGCTCGTCTCTCAACATACCTCTCTGGATCTTCTGGAACATCATCAGCAGAAGCTCCCGACAACATGACGGACGACAGCACCGACTCGCCATCTCCCTCTAATACTGCGCTGGAGCCAATGACGCCACCCAACACCCCACCAACATCAAACATCGGTTTTGATGTGTCGCCTGGAACAAGTCCAAGAACAGCTCGAGAAGGCAACAGCTGGAAGAAGATGCTCGTATGGAAGAAGAGTCGATCGGGTCACGGTTCAGGCTCCAGCAGTTCACGGTACCCGTCAGGAAGAGATAGCGACGATGGGTCAAGTAGTTTATGAGGGCGACAGGTCACGTCGTCACCGAATGATATTTTTTCTATTATCCCCATTCCTGTCATTGCTCCGATGGAGCATCCCGTCGCGGGATATTCGAACCATCGAGAAGTTCGCAAGAAAGCACCTATGGTACACGGGGGAACCAGTTTGAGACTCAGTGAAGGTAGCGGTGGTGAGTCTCCGGTGCTTGAAGCTCACCCTGGATCCCCCGTTGATCTGACTGGCCGGCGCCCGTCTTTGACGGCAGCAATGGCCGTTCAGCGGCTATACCATGGACGCGAAGAGGAGTTTTCGAAGTTTGAGAGATCGACAAAATCAGTGGGGAGAAAAGAAGAAGGTATCACGAGGAATGGCGTGGCCGCAAAAGGACATGTGATTGGCGCGAATGGGGTAGAGAGGGATCTACTAATGATCCCGAAGAGGAGGGTAACTGGCTTGCAGCCGTTTTACATTCCAGCCAAAGTTCCGGAACAAGACGAGATTCATCAAGTCACTATCCCTGGGGATACCAAGATGGCCATGGATACATCTATAGAGACAACAGCGATGGATTTCGACTTCGAGGAGGACAATGGAATGTGGATTTCCGCGCACCCGATCGGTCATGAATCGAGAACCAGCTTGGCAACGACCACAACCGCTGCCAGCACTCTCGTCGACGATCGGTTCAGCAATGGTGCATTGACTCTGGATACCAGCATTGCTAGTTCTGCAGCAAGCATGATGTCCTCAGCAGCCAGCATCCAGTCTGCCTCGACGACAACATCCTCCGACGTTTACGGCTGGGAAGAAGAACTTGACCGCAAGACAAGCATGGAAGGCCACCACGCTTGGGAGCGAGAGATCGCTCGGAGATTACCAAGCGGTGGCCGCACATTGGGACCACGACATCGAGGAGGAGTAGCAGGAGGCGCCTACGCCGCAGGGAAAAGAAAGAGTTTGCTCTATAGAGTTTTGAATCTCTCGAGTTCGCGAGAACGACGCAGTCCGGCAGATATCGCCGAACCGACGGGGATTATGATGAGTCCTGCTAGTGAATACCCCACTTCTGCAATTTGAGCGTTTTTACTGTTTGGCATTTGCGGGCGTTGGGCATCAAAGAGGCATTCATTGTGCGTTGTCGCATCTCAGGATGAGATGGGCATCGCAAATTTTCACGATACGAGCTGGATCGAGGCAAGCTTGTCCACAAATACAATACCATGGGATTTTGGGAAAGGGAAAGGGCGAAAGCAATGGAAGGGCAGGGGGTTTTGGCACACATTGCATATTCATTCAGCTCATCAAACATCCACGAAATAATCCATTATTCTCGACAAAAAATTAGGGTTAAATTTCGACCTTCTTTCTGCTTTTTACATATTTTGGGTTCTTGATGTTGCGCTACTATTACTGGCTGTGCTTTTGCCGTTTGCCATTTGGCGCTGAGGTGTTGGGGTGCTGGGAAGAGATGAGTGTGTGTTGTCAGATTCAAACTATACATTGGAACGGCGTTCGGGAGGTGGCTCTGCTGGGGATTTGCTTTTGGGATGGTGATGGTGATGGTGTATCGGGATGGTGCATTTGCATATATGTGTGTGTTTCTGTTTATTGGTCAAATCGACCGATGAATGAAGAGACACGCGCGTTTTTAAAAGATTGAATTGCATGACATGGTGTGGTATGGCGTGTGGATGTGGATGTGGATGGATGTTTGAAGAATATAATATTTACACCTCACTCTTTCTTCGCTTGCGACTTTTTTCTGTTTACGCCCACTTTCATTTTGACGTTTTGTGACAGTCCCAGAGTATTTTTCCCCCCTCTAGGACACCTCACACCTCGCTTGCAGCCAAGCCCTTCACTAAGCATATCAACAAGTCACCACCCCTTCCCTCTCTCCCCATCCTCGCCATTTCAACGGTCATCGCTCTCATTACTGTAGCACACACACACTACCGTACTTTCTCTCAAATACCCATTTCCGTCAAAAATACCCACCCACCTTCCTTCACCTCTCCTCACAGGCCTCCCCTTCGACATAAAATCAAACTTGTTTGTTCTCAACTCCAGTTCCAAGTCCAATCTCAACATACCACCCACCTCAGCCTGGCTTCACGCAACACGAAATGAGTCGTCAGCAAGCCGTCAAGTCAAGTCACGTCATAACTAAAGAAAGCGTTGCCTTATCAGCTTGTCATCAGCTTGCCCTTTTCTTTTTTGCCTAACTCGTGAGCGGGGAGGGTACGTGGACTCGATACGTGGTCGTGTATGTACAAAGTATGTATACACTTCGTATCAAGGGTAATTATCCACTGGGTTCTGTCTGTGCCAAACGACCCAGATTTTACTAAACACAGAAGGAAAAGAATGAATCGGATTGGCTAATTGGTGGATACCCCCGAGTAAGTGGAAACCTCTAGAAAGTGTGCACAGACGCTGAAGTGTGAATAATACGGGCATATACTAAGTAGTAAGAAGTTGTTTAGGCGGCAAGCGGAAGGGAGGATCTCTCGATCTAAGAGGGCTCTCGCGGTGAGAGAGAGTTGGGAGGAGAGGGGGGCGAGCTACGTAGGCAGCAGCTACTTGGTGAGGATTGAAGACAGAGAGGGGCTGCCTAGACTAGAGTCGGGTCTTGTTTGTTCTGAAGCGAGGATAGGATGGTAAGATGGGATGATGGGAGGAGAGAAATGGAGCCTAGGCAGCAGGTGTTGTGTAGAATGGCATACGAAATTCATTCAGTCATTGAGGAGAAGTGATATCGGGAGTGGTAGTCGCGACTGAGGAGCTCTCTGGCTTTGCGAAGGCAAGAATAAATAACAGGCAAGAAATAATTCAGTTCGGCAAGCCACAGTTCTATTTTCTCGATTCTCTTCGGCACGTTGTGTCTAATATAGCTGCTGCCTCCCATCTAGGTTGGACGTTGTATTGACATGAAACTATGTTGAACTCGCTTGCACGTTTTGATTTGGAACAGCACAGTACTTTCATTCAATATAGCAAAAGTGCCTCTCCATCTAGCTGCCTATCTAATTGTATGTCGAATGAGCATTTTCCGTGCGCCTGTCGCTATGCATAGTTATCCCAAAGCAAAATAAAGCAATCGTATCAGCCAAACCTGTCCATCCATCCATCCAACGACTCATCCAAAGCCAACCCCTCCCATCGCCCAGACCGGTATTATTTTCCCCTCCTCCTAAGAGCTAACCCCAACTTCCCATTCTAGAACCTCAAGAAGTGATCGGCACAGGCTCCAGAGCTGGAATATCCTCCAGAGCCCACGCCCTAACTACTCCGTCATCACCACTCGAGATCACCATTTCCTCACCAGGCTCCTTCCGCCCTGCATCGAACCGCTGACACCACGCCACATGGTTGATCTCATACGGCCCGTGGCCTCCTTCTAACACACCAAGCACGACCCACTCGCGCTCGATAGCACCACCTACGCTCGTCCTACCCTTGGTGCGCTCCTCGTAAATAGCTATCTTGCCATCTCCGCCCGTAGATACCACACGACCGGATTTGGGACTCCAGTTCACGGCATATACGGGCAGTGTATGAACTTGCGGGAGAGTAGCTGTGCATTCCCAGACTTCGTTTGAAGGAGGAGGACGCATCGTTGAAGGTATTCCAGTATTGAAATAGGAAGGCTTGTTTGGTGGAGGCGGGGTAGGGGCTTGCGTCCACACACGAATAGTGCAGTCTGCAGAAGCAGATATGAGGCGTGGTATGCGAGGACTGTAATCATCCGACTGTCGAGGAGACTCGGACTCGAATTTCTTCTGGCTGACATCCGGTTCCCAATCCAAACTCCAGACCGTACCCGCATGCCCCTCTAATACAGCTATACAACTCCATTCGCCCTCGTCATCGCCCCGCCAGAAGCGTACCGTATCATCATAACTAGCACTCGCGAGAACCTCCCCATTGCCGTCATCTTTCCGCCAACACACGTATTTCACATCCGCAGAATGCTCCTGTAGCACCGCAACCGTCTCGAATTCATCCTCGCCCTCCTCACCAATCTCCTCCCACACCCAAATACTTTTATCTCTCGAGCAGCTCGCAAGCCATTGACCAGAAGGCGAGTACGCCACAGTCTTGACCTCGGAATCATGCCCCTCCAACACGATCGCAAACTCCCAATCCTCCTCGTTCTCCGACTCATCGCCTTGTGTTAACCTCGCAACCGGCTTCTGCGAACCATCACTCGTGATCTCAACTTCGAAGGCATCGTCATCTTCAGGGGCAGTATGAATCTGCTTCTCCTCTTCCCTCGCGGCGAAACTCTCCTCGCTCCTCCGCCAGATCCCCATCGTGGCATCGAAACTGCCAGTCGCAAGACACAAGGTTCCAGTGTTCTTCGTCGCTGGCTTCCACGCTACAGACCTCACGGAGCGGGCATGTCCTCCTTCGAGAGTGGAATGCAATGTAAAGTTCTTCAGGGAGTACACGCGCACTGTCTTGTCCGAGGTGGCCGTTGCGATGAGTGGGAGGCCATTGGGATTTGGGATTGAAACCCAGGCGCGCGACGCAGAAATTGGCTTGAAGTCTGCGAGGGGGAGAATTCGAACATGTGTTTGGGATGCCATTGTTTCGTGTCTGCGTGTTTGTGATTGTTACACGCAGGTTCCGAGGGAATTAAGAGAAGTTCTTTCTGGTTATTCAGCGGAAATAGCTGTTGCAAGGCGGGGCAGATTTATTTTTGAAATCGATAAGATTGGGGCACGGGCCTAGGTTATGATGAATCAGTGGCGGCTCATTGGCTCGCTAACTCGTCCTTTTTCTCCTTTCCGCTTCATCGAGAGGTAAACAGAGCTCTGGATTTCGCTAATCCATCTCAGCTCTCTAAAGCCAGATGTCATAATTTGATCATGGACCGTACAACAAAGCGAATACAGGCAAGCTCCCAAACTTTGAATAGGATTGGTACACTTACGATATTTTAAGCACAGTATTTTTTTTAAAGTCCACATCCGCCTTCTCCAAACAACTCAATCGAATAATTTACTGCTAGATTATTTTTGATTCTCAATTGCAAACTCATATCCCACATCACCCTACTATCCAATAATTACCATGTCTCACCGAATCGAATCTCCCGACCTAGAATCGGCATACGATCGGCCAGCCAGCGAAGGCTACACGTCAAATACAAACGAATTACAGCGTACGGAAACTATGTCTTCAAGTAACAGTATGCCAGAGCTTATAGATATGCGGGATTGGGGCAGTGAGGTTTATACTTCTGATGGTTATCTAGAAATAGATGATGTTTTAAATCGTAATTTGAGGAGCGGTCCAAGCTCAAGCTCAGAAGATGCACCACTCGCAGCGGCAGAGAGACGTCGAGAATGGGGAAATGCTGAGATAGTTAGAGAAGCCTTCATGTTTCCTAATGGCGACGAATCGATGAGCGGCATTGGACGTAACACTTTTGGAGATGAGGCACCCACATCTCGGAATCAAGTATTCGTGAACTTGGAATTGCATCTCTCAGGTCTTGTAGTTCGAAATACGGTGGAAGATATGAGAGAATATATGAGGAGTAACGGTATATTTGGAGATGCTGAAGTTATGCATAGATGGTTCTGGAATACGGACTATGGAATGCCAGGTTCTCGTCGAGAGCAGGCCCAAGTACAGCGACAGTCTCAGACAGGATCACCACGACCGGGACTGGTAAGAGGTATGGCACATTCGCAATTGCCGGATGCACCACCAGTATATCAATTAGAAGACCCACAGTCTCAGATCCGAGTCTCCCGACCTGGATTAGTGAGAAGTATAGCATACAATCCTGGGGAATATATGTTCGCACTCACCACACCTCAAGAAGGAACCAGAGGACTAGGTCAGGAAGACCAATGGAGGCAGGTCAATGCAGATATGTTTGCAACGCCACGGCAATATCCGAATGACCACCAAGAGCAGATGGAAACCGATCCCGACGATCCTGCGCGAATAGTAGCGGCTGGGACTTTTCATTATGATCCAGATGACCCTCTAGCGGACTATTCTAACATCATTGATTTGTATCTGGACTATCTCGGTACCCATGACAACCAGGAGTCCGCCTCGTTCACAAACAGCGACGAAGGGAGAATAAATTCGATATCCGCGAACATGACGGGAGGTTCTACACAGCCATCCAGAAAACGCTCCGCCTTCGAGCAAGAGATGTGGAAAAGGTTCATATCGCATTGCGAAGAATACGGCGGTATCCTTCAAAGACACTGTCGTTCCCTCCAATGGAAAATAGACGCTCGTCCAACCTCCCACCACCAGGTTGCACTTGAAAATCCATCACTAGAAAGTCTTAAGGACATAGGAAGCGACATGCTCTCGAAAGACCCTGTTCGCCTCAATGATGCCGCTCAGGCCTACGCTGCTTTCATGCGGGCCTACACTGTAAACTCAATAAGTTACCATGAATCCGTGACGCAAGACCAGAGTGAGTTTCCCATGCTGAAAGAGTTCTGTCAGTTGCTTCAATTGAGGTGGTTCCTGGAAGTGGGCTCTGGGTGGAGAGAATGTATTAAGTTGCATACTGGGTGTGACACGATGGGTATTCTGGTTATGAGAAGAGCTGAGGTACTGGGATTAATTTCTGCAGGAAATGCTAGGCAGAGCTAGTTTCCGGCAAACAGATGTTGAGAGAGACCACTACGGCTTGCATTTTAGCTACTGCCATTTGAAAGGTCTGCATTTGAGGAGGCAAACCAGTGCAGTATTGGAGTTCCGTGGGGCCTCACTCGCTCGGCAACATAACCAAAACGAACGGAATTGGCGAGCAACGCAAAGTAACAGAGGAATACCAATGTTCGACCCTACATACGTACGACAAACGTCACCGCGTCACATATTAGGAGTCCCATGTGCAGGTCTATAGTCTACATATAGCTATAGAGTTCCCGTTACAGCTGCAGGGCGTACATAGAGGGTCCCAGTGAAGGAAACCAGTTCGGGACTTCTCACATTCACTTCAATAGTGACAAATCAGATAGGATTATTCTACGACTTTGTCTATCACGCGCAAAGTAAAAATTTGGCATTTTGCCCACATTGTTGAACCGAACGAGGAAGGCTGGGGAAAATACCATGAAGGGGTTCGACGTTACGTGCTCATCCCTCCGATGTGAGTCGAATTGACCAATGAGACTTGGGAGAGCTTAGAATGTTCGTCCGAAATATTTGATGCAGGGTACTGTATACGGATATATCCACAGTTTCCAGAACTTCAAGATGCGGTGAGGAATGAGGCTTCAAAATTGGTGTATGCTGCAGTTCGGCCCTGGCCAGAACTATTCTGTAATGACGGCGAATGGCAGGTCTCGTGGACCTACGTATCTTGTGCTGGTACTTTTAGTCACGATGAAATAATCGAGTGGCTGTATGTGTTCGTCTTCCCAACCTGTGCAAGTTTCCTTGCAGGTGTTGCGATTCAGGTAATAGTGTCAGGGATTCAAGGGTTTGTCTCGCTTCGGTTGGGTGCTCCACTTTGATAAAGGGCATCGACAACCGAGTCAGATCAATATCAATACTTGTATTACCTGTTTCGAAAAATGCTTTGTTAGGCGAGGAGGGTGAGCCCCTATCCATGAGCAGAGAGACCTGAGGCACACGTGACTCTGCTGAACCATCTTCAAATCAGTCTAGTGGACCGAATGACTGAATGTAAAGTTCTCAGATCTTGATTTCGTACTTTGACGACAACGACGACGATGCAGGAATGGTCCAAGTATTTCTGTCGAACGACGGCACAAGATATGGTTCTCATATTGATGCCCAACACATTCGCATTAATCCTTCGAAACTATAAGCGAAGGGTAGTCCTCCCACCGCGAGCCTGATGGACAGGCATCCGAAGTCGGGACGCCCAGCCACGGTTCAATCCGATCGCCATGGGGCAGCTCCGTCTCCAGAGATCAGAAATTTCTTTATCTGTTATCTGCAATGCGCCGAGATGCCATCCCGGTGTGCGTCGCAGGCGAGGCTGGCAGTTGTCTATTTCGCAGCTGTGAAAGGCGTGGCAGCGAAGTCTCGCTTCGAGGTTCATCCCGGCGCAGAGCCCCCTTATAAGATGTTTTATAGATCTAGAAACCACCATTCGCCAGCTGAGTTTCACCATCTCACATGGATATGCTTTTGTTGGAAGCCCCATTTTGTGCTCTCAATTGACGTCACAATTCCCTGGCATCCGATGAATTGCTGCCCGGATTAAGTCTGTGCGATTTCCTCGTGTGGATCTTCCGCCCTCTTGCGAGACCTTCACTCAAGATATCGTATCCCCGGGTCCACGTTGACTTGCATTGATCTTCGCGGGGTATGTCCCTGAAATCCGAGCTTGAGTTGCGATACCCAGCCATTCGGACTCATATTACTGAAAATTTGCTTTCTTTGTCGTGCAATGCGTTCTATATTGGATGCTTGTATTTGCAGGCATGCAAGCCATGTCTAGATCTCGAGGCTATGAAATGGCGGTGGCTCGCAGTACGTCGGTGGCGGGTTGAATGTTCATGGAAGCAGGGAAGGAAGGAGTTGGGGCAGTTCTGACAGGTATCATCTGAGAAGCTGGTGGCTGGATGGGGGGATAAATGAACAGGAATTGGAAGGCATGAAACGCCTATATTACTCTGACAGGTCCCATTTCCTGGATTTTGACAAACCCCATCAAACTCTTCTCCTATTCTCAAGAACGAATTGCAGATATAAACCGTCCAGCAGGAGTCTGTCAAGATTGAGAAGGCACTCAGACGAAGACCATCCGATACTTGGATACCAGGTTAGTATATTCCCCTCGCTGCCAACCTTACTTAAGAGTTTGTGGAAACACAGACATCTCCGGGGACCTGTCTTCAAATTTGAAATTGTAAAGTGCTGATCAGCTCCTATAGCACCCATCCTTCTCCCATATTTCGTCGTCAACATGCCTGGCGAATCGTCAAGCGAGCTTCCCGTTCACTACGGCGGGAAGGTCATGGATGGGGAACTCATCAAGCGTCCCGGATCGCCACCCGTTCCCCCAGTCTCGCCCATGCGAGCGTACCAACAACCACGAATTGCCTACTCTCCCGAGCGAACACCCATCGATCAGCCTTTCTCATCTGAAGATATCAGAGGAGGCCTCAGACGCAGACCAAGCAACCAGGCACCGGTCAGGCGGCACTCTGGCGGCGAGTATGACCGTGAACGCCCCAGCTACTCCCAAGACGGAGGATCAAGACGGCCCTTGAGATCCAGGGACGATGGATATTACCGTGATGAAGATCGCGGACCACGGAGAGACGAATACCATCCCGATTCGGTGGAACGCTCAAGACCACCGCGTACATACCGCAATGTTGACGCATGGGAGAGAACCCCAGGCTCAGCTTCAAAACCATACTTTGAAGAGTCCAGAATAGATCGAGATCTAGAAGCAGGCCCACCATGGCATCACCAGGATCGGAAGAGGATCAGTGATGAGGAGAGTATCGATGGGTATAATTATGAAGCTCATAGAAACAACCGGCCATCACTCAACTTCAAGAGTCTGAGCGCAGAAGAGAAGGCGGAAGTTATGAGACTTCCTTGGACGCAGTGGATGAACAGTGACGTGAAGAATCGCAAGTCCTCAATAATTCTTCACATTAGCTCAAGCTAACTATCATTCATAGACTTCGTGGCCACAATTGGCGAGTTCGTTGGGACCACTATGTTCCTCTTCTTCGCTTTCGCCGGAACGCAGGTCGCCAACATCCAATCCGAAGCGTCAACAGACAGCAACTCCACAAGCAATACCACATCAGGTGGTGCGACTGGTTTCAACGTCTCTGTCTATCTCTACATCTCCGTCATTTTCGGTTTCTCACTCATGGTCAACGTATGGATCTTCTTTCGTATCTCCGGAGGACTGTTCAACCCTGCTGTCACACTCGGCATGGTCATGGTTGGAGCTGTACCTGTCGTCCGAGCGATTTGTCTTTTCTGTGCACAGATCGCTGGTGGCATTTGTGCCTCCGCTATGGTCCTCGGTCTCTTCCCCACCAAGTTGAATGTCAGAACCACTTTGGCTGGTGGTGCCAGTCTTGTGCAAGGAGTCTTCATCGAGGCTATTTTGACTGCCGAGTTAGTCTTCACCATCTTCATGTTGGCGAAGGAGAAGCACAAAGCTACTTTCATCGCCCCAGTCGGTATTGGACTTGCTTTGTTCATCTCGGAGATGGTGGGTGTGTACTACACTGGTGGCTCACTGAATCCTGCTCGAAGCTTTGGACCTTGTGTTGTGACTGGAGTCTTCGACAAGGAGCATTGGATCTATTGTAAGTTCCCAATGCCTTACATACGATTGAAAATAAGCTAATTGATATAGGGGTTGGACCAATGGTCGGCACGTTCATCGCCGTCTTCTTCTACAAGTTCATCAAGATGCTTGAGTATGAGATGGCCAACCCAGGTCAAGATGGTGATGCCAAGAACGACCCTACTCAGAACGAAGAGAAGAAGGCCGAGATCATGCAGAGGAGAGAGACGAAGAGATATGCAAGATCTCAGTAACAATATGATACGACGACAGATGAGCACGCGAATACGACTTGATGGGTCTCCTGCTTCTTATCGTCGTGGCTTTTTTGACGTTCAGGCTAGATATTTACAGGGTTAATTAGGTGTATCATGATTACGATGCTTTACGTCTGATGCTTTGAGCTAATTTTACACTTCCTTTCGTTGTCAGCCAAATAATAAAAAATGCCAAATCTCAAACTCTCCCACTACCATACTATTAATTACCCGTGAAACACGGGCCACTCCAAGAATACAGTTCTCCACCAGACATCACACCAAATCACAAGATTCCCGGTATGATCGCCTTCCTCCCAGCGGTTTTCTCCTTGCCAAACCGCTCTTCATACCACTTCTTACCCTGCAAAGCTCTCGGCAGCATCGCCGCAATCTCATTAAGCAGGAAAGTTCTTGCAGGAAGACAATTCCATCCTCCCACCATCAAAAAGCCGGCCCACTCAAACCACTCACACAAGTAATGCGGATAGAAAATCCACCGAAACAGTCCGTTCTCAGGAATCATGTAGACTTTGTCTACGCCCTTCTTTGCCACCTTACCCTTGCCTGTACTTTGTCCAGCTTCTTTGGAGGCGGATTCTTGGTTTCGTAGTGCGGCGCGCCGGATCTCGCGGAGCTCATCATCGTGGAATGCGTTACCCATTAGGCCAAATGCCCAGATGAACATGCCGAGTTCGATTCGGCCGCCGGCTTTGTAGGTGTTCCCATAGCTTTGCCAGTCAAGGCGGGACGTGGGACCGTGACCTCCTAGCCAGGATCCAATGCAGAGACCGTTGGTGATTTGGAAAGTTAGAGCAAAGAGCCAGACGAGTGGGTGGATCGGAGACATTGAGGGTGCGATTATAGGGCAAAGGATTGCTCGATATAGGTAATGAATAGTCTATTGTTTGTTAATACTCGTAGGGGATCATATTTTGGAACATAGAATGAACACCAGAAATAGAGAGTTTTACTCACATAGAGACCGGCCATGACTTTGTTCTCCCATGGTATTTGTGTCATACCGACTTGTGCCGGTAGGGTGGACATGATATATAACAGTGTAAGAAGTCCCGGGGTTTCCATTGTCATCCAAGCAATCTTCCCCGGAATATTGAAGCGACTATTAGTCGAGGTTTTTCCAGCTCCATACCATGGCTGAATCCATTGAAAGATCGTTACCTGTATCACTTTTTAGCATGGCTTATTCCCAGAACAGTAGAGTTGGATTCCCAAGAGCAAGGCTTACCAGTGGAAAGAACTGGAAGATGTAGCAGACCAGCTCCCAATTCTCCCGCGATGGTGGCATCCAGTTCTCTACAATCGCCATTGTAAATGGCTGCTTGCAACAGAGGTGTGCAAGTGCTAGTGAGATGTGGTACGACTGGATTTCTTCAATGTCGTCAGGACTCTGACTGCAGACATGGGTGTGCAGAAAGCAAACCAAGCAAACATTTCAGCCTCGCCTCGGCTCAACCCCCTGAATGCTGCCAGATTGAAACCCCGCCATTGATCTGATCTCCACTCACTCACTCCACTTCAACAGCCTCGCGCTTCAATTGTCCGATTGGACATCATCTGAGCTTCACAATCCTGTACCTTTTCTCTACTAACCTTCTATCAAGTTGTCTTCAAGCATAATGAGCACATCTTCCTCTTCAAATCCCGAACAAATGCTCACTCACTTCAGGCAAGCCCTCCAGAGCTTTCGCACCTCAAACGCACCTTTTCGAATCCTCTCCTCGATACCCAAACCCATTAATTCAACGCCTCTCTCTCTCCCTCCACCTCCCAAGACCCTTTACATTCTCGACTCGTCCTTCAATCCGCCTACCCTCGCCCATGCCCGCATAATACTCTCAGCTCTACAATCCTCCACTTCAGCCTCGACCCCGCACCGAGTCCTCCTTCTCCTCGCCATACAAAATGCAGATAAAGCTCCCAAACCCGCTTCGTTCGAAGAGCGATTGGCAATGATGGAGGTTTTTGCCCAAGATTTACTGGCCAACTTCAAACCATCTTCCACGACTCAGTCCAAGCAGAGCGAAGTGGGAATAGATATAGGCGTAACGACGCTCCCTTACTTCGCAGACAAATACCCACATATATCCCCATCAGAAGCATATCCTCTTCCAGAAACAGAACAAGTCCATTTAATAGGTTACGATACCCTAGTCAGGCTGCTGGATACGAAATACTACCCTCCTTCACATACCCTGAAGCCTATCCAACCTTTTCTTGACAAGCATAGATTGAGGGTTACGTATCGGGCTGATGATGAGTGGGGGGATCGGAAGGCGCAGGATCGGTATGTGAGCGATTTGGGGGAGGGGAATAGGCAGGATGTTGGGGGGTTGAGGGAGTGGGTAACAGAGAAGAGGATTGAGATGGTGGAAGGGCGGAGGGAGGGTGAGGAGGTGGTTAGTAGTACGAAAGTCAGGAATGCGGTTGCGGATGGTGATAAAGAGGCTTTGGGAAAGTTGGTAACCACAAGAGTGAAAGAGTGGATACTGACAGAAGGGCTGTATAAAGACTAATATTTTGTGATTGGGACTGGCCATCTTGATCGAGCATAGCAATCCTTCCATTTCCTGGATCAAGTTTGCGACATTGCGAATGCCAGTTACTGCTTTACATGTCCTTTGTTCTTATTCAAGAAAAATATTGTCCTGAAAGTTCTGGATGGCGGCAGGACCTCCCGTTGACTGCCTGCTCGCTTTGGGCGTGATCGAAAAGGTGTTTTCTTCTCTCTCTTTTTGACAGTCAATATCTTCCATTATCCAATTACTCATTTTTGCTTTCAATGATTCATTTAATTGAGGTGTGAACACAGCAACTCTTTTCACCCAAATGGTAGTGTTTGTCTTGTATTGCTTCCCCTCTGTACTAGTCTTCAAAGCGCACCCCCTGCACAAATCCGAACGTTTCACCAGTCTTTGATAGCCGCAAATCCTCAATTAACCTCCACGATACTTAAGAAGTCTCCCACCTCGCCTAATCCAACTTCTTCTTGAATGTGGACAACATCCCTTGGGGCGTTCTGATTTCACTTCCTCATTTTGCCAATCCCAGCTGTTCGTCTTGACCACGATATCGTCGAATCAAGATGGGAGAAGCTTCAACCACAACGCTCGGGCTTGCAGAGCAGATCTCACAAAAGACATCGGGATTCATCCATTCCAAAAAGCATACTGATCTGCTTGATATCGTCGATGCCTTGCGTTCCAACGGAGTCAGTCACTAGTAAGTCGTCCATGCAGATCATGTGTCTGTTTACTATGCTGATTCCACAACTTCAGTGTCGATCTTCCACAAATCATCGTCTGTGGTTCTCAATCATCTGGAAAGTCATCGACCCTTGAATCGCTCTCTGGAATCGCCTTTCCAACCGCTGAAGGCCTTTGCACTCGATTCGCTACCGAACTGATCCTCCGACGGAGCGAGAAGTCGGAGGTCAAAGTCCAGATCCAACCTTCCGCCAACAGAACGGAGGAGGAGCGGGTGAAGCTTCTAAAGTTCTATGAAAAGGAGAGTGAGCAGAAGAACTTCGCCAAGATCATCGAAGCCGCCAGAGTTGAGATGGGCTTAACGGGAAGTGGTCCCGATGCTAAAGTCTTTAGCAATGATGTGTTGAGAATCGAAAGTACTTCTTCGACTGCTCCTAACTTGACCATGGTGGATCTGCCAGGACTGTTCAGCGCTTCGGACAAAAACCAGTAAGTGGATACCATTTTTCAGCTACACTCCCCTGATGTTGTCATCTCACCCCCCTTCGAATGTGCTCGTCAGATAGATACACACACCGGATACCTTCGGAAACCTTCTAATCTTGAATCCTAGGTCAGATGATGACGTAGACTTGGTACAAGATCTCGTTGTGGGGTACATGAAGCAAAAGCGTAGTATCATACTTGCCGTCGTTGCAGCAGACAGTGCCTTCGCAAACCAGCCGGTTACCAAGTTCGCCAGAGAGATTGATCCATCGGGTACCAGAACACTTGGACTGATCACCAAGCCGGACAAGATCGATAGGGGATCAGACACTGAAAAGTACTACAGTAAGTTCCCAACTTTGAATCCAGACTTACGTGTCCCGGCGTATGCACGGCAGATGACCTCCATCGGGGGGTTTTTTTTTGGCAATCATTAATTTATGTCCTAGTTGAATTGGCCCAGAATGAGAATGTCAAACTTAGCCTGGGTTGGCATGTCCTCCGCAACAAAAGCCATGCTACTGCCGACGATACCACCGAACAGCGAGAAGCAAGAGAAGCAGCCTTCTTTTCAGACTCGGATTGGAAACAAGCCCTCAAAACTTCGCAACTCGGTATCGCGAATTTGAGAGAACGACTACGCGACGTGCTCTGGAAGCAAATCAACGATTCCCTTCCTAGTGTCAAGTACGAAGTCCAACTGGGGCTCAAGGACTGCACATCCAAACTGCACCAGCTGGGAAAGTCACGTAGCACGATTAGGGAGAAGCACACGTACCTCCATCAGATCAGCAGCAGAGTATCTACCATGGTTAAAGCAGCCATTGATGGCGTCTACGCAGATCCTTTCTTTGTGTCCTACCCGGGCCAGCAGGATGCGTTTGAGAGGCGTCTCCGTGCGAACATCCAGAAGACTCTTACCGAATACGCCGACAAAATGGTCCTGCATGGTCATGCCCTGGAGATAGTCGAAGACGACCAGCAGCCCACGCGACACAGTCCGTCAAAGTTCATGATGAGATGCGATTACTTGGAGGTAGTCAGGGAACTCATGGTGGAGTGCAGAGGTCGTGAATTGCCCGGTACATTCAACCCTCTCGTAGTTGGAGATCTCTTCAGTCGGCAGTGCAAGCCGTGGGAGCACATCACGCAGAATCTCGCCGAGCAGGTCCACGAAGCTGCGGCAATCACCTTCAACAAAATCTTGTCTGAGATATGTGATGATAATACCAGGACTCGTTTGATGAAGGGTCTCGTTCAGCCTTCGTTGCACAAACTCCGAAAGGATCTAAAGGAGAAGCTGGACGAGCTGCTTGAGCCGCATCTATCGATCCACCCGATCACGTACAATGATTCCCTTACAGAAGAGGTCCAAGAAATTCAGGGCAACCGACATAATAGGGCATTTGATTCACTTTCTCTGAAAGGCTGCGGATATACCTCGGAGGATGTGAGGTCACCTACGAATGTGGCGCTTTCAACTTTGCTTGACACTCTTCGCTTGCTGAAGGATGGGACACGACCGAATGTCGAGGAGTACTCTGTCTCATTGGCTGCAGATGTAGCTGCTGCGTATTACCAGGTAAGATCCACTCAATGCTTCAAGTACTATACATCTACGATAGCATATTAAAACGCCTATAGGTCGCCCTCAAGAAATTCATCGACGATGTCAGCGTTAATGCTGTAGAGGCATGCCTCATCCAAAACCTACCAAGAGTGTAATTCTCCATCTCCTTTGATGACAGTATGCAAACTGTGGCTTCTGCAATAAAACCTCACAAACCAATTCCAAAACAGGGCACTCACTGACACCTTCCCAGGTTCTCCCCCGATGTTGCGTGGGAATTGACAGACGAGCAAGTAGCGCTATTGGGGTCTGAAGACGATCGTACCGTCAAAGAGCGAGCTGGGCTGAAGAAGAAGAAAGAGATCTTGAGTCAGGCTTTGAGTGACCTAGATGCCTTCACTGCGAGATCTGGTAGTCGAGGATGAGTTGATTTTATTGCATTCAGATGGGGAACTTGGCTGGGTTTGTTGATGCTTTTGTATTGCACAGAGATTGGATGGCTGTGGGCTGGGTGCAGGATTGCTTCATAGAATGTAGATCTTACAGTACCCCACTGCACTTGCACTGCGAAATAGACTAGCTAGATGAGATGCGAAAGATTTCCTGCATTGTAAACACAACTTCTCCGCCGCTAGGCGAAGATTCTCAAAAACACAACTCTTCGTATGAGGTGACCGTATCGATGTAAATAATGCTGGAGCATTCTAGAGCTTAGCGAGGTAAATAGGGGTATTCGATGTCCAAATGCGTCATGGCAGCGAGAACCAAAAGACTAGTACGAAGGTTGCATTTGAATTCATTGCTTTCGTTCTGATTATTTATTTAATTTCTCCGTGTTCTGATCTCCTGTTGAGAAGTCTTTGCCAGCGGCAGCGGTTGAAGAAAGCAAGAACTTGTCATGCAATCTGGGCCTCTAGTGTGATCGAGAGGGAAGGAAGAAACGGTTTGTAGAGACCGGTCATGAGCCAATAGATAGGTAGACGTCTGTGTTGTGAATATTCAATGCTTTGCCTTCTGTTTATTTCCTTTCATGCACCCATCTATGGTCTTCCACATTATCCTCATCAGGACTTGATTTACCAAGCACCCTTCCATACGACGTCCTTCACAACCAGACCATACGAGAATACCTGTTGAAACATCAAATAACACTCAAGTCTCCGGTCGAAGTTGGTACAAGAATCAAAGAGCGAAAATACTTCACAGAACATCCCAAGCTCAGAATACGCGATGGAAATAGCTATACCTCTCTTCGAAGATATAATCCCAAGTAAATGAGAAATCTCAGAAGGAGGACCACACCTCCAATTCACGAGTCACCATCGCTTGTGTCCTTAGGACATAGGAAGAAAGAGGTGGGAGTTACAGCACAGCTAGCAGCAAATCACCACTTCTCCCACCAGCACCAGCTCCAGCACCACCTCCACAATCCCACACCCCCATCGAATACCAAAACGGCAAAGGAACACCATCAGTGCCCCCTCCAAAAGCCCATGACGCGAAATGCGTGCGTTAACTGCTACTCTACTGATCCCCTGGGATATCTCACCACAACAAGGATTCCGCAACCCGTTCCCGATTGATGTATGTGGTGTTACATGCTGATGTAGATATAGAGTAGAGTATCTTTGACTTATCTAGGGGTTTCGGATTACAAGGAGGTGGGTGTATATGACAGTCGATCAGATGTCGAGATGCTATGAGATCGTCACTCTCGGTTCTTGCCGTCACTGATCGATTCGTGGTTGGTGGGTTGGCGGGTGGTGGATTGGGTGGATTTTGGAAAGAGTCGCTTGGCTATGTGATGTGATGTGATGTGATGGGCTGCTGTACTGTACCTTGAGAAATTTGCTGGGAGACGCGAAGGGAAGAGAAGATACTGTGCAAGAGGCAAGGGGAAGAGATAGAAAGACTTGGAGACTGTATTCTTGAAAGCATTGAGATGAACCTGCGTCTAGAGTTTGACTTTTGTTAAGAGATGATCGGAATTGGAAAGCGTTATAACGGAGTCGAAATCGGGCTCATGGATTGCAAGGTAGATAGCTCAAGGACAATTTTCTATTTTTATATTTTTTAATAATTTAAATTTCTTGAAAAAGGTGATGATCATTCAATCACGTTGCCGACAATTATATGCTCGTTCTTGCTACCAGTATCCTCCACCTTGGCCAACCAAAATGTTGTTTGAAACCCACGGAGATTGTACGTTACACAGCAGGATATATCTCCTGTACGCTTCAACTCGAGATGGAGATGGCAACCTCGTGAATGTACTGTATTGTACTGAATTAGTTGCAGGGGCTACAGCATGACCAACCAGCACCCTTCTCCTCCATTCCCGTGGCGTTGGCTTTTATGTATTAGTCGGGACTCGTGTATTTCTAAATGATAGTAGCTTTGTATTGATAGGTTGTAGAATGCTCGTATCGAGACGATTCTTAGTTTTAGTATGTGTTAACGGGGGAAGGAAAGGGTGTGGGGTGAATACGGGAGAGGAAGAAGTGAATTTTGTTAAAGACGCTTGCTCAAAAAGAAGAAGAAAAGAATGGAGGCAGGCTAAGAGTGTTTGTTGGTAGGCTAGGTATGTACGGTGGCTGCTGCGGGACACGATATGTGTATGTTGCTGTGATGTATGGATTTAGCGTTATTATCCGAATCCAGAAGGGAACGAGAATATGTGAAAGGCGAAGGTTCAAGAGAGATGAGTGGGCGACGTTTCCAAATTGAAATCAATGAAAAAGACAGTGTGAGTGATTTGTAACGAAGCGCTACAGCGAAATTACCATTGAGTGTGTATTACGAGCGGATGTGAGGTGAATGTTACACTGCAGAGCATGAACCTTGAATACGAGTTGAAAAGAAAGGTTCAATAGATCAGTGAAATATGCCTACCTAGGTAAAGTAAGGTACACTCGGAAATTTCTACCACGCAACAAAAAGGTTGTTGGAACTCGTAATTGATTTGATGAGGAAAGTTTCTCGGTTGGTATTAATTAGTGTTATTTAGTCGCACTCTGCTCTTTCGTCGTGGGCAGCGTTGTAAGCGAGCGCTTGTACAAATTACGACCTCGAACGACAATTTTTCGAACGAATTCAATTCCCATCGGAGAGATGAGGGGCTTCATCTACAAACATAGCTAGCTAGCTTGAGTTCATCAATTTGAGTCTGCTAGGGTATTAGGTCATCTCCGCTGTCATTGCTTGTGAGCTGTCACAAAACGTGACAACCCGCTACAGTATGCTAGGTCAAATCTCTCCGGCCACGGTCAACCCTGTGGACGTACAATCCTCCTAGATTCTCACGGCGGAGTTTATAATCATTTAGTGAGAAAAAAGAAAATTCGATAAGGGTCAGGAAAAACTCTAAACTAACCGCTCCGACCCTTATCGCGATTCGCGATTCAGAGTGCAGGCCTGGATGTCTAGACTCGCCGGATTCTGTGGGTATGGAAATCAGGAATGAGGGAAGCCTGTTCTTAGCCGTCGCGGGATCGCGGCTCGGGATGGGGTGGGATTGTGAGAGGGGAGGGGGGAGGGGGAAGGTCTTGGAAGATGTCGTGTCGTTTCACGCGGTTCTAATTGTTGGACCGGGCTGAAATGGAGGGACGAAAAGTTGGGAAGGGAGGGTGCGAGAGATGAAGGTTGTTTGAGTTTCTGGGAAGGGAGCGGAAGGATTGCCATATCATGGCACCTGTGGAAGCTTCGATCTGGGCTCTTGTCTCACTCACCTACCTGCAGCAATTGCTTGATATCCAGTCCGTTCTTCGGGCCGTATCGGTGGCACAGCAATGTTCCAGATGCTGCTGTCAGATGGGAACATCGTCATGAGCCAGCTGGCGATGCACGATCCCGTGGCGTGGAATGGAAGAAGTAGGAGAGTGTGTTCCATGACTTCAGCATGAGCATGATGAGCATGATGAGCATGAGCATGAGCTGGGAACATCAAGCAACACCAACACCAACCGCCGTCGATGTTTCTCAGGGGCTCGAAGCTTGGCAGAGTGGCGCCTGGGAAGGCCAATGGGGTGCATTTCTCTCCTTGCAGTGGCGTTGTTTCAAGATGCGTCCCTGCACGCCGTTGTTGCAGACGGGGCCAAGTTTTGGCATCGCAATGGATGGATGTCTGAACACTTCCACGCATGCATCACAACAGTGACGACAAAGGTCGAGGTTTGCGAGATAGCAGAAGTACATGCGAAACATCGAAGCAACAGCCAGCTCGCAAACTCACTCTTCTCTTGGGACCAGCCTTGGTAGATCCGGCTGCTCTGGCTTCGCGGATCACGGATGCTATTCCAGGACTGCCGACGACTATCATCCACTCCTGGTGGATGGGACGGAGCAAAGCAGTGCAGTAGTGCAGCTACGCAGAGTAAACTAGTTCTAAGTATGCACCACTACCACTACCATCACCACCACCACCACAACCCAGATTGAAGTTACACCCACAGCCAGCAGAGCACGCAACGGACGCACGCGATGACCGGCTCGATCCATCGGACTATTGGCCGCTGATGTAGCCACCGGCCACGGTCGAATAACACTCGTAAAACAATCTCCCGGGGGGGCCCAATGCAGTGGGGGGTGCTGATCTTAATAAGATTCAACACGAGGAAGGCGAGGACTGATGAGGCGCGGAGGGTTGTCCAAAGGGTATCCATCCAATAAAGTCAAGAAGAACATTGAGTGAGAGGGGAGAGTCTCTCTCTCTCTCTCTTGCTCTCTCAGCCTGCCCTGTCCGGTCTTGTCCTGTCCCCAGCGCGAGAGGTTGCTCTAATCTTATCCGCTAGCCGTTGTCAACAGAGAGCGAGACAACATGGGCTGTCGGTCTGTCACTTCTGCTCTCTGCTTGGATGCGGTGTGTTCATCCCAATGCGTTTCATGCTGCGGCCACGACGAATCAGAGCGACTGGGTACCTGAGCACATTCCCATCCCCTGCCTCCCCCCTTGACCAAGGTGGCCCGAGGTGTGCCCTGGCCAAACTTAGAATATCCCTCCCTCCCTTCCCTTCGCTTCCCTCTCAGCCAAGCGAGGCTGCTGCGCCGGTGGTTTTCGCCAATCAGCACGCCAATCGGCCCCCTCCTGCGTGAGACTCAATTTTAGCTCGACCGGGCAAGCCCACTTGTCCGCCCCTTTTCCAACCTCGCTCCCTCTCTCCCTCGCCCTCCCTCTCCTTCCCTCCCCTCCCTCATGGTCCTTCGTATACCAGTGGGGTTTTCATCCTCGTCGATCCCCTTTTGGTGTGCCTGCAGCTGTCATGGGTGGGAGAATGGGTGGAGGAGGAGAGGGACCCCCCCTGCCCTGGCGCCTGCACACAAATCTCCCTCTAGCTCACTCACCCCTGTCGAACGTAATCCCGCGCTTCCCTTTTGTTCCTTAACTCCCCTTCGTTCTCGACCTTTCTTTCTTTCCTCCCTCACCAAGATTTCTCTTGACCACTACAGTCCTTACAGTCATTCTTTGCAATAGTTCTCTTTCGTTCTCAACTTCAGTCATTCTTTTCAAGAGACCTTTTGTCGAGTCGACTTTCACTCATTTACCCCACTGTCTATATCGAGAATTCTGCCAATCTACGACTTTCAACGACCATTCAAGCTTTTTGAACGGATAATCTTGGAGGATACTTTGATACTTTTGTCGAATATCCATACTTCAAAATGCACTTCACCGCTGTTGCATCTCTCGGCCTTTTTGCCGCCGTGGCCTCTGCTAGCCAGCATGTTCCTCAACACTTCCACCAGCGCCGCCAATACAACAGCAGTGTTCCATCGACCACCCTGACCGTCTACGCCACGAACGTCTACACCGTCACCAGCTGTGCCGCCAGCGTGACTGACTGCCCCGCCGACCAGTCCACCTCGGAGCAGGTCATTACCAGCACTGTCGCTGCCTACACAGTAAGAGTGGAATATTGCGTGAAGGGGGCCAATGATTGTTGACATTTTGATAGACTGTTTGCCCAATTGCCGAGGCCGCATCCGCCAGCTCTGCTGTTCTCTCTTCCTACTCTGCTGCTGCATCCAGCACCGCAAAGGGAGCCGTTTCCACTCCTGCTGGATACCCAACCAAGCCATACCCAACTGGCGAGTCTGGGACCACCCCAAGCGCTCCCATGGGAACTGGATTCACTACCAAGGGCGAGGTTATCTACCCAACTGCCAGCGGATCTGAGAGCGTTGTCTTGACCTACACCCTTGGATCAGGAACCTCTACCACTGTTGTCACCACCACCATCAAGCACACTCAAACCGCAACTGTTTACGCCACGAAGCCAGGATCCCCAGAGCAGTCCGGTCCCGTCATTGCTGGTGTCCCAACCTCTTCTGAGTTGACCACCACCATCACCGGTAAGCACAGTCCGTAGATGTTTTATCCTAGTCGAGTCTGAGCTCGCTTATTTCGTGTGGAGACGCTGTAGACGAGAATACAGGATAACGAATAGTTCTAACATTTTACAGGAACATCCACCAGCACCCGTTACATCACTGTGATGCCCGCCCCATCTGCCGCCGGAAGCCAGGGTATTGCCGGCTCTGCTGAGTGTGTCCCAGTCACCGTCACTGTCGTAAGTTTTCACCGATCAATGAGCACCCGAGTAATATTGACTCGTCTATAGACCCAGGCCACAGCAACTGTCACTGTCACTGCCCCAGCTTACCCAACAACCACTGGAGCCAACTCTGGCGATGTTACCACTGCTCCAGGAGCCGAGTCTTACCCAACTGAGAGCGCGCCCAACAGCCAGATCGTTTCCTTGAGCACCGCTACCGTTGTCCCAGTCCCATACGTATGTACCAAAATTTCACTTGGGCCATTTTTCACGATGGGATGAAACACAGGCTAACTATGATATAGTCCACTGGTGCCCCATACGGAAACGCCACCATGTCCACCAGCACCAAGAAGAAGTGCTCTTCCGTCTACCCATCTGGATACGTCAGCACTGGAGTCCCATCCGGCGTCGCCGTCCCTACTGGATCCTACCCAGCCTACCCAAGCGGTGCTGCCAGCCCATCAGCTGGATACCCCGGATACCCAAGCGGTGCCGCCGGCCCATCCTCGAGCACCACCGCTGAGGGCGCAGCCACAACCCCAGCAGGCTACCCATCCGTAGCAGGTTACCCATCCGCAGCCGCTACTCCATCCACCACCTCTACCGCCGAGGGTGTTGTCAGCTCTCCCGCACCAGCTGCTTACCCAACCGAAGTCTACCCAACCTACTAAACGTCTCGTTCCGATATATTGGGACGAGGAGTTTAAAGGGAAGGAAGGAGAGATAGGGAGAGGACGGAAAACTTCCTTGTGATTTATTAGACAACCCCGTGATTTTCTTGTGTTTCTATATGCTTGCTTGCGTTGCCTCGTTTTCTGGATGTTGAGAAGAGGAAGAGAGATAGATGGCTGGGATTGTCTCGCGAAGCGAAGCGATGTGTCAGCAGAACGTAGTGTATATACTTTAGTGTATATATATATCGTGCACTTTACTGTCTCGTTTCCTACCCGCTTGATCTGATATGTGTGTGTTTGGTCCTCGACTTTGACGTGAAGGAATTGTGCATCTGCGAATATCGACATTGATATAATGTGACGGCCTTGTGATCGTGTGATGGATGGATAGTTGCATGACCAACTGTTCTGGGACGGTGTCTTCATTCATCAGATGCCTACCTATTTAAGTAGGGCAACGAGTTGTCATGTGCTGCATATTTGTAGAGAAACAACCTAAAAAAGGGATATCATTTACTACCTCGATCATGATCTTACTCAGATATCTAATCCCTTAATCATCATTAAACTCTCTCTCTCTCTCTCCCCCCCTTCTTACCATGACACTTTGAAAAGGATTATGCTTAACGGACGGTTTAATCTATCTCCCATTCAGGCTTTTTCGCAGATCCCATGCGTGATGATGTGATGAACTGGATTTCGTTCTCTGTGCTGGGTTGTTGGGTTGGAGGGGTGGTCCTGATCGCGAACGTTTTTATTTTTGGGCTGTTTCATCTTGACAGCGGACTCGAGAGTCGAGATGAGAGGAGCGTGGGTGGTGAGACATGTGATGGGATGGCCATGCCTGCTATGTATGGATGGCACCGTGGCACGGAGATGTGGCTGACGAGGAGGATGTCTTGATTGTTGAAACGGTTCCGGAATTTGCTTTTGGAGTTGTGTGTGCTTGCAGTTGTTATAGGGAGTGCAGGATGGAATTCACATGATGAGTTGAAATCCCATGATTTTGTTTCCACCGCGCTGATGGCGCTGCTATTTCGAGCTCGCCAGGCCTGCCCTGTGATGACGAACGAGGTCAAGCAAACCCAGCCCAACCAGGTTGAGCTCTACCGAGACCGAGGACTTTAAGCGGAAGCCGGCCAAAGTGCTAAGAACAGAAACATGCCTCGAGATCCGGGCAATACAAGACAAGACATCTCGTCACATTTTCCGAGTCGTATCGCAACGAACCATCACATGGGTTGTTTCAACTAAGCGTCACGGACCACGATAATTACTATATGAAGTGAAGTAAGGTTCAGCTGAGCTGAGCCGTTGGAAATGATTTGAAAGAAAGGAAATGTAATAAAGTGACGCTGGACCGCTGCTTCTCGTTGCTTCTTCCTCTCCTTCTTTCCCTTGCTCCTTGCTGTTTAATGCTCGGTAATCGGGGTGGATGATTGATGAAAGCGGCCCAGCATCTCACTCATCATCCCGCAACCAGCGCCCAGAAACACTCATACTCACTCTCTCTCTCCACGGCGCTGTACTACTACTGGACAAGCGCACCCTGTTTTCTGTTTGCGAGGATCAAGCCATCCCTCCCAAGCAAGACTCGGTCGAGACCTTACGACATCGCATCACATCACATCACAGCTTCGACCTTCTACCAGCCTCCTTCTTTACTGCTTTCTGTCTGCCTCTGCGCCCGCACTGCCTGCCTGCCTGCTGCATTCCTTCCAATTCTCTGTACCAGCTGTTTAGGTATAGCTTGTTCTGCAACTGCATCCGTCATCATCGTTATATTGACTTCCATACCCCACCTCGGGCTTCTCTTCTCCCCCAGCCACGAAACACATTCACTTCAACCCAGCACGCCTGCGACAGACGTACGGCATCATTGTCAATAAACACTCGGATAGGACGACTTCCACCCTTTCGAGCGCGACCTCTGCCTCACAGCAGGCCAGACAACAAATCAGCAAACAACCTCCACGGCATTCATGATGCGTCGCGCCTCAGAGAACCTCAGCGACCCCGATCGCAACCTGGCCGAGTCAACAGGCCCATCCGACATCCCCGAAGACATCCCCGAGGACCTCGACCTGATCAACGAAGAATCCAACGATCATCGCATACATACCCCTCCTCCGCGAATAGCTGCACGCTTCTACCGCCCCACGATGAACCGTCGCAAGTCTTCTGCCGCTTCTTCCCGTCGCAATTCCGTCTCCTCTGCACATTCACATCAGTCTCAGATCTCGAGCCGCCATAGAGGCTCGCAGAGCAATTATATTGCGCAGCACTTGCGCCGTGCATCGATTATCGAGGATAGGAAGGCTAGATTGGCGGACAGAGCTGCTCATGCAGAGAAAGTTCGTTTGAGGGCAGCTGTTGCGAAGGCCGCACCGAGAAGTACTACGAACAGCGAAGAGAGAGCCCTAGCTGCCCAACATGCCAGGGAGAAGAATCTGGCGGAGATTGTGGCGGCTTGTGCGGAGGAGGTCAAGAGAGCAAAGGGCATTGCGGAGAGTATGAAGGAGAAGAGGGAGGCGGAGGGCAAGAAACTGAGAAGGGAAATGGAGGAAAGACTTGCTGAGGCCGAGAGGAGGAGAGAGGAGATTCTGAGCCGAGGGCATTCTTCGAAAAGAGGACGATCTCTCAGTCAGCCGCGAAAGAGTCTATCACCACTGCCCTCTGTTCGTGAGTCTATCAGCGAGGAAACGGCGGCCTTAAGGATTCAGCAGAAGTGGAGGGTACATCGAAGAGCTACGGCTCTCAAGGACTTTGCGGCGCTCGGTCTTACAATTGACAGTGTGCGCGAGACTTCCTTCGAGGATGTTGTCGATTTGTTAGCACAGGAGAAAGTCTTGGTCGGCACGGCGCAAATCTTGAGGATTTGTGGTGTGAAAGAGGGAGAGACTGGCTCGGTCAACGAAATGACCGCCGTCCGAACGTTCCTCAGTGCTTTCCTCATCCTTGGGCACCCAACCCAAGTTCTCAGTGGAAAGGTCGACATACAAGAGCAGGAGCAGGTGGGAGTGTTACCAATGCGGAGAGATGATCTGGCTAATCCACAGTTGCAGGACCTCGTAGCTAAGGCTCGAGATTTGCTTATTTCCTTCGAGAATGTCTTGTCCCGGTTGAATTCTGCGAACAACTACACTCCTCCAGTAGCGCAGCTTTCGACGTTGTCGGAAGTCTATGCTACGTTCTTCAATGCTTTCATTGCATGGAAGGCTAGAGACTCCACTACCCTCATAGACATGATGGTCCTACAGTTCGTGGAACTAGACTCTATTTGGCAGTCTGTCAAGGACAGCACTGAGGAAGCCGTGACCGATTCATACAGAGACGGTATTCGGGAGAATCAACTGAAGCTCATGGTGAGAATCAAGAGACTTGCTGGTGCTCAGCAAGGCAAAAAGTTGATCACGAATGCCATCCGTGAAGCACGGAAGATCAGAACAGTCAAGAAGCCTGTTGGAGATTCGCGGCCTCGTGCTGCCGAGTCTGTTGAGCCAGAACAGCCTGCTTTGGCGGATCTGGCTGCATCAGAGAAAGCAGTCGACTCGCAGTTACAGACGTTAACACCTCCGCCTACGCCTCAAAGACATCAACGATCCCATGCCGATGAGCTTCGAATCGCCAGGCCGATACTGCCTCCCAACAGGATTGTTACACACGAGATTGCTATCAATCGCGAGTATCGTATCGACGAAGATGCTCTAGAAGAGAGAACAACTATCATGCAAGCCGTCTTCGAAAGAATGCGTCAAGAGATCGTATCAGGAAATAGCGATATTTGGGTTCTCGCCATGGCAGAGAACATCCGAACAAGACTCCAGCAACTCCTCAAGGAAGGCAATTCCATGCACACCATGATCGCTGAAGCACTCGACAATGATGTGGTGGCTCGCGAGCTTCAAGCTGGATCTTTCTCCTATGAGAAGTTCTTTTCGTTCATGGCATCCCTCCTTCCTCGACTTTGTGCACCCTTCCGTGATGCAGAGATTAAGGACATTGTCGACAACCAGATGCAGAATGGAGATGTTGTTGAGCGTCTCCAAGCATTGATGCATGGCATCGATCTTATGCAGCTCGACTATGCCAACTACATGTTGCAACAGGCTGCTCCAGCTCTGGTCAAAAATTCCGCTGAATACGAAACTTCTATCTTCGGCCAGATTTTGGAAGAGACATCCAGCAATCTCCCAGCAACCGAACATGCCTGGAGAGAAGCTAGGACTAAAGTCGTTGCTGAACATGCCAAAAGGGATCCGGAAATGGTCAACTTGGCACGAGCTCGTCCTACGCCAGACAAGATGTATGTACAGATGCTTGTAGACGTCTTCACATCCCTCGACTATTCTGTCCCCATCCCAGAGACTCTTGAGCTGGATTCGAAGCGCATCAATCGTATCCGGGCGGACATTCTTCGCATCGTCACTTGCGGGGCGATCCTCCTACAATGCAAGAACATGCTCAAGAGAGACGTCCGCAGCCAGTGGAAGACAGAAGCAACACGCATCTTCTCCGTTCTGGAGAACGCCAAGACACCCGAGCAAGCCAGTCAAGGCATCCAAGCCGCTCTCGAGTCTTCGCGCAGCATGCCCGTTGCGACAAAGAATCACATCAAAGACCTCGTCCTCCGCATCGTCACCACATCCGCCTCCTCCGTCTCAGGAGCCACCGAGCTGCGCGATCCGGTCACGAGACTCCTCATGACGAGGCTCAGAGGCCATATCCTAAGCCGCTTGGCTGCGAATACCGAAAAGGAGAAGGTCAAGAGTGCGAGCACAGCCAGTGAACGGCTTGCTAGCCTTGGATTACCGGAGTTTGTGCATAGGGTTGGTGCTATTGTGGAGGAGATGGCGAAGGTTGGGGCGTTGGATAGAGAGAGTCATGGGATTTGGTATGAGGAGATTGCGAAGAGGGTTGAGGAGGATGAGGCGCTTGCTATGGTGGCGTGAGGTCGTGTTGATAGGCTATGCTGTGTACGACGGTCGGGAGTTATGCTCATCATATTGGCGTTTGGGAAGCATGGTATTCTTGATTGCTTGATTGCTAGATGGGTGTATTGGGTTGGTTGGGCGGGCGTTATTGGATTGATGCGTACTCTTGCGACGAGATGATACGATATGGCTGGAATGGGTTGGACGGTGGCCTCGCGGAGTTAATGGGACGAATGGATGGATGGATGGATGGATGGATGGATGAAAGGGGCGGGGTAGGGGATTTACTACTTTATGATGATAATGATTCTCCTTTTTGGGCTTTGCTCTAGGTCTGGGCTTGGGTAGGCACTATGGGACTATGTGTTCATGGGTTGCTTGGCTTGCAGAACGGGGTGGAGAGGGAGGGACGAGGATGGGAAAGGGGCAAGACTGTTATCTGGGTACATATTTACAGACAGAGGTGTATTTCATAGGAGAGCAGCGCAGATGAGAGGAGAGAGAGCACGGTGCATGAATACAGAGAGAGACTTACTTGCCTTTTGATCCTACATTTATTCAATTCGCGCGAATGTATTTAACGCGTCATGATCTGTGAAGTGCCAACGAGAACCTTTGAAAGGTTTAGATTCGTGTGAAACCAATAAACAGGACTCTGACATCAAATTCGCTAGTGCTGGTAGGCAGAATGAATGTGCCGGCGGACTTCTTACGGGAGGGAATACTTGCGATATCTTACTACTAGCAAAAAGGTCTGAGACTAGAACACGGGACTTTATTGTCAGATGAATAATGAGATTTGGTTTGGTATGGTTGGATTTGGTTGGGTTGGGTTTGATTCAGGTGGGTATCATTTGTGAGGAAGGAAGAGCCAGCACTGTACAGTACATGGGGCGACGGTGAGATAGTGTACATAGTGGAAAGACCGTAACAAGAACTCCCTCGTCGCTCGTCCCGATTCCTCTAAAACTGACGGGAACAGTTTCCCAATTTCTTGCCTGGTTTGCAGACCGTCAATACACCCATGTGCGCCTCTCGGGACCTTCTCGCTAAGGTAGGTAGTTAAGTTGGTAACTAGCCTTATTGAGGGTGTGATTCAAGGAAAAGGTATTTGTCTGTCGGACTGTTGGTGCGGACTGTTGGTGCCGAGTGCTGAGTACTGGACGTGGATTATTCGTTTGGGACTTTGTGGTTGAGGATGAGCTTCAAGGTGCGGAGAGTCAAGCTTTGACTTGGCTCTCCCAAACTTTCTGGTTCAGATTTGCAGATCGTTATAGCGAGGTATGGTATGGGAGGAAAAGCGACATGTTGCGAGCAGATTACGTGAATTTCGTGTGGATGATATCCGGATTCTCATGCCAGTCGTCTATGCTGACCCACATCTGTGTTTACCAGTTAGCCGACTTTCCCAACCGCCCATCCCTAATAACCAGATAGGTCCAGTAAACAAGGGCAGGATTAATATGTACCTTTCTAAAAGTGCTCAACCCAGCCAGAATACTACCTCCAATCCAAGTCGAGTATTTCCTCTCGGGCGGCGCAAAAATTTTGATCCGCATATCCTTTACAGCCAATCGTTGTACCTCATGCAATAACCTGTCTCCGAAACCCTTCGTCAATGTACTGCCTCCCGAAAGAACGATGTTGCCGAAGAGGGATTTGCGGAGGTCCAGATCGGTCCGGTTGATAGCGTCGACAACAATTTGGTGGATGCCAGGGTATTCAAGCCCGATGATCTCGGGGTCGAAGAGGATTTCTGGGGCGCGGAATCTTTCTTGTCCGATCTTTTTGGGATGTTAGTACATGCCCATGTAGACGCAAGTCTGTGAAGAGAAAGGGGACAAAATTACCTTGATCTTATTCCCATCTGGTAAAGCATATTCCACCACCCTCGAGTCCCCACCCATCTTCCCCGACGATGCCGTCCAGTCCTTCTCCTCTTTCTTCGGGTCCGCCGCCACGTAACTGACCTTCTCCTTGATCATCCTCACCACCTCCTTCTCAGCACTGGTATGGAACACATATCCTGATTTCCGTAATAGCAGCTGCATGTACTCGGTAACGTCTCGTCCGGCAACATCTATCCTTCGTATCGAGCTTGGCATGGCAAATCCTTCGTAGACGGGTACTGCATGAGACACGCCATCTCCTGCATCGAGGACTATACCTGTTGTGCGGCCAGAGGCGTATAATGAGAGGACAGCTTGGATGGAGGTGTAGAGGGCTGGGACATTGAAGGTCTCGAAGAGGATTTGGGCGGCGGTGTCGCGATTACTTCTTGGATTGAGGGGCGGTTCCGTTAACAAGACAGGATGCTATAGATCTCACGCATTAGCCAATATCCCAAACCAAATCGCAAATCTGTTCCCAACGGAGTCAAGCTCTCTCCATAACAGCTCTCCAGTCAAGATCAAGAAACCCAAAACTCACCTCCTCACTCAAAGTCTTCAATCCCTCCCCATAAACCCATTCCCAGATCCTCTCCATATCATCCCAATCCGTGACAATGCCATGCTCCAGCGGATACCGTATCTTTAAGAGGCCCCTCAACTCCTGTGCCCGCTGCCCGATAAACACGTCGCCTTCCAATGCGCCTGCCAGGACCCGGAGGTGCTTCGGCCGGCCAACGAAGGATGGGAAATAGCATTTCGGAAGGTCGTCGCCTGCGAATCCGGCGCGGATTGTGCCCGAGCCGTTGTCGAGCACTATGGGGGCGTTATGGAGGAGGTCGGCCATCGTGAAGTGAGGTTAGGGAGAGGTGCCCGGTCTGGCTGGCCTTTGGGAGCTCAGGGCAAGGTTCAAATCGTGTGGTTTTGTGGTTCGATTGATTGGCTGAATGCGAGGTGAAAGGGGTGATTTGGGTGAGTGTTTGTCAAGGGACAATACGAGATTGTTGATGGTGATTGTTTTGGTGGTTTGCGACCTCCCGTTGCATGCAGCAGAGGTTCGCGTCTAACAAAATCTCAGGTACGCGATTCTGATTGATTTACAGGGGAAGCTTGTTAAGCGACGATGTCTTGGCATCGAGGTCAGGTCGGTACGGACCTGAGAGCTTAGGGAAAGTCAACAATAGGAAATGTACAGTTTGGGAGCTATTTGATGGGGTTTGACTAAATGCGGACTTTTGATTTCCAATGATTGTGAACGGGACTTTCCTTATTTTGAGTATTGCTATGTGCGATATTAATCACGAGTTGTTCATTCCATCAGCAGAAGTATTACCAAACCCTTGAATTCGAACTGCCTGAAGTGCTTGGGAGAAAAGTCCCCGAGGAAAAGCATGACCTCGTAAGTAGGAAAAAGGGCGAGGAGATGTCAAGGCAAGTCACTTTAGATATTAGTTGTCTTCTCACTCATTCATCTTGCACTCCTTCATCATAGCTTCAATGCTTCATCTACCATGCTTTCTAGATTGCCCTCAGCTCCTCACAGCTACCATCGTTCCTCATTTTATTGGATATCCTATCTGTAAATGCCGTCAACCCTACAAAACACCCTCTTCTTAACAAAGATGTCTCCCTAGTAGGAATTTCACGATGTACTTAGGTACCTACCTAAGCACTTTTCCATCCAAAACCTACCTGACATCTCTTCCAAAACCACCTCACTTCCTCCCCCCTTCCTCCCCGCACTACGTAGTACACAGGTACATTCCACAAGAAAATCGACCCAACAAAGCTCCCTCCTCTCATCCCTCTCCCCAAACCCAAGAAACTCCCCCATTACGTTAAACCCAAAACGCCCCGCCACAAGACAGCTCGCGAAGTAACACACACCTCACCTCGCTTCGCTTCCCCGCATATTCGTACCGTCCCAATGCAGCCACGGGGCATTTCTGTTACGGCATCGTGGATGCAAGGTAGATCTACACTGCTGCGGAGGGAGATGGGAACCAGTGTTAGTCTCCGGTGTTGGCATGCGTGATGGTTTTGTTGGTCTTTGGATGGAAAAGTGTTAGTACTTTTAGTAGGGGCTTGCAGGAGAAGGATTTTTCGATCGGCTGAGATGCGAGCAGGTGGTGAAGTGTCGGTGTGTGTCTTTGTCTGGTTCTGGTACGAAGGGGATTCGTAATACTGATATTTTGCCTCCAAGGGAGATAGATGGGACTCGGTGGTTATTGATTGAACTCTGTCTTGAGTTTAGGCTGCTAGACCAAGGTTTCAGTGATGCGCAACGCTGTGGTCGTTTAGAGGGAACACGACATATGGAGGGAGAGGCACAAGTGTGCTGTGCACCAACGCTACTGGACAGCCAATAATTCATGGAAGGGCAGTTTTTGTTGCACGTCTTAATTTTGCACTTCTAACTCTTCCGCGGCGAGAAAGGTTAGGGGCCAGGCTGGATTTTTATTTGGGTTCTGGGGCCTAGGAGGGGAAATTGCGATATTTGCGATATTACGTTAGTGAAGTTGGTAAACGAGACGTGCTTGTGCTTGTGCTTGGGTTCTTATTTTCCGGGTGAGGCAGCACGGCTATACTATTCCATAATTATAGGTTGTAGGTTAGTAAAGTAGAATGATCACGATTTCACAAATATTCCCAAGAATGATCATGAGTTTGTTCAAAGATGTTTCCATCGTTTATTACTATTTCGCTATCCTATGCCCATCCAGAGACCAGAGCTCATCCCTGAGACAAAAAAGGAAAAATACAGTACATTGACAAATAAAGTTGTCGGGTATATAGAAATGAGGTTGGGGTATATCCATCGCTGTCGCTGTGTCGCCGCTGACAAAGAGAAGAGATTCAATAAAAATCACCAAGACAAGAGAAAGATCATCTGGAGTCATGCCAGCCAGATATCATCCCGTCCTGAGGTCCCAAACTTTTTTCGTTCCCGCTCCGTGAATCCAAATCAAATCCCATATCCGAATGATGTGTTGAACGCCGTGTGGTGATGATGATGCATGCCGCTTTTTTTCTGAAGTTTCAATGTTACGCCGTTGCTGAGAAAGAGATGTCTTTATGAAATGATGCAGGAGTCACAACCAGCCCGCTTGAGAAATGCCGCCCATGATTGATCATAAGAAAGCCGAGCGCCGTTCGCTGAACCGTAGAAATATGTACCATGTACCACGTCAAGAGGGATATAATCTAGTGGCGCTCGAGGGTGTGGCTCAGGCGGCCGAGGAAACCACTTCGTACACTGCCATTGCTGTCTGAAGAGCTGGAGGAGTCCTTGCGAGATGACTCTGGGCGAGTGGAAGACCAGTTGCCAGCGCCACCACGTCCAATGTGGTAGACGGCCCCGTCCTTCATCTTCTCCTCGCGGGTCTTCTGGAGTTGCAGCTCCTCATCGAAAGAGAAGATGGCGCGCTCGGATGGCTTGTGGATGTTGCCTGCTCCTCCTCGGCCGCTGCTGAACATGGAAGTGCTCTTTGGGAGACCGTTCTCGAACAGAGAGGCAGGTCCGCGAGCAGTACTACCGTTGGAGGTCTTGGGTGCCTTGAAATAGTTGCCAGCTCCACCTCTGCCTGCATGGATGTAGGTGTTAACGCTTGGGTGAGGCTCAACGAGTTGGAAGTTGGATGGCATCTTGAATGTAGTTGACAAGTGGCGAAGGGTTTGTTGCTGTTGTAGAGTTGACAAATGGCTGATGGAGCCTGATAATGTAGGTGTAAGTAAGTCTTGAGGTGAATCTGTCTGTGACTTCGAAGTTATTCCTGCTTGATGAGTAGTATAAAACAAATTGGTAGCAAAGCGGACGCAGGCTCTTATACGCTACCTTGCGCCTGCCCCTCTCCTCATCGAGTCATTGCTTGAAAAGCTTTCATCCTTTCACGATGTTTCGACGCCTGACAGCTTGCCTCCAAAAATTTGTGGTCAGGACCTCGGTTCCCTCCGCTAAGAGCAGACGGTGCGGTAAGTGGCTCGCTTGGCGGGGCGATTTCGTAACAGAAGCTCGAGAAGGCTGCGCGTGATGTGATGTTTGGTTATGATGGCGAAAGATGGTGAAAGATGGCTAAGCTGGCTCGACGGACTGTAGCCACCCAGTCGTACAGTTGGTAGGTACCATTGGCCAGGGCTGGGTCGGACGATGAGCGAGGTTGCCCAGGGCCTGGCATGCCCTGACTACCAAGCTCGCTTGGCGGGACGATTTCGTAAGAGATGGTTGCGCGTGATGTTGGATTTGGTAACTATTACCCCCAGGAAACTGATGACCCTGGGCAGGTGCTTGGAGTAGGTACGTAATGAAAAAAAAATATGGGGAGGAGCTTTTCACTTTGCATTTTTGCATTTTTGCTTCCCCGGATCTCAGTCAGAGAAAGCCTGTAAGCTCCCGAAATTACTGTCCATGGGTCTGCTCTCTCCTGGGGCGGCTGCAGGTGTACTGCACCATAATCCTGGCGCTTACAATGTGCGACAAAGTCACACAAGGGGAACTCAGACAAGACTAGACAAGAATAGATAAGTTTCAAAGAGCCTTCATATTTCTATCTATCCATCCGTCTAGCTCTCCCTTTCAGCCTCGACAGCTCTACCAGCGCGGGACCGTTGTTCCTGAAAATCTGCTGGGCATACCCATGATCGTACGGCGTTGATCAATTGGCCGACGCCCGAGAGCGAGAAGCATCATGCATTCCCCTGTCAACAACAATGGGTAAGGATTTCGTTCGCCATCCGTTTCTAAAATGGTGCGACCTCGTCAAGTTGATTATCCGTGGATAGGTATTCCAACCCAGTGAGTCTACCATTATTTCATTGACATGTCGAAAACGAACCAGAGTAGAAGAGTCCAGTTTGATGCTGAAGTTTTCACTTTCATCATCACTCCCATCGTTGTCACTGTTGTAGCCTAGAATATCTTGCGGCTTCAACAACCAAATCCAATGATCAGAACCCAGTACAACAATCCAAGCCGTAACTTCCTGAGAGAAAGTAACAATTCGGCCAAGCGGCAGAACAGTTATCGACACTTCCTTGTGCTCAAGAGGATCATTATACTCAAGAGTCTGCAGAATCGTAATTGAGTGTTCCGAATGTTCCGCACCCAAGAGAGAAAGCTTGAGCTTCAGCTTCGTATTTGACTCATCCCGTCCAAGTGACAATTGATCATGCGGAGATGGATGAAACCATGGCAGATTGATGATGTCGGCTATGATTCGTATGAGGACATAGCTTGAAGGTGGAGGTTTCAATTGGAGAGTCTTGAGGTCGCGGAAAAAGCGAGGGAGCTGTGACTGTTGCTCTATGATTATGAGCAGCTATCTTTTTGTCAGAATGGAAGGGTTACTGTAATCTCTCTCTTTTGGGTGGACCTTGTGTCAAGAGGGTGGCTCGGACGATGGGGATCTGAAAATGCGGCTCACGAAGGCCAATCCTTGTCCAACAATACTCTGAGACCCTGCCTCTGTATCCAAGGCCTGTATAACGACAGATGGGGCCTCTGGAGACGGGCGAATCAGAGTGTTGAGAGCAGAGAGAAAAGATCCCGTGGATGGAGCATCTGTGGAATTATCTGGAAGACTACGAATTCGTACAACCTAGTTGGCGATTTGCCGGAAGAGCACCTACAAATTTTGGCAGATGTTCTCCAGTATGACAAGGATCTGTACCAAGAAAGCTGTTCTTGCTAGAAGAACTGTTTCCAGCTCGATAGTTTTGGAGAGGTCCAGATGGCGAGAGCCTAGTATAAAGACAGGCCCGGAGACCTGGAGTGTTGGACGTATTTCTAGTAAAGGGTTCTTCGGACCAAGCCGTAGGTGGACTCTCTTGAGTTGATGGATTGCTAGGAATAGTCCCAGGAGGTGTACCGAAGATTGAATTGTCTGAAATAGTCTGATCAAAGGTTTTGTCGCCAGATGGAATTCGAGAGGAAACAGAGCTATCTTGGATGGGTGGCCTGTTCAGACTGGTTTGGGAAAACGGGGAGTCGGCATAGATCAGTGAATTAGTCGAACTAGTTCGAGTGGCCAAGGAATAGTTTGGTGGGTGGCCTTGAATCTTCTTGAGACTATCGCCAAGATGCTGAACGGAGGTATCATCTATGGATTGACGAATAGGATCATATGTCTGCGGATAGTGTTGTAGAGGTGTGTGCAGAACATGAGGAATTTGTGTCGTTTTGATGGTAGTTGGACCCTGCTCGACAATCAATGCTGTGGAAGGGTGCGTTTTTTGCTTTGCCAAAAGCTCTTGCTGCTCGTTTGAGGGTGTTTGGTTTAGAGCAAGGCAGCGAGTTGAATCTTCACCATCTTCCTCTCTTACATCCACCGCAAAGAAGGCGAAAGGGGCGTGTATTTTTCCTTGTTGTGTTTTACTCTTGCATTAATGAGAAGATTGTGCCTCTGGTGAGAATTAGTTCATCTGGCACGGAGGCTGCACTGCAAGCAGCCGTCTGACATCGAACGTGAGATGGTGACAGAGAGAGAAAGAAAGAAAGAAAGAAAGAGAGAAGCACTTGGAAACAAAACCAACCATGATTCTCGACTGTAACATGTAGCAGTAGCCTGCGCGGTGGCATTGAACTGCTCAGGTGAAGTCAGCCTTTTCGTTCAAAAGTTCGTGGTTTACTCTTCTTGATATCATTCGACTACAATCAATTCTAGCCATCAGCGCGCTAAGAAGACTAGGTACCTACCAAGCTTTTACTAGGACTTTTGGCCTCAGGTATTAAGAGCATTCCGGGCCAGAATTCCAGGCTTGCCTGGCGCCGCTCTGGGGAAAGTCAAACATCATTGGACTCTGCCACTGCATCCTTGCGCACCATGTTGCAAATGTTGTTTGTGCTATCAGATTGATGACTCGGCGATTCCAGGTGAGATAATGACTTGGCCATCTGGGGGAAAAGGTGATTGGAGGTTCAATTCAATATGTGCTTGTGCAGAGGATGAGTTCATTGCTTTGCTTCGCTCATGTTAAGATTGCTCCGAAAGCGTGCCACCTTTTACCTCTCTCATCAGAGGATCGAGAGAGATGTCGGAATGGTGCATGTGCAGGGGATGGGGTTGCAACTTCACTGAGCAATGATGGACGTTCTGGCTTTTGTATGTGGGCCGCTCCGTGTCCGTCGAAAGCATTGTGTGCTTCCTCCAGTCTAGCCAACTTCTCACGCACAAGGCAGTGGTCTTCTACTTGGCATTGATGGCATGAGCATGTTTATTTTAGCCAGCCATGAGAACGAATTTATGGTTTGTGTACGGGTGTAAAGAGACAAAGCGGACCAGCAAGATGTCTGACATGATCAGAATAGCATAGGTAGCAATGCAAATCACCTACAACAACGCGAGACAGATTGTAGAACCCGAGGACCACCAACGTTGAGTTCAGACAGCTACTAATTAATCCAAAAGATAGCCAGGCCACTGCGGCCCAGACAATGCGTACCCCTCGTCAGGTATGTACTTTCATCAACAATTCTACGTACTTCTTTCTCACTATGTGAATTGTTTGATGCACAGGACTAGTAGCTCCAAGCACCCTCTTGCAGACACGCCTTGTATGAAGTAGACGAATTCCGCCAGGGGATCCCCAGGGATGTCTTCACAACACTCACTATGGGAGTTTGTTTGCCAGCTTTTCTCTATGCTAGTTTTCTTGGCTCGCATTAGTTTGTTCGCCTTGCAGCGAGGAGTGAAACTGAGTTACATACCTATGAAAGTCCTGAACGTCCAGGTTCCAGGACGTGGCAACGTGCTCGGAGCCTTGGAAGGGATCATTTGATCGCTGGCCGGGTTCCTGAATGTTTTTGTAAATTTTCCCAACTTGCTTGCGCAGACCGGACCTTCTTGGACAAATGCTTAGGAAACTGAGGAGTAACGGTAAAATTGCTGCTGATGATGACGTGCTCCTGCACTTTCGAGAATCTTGATCAGCAAGGTGCTTTTGATCAGTTTCCTACTACATGTTGACATTTTGCATTGTCTTGCACTAATCGGACCTAGCCTCGGATCCTCATTCCATGAAGGAAGGTCCTTAACGGTGCTGGGCCTGAGCCAGCATCTCAACAGTCACGCGCTAAGAAGAATGGAAATTCGAAAGTGCATGGCATCCAGGATCCAGCTCTCTCCATAAGTTAGGGCCCACTAGCCAGTGAAAACTCTGAGTGCCTAAATCAAGACGATGTGAGGTTCAGGTACGGGTTGAAAGTGCAGGTGAACGCATTCCCGCCTGTAAGCGGAGATAGGCCCGCCACGAAAGAGAAACTAACAACCGGGCTAACGGTGATGTAATTTTCTGGGGAAGAGGGCAAATTTTCACGCCGAGCCAGCGACAAACTTGGCAAAAGTCCAGATGGAGATGGATCCGGGAATGAAAATATGCGGCGCTAACGGAAAATCTTCATGGGTTGGCCTCGGCTTGCTGGCGTTATTTGAAAGGCGGGGAAAGCTGTGGTGGAGCTGAAAGACGCCAAACAAGGCTTCATAACCCATCTTCCATGCATGCATGATCTGGCGGTAAGGAAGGAACACTCGGATACAGCGATGAGTGGTCTAGAAAGAGTCTGAAAGGAGACCAGAGGTCATGAGGATGGTTGCACAAAGACCACCTGAGGTCGCTGTCAATGCAAGGTTCGCGTTGGCGCTGTTTCCGGATTTCAGGTACGTGTGATAGTAAGTACCTGTGTTACGAGGTCACAAGGAGATGTTGTATTTGCAATTGGCAGTCTAGTATGTGGCTGAATCCCGAGACAGCGGTGTCGATATTTGTCCTTGTGTGATGGCAGCTTCAACACTACCGTTGTTTTTCACATGAGGAAGCGGTGACAAATCTAGAAATTTCTGGGGCATGCCACGGGAGGTTCATTGTTGGCAAAAGAATGGAATGCCTTACTTAATTTCAGATGGGAAAGTCAACTCCGTCTTTCCCTAGCCTACCGCAGTTGGGGGCAAATTGGTTCTCGCAAGTGGAGCTCATCAATCGTCACTTCTTGCCTCTCATCGCTTATTGACCTAGGAAAATCTTCACCAAAATTGAAGATGCTCCAACTATCGATCATGATTCATGAGAGCCAGTGATATTAAATCCAAGCATCAACTATTAGGTCTAAGGGATGTTCCCTCCCTTTCCACTTTCCCAAGACATCCAGAAACACATAAAACTCATTTGAAAAAACCCACATGCATGCTGAGTTGTGGTCTCAAACCGTCTCAGCGAGGTCACCAAACGCGCACGCTTGTTCAACGTTAAATCCCACTCAGTGCACTATCGAGAAATTGCTCAGAGTCTCATATCAGAAAAATTAACCTATTGGACTTGGTACTAAGCAATTCATCTCTAATGGGAACTTTTGAATTATGCAAACGAGCCTGAAGCCTGTGTTGCAAAGGGCTCGAGGAGGAGGGAGCCCTTCTCATGCGGCTGCACAGAGTCACGTGGATACATCCCCTCCTCATTAGCGCCAACAAGCGCGCACTAGCGCAAATCGAAGAACTTTTTTCCCTATATAAACTCGCTCCCCCCAAACCCTCTTCCAAAAAACAGACCACACTTCAAAGAATCATTTCTAAAGTATGTGTCCTTCTCTGAGCTCCTTACAGTTGCTACAGACTCACGCCTGCGACGATGAGCCTTTCCTCGATGCCCTAGAGTGAAGCCGTTTCACTCTCGTACTGTCTGCAAAGACGGCGATCCCAGCTCTTGCTGGTGATTGTATAGAGAGTGGTGATGATCTCGACCCTTTCCTTGTGTGCTTCGGCCATGGGGACTGGGTGGGTTTTGATGGATGACTGAGCAGTCTTTTGTTTTTTTTCATTGCATACTTTGATTGTTCAAGGTTGTGAAGAAGAAATAGTCGCTGTCCGTCGAGTTGTGCTGGTCTGGAAGACTACTTCATCAGGTATTTGATGCATGCTGATTGAGCTAGGTAAGTAAGAAAACTGCCCAGGTCTCAGGGCTGAGCACACAGATGGCTCAATGGAATGGAGGCGCGATTTTGATGTCACTGGAGGCCCTTACCGCTCCTCCTATGGCGCATGCCATCTCCGAAACAGCATACACTTTCAAGGCTATGTCAGGCCATAGTGGCCAGCAAAGGAAACAGTACAACGGAAGATTGTGGATGGTCACCATCTACAATCAAAGCTGAGCTCGCGAGCACGTTGGATGTGCGGCAAATATCAAACGGCACGCTGATTGACGGCTAAGAGAGGTGCCAGAGCGCCTCTCCAGGATCTGTCATGACACCTTATACAATTTCAAAACCACACCTTGACAAAGCAGGTCTCCAGATCGATGTCGAGCTTGCTGGCATAGCATAACTGGAAGGAAGGCGCGGTGGAGATTTCAAGAGCGCTGGCGCGCGCTCTGCTGGGTCGCAACGAGATTGATTGAGGTGAATTGTTCGGTCGCTCATTCCTCACACTCACTCAACACGATCTCCGAACTTTACGATTACACATATAGCAACAATGATGGAAGGAGATACGATTCACAATGGTGTTAACACCAAGTATAAAACTCCCCTCGGACTCATGATTCCTTGCAGTTGTTAGTATCCATCTTCTGGTTTCATTCCCGTCAAAGGTCAAGAATTACTCTCGAAGATCAGACATCGCATACCAGTCTCCTTTCCTCTTTGCAATGCAGACCGCTCTATAAACGAGTCCAGCTCCTGGAGTGTCGATATGGAGGTGGATATCAAGATGCCATGAGAAGTCGAGACCAGGAGTGTCCTACTGCCGTCTAGGGCCAGTTGGTACCCAATACTGCTCGAAGAGATCGACAAGATAACATGGAGGAGCTGATGAAGCTCGTCACGGACTCCCAGCTTGGCCAGCAATCTTTTCCGATCTACGGCGAGGAGAGAGATAGACGAGACTACTCATACCCAGAGATGCAAGCTGTCCCTACACCATTTCGAGAGTGTCTTTTGCAGTGATGTTTCATCACAGGCATGAGAGTGAGTGGTGATAAGACGATCATTTCGCTATGAAGATCGGCGTGGAGGTTGCAATCTTCCAAGCTGGACATATGGTTGTTGATCTCTTCCCTTGGGTCAGAAGGATAAAAACACCGTGCAGACACAAACGGCTCATTCGTTCAACAGTACAAGACGGACTTCCTTGTCTCGGATCAGCAATAGCACCTACCCATGATAGCACATCCAGTATCCCATATATTATATCCTTTAGCAGAAGAAAGCGGATGATCAGGCCCGGCACAAGTAGCAGAGGAGAGGACTTAGGATTGCCACTCGTGCTCTTTGGTATTCTCCTCAAACGGCACTAGGCAATATCTAGTATCCCAAACGCAATCGATCCCGAAAAGGTAGTAAGACAACGAGTCTATAAATTGTGCCATACGACAATTCCAAATCAGAGCAACCAATGAAGAAAGTCACCAGAAATCAAATACACTGGTAGTCGTATTGCCTCAAGTGCCTTGTGCAAACCTTGGTTTAACAGCAAGAGATCATTTGGCTGCCACTTGTTGCGAACAGGTGATTTTTCTTTTCCTAGGCCTCAAGCAAGCTTCTAATGGAAGAATCAGTGAAGCTAGCCATATGATTGGTGGCAAGACTTCTTGCTGCCTAATGTATCACAAACAAGAAGTATCCGTAAAGCAGTTCTGCGGGAAGCTTACGAGACAGAGAACTAACATCTTTAGCTTGGCGCCATCATCTCTTACTTTGAATACTCTTGGGCAACGACAACGAGGTCATATCCGCGGGATGTCTCGTCGTCATTGAAGAAAGCTCCTAGCCAGATTGCGACAATATTCTGAGGACATAGCCGAACCGCCTGGGTGTCTTTGAAGGAGCAATGGTATTTCGTCTGAAGTTTAGATGCGGGGATTAGATCTTGTGTGCTGACATTTTGAGCATGCAGTCCCCCGGAGGTTCCGCAGATCCAACGCTCGATGCAAATCAGGGCCATGATAATTCTATCATGCGATGTGTCGACGATTACCGTAATAAGGAAACCAAGCTATAGCTCCGACCGATGGCGTACTCAGAAGAAACTTCGCTAGTTCAATACCTCCAGTTCTATATACCAAGTACTTGCGGAGTCAGCTTGTCCAGTAAAAAGCACGTGGATGCATCAACACATCTGTCAATGCAAGCCACAACATCGCTCCAGCCGTGCCGTTCTATCCACACTAAAAACTGCCATGGACAATCAGCAGTCCTAAATCAAGTCTGCGAGTCAAATTCCGGGCGCTTCATATCGGCATTACCTTGTACAACGATGGTTATCCCGAACTATCCACCTGATCTGCCACTTGGTTCAACTCCGTCCATTCTTAAAGGTCAAATTCCAATGTTGCGATTTCAAGAATGGATGCACAGCATTCGAGGAGGCACCATCATCGAAAAGCAATAAATGTATCAAGGTATGCCTCAAAGCATAGCCAAACTCCGATGCGAATGTACCCCACGGCAACACGACAGGGCGACAAATCCGTAATATTCCCGCGCTGGGAAGCAAATCGGTCATCTGCACGCGCTGCGTTCGAGGCAAAGAATGCCACGATACTCGATGAGAAGGAAGTGAGGTGCCGGATCTCATCATCTGTCCTACCGATCATCGCAGCAAAACCCCTCACAGGCTCTTATCTGTACCGTCATCGAAGATAATGTCTCGCCAATGGGGAATCAACATGCGAATTTCCTTTGGATGGCGGGCTGAGCGAGCACGATTCAGAACTTGCATTAGGCTGTACCGTTATTCTAAACGGACGTCGTGGAACACTGCTTATCATTCGAGAGATACCGAAGATACACTGCTGGGCAGATGGAAACCCAAGAAAAGCAGGTCAGGAGACTGCGAGACGGAAGAACGACAGGACGGCTCTGTGTGATATCTGGTGCGATAAGCTTGTCAGCGCCGGCTTCAGGGACTAGAGACAAAAGATGACGAGGACTATCTAACGTCCGACGCCGTGCCTCAACTCATACCCCACCTCAGACGGACGCGAATGTCGTACGAATTGACTGATTTAAGCCTGAGATTTGTGCAATACTGACGACGGGCTGCAGCGCATGAACCCCTTTCACCCAATGCTAGCTCGAAAAGCGAAGGTGAACGTTAAGATAATGTTTAAGCATATCTAATATATCTGACAGATGCTGCTGAGAAGGTGGGGGGCAGATATCAAGGGGTTGGAAGGTCACACGAAGAGGATGCAGCATTCCAGAATGATATTCGTCATGGATATGCATGCTCAGAAGCAAGCCCGGCTTGGCTACAACGTACATAGCATAATTTCAACGTCACCGATTGTCATGGGGCTTCCCGTTGGAAGTAACCGATTGTGTTGTGGAGACGCTGGATCACGGTCTCGTTCAGCTAACCAGTCGCCCCTCGTTGAGAGTAAGTAGGTGTTCAAAATATATATATTTCACCAATAGTTGTAGTTGTATACATGAAAGCAGCATCGACCATGTACTGAGGCTACATAAACCAAGGCAACTGCATGAAGAGAATCCCGATAAACAAAAAGCCCGTGTGATGGCGTTTCCCATACCATGCACCCCCCTCATCCTAACCCAATCCCCAGCCACAACACCAACCACAATCTCCCATGTGCCCTAGATCAATGAATGCTCTAATAAGCTTGCCAAGCCGAGGTACAAAGGTAGAGAACTAGATATCAATATAACCAATAGCTAGGTATACACGCGTGTGTTGTGCGCTGCTACAGTAAGAAAACATGAAAAGGACAGGTGAGGGGAAAGGCAAGCAAAGCAAATAAGCGAAGCGAGAGTTGAAGCGACAGCCAGACACTTCCCTTCCACCTTCCCTCCCTCTCACTCTCCCTGCATGCCTTCCTTCCGTATCGCCGAGAACTCCAGAATCGCCACCCCTATGAAACGAAAGAAAGAGACTAAACAGGTATCAAGGAAACTAAGAAGCAGCTCAAGGTAGTTGCGTGGCGGGAGGCGAGTGGATCGACTGCCTGCTCACAGCCCAAGTGCAGAGCCGTAGCCGTAGCTGTAGAAATTCCCATGGCTGGTGATGTGATCGAGAGGAGTAGGGTGGAATGGAGACTGAGCCAAAGAGCAGCCATCGCCATTACCCTCATGGTTGCATGCATTGGCAACCACGCCGCTGCCTCCGCAGGTCATGCAACCGGGGCAGCTATGGTGATTGTTAGCTTTGCGATCCTCTGGAAAAAGCTCATGTTTTGGAAGGGGGTGGGGCTGACAGACAGACAGACTTACGTTCGTGGATTGCCGCCGCAGTCGGGACAGGTTGTCCAGACGTTATCACCGAGACTGTTGATGAGTCGAGTGGAAGAAGTGGTATAGGTAGCCATTGTGCTGTTCTATTGGTAGTGACGTGAAGTGATATGGTGGGTCTATTGATTTGAGAGTGAAGGGGAGAGTTGTTGGAGAAGAAGTACTGTAGCTTGAAGAAAGCAAAGCCTTGATGTAAGACGAATGATTGAGAATTGAGGATTGAGGAAGTCACGGTTGTGTTTGCCGATTGTGAAAACCTCATTTCTGAAGGGATATCAAGCTCCTTTTATACTTCTCCTCCCCTCTCACAAGCTCGTAGGTTGCGGCAATAATACACGCCTAATCTCGCATCCATGAGCCATGGCCTGACTTTCAGCCATGCCTCCATGCTTCCATCGTGACTTCCATCTCGATCATTGGGCGAAGGTGGACGAGTGACTGACTTACCTGGCCCCCCTCTTCCGAGATAACAAGATCACTCATAACTACTCAAGCAGGGGCAGCAATCCCCCGCTTGATCAAAGAGGTAAGGTAGGGGAAGGAAGGAAGTAGGTGAGTGAGTGTCTCACACCAGGCCCCCCCCAGACAGAAGCAAGACTGGCCGGCAGTCAGTTACTTATTCCATATGATTGGACGATGAAGACGTACGTATCAGCCAGGATCTATCTCTCCTTCATCCACAACACCATAGTTGGAAGGAAGAAAATGAGGAAGGAATACTAATTGGATTGTGACAGCACAAAGGTCTGCTGATCTGCTAATCAAACTTTCATCCATTAGTATTGCTGGGGGTTTTTGCAATTTAGCGCAGGGTGAAAGCGCCACGTCCGCGGCCGTGCTGGCTGGATGTATATCCTCTCCCTCGGGAAAGATCCCAATGCAATGGAGACGAAGAGAAAGAAGTATGTCTTAGTGTGGCAGTTACGACGTGCTATACAACGAAGGAGCAGGTTAGTGCCTGTCCCAATGGTGTGATCGTTGCTTTTATTGGTGGATGGCGGATGGTGTGTGTGTGTGTGCGAGTGTGCGTCGTTGGGACGCTGTAGTGATGAACGGGCCGTGAGGGGACGAAGAAGCAGGTTTCACTTCTTGTGTTTCGGAGCCACAAAAGCATCTCACCTTGTGGATTCGAGCTTTGCGGATGGGTTGAATTGGCATAGATGAGGTGAGATGACACTCACTACTTGTGACTGGATCTAAGACAGCAAGAGATACATCAAACGCGCCTATCAACTTGTATCTCGATGCGGGAGTACCGAGTCCTAGTTGTACGGAACCCTGCTTTTGGCAGGTAAGCCAGCAATTGGAAAAACATAAGTTTCGTGCAGTATCGTCGTACAACACCTCAATGCCAAAAGCCATGGGAAGGCATCTGCCGAAAATATGCATGCTTCCGTCGAGGAAAAGCCTTACAAGTCGATTTGATTGATTGACCATGCAGGAAAGGGGTTGCCATTCGCTGGCCAACTCTCGGTTGCACAACAGAACAGGCTTAAGCGAGCTTATGTTGTGTTACCTTACTTGTACTAGCGCGCCAGGGACTGTCACCGTTGGCATCTCAGCTATCATACCGAGCTACCCACACCAGAACTTATCGGTCAGTCGGTTGGGATTCAAATGAGGATTCGCTGGTACGGCAAGGTAGGGTCCGATTTCCATCATAGAAGAAAACCTGCCTTGATCGTCTGTCTCCATGATCGACATTGCGCCGTCCATAACGCCAGACGGTTGTGGGATCGACTCTCGATAACGACAACAACGATGGTCGATGACAGCACAGACATATAGGGATTGTCAGGAGACACACTTTTCTTTCTTTTCTTCTTCGTTGACGCCCAAGCCGAATCATTCTATCCTATCCCGAGCTGAGCTGAAAACCATTAGAAGAGCAAAGAAAGACATCTTTGTGTGTTCTTAGGCGCGAAACCAAAAGAAGAAGAGCAATACATTCAGGTTAGGCTGAAGAGTTACATGCAATACAAAGCAACGCCGCCGGTGCGCGGATCATTTCAATTCTGTCACAAATTATATTACCCCACTACGGGACAGAGCAACGAGAAGCAGGCACAAAAAGATAGTGTCCAGCCATAGAAGGGGCATCCACGTTCGAGGCGTCTTTGATGGCGCACTACTGCGCGTGTGCAGAATCTACAGCGACGAGCGTTCGATAAGAGTAAGCAGGAAAAGGGAGGCAGCTGAGGATAAGTTTGGGTAGGGTTCAGACGCCAAGGACCCATCTTGTGTATTTACTTCGTGCCGAAAATGCCGCCGCCTGCCTATTTTACAGTACCTATCAAGCTGCCAAGCTTAGGGATACAAGAGGCATGAATTCACACACCAGCAAGCGCGGAGAGGTGATAGCTCATGCCTCGAGGTTGCCTCACCGCTACGGTACCGTTATGTGCGGCTTTTGGGTTAGCCACATACACATACATACATAGACACGGACACGAAAACGAATGCAGAGGCAGGTGAAACTATAACCACATGGTATAGAGTAACATAGGAAAGACCGATAAGGGAGGATCGTTGAGGCGCTATGTAGGTGTATCTCACTTGGGCTGGTAGTTCCTCGTGCTAGCTAGCGGCCTGTCTTGTCTTGCTGCTGGTAGCTCATGGAATGTCATCTGACTGACTACTCGAACAAATTAGTTGACTTGCGAGAAGGATAATGAAGACGATATGACTGGAATCGGGGTGATGGTCGACATTTTAATATTCCTAGATGTAAATCTGCGAAATTATCGTAAGGAGAGAAACATCAACAGAGAGTCCTGCTTGAGAGTCTTGCTTGCTGTACTCTCTCTCGCTCTCCCGGGTGCAACGAGAAGTTAGAGCCATGGTCCCGAAACTTCAAGACGCAGCCCTTGACTAGCGTGAAAGCATCGTATGATTCTATGACAGAGATTAATATTTTTATAAATGTATTCATTTCATTGACGCAACTAGTGCCTATGGAGCCAGCAGACTGATAACAAGGCCGTTGCACAGAAACCCGTAGCGCCTTCCTCAATAGCGCCGAAATGCAAGAAGAAAACATGATGGCCAGCCTAACAAACACCGTCACAGTTGATGACTTCCCGATCCCATAGAAACCCCCGATCCCCCATCCTTGCGACATGCATTCCAGAAAATTTACCAAAGAGAGAAAAAGCCATCAGGCGGACATACTCTAAGACATCATTGCCCAATTCACATCAAGTCAGGAGCGGTTGCAACGAGAGTGGCAAAAACTGTCGCTGCTCCGAGAGCAACATAGCCCGCGTTCGCAAAGAGCTTCTTGAATCGCTTGGCCGCTGGAGCTTCGCCAACATTGGAAATGTCGTTCGACTTCTCTCCGTGACCTGGGGCTGACACGGCAGCTTCGGATAATTCGCTCTCGACGTTCGAGTTTGCCCAATTTCTCAGCTCCTTGTCTGCAACAGTGGAAATGTTTTCCGACTTCCGCTTCAGGCTGTTTGTACGGTTGAATGGGGACGAGGACTCAACGATATCGGTGATTTTGATAGCAGACCGAGCGCTGTGCTGTTGAACAGATGCCGGTATCATGTTATCCTTGCTGGCATTGTAGCTGAAGGAGCTTGTCATATCAGGTAGGGGGCTGGGAGCACGCTCCATGATTGGAGACTGGTCTGGCTTGTCCAAGAAGGAGCAGTAGTCACGGGTGGGAATGCTCGAGACTGCTTCTCTTAGACCAGCCCCTGTCATATTTCCTTTGAAGAACTTACTGGCATTACCTGAACCTATAAAGGTTGGCTTCAACGGTTCTGCATCGAAAATGCCGAACGACGATTTAGCCGGAGCAAATGGAGACTGCTCGACGGCTGGTTCGTCCCATGTACTACTATGACCAGTGGTTGTATTGGACATGGCGTGGGTAGACATTTCTCCTCCCTTTCGGGATTTTGATGGTGCAACGAATGCATTCGCAGTTCTGTTTGATGCCTGAAAAGAGCCCAGGGCTCTCTCTTGCTCACCTGAGCCGAACTTGGCTTTGTTGACCTCTCTGGCGGCAAAGAAAGCAGGCTTTCCACTCTTCTCGCCAAGGGCTTGCGGCGAGTACTCGCTACTTTCTCCCATGTCGCAAATACTAACGTTTCGTGGCAGAGCGGCACTCTTGACCATGGCAGCGTCTGACGGGCTTGGCTGTCGAATGATTGAGAACGGTCGAAGTAAGGTTTGTTGGGGGACTTCAGTACGACGCTCGTTGATATTCGTGGGGACAGCAGAGGCTGACAAGCCTAAGTCTTGAGTAGATGTAAAGAAGGGCTGCGGAGAGGATTGATCGGCTTGGTCCTGGTTACCGGTCCCGTTCTCATCTTCCCAATAAGGAGCTGGGAGAGAAGAGCTTGCACCGTAGAGAGCCTTCATGCCTTCAGCGCCGGCTTCACTGAGACCAAGGTCGCTCTGATCGTCTTCACCGTCCTCTTCATCACTATCTGGTAGTTCAAAGCGGGTGCGAACATCAGAAAGACGAATGACGGAATTCTCATCCGTTGCAACAGCATAGCGAGTAAGATTGTTGATGGTGCTCGGTTCAGGTGCGTTGAACTCTTCCTCGTCCACTTCCATGCCGGCTTCACTCTCAACAGCCGAGTCGTCGATAGATCCCTCGTTGTCTGAATCAGCAATCCCTTCCGAGTCGTTCTCGAAGACTGCATGTATCCTAGCGCGATCGGAGTCTCTGGAAGCGTCATCCTCTGACTGATCATCCAAGTCTGATGAGAAGTCGGCATCCTCGTCCTCTCCCTCATCTTCCGAGTCAAGAACAATCGGGTTGTTACCTGCATACATCGCGATACTGTTCTGATCCGCATGCTCATCGATATCATCCGGACGGCCGGACATGACCTTCATCATCTGTTTTTCGGCCTCTGTCTCGCCGGTGAGATCGACTTGATTGGGTATGGAATGGCGAATATAGTCATCTCCAGTAAGATCGATGGCAACTGGAGCACTGGAGACCTTCCTGGATGCCGATTCAATCGAAACACCATCTTCGCTGCTGTAAAGCTGTTCTCGTTCCTCCACTTCGATTTCATCTTCACTGAAATCGTCGTAGTTTCCGTCTTCCTCTTCTTCAACATCAGATGATTCTGGGAAGGCAAAGGTATTCGCAGACCTATGAAGCCACATGTTAGTTCATGTAAGATGATTATGGGAGTTGTTGGAGGAGCTTACTGATAAGGGACCGACTTGTAATTGACCTGGAAAGAGCATGCTGGAAAGACCTCAGCGCCACGTCTAACTTCTGCTCCAAAGACAACAACATCACCGTCAGTGATGATGGTTGGTGTATTCTTTGGAAGTTCGAAGTCGTTCAGCCAGGTTCCATGCATTGAACCAATATCCTGGATAGTGACGGTCTATATATCGTTAGCGTAGATCCCTCAATAGAGAGAAGGGGAACAAACCATGTCCTCGGAGTTGAGCTCGATGGTGGCATGGTTGCGAGACATGACCGGGCTGTCAAACCAAGCATTATCAGCGGCTCCAAGTATTCCTTTGGTGACGCTCTTCGATGCCCTTCCGACCGGAATAGCCTTGTCTTTATTGTTGAGAGTGAGGTTCCTCTCAGCGATAGAGAGGTCGCCGTTTAGGGCTCTGAGGGTGACTTGAACTGTATGCTTGTCAGTCCGGGAAACAGGAATCAAACGCAGACTAGGTGATTCTAGGGAGGCTCGCAGATGTTGCAGCTGATGATACCGACTATCAAATACCTTCTCGAAGTTCTGAGATATATCTCGGAGCTTCAAGTCCAGGCTGCCGCTCGGCACATTACCGTTGGGTCTTTCGGGTTCAGCCTCGAGATAAGACAAGATACAACATACCTTGATGATCCATGGTGACGGTTTAGCAATTCTCAGGAGCCGAACGTAGATACAAGCAAGACAATCGGCGTAGAAATGCTTGATTTGTAGAGACGAGGTGCTGTTGGTGGGGTCGAGGTTGAAAGTGAGGTGTAGGGAAGTAGACGGCCAGCGGATGTGAAACACGACGTCAAGATCAAGTCGATGCCTCGAGCAGACTTGGGCTGGGTTTGTCAAGAGCAGATAGAGGGGCAGGTCTCACCTGCAAGAGCGAGCGTGTGTGTATGCAGGTTGGCGGGAGGAGTGTGTTGTTTTATTCTGAGTCCGACCAGATGAGGTTGAACAGAACGAGCAGTAGAAGAAGAGGAGGGGTTACTCGCTCTCTACCTGGGCGTGGTAGAGTAAAGCATGAGCAGCACATGAGGCAGCAGCAGCAGTCGAAGTGGAGACTCGCCAACGCCAACGAGCGACGCTAGCTAATCGATTAGCTGCGCTAGACGATAAGAGATGGATGGAAGGGGAGGAGGTAGGCGAAGGGTTGTGAGAGTCTGAACCTTTTTTTGACTTTGGTCATACTTGAATATTTCTCGGATGTTAGTGATGATTCAAGATTAAGTAGATGCGCTTCATGTGAATACTGGGTAAGGTAGGAAAAGGAGTGGTGGGCTGGCTGGCCTTCCTCCGACGAGGCAGAACTGCCCCATTCTTCTTCAAATGCCTCGCGCCTTTTCTTGTACATTACGATCTACGATTGATTATACTGAGTCATTTACAAATAATGCAGAAAGCAAACCCGAGTAAGTTCTCGACTGTCTCGATACATTTGTCTCCATACAGAGTCATTCCGACACAGTACTTGTCAAATCCGACATTTTCTCCCTCCTGATCACCCCTCACCTCACCTGTTGTCCATATGCACCCGGATCTAGCTGCCTTATCCTCCGCTCTCCCATCCCTTCCTTTCTCTTATCTTAGCCGCTTCTCGGGATCTACAGCTCCACTGCCAGCAGCAGCAAGGTGCGGAAAACACTCGCACTAGAGGACCTAGCCGTCACAAATACCCACTCCGCTCTCCTCTCCTCTCCCCTCTCTCTCACCTTTTGGACAGGCCTCCTCTCTCTCATCCAAGCCAGACACCAGTCGACCATCATCTACTTATACCACCCTTGACTCCCAGTCTTACCACTTCTTTTTATTTGTGACTCACGGAGATTCTTACATGGAGGAATTATTTCACACCACGCCACAAACACCATTCCACAAAACCTGGCAATAACGCAACCGCGGCTGCTGCCTCCATCAACAAAAATTCTTGGACCGCAAGAAAATACCCCGCACACAGTCGCGCTGGAAAGGCTCATAGCAGCTACCCGTAATTCTATCGCCGTTGCACCCTTTGCAACAAGCAGGTCAAGATGCACGATTTAAGACGCCAGGCGCTCGAGTCGCATAAGACAGTCTCGAAAAAAGCTCAGTCGCGTATATCTTCTCGCGCATCTTCGGCAGCAAATTCGCGCTCAAACTCTCGAACAGTCTCTCGAAATGTCTCGGATGATGAAGAAGGGAATTTGAGCGATAGCACAAACTGGAGGTGTGTCAAACTTGCGAGATTGTCGCAAGTAAACATGTACTGACACCTGGCTTCGTAGTGTTAATTCAATAGATGATATGCTCTCCGCGACCCTCCCGGAAGATACTACCGATATATGGATGCAAGATCTTGGTGATCGTATGGAGGAGATCATCGACAGGAAGAGGAGCAGTGTTCAGGGCAGAGAAGCGGCACTGGCACAATATGTCCATATCCTCATGGGACATTATGCCTACGATCAAATAAAGGGAAAGACCTCGGAGCTATTTCCAGCATTGCTGAAGAGTGTCAAGTCAGACAGCGAAAAAGAAGCATCCCTTGCTCTTAGAGGTTTGTCAAATTCCCTATTCGAGATCCGCCACAACTGCTGACCCTGTTCCAGCTATTGCACTTTCAATAATTACAACCCCCTCAGAAACTGTCTACGATTCAATCTTCCAAACCCTCAAGCGCACATACTCCGATTCCGAGTCTCTCGCCGTAAAGGCAGTGGCAATACATACGCTTAGCGCAGCAGCAATTTTTGGCGGCGCATCTGATTCCGAGATCGAAGAGATCATGGATGATCTGCTGGAGATTGTGGAGTCCGATGGCAGTTCGATCGAAGCAGCAGACAGCGGCGAGGTTGTCGCAGCCGCATGCGAAGCCTGGGGGTTCCTAGCAACATCAATAGACGACATGGAGGAAAAGACAGAGACCGCCATGGATGCTTTTGTCGAGCAACTAGAGAGCAGCGATGTCTCCGTCCAAGTCGCAGCCGGAGAGAACATCGCTCTCCTATTCGAGAAGAGCCACACAGCACGAGAAACAGACGATGGACCAGCAAGTGACGAAGAGGACGAGGAGGGATTCCCCATCGACTCCAGCTTCGTCAAGCGCTACGAAGTCTACCGCCAGAAAGACCAGCTCAAGCACACCCTCGCCCAACTGGCATCTGAGTCCTCTCGCCGAATCGCCAAGAAAGACCGAAAGGTCCTCCACACGAACTTCAGCGACATTCTCAACACAGTCGAATACCCCTCTCGCGGACCACGATACCAGAATGCTATCAACGAAGAGACAGGCCGCAGATACGGCTCCAGAATGGTGGTACGTATCCACAAGACCGGCACCATGAAAATAGACGCATGGTGGAAGTTGCATAGATTACAAGCACTTAGAAGAGTCCTCGGGGGTGGCTTCGTAGTCCACTACGAGAACAACGAGGTTGTCTTTGATAGCTTACCTATCATGATCTCGGCCTCTTAGAAGAAGAAAACCAGCAGTAAGGGCATATCAGACGAGAGAAATAAATGATGGGTTTGAAGTTTGGCGTTTGTCGACATCGGAGTCTGGGATGGAAAAGTAAAACTGGAATGCGCATTTACAGAGCAATTCTCTTCAGTAGCTCGTTGGAGGAAAGGAGGACACCAAAAATACCCTGGTTCACGCACATATTTTGCATTTTGGGGGCATTTGGGCATTCAGATAAGATGAGATCAGTTATCAGTTTGAGTTTGTAGTCAAGCAATAGAAGACTACCACAAGATTTCCCACTACTTTTTTGGGAGGTTTGTTTGTTTTTGAAAATGGAAATGTGCGTACGACCATGCTTGCATGCGGCTGACGGGTTCAAAGCCCTAGTTTAGGCAAATGATACTTCGAGACTTCGAGACCTCGATACAGCCTGTCAGCCCAGCCTTAAAGATCGGGAGAGAGGAGTCAGGAGATATCACATGGACCTTTGTGATTAGAATAGCCGCCGAGACTGTCTGCAGCGCGTCCGTCCAGCTTACGCCCGAAGGCTGTGTGTGTCTCACGGGCTGTGTACTGCACAAAAGCCATCGAAAAGATGTCGAGTTTGATTTACATCTGATCGAAGCCCTCATTTCCTTCCCGTTAGTCAAGGAAATTTGTATTCTACTTTCAAGACATAGCAAAACCTACAATGAGAGTTGACGACAATTTAAGATTATTGACGAAAGCTTACACCCTCAACAGATACGGATTCGTGAAAAGAACCTGAAGTTTGTCAAGCCTCTCCTTCGCCGGACCCTTCCTCTTTTCGGACAATCTGGGGAATATCCGTCCATCTCAATTCCACACCAGGCAAGACCGAGCCATCAGCCGTTGCATATCTTGCACAAAACCGGTTATTTATGCCCTTTCCTTGCCTTCAATCCTCATCGCTTCCCACCTCGACTCAACACCACCACCGCTCACGATGTCTCACCTACATCAAACCCAAAACCCTTTCCCTCCCAGTCAATAGAAAAGACCATCAGACTTCCGCTGTCCCACCCCAAAGCACGATCCCTAAAAACCTTCCATCTCCATAGCAACGCAAGCTAGGATAATAAATAAAGGGCCCGCAGCAGCGGGTGCACCACCTCTCGCCCCAAGCTCCCGAGGGAAAAGCTCCCGGTGTTCCCCTGTCACCGCCCGCGAGGCCAGACATCGGTGCCATGTCGAGCGAGATAGAGAGTGGACAGGGCAAACAAACGCCGTGCACATCACCTCCGTGAGCTCTGGAGGCTGTAGGGGAGGGGATGAGGAGTCTCGAGTCCGGGGCTGTCCTCGAATAGAGTGCCGTACATAAGAAAATACATCACTGAAGATCCCCAACTGGTTCTGGCTCTGGAAAAGCTCGCATGCAGGAGCACCTTAGTTCTGCAGTAAAGCGCAGTCGATGTGATGCACCTGATGATATCTGCGCAGCCATTGGACGGAAATGGCTTTCGAGGGGCGAATATAACACCGCCACGAAACCGCTCGTCGTAAGATCAAGGCAAAGGCTGATGATGATCGATGCAAGTTGTAAGGAGAAGTTGAGAGGGACTGGAGATCCAAGCCTCCTCCGTCCCGCTCTACCACCAATACTGTACTGTAGAGAAAAGAAAGAAGAAGCAGCGTCAACGCCTCCGTTCACATATCCATATCCAACATACAAGTCGGACGAATGATTGGCCATCAATTTTCTGCCAACTCCCGACTCCCGAGCCTGTCCGCGCCCCCGCCCGCTGGCAAAATAATCGCCATATCGGGCCAAAACGATAGTGCTCCAAGCTCCTCGGCCTGTGATTCGCTGCACCGTCGCTCAGGTCAACACACCCGCGCCCTCAGCCAGTCTGTTGCGCTGGCCGTCGCTCGTCGCTTTCCCCAGCCCACCACCAAGAAAGCAAGCACCTCTCGACCTTACCAAACCATACCACACCATACCATACCATACAATACCATCCCATAACAGAGCTGCTATACCTGCAACTCTGCACTGCACCCGGTTCGCATTCGACAATTCGACCATCCAACGTCCATCCATTGGAGTTTGTGATTCGACTCCGACTGCATCTTGGATCTTGGATCTTGCTACAACCCGTGTGTGTTTTCTTTTCTGCGTCTGTACGACCACAGCCGCCTCAGCTGGGCGAATCCTACCGACTCGGCCTGCTGTCGAGATCCCCCCCCCAGTCACCAGCCTCTCCAAAACCTCGTAGCACAGCATCATCGCCAGCAAACGGCCTTTATTACTTCTCATGCATCCTCTCGACTACTCGGCTGACCGTTGAGTTGCCAGAATGGGTGCCGATCGAAAAGGTCCTCCGTTACCTGCGCCGACGGAGACTGATAGCACCACAGGAGGAACAGAACTTGGTTCGAGAATCACCGAAAAGAGCCAGTATACACTGCCAGAGGACGGAAGCCCTGTTACCATATCTACTCGGCGCAAGAAGGGCGATAAGGACGGACACGGCCTCAGCACAAACAAATCGCAGACGTCTCTGTTGATCGAATACTTCGAAGGTGGAAAAGGCAGTCAGGCTGATTCACGACGACCCTCTGTCCGAGTCAAAGTACGGCCATCCTCGAAGAGCAGAAGCCGATCATCGAATGACCACATCCAAATCACCGAGCGTGGAAGCAACCGCAAGCCTTCTTATACGAAACGAATCCAGCTTTCACCAAACGTCAAGAGCGACAAGTCATTAGCACTAGAAGGAGAGGGCGACGATCACAGCCTGCACTCATACCGATCAGCTACCGAAGAGTCGAACGTGACATCTCGAGGAGGTGGTCCAATTGAGGTGGAGATAATGCCCAGAAGACATGGAAGTCCCTTGATACCCACCGGCGAGAGCAGCTCGAAATATGTACAACAGAACACATCAGACATCTCGTCGATGCCTGCTGACAGTTTCCTCGATGGCAAATCACGAGAACCAGAAAGAAAGCGCAGTCGAAGTCTGTCTCGCGGCGAAGCATTGGCTGCCGGATCTGGTGCTGGCCTGGTCGCTGGTGCAGTTGCCGATAAGCTGAGAACACCCTCGCGCCGACGCAGTCGAAGTCTCAGCCGTGAGCGGATTGTAGCCCAGAAAGCAGTTGAGAAGGTTCGCGGGGACAAGTCTGAGAGACGGCGCAAGCACAGCAGCAGAAGTCGAAGTGTTAGTGGAGAACATTCAACGGAAAGCGTGAGATCCCCGCGAAGAAGATCTAGTCGAACCCACAACGAGGAGTCAATGGTCTCGGGGGTAGACTCAAGCTTACTCAATTCTCATCTGAGCGGAAAGTCGGGTGATGCGTATTCATTCCGGTCTGGAACCTCAAAATCATCCATCAACAATCCAAAGCTTCTCGAAACGGTCGAAGATGCCATCCGACGGCTCATTCTCCCTGAGCTCACTGCATTGAAGAGGGAACAGAGCAAACATCAAACTCGTGATCGGGAACGAGATCGCAGAGGCTCTATCACTTCTGGTAGTGGGGTTTCAAGGGATTCCAGGGATGATGGTTCAAGTATTCGACGACTGTCGGATCGGGGAAGTTGTACCGATACTTCGGCTAGACCAAAAGTCATCCTCAACGATACTGAAGTCCTCTCTGGAAATACCATCAAGGGCCGGAAGGACAGAAATATCAATCGTGTCATGACTGATTCTCCGAGAAGCTTCGAGCGAGAGACTTCGGAAGAGACTGTTGTCAGAGACGGAGAGAAACTTCACAAGAAGCGCAGTAGCGATGGGCACAAGGGCTTAAAACTGGCAGCTGCTGGAGCGGGACTTGGTGCGTTGACGGCAGCCGCGTTGCACAAGCATCAGTCAGAGGAATCATTAGAAGAAGACCGAAAAGAACGACGGAGGAGGAGAACGAAGAGTCGCAGTAGGAGTGATAGTCTTGCTGAAAGCTACGAGGAGCGTAATTACGAAACTGTACCTCCCATGCCGCTTATGAGCGACATCAATGCTTCAGAGATCACCAGGAGTTCGATCCTATCCGCAGATACCGAAAGACCTCATTCAGCAAGCCAAGAAAGAGTCACACAAGTCCGCGAGGTGTCTCGAGGTGTTGCATCGCCAACATCTAGCACCCCTACCAGAACTCCGGTCCAACTTCAGAAAGGCTTGGGAACCCAACACTCTAATTATTCACGAGGAAATCTGAGTCTCCATGATCTCTCTAGTCAGCCACAGATCCACGAACAAGAATATGAATTAGACGAACATGGACGTAAAGTTCCCATGCAGTATTCGCCCGAACGCGAGGATTCTTTTGTTGAAGAGGAGCACAGTGGCTCAGGGAAGTCCCGCGCAGTGGCTGCTGGCCTCGGCGGCGCTGCTCTTGGTGCCGGTTTAGGAGCTGCGGCTATGCATCATCGTAATGACAGCGACGATCACCACGATCCTGAACTTCTCGAGGATGACCATCACGATTACTACCAGAATAACCAGGAAGTACCTCCGCCTCTACGTTATGTTCCTTATGCCCAGGAGCGCCGTGGCTTGAGCCCAATTCAAAGCGTCTCTGGTTACACCGAAGGAGACCCAGATATCCAGCACCGAGACTCGAGGTTGACTCACAGCACCGGATCCTACTCTTCCTTGAACAAATCCCCTCAACATGCTCGCTCTGGCCGATCAATGAAATCTCTGGACTCCATAGGGAACGTGCATGGCAACCGTCATGACTTCGCGGAAGTGCGACAAGGAGGGCTTACTGATTCTGAGCTCACGCAAGACGGCGAGTATTGGGAGGAGCAACATCGCGAGAACGACCGAAACCGCGATCTTGGCTCGCCGGGAAGCTATCGCAGTTCTGGAGTGGATTTCAAGCACATGTCCAACTATACCGACGACAGTGTGGACCAACCTCGTCAAGATCGAGTTACTACGGGTCAGAATGTTCGTGGCCTCGGCGCAATCCCAGATTACGTTCACACCCCGATTGCGGTCGAATCTGCAGTTGCTTCGTTGGTGAATGAATCAGAACTCACTAGAGACTCTGGGTTTTCTGGCAACGATGGTCAATATAACCGCAGAGGTTCCTACGCCTCTTTTGAAGACGGCTCAGAGAGACAATTCACGAGCCGTGGGAATAGTCCAACGAAACACAGTGTTTCCAGAGATCTTCACTATGATGCATCGGATCGTGGGACCTCGAGTCAACGAAACAGCCCATCGGGATACGCTGAAGAGTATGATGTTGATGAGCAGGGTCGAAAGATCGCAATGCCGAAATACAAGGGTCACAAAGCAGACCAAGCCATTGCTGCTGGAGTTGCAGCTGCTGTGTTGGCCAGCAGGAGTAAGAAGAATGCTGATGCTGATCAGATAAAGTATGAAGATAGATTGGAGCACACCGGGGCGCCATTGCACATGTCCTTCAAGGATCGAGCCATGGAGGGCCAAGGACAGATTCCATCTCCCCGACACAGCATTGATGTACCTCTAAGCGAGGTTGCGAGCCACGAACAACTCAAAATGGGTGCCAGTGGACTTCCTGACATGCATGATCCTATGCCCGAGATTGGATATGGCGATGGAGAATCGGAAGTGGATACGAACCCTTCCATCATTCAAGGACCCATTGGTGGAGCTCCGCAAACGAGCAGAGATCATTGGCCGGGAAAAGAAACCCCCCCTCAAGCACACCTAGACACCGCTTCGAGTCATGGCCGTCGATCCGATTCAAACCTCAAGGCAGCTGAAGCAGCTCTTATTGGCGCCGCTGTGGGTGCCGGAGGTGCTGCTGCGATTGCACACCACAACCGAGAACTGAGTGGGGATCACGACGAAGAGTGGCAGCGGACATCTGGAGAGAGGAAACGCGATACCCTTATCACGAACCCATATGAAGGAACGAGTCCTATCGCGGCAATTGGGGGTGACCTCGATCGAGATCTTCTAGGCCAAGCAGGATATCAAGGCCTCAGCAACAATTTCGCACCTACCCCGTTAGACTATCAATCAGCCCGGGTTACTTCTCCCAAAGATGAGGGCTACATCTCATCAGCCCCTAATGCCCGCTCCCCTGGCGCAGCCACACCTGAGCCCCGAATTAATAGGGTTGGCTTCCTTGACCAAGATGCAGAGGGTGGAGCCGATGCTATGGCGCACGAAGATCCATTCTACACTCCACAGCATGCTCGTCACTTGAGTGGTATGTCGCATGGGATGGGATCGCCAATTTACGATAGTGCCACTGGAAATGGTATTGATCGGATTCAGTCGAGAGACATTGTCGCCCTGATGGATCATGTAAGTAACTCCAAATTCAGCGGACGAAAAACTGCTAATCATCAACAGCTTACTGTTCGTGATGCTCAAAGAAGCGCTCGGGATACTGAGATTCTCGTGACTCTTGTCCGAGCTGCAGCTGAAATGCGAAATTCTTTCGAGGACATGAAGCGTCTGCTTGCTGACACGGAAGATGTCATTATCACTGAAGTTCAAAGTAATACCGACAAGTCTGTTCAGAAGGCCATCAATGGCCCAAGACCTCAGCCACAAAGCGGTCCACGATCCATTCGACAGGGCTCCCAAGATGAGATGTTCGATGACATCCCCAACAAGAAAAGAAATGTGTTCAGAAGAGCACTTAAGGGCTTGAGCATGAAGAGTTCCAACGATCTTGGGAAAATCGAAGAGATGTTGGTACAGCTATTGGGCGAAGTGGAAGGGCTTAAGGTTGCCCAAGGCCTTAAGATCGACAGCCACCCGGGAGAGTCATACGATGATCTTGGACAAGAAGGAAACTACGATGATCGCGGATATGAGCCTGAAGGAAATGCAGGCACATCCACTGCGAGCCATGCTAGTCAGTCCGGCCATTTGTCGCTTCCTCACTCCCGTGGAACCAGCGCCACCAGAGTTTTCGACAATCGGAAGTTCTCCGATCACCGTATCAGTACTGTACCAGAGGGCGACGAAGAAGAGCTTGATCGCCACGAACAGGTTGTCCTTGATAATCAATTCGAGAATAACGAGCAGCTGCTAACCCCTACTCGGGAAATCGCTCGTGGTGGTTCAGCGCCTCTCGGTACACCACCTCAACAATATGTTGCTCCTGCTTCCCTTAGCAACGAGAATACTCCTAAAACGGACAAGAGCAAGAAGCACAAGTCAAGTAGCTCTTCTGGCTGGATTCCCAAAGTTTCTCGTTGGTCTGAGACAACTGCTTCCACTGTCCTTCGTGGATTCAGAAGTAGCGGACGAGGTAGCGGACGCAAGGGAGAAGAGCAGTACCAAGAGCCACCTTCAAGGTCTGGATCTGATCTGGGCAATTATGCAGACAATGATCCTTATGGTGAAGACAAGCTTCATTCTGGATTCTCGCAAGATCAGGTGTATTACGACGAGATCGAACCTCCAGCATCACTATTACCGCCTGAAGATCCTAAATACAAAGCCCACCGCAACTCGCTTAACTTGCAACATCCTCAACCAAGGGTGGGACCAACTCATCGTTACCAGACGGCTCTTGAGTCGCAAGCCCATAACTTCGATTCGCCCATGTCTCCTAGATCCCTCGACTGGGGTTCCCAGACAAGTCTTAACCGCTTGCCACCACAACAGACGAATCGATACAGCAATGGCACAAACAACACTGGCAATATGTCACCAGTTTCTGATGGTGGATATTCCAACGGCTCCGCATCTAATCAGCCTCCCCAGCGCCCACCAAAGGAGCCGCTTGCCCCAGAAAGGCCGCCAAAGATTCGCACAGGCAAGCTTCAAAAGCCAAGTCCACTTAGCACCGAACATCTGCCAATGGATTACGATCCAGCAAGCTCGCCAAGGTCCGCACCAAGATCAATGGCAACCGGTGTTCCTGCCAGAAAACCAACTGGCCCTCGAAGCATGAGTTCAGCGTCGAAGAGCGGAGGTGAACTGAACAGAGACGAAACAGTAATCCGAAGAAACAAAAATAGAGGTATGCAGACTCACTCCCTCAAATGCCACAATGGCTAACCCTCTCTAGATACATTTGGCACGATAGCGAGTACTCAAAGTGGCGAGTCCGAAACCTTCTGATAAAAGCAGAAAAATAGAATTCGGCATAATATCTCACGATAATCGGACCATTTTTCCCACTCATCTCTTCCCTTTCTTCCAATCATGAATGAGTGTTACTGGATAACATCTCTCTCGCTTTTCTCTGGACGGAAGGACGGAATTGTTTGCACATACGGCATGCATAGCTTCTTCCTTTTGCTTTTTTTTCAGCTGTGTTTCTTTGAGACATAGAAATGGGATGACGGATAGTTTCTCTTTGGATTGTCAGGATAGCCAGTCGGAGCTGGAGCGAGGTACTGATAGGGGATGGGGACTACGGAGGGAGGGGAATGAGGGGAGAAGGGGGGGAGTACTTTGACGACGATACGATGACCTACGACGATTTTTTTTCTTTGCTTGATCGCTCACAAAACCGGGAGGGGATGCGGAATGAGAGAGCGACGATTGAAGAATGCGTATACCTTAGGCTTTAATGGATGGTGTTTACTACTGCTTCCCTCGACCACAACTTTGTATGACTGAGTGAGTAATCTCCAAGTGAATCACCTAGCTACCCCATCGCCATGACTTCCTCCTAGATGGATTTAGTTCCCTCATACTGCGCATGCTACCCGTCATCGCCTTTACAACATTTCAGTCGGATCTTTTTTTAGATATCAAGAAATGAGGCAAGAACAAGCAAACGCCAAGGCACCTTCCAACACACGTCACAGACACCTCGCTTCGTAAGTTCAGCCCTGCCTTCCTCCAGGATTCTCGGCTCCCCTATTTGCAGGCCACCAAACACTACTGATACGTCTCCAGACGTGGCCGCAGATCATAAATCAAGCAATATCAAGCTCCGGTTCCTCTTTCTCTAAAAGTTCTCGAGGAACACATTTTTTTTCTCCAATTCTTTTTTTTCACATCTCAACAGCCTTGCAATTTATTTTCGCCTTTTCTCGAATTCTCGATTAACCGGTTTGAATAGTGACAATTCATTATGGCACCCCACACTCATGAACACCACGACACATCAGACGGACATGGGCATGGAGAAGGCCACGACCATGCACATACCCACTCAAAGGGCTTGAGTAAATCTACACGTTTGTCAATCATCATTGCCATCTCGTTCTCTTTCTTCGTCGCAGAGATTTCTGGTATGTTGCCCTTCTCTTTCGATGCCATGCGCTTGTAGGGTTGGTCTTGTTGACAGGCAAGTTGGAGTTGTTCGCTGACTTTGGGTGCTGAAGTTGGCTTTTACACGCATTCGTTGGCTCTGGTAGCTGATGCTTTCCATTACGTATGTTACTTTCCTAGCACGAGCCATAAGAACCACGGCTAATGTGCATGGATATGCAGATGAATGACTTGGTGGGATTCATTGTTGCTCTGATAGCTGTAAGAGTAAGTCGTCTTCTTTGATAACTCCTATGATCACTTAACATAGTTATTAATATCCAGATAGATCTCAATGAAAGAAAAGACTCCGAAAGGGCTTTCTTTCGGATGGCAGCGAGCTCAGTTACTGGGAGCATTTTTCAATGGAGTCTTCCTCCTGGTCAGTCTTCACTATCGAGTCCTTGCAAAATATGCACTGCTTGCTCAAGATGAAATGGTTTTAATATGTGTACAGGCACTTGGTGTCAGTATCTTGCTGCAATCTATTGAGAGATTCGTTTCTCTGCAAAGTAAATACCAGCCCGTTCAAACTGCAACTACACAATGCTGATCTCATACTTAGGAGTCGAGAATCCTATGCTTGTCCTAATTACAGGCTGTGTTGGCCTTACATTAAACATCATCAGTGCTTTATTCCTTCACGGTAAGGACTTCTGTCTCCTCCAGATAACCAAGCCTTTACTGACTGAATCACCTCATCCAGAACATGACCATGGTCCCGCCTCAGTTCCAAATGTTGAGGAAACGGAGAGTGCGACAATCGAACTTACAGATGTATGTGGCTCCTACTGTGAGACTTTCTATACGGAACTAACATCAGCAGTCCCGGAATTCCCACAAAGATCACAGACATAAAGTCGACTCGAGCAAAGCCGGACATGGGCATGACCTGGGCATGATGGGTGTCCTCATCCATGTTATTGGCGATGCTCTTAACAACATCGGTGTCATTATCGCCGCAGCCGTGATCTGGCAGGCGAAGTACGAGGGTCGATTCTACGCCGATCCAGGCGCGAGTCTCGGTATTGCGATCATGATCTTTGCCAGCGCAATTCCATTAGGTGAGGAATCATCTTCATTCCGTCCTGCGATAGAAGGCACCTTTAGGTTATAGAAACTAATACTACATAGTCAAGAACAGCGGCTCGATCCTACTCGAATCCGTACCCCTCGGTGTAAACCCGGACGACATCCAACACGACCTCGAGAAAGTGTCCAACGTACTGTCCATCCACGAGCTCCATGTCTGGAGACTTTCGCAGCATAAAGCTCTCGCATCGGCTCATGTCCTGACTTCTGATGATTCACTGAGCAATTTCATGGTGCAGGCCAAGCGCATCAACGAGTGTCTCCACGCATACGGTATTCATTCAACGACCCTGCAACCGGAACTCGTAAGTGAGAGGGAATTAGAGGGGAGGAAGAGTGGTGTGATTGGGAGGCGAAGTGATGAGATCGAAGTGGCTGTGGAGGTGGCTGTGGACATTGGCAAGGCTGTCAAGGGGGGCGAGTCGACTGCAGTTGCGGAGGTCAGTAAAGGGGTGGATGTGCGGAAGAGGGTCTTGGGTCAGGTCAATTTGTTGAAATGTAGGATTGCGTGCGGGACTGTCTGTGAAGGGTTCGCGTGTTGTGCGAAGTAGAATCTACTGAGATACTAGATTCTCAATTCAAAGGTACTTCAATTTCGGATGTATCTTGTCGGTATATCCACCCCAGTGTCATGGTGTCAGGTCATAATGCAGATAACGAGAAGTCCTTTTAAATCAAAGGGCCATTCCCAATTGTGTCTACACGGCCGAATCACATTTTATAAGTCTCCATGATACAGCCTGCCGTTACCAAACTGGATATACACGAGCTCCACCTTTATTGCACCTCAACCAAATCTCTGCCCACCCAAATTTTCACCTGGATCTTCCTCGAACGAATCGCCAAACAACGTGACATCGAAAGAAGAACTCACCACTACACCAATGTTGGGTCTGTCAACGAATGACAAATTGGCAGAATCGGCAGAATCATCTTACCAAGAAGTACAATACTCAACCTCCGCTACCATGGCCAGTTTATGTCTTAGCCCCAACACCTCAGAACATTCTCATCGGGACTCTTCATCTGCAACTTCTCACAATCTTTGGATCAACTCCCTCTCATACCTCCCCTTTGTACTGTGACAGCAAAATCTGGCCCCACCCCATCTCCTCTCCTCCACCTCAAACACTTATGGCCACCTACGATGTCAAGTTCACTTCTTCCCTCAATAACGGCAATTACTACTTCTGTTTCGATACTCATGGAAGATGGATCTTAAAGTCATCTAACAACGCTACATTATCGCTTCTCTTCACCTGCCAGGAGTCCCGTTACCTGATGCAAGCAGCCGGCTATGAACTCATCGATCTTGCAAGAGATGTGACACAGAGACGCTATTTCAACTTCAAGAATCGTATGATGGTGTTCACAACCAATACAGCGCTTACAGAAAGCGAAGACGTTACATCTCCATTAGATTTCCCATTCTCTAAGAATTCCGTTCACCGGTTCAGGAATGTAGGGGTCTGTACTAAGTTAAGGAAAGTAAGTTATACCACGGGCAAGATCCCGAAAGAGTTCAGAGTTTCCACACGGATGGTGCTAATGTGTCTTGAAAGCACAAGATTGGTACTTTGCCGGTGAACACAATTGCAGTTGTTCTAGCTGTGGAGGCTATAACGAGTATCCTACAGACGGATTCTCTCAGGTCGAATGGAAGCGTGAGGCGATGAAGATAACTGATTTGCAGATGTTCAAGCTTTTGCTGCACTGAGATGTCACTCCCGAGCAAGCCGAGGAAGAAATCGAGTTTCTGATGAGAGAGTTCAAACAGTGGCGGAAAAGGGACAAAAAACGTGTCTGCGCGGTTGAATTTCTCAATAACTTCTTGTGAGGCTTGGATGGGACGATGCAGAGAGAATCACACGGATAGACGGTGTTTTATTCCAGAGTTTATCCTTGATAAAATGAGTTTAAATGTGACATCTCGCACTGTATCATTGGAGTAAATGTTCCAAAGTGTCAAAACGTTCTCGGCACATGCAAGACAAAATCGGCAGTCCCCTTGGTTTCCAGTAGGGGTGAGTTAGGGAATCGATGATTAAGCCCCCTCTCAAGGAGGACGTTGAGTGGGGATGATTCTCAATTCTCGCTCTTCGCTTATTATTTGTTGACATCCGGAAGCAACGCTACCTAACACTTCCCAAGAAATCCACCAAACGCCAAAAAGCAACGGTTACCCACAAGCCTATCTACTCAAACCCCCTGTAGTTCCTAACTGATCGACTTTCGCCTACTACTTAAAATTCAAGTCCTCCATAGTAACGACGTCGACTTCCAGATAGGGAGGAATAGTCTCGATACCCGTGCTCGTGAGAAACTTCTGCAGTCTCATACTTGATTTCTTGGAAGCGAGTTCGCTGTCCTCCGTGCATTCAATTACCAACCTGAGCTTTTCCAATCTAGGAATGCCCAAGACTTTTCGTTTCCACAAGGCGTGTAAATCTGTGACTCTGTCTATTGCGAATGGCCAGTCCTATTTCATCGCTTGAGTTAGCTATCGCTTCGACAACTTTTCATTATTCTCATGTGTACAGAGCTGTAGCTTCAAATGTAGTCATCTCAAATAAACGGAATATTAACAGGAGATACTCACAAACCACAAAGTTTCAGTGACACCCAGTCTCCGAATCTTATGCAGAGCTTCCCACTGAAGCGGCAACTCCCTCGGCGGCATCGGTTCATACAAAGCCATAGATCTCGCCACTGCATTTGCATTCGAATCCCATACCATCATCCCAGTTTCAAAGTTGAACATCCTCTTCCCGACAGCCTGTTCACTATCCCTCCGATCAATCGGTACCATCTCCCAGCCAGAGGCCATCGTCCAGATTCTGAACTCTTGACACACATGTAGCAGAGGTGCAATAGCGGAGATACACTCCTCTTTGGGACCAGGCCGGAACTTCCAGCCTGCTATTGGACTATCATTAATATAGGTTGGTATGGTATATTGCATCCGGAAATTGGGCGGTTCCTGCCAGAAATCCTTGGCGTATTGGAAGAGTTGATAACGGATCCTCGTTGGCAGGTAGGGAAAGAAGTAGAATTCTTTGAGGGCGGGTAAGTCTGGGTCGGTGTTGTAATCGTTCCTTTTGACGGTGACAGGGATGACTTGATTAGGGATTGGTGCAGGGGCAACGGGGATGCGAGGTAGTTGTTTCTGAGCTCGGGAGCTGTTGACTTTGGAATCTCTTTTGGCTCTTTTCATTGAGGCTTCTGTCAGGACTTTAGAAGACGGGTCAGCGAGGTCTTTCAAGGTGTGGACTTTGTTATTGTATGCCTCAAACCCGAGGATTGCGCAGATGTTGTCTGAACTGCCTTCCCACAGTCCAGCCCAAGGTTCGTATTCGAAGCCTTTGCTATTGGAGGCCTCACTATCAGTGTCTTCGTCTGCTCTTTCGTCCTCTGCTGGAATCTCCGCGATGTTAGTACCGGGAGTGATGATATTGATGGAGCGCTCCTTTATTGTCAGACCAGGAGACTTCTTTAGGAGAGGCATGCTTTTTGCAGGAACAGTGATCTCGGTTGAAAGTGGTTTGTTTTGCGGGCTTTGTGAGTATGCCAAAGATGATTAGAGCAGATATGGAGGAGAGGCAATGGTTTTTTATAAGTTGCAGAAGTCCGGCTTTTGCAGGGGGGACAATCACATAGCTAAGGGAGGAATTTTCATCTGTGGTGACTGAGGCTTGCCGTCGTTAACTTTGGTCGCTGCAATGGTAACGCCTGTAATGTATGAATAGCAAGTTTCCATGTTTAGGTACGGGAATAACAATCATGGGAGCGTTGCCAAAGTAGGGTCAATATACTGTAACATGTGAATCCCGAGGTATGAACATCATGATCTATGGTGATCGAAAGCAGGACCGCGATTTCAAATATCGTATTATCGAAATTTAGCTGGCATCATATGAAATGCTCAATAATTATGAAAGCAGCGTTCGTCGGGGACTTCATTATTTCTAAAATGCAGTATTTCTCGCTTGTCGCTCTCCTCTATTGACTAGAAGCGATTGATGCTGCCCAACAGTAATCCTTCCAAAACCAGCGATATAAGCACCACCGCCTGAACTACATGTACATTTCAACTACATTATCTCAAATCTATCCTTCCTTCTAAGAGCAACCGCATGAGGTGGCAGTCTCAGATCACCACTCTCCTCAAGCGTCTCCTTAAACCTCGCATGCACTATCCTTACTAAACGCCTCCTTTCCCTTTTTCCAATAGATTCACCTATGAGTATTGTGAATATTTCTAGACTATAATCCCGGGATATGACTTGCTTCTTCCAAGGATCGGTGGCGTGCTGCTTGTAGCTATCGCTACACTCTGTGTTGTTCATTGGTACAAATGGCCAATTCTGTGGTTGATAAGTGAGTTTGGATATCAGAAAATCTCCATCAAGTATCCCGTCAGCCAAAAAACTCAAGCGGGGGGGGGGGGGGGGGGGGGGTCGTGTGGAATACCCAAATCCAAAGACGACCGTGAGAATCCGAGCTCTAGATCACTATTTTCGAATCTCGCGCTCATCAGTCACACCATGAGACCGTCCTCGAAGTTGAACCATCTCTAATCCTCTTCTCGGTCCTGGAGGTACACATGTCCCACCCATCTCTAAACATCAATTAGCAAGACTCTCTACACGTGTGTAGAAGATGCATGAAAGTAGAATTAACACGCTCGGGGTCTTTGAATGAATTTCCACTTCGTCTCCTCCCTGTCTCTGGAAAAAGTGATGGCGGGTTCTATTATCGAGGAGATTGGAGGAGGGGGAAGCTAGTCTCAAGATCTTCGTCCTGGTGTGGTGTGGAAGGTATAGGAAGAAATGGAACTCAGTAGGGGATTCCTGATGCGATAGTTGCCAGTAAGCTTCGTGCTTCTTAGTGATAGGAATGACTTCTTGTGGAGTTGGCGTTGAGGTTCTTGCTCTGGTATCGGGACAATGGCTGCGAGTTGTCTCCTTTGAGCTAGTCATAGCAGGTATGGTGGGGGTGATGGAGCCAATGTGTCCTCGCTGTGCCACTACCTTGTTTTGTTCTGTGGCGATTTTGGTGGTGTCTAGATCTAGGTAGCTGTCGAGGCCCCGATCTAGAGGATCGAAACTGTCCTTTCCTTATTCGTCCTCTTCGCCCTGCTCATGCACTTCGTCTTCGTGCTCGTCTTAAAGTTCTTCAGCTTCTTCATCTTCTTCTTGGACGGGTCTGCCGCTGCGCACGTCCGCATCAAGAGCTATAGTGTTAGTAGAGGAAATTTTCACCATAAGTTTGCCACCCTCTGATAGAAAAGACATGATGAAGACGTAGCTCACTATGACAAAATTTCCATGTTGTAGGAGTGTCTAGGTGTCGAAGGTTGGCCGAAAAAAGATACAGAAGTCAGAACACGGAGACTGCTATAAGCAGGGGAATGAACCACATCTGGAATCATATGTCTATATCACACAGCCGTCGCACAGTTTTGGGTAACCACAAACGTGATCTTCTTGGGTTTGTGAGTGTGCACAGTGAGATTCGGCTACTGCAGGTAGCTTGGCTACGTGAAGCTTACGGCATTAATTCATTCCTCGTGACATCATTTACCTCTTCCAAAGTTTTTGATATGAAAACTATCTCCAACTGCCCAGCAAGTAACTGAGCATAATTTTGTAAGGGACAAGAAGCGGGTTGACATACTCGCTTAAAATACAACAACAAATTCCAATTAAACGAGACTCTTGATCCAAGCTGCCTTGGTAAATTTCATTGGCCACTTGAAATAAACATTCCCTAAGAGTTAAGCATAGATTGTGTTTGAATGACTAGTATAGGCTTGTCACGCGGTCATAGTTTGAGACATACGCTATATCACTACCTTATGGCAAACTTGGTACTGGTGACATGACCTAGAGCTTCTAGTCTACTTAACTATATACAATGAACAGCCATTCCTCAGATCGCACAAACTTCAATAAATACTAGAATATCACAGCAACAACCAATACATTCAACGTGCGAATCATGGACGCAGAAGGGAACAGCATAGACTTGCTATTCGGTGCTCTCCCTCAGCATGAAAACTACTGCAGTAAAGCTGTGTCTATCACTTTATGAAACGCTAAAAAGCCAACTAAACTCAAGCAACATCGCCATCCAGCTTCCAAGCTACATCTCAGCACCAAGCCTCCAAACCCTCTCTAATCTACCCTCCTCAATCCACCTCCTTCCCCTCTCTCACGACGAATCCTATGACGCAACTGGAGTTTTCCTGTTGACAGGGTGTTTGCGGATAGGCTCTGAGGTGGTGGCGGTTTGTGAGATGTTGTGGGAGGTGTGTGGAAGTTCTTCCTTGTTGTTATTGTGTGGTGGTTAAGTGGAAAGGAAGGAAGAAAGGAAGGCCCGGACAATTTGCAGATGTTCTTGATTTTGCAGGAGTGACTGTTTGTAGGAAAGTACCAGTACTCTTGAATGATCGCTGTGGAAGGGTCGTGAGGAAGGGGCTCGACCGGAGCTTGAGATTGTGGAGTTGAAGAAAGAGTTGCGGCGGAGAGGAAAGTAGGAAGTTTGTTGCTGGCCCTGCGGTCTTTAAAGTAATCAAAGATCATGTCCCAACATGGACTTGAGTTTAATCCACCTCGAGAACCTATGGTGGAGAGTGTTAATGTACTAATTACCACATTTCGGTGGCAGAGGCCCAATACGCATAATTGGGGTGAAAATTTATATTCTGTATTCTATGATATCAACATGCATTCAATGCAAGACTATCCAACCAACGCTCAATCTAATGCACCGCTATCCAAGCTCTCAAAACGCCTCTATCCTGATTTTTCTCCACGGCCCATACACTTCCCATACCTATTTACAGTCTCACTCCACACCGATTCCCATCTAAACCACCTCTCCACTCGTCTTCCTCCGCATGAACTTCGGCATCTTCTTCCACTGCCTCTGATTAAGCGGCCTCTTCTTCTCATCACTCCCCGCATCCCCATACGCGCTCTTCCTCCCCTTCCTCCTCCCAGTCCTAACATCCCTCCTACTAGCACAGCAACAGGTCATGCCAAGATGGATCAGGAAGCCGAAAATGCTAAATGCCGAGCCCGTCCACATGAAGCCGAACATCTGCTCGCCGATACTAGCGCTGATGTTCAGGTCCGGCTGCGAGGTCGCCACGTTGCGGAAGATGATCGCCATGACGGATGCGATGATGGTCGCGGCGGTTGTGAGCAGGGCGGCGATGAATGTCCAGATCGTGAGGGGCAAGGACCACCATCTTGATTTGAGGGCTATGGGCGCGATGAAGACCGAGAGGAAGTTCATGCATATGCCCGTCAAGTAGAAGCCGAACATGACCCGAGACGCTATCCTGATCAGTTTTAGGATGTCGGTGATTTCGGCGGGCAGGGCGATGGTGGCGCCTGAGAGGAGCTCGTTGAGCAGGACCTCGACGGGGTTGAACCAGTAGAGTGATTTTGGGGAGGAGCAGTATGTGATCCCCTCGTCGTTGTACCCTTCGCAGAAATTCCAGAGTCCGACTTGGTAGAAATCGTGCAGGCCGAGGGAGCGGGCCAGGGAGTTGACGAGCATGATATTATCTGCAGAGGAGGGGATGATGTTCGTGAGATCGAGGGAGTAGAAGTAGGTATCTCGGATCACCGGCTTATTGTTGATGTTGCCAATGATTGTCTGGAAGCATGCTCGATTAGTTTTGCGTTGATTTTTAAGGTTAAATATACTTTGTAGATTGAGGCTCGAAGCTTACCAGAATTAAGAAGATTACGGAGATGAAGAAGAAGAGACATGATATTATGATCCAGATCTTTCGTGTCTTGGTGGCTTCCTTCACGTCGACCCCAGGCGTATAGGTTGGTGTCAGAGTCCGCTCTGAATTCTGCTCTGGACCTGTAACGCCATTCTCCTGCTGCACCCGTTTCTCGCTCTGCCTGCGAGCAGCGAGGGAACGGAAGGTTGGAAGAGCCATGTTGGATTAGTTGGCGTCAAGTCCGAGAGGGCGGAGGGGGATATGAGGTTGTGGATGAGGATCACGACCTGACAGCGGCGGACTTTGAGTTCGACATCGACATCGACATCAACATCAAAATGGATCAACAGAAAAGTAAGAACGGGAGGAGGTCAGTAGTGCATATCAGCCAAAACTGCTGAAATGCACAGCGACATCATCACGGGCCAAGCTGCAGGGATATCAGATCAGCCCCATTGCGCGTCGTCCAGAGTGCCAGAGTGGATTGGCCCTGAATAGCGTAGGTAGTGTAGGTAGCGTAAGGTAGCCTGATAGGAGGAGAATAAGAACCTAGAAAGAACTGTCAGCCACTGACAGGGAGCGTGAGATCCACTGTCACGGGCATCGGGTGCTGGACTGGACTGGACTGGACTGCTGGCCGTCCATGGAAATGTCAAATTGCCGCAGATCTCGCCGTGAACAGAGTCAGGAGCCGATATACATTTGTACAAAGCAATTTGAACTCAATCGTCAGTTGGGTGTATTTGTCGGTTAAAGAAAGTGAAGATGTTGTTACGTCGTTTTCGTTCCAACGTCATCCGAAGAAGCTTGGGGGGAGAAAGAGGCTTCAGTGGCTGCGCTATCTGGCCAAGGCCCCTGAAGCTACAGGCTTCTTCAGAAGCGAGATGGTGAGGTCCAGGCTTCAAGTCCCCTAAGACCAATGGAATATCGGGGCGCCGGGTCCACTGAAGCATCCTGCCTGCCCTTGACGGGTATGATACGGTACGGTACGGTATTCGTATGATCCCTGTGGCGATCCGATGTCCCTGGTGAGTTGCAGAAATACTTGTACGGTGAGCAGCAAACACGGCAAGGCTGTACTTCATACCTTCATTCATTCATACATACATTGACACCAAACAAACACTAGACTGAGGAAGCATCAATACCTTCAGACATCTACCAACACTCCAGTCTCCCTTGGCCGGGCACAAAGTAATAGGAGCACAAGGGTTCCCATCTCTTGCGGCCTACGTCTAGTGGTCTTGGTGGGATATCATCTCCATCGGCTGGGATAAGTGCTCAGCCTCCTTCACTTCACCTTCAGCAGCCCTGAGGTCTCGGAATCTCGGATCCTGGGCCTGTGGAAAACAAGTGAAAACAAGAATTGGCGAAGGAACCCAGCGTTCATTTCAAAACGTCTCGAACTCCCTCGATTTGTCAATTTCTTGTAACTATTCTCAAGTTGCTGCAGTGATTTTCCCTCAAGCGCATCGCACCTCATTCTCGTTCTCGCATTCCATTCCACCCCTTGGCTGTCGTTCTAGAGTCTAGGAACCCGCTCTGGCCTGCACGCCAGCGCCTCCCGCTGTGCTGCCGAAGCCAAGACCGACGTCATTCTTGATCGGATAATTCAGTCCACTCCACTGTCTCTGTCTTTCTCACACTCTCTTCTCTAGTCTTCTCTGCTCTGCTAGCCTTTTGTTGACGTGGACGACGCGAGAGGCTTTTCTTTTACCTCTGGGATATTATTGTAGTCCTTTCTCCCTTGCTGTACCCCCATCACGACTTCGACATCATTCGATTCTGGTGCTTTGGTTTGGATAAGGAGCCCCATCTTGGAGAAGTTGGCTGAGCTGGTTGGGAGCTGTACCACCCAATACCACCGCAGCCATGCTCTTTTCAAGGATCCTTCCATACGCCTCCCTTTTTGCTGTTGCAGCTGCCCAAGATGTGCTCACGTTGGTTGGAACATCCCAAGGCACAGCTTCAGCTTCAATTCCAACCGGGAGCTACAAATCCTACTCCTCCACCTTGACCCGACCTTCGACATCCGCAATCACAACATCTGCCATCATCTCAATAATAAGTAGCGGATCTACCACTCGAACAACGACTCTAGGATCAACAACACTATTCGGAGTCGGGACAAGCATAATCACTGCTAGCAATGGCACAGCAACTTCCACATCCACGAGCGAAGACTCCCAGCTCATCCTCACTGGACGGCCTCAGACAACCATTTCCATAAACGGGACCATGAATGGCACTGCGACTTCCACAACCTCCTCCGCTCCAGAAGCTACAAACACCACACCCTGCAACAACTACGTCGAATTCTGCAATCGAAGGTACGGGAATATCACCGAGGTAGCAGCCCACAACTCGCCCTTCATCAAGCCGGGAAACGCAGCGGCAAACCAGCAGCTGGGTGTTACTACACAATTGAACGACGGAGTCCGTCTGCTGCAGGGACAGATGCATTTCGTAGGAGACGTGCCACACTTCTGCCATGGCTCCTGCGATATCCTCGACGCCGGGCCTATAACGGACTATCTATCCACAGTCTACGATTGGGTACACTCACATCCATTCGACGTCGTCACCATCCTCCTCGGGAACGGCGCCTACAATGCGGTGACAACCTACCAACCCTTCATCGAGCAAACCAACCTCCAAAACTACGCCTACGTACCCCCAAAGATCCCCATGGCTCTCGACGACTGGCCGACCCTAGCCTCCATGATCCTGCAAGCCAAGCGAGTGATCTTCTTCATGGATTACGAAGCTAATCAGACAGCCGTGCCCTACATCCTCGACGAATTCTCGCAGGTGTGGGAAACACCCTTCGATCCCGTCGACCGCAGCTTCCCCTGCACCGTCCAGCGACCCCCAGATCTCGCCGAGGAGCAAGCCAAGAACCGCCTGTACCTCATGAACCACAATCTCAACTACGACATCAACCTGCTCGGGAACTCGATCTTGGTCCCCAACATTCCTCTCCTGAACATCACGAATAACGTCACCGGGACGGGTAGTCTGGGGACTTCCACCGCTGGCTGTAACGCGACGTGGGGGTTCCCGCCGAAGTTTTTGAACGTGGATTATTATAATGTGGGCAACGGGTCGGTGTTTGAGGTTGCGGCGAAGTATAATAACGTTACGTATACGAGGGAGTGCTGTGGGCTGCCTGCGAGTGCTGCGGTGGGGATGTATGAGAGGACGACGTGGTTAGCGATGGTGTGTGCTGCGGCAGTAGGTTTATTGATGTTGTAAAATGAGACGAATGGGTGCGACATAGAAATACTTTTTGGGATAGACCGGGGTTGGATTGGTGCATTGGCCAAGGCGTTTAAGAGATATCAGATCTGTGTTTCGTGATGTGTGAGCGTTGTATATAGTTCTATCGTACATGTATAATGTATTCTTCAACATCCGTCATCTCCCCTGCTATTCATCAGCTGAGTGCTATACCCAGTGCCTATTGAAAAGAGATCACGTTCAGGGCGAACCGAGTGGCACTTATTTAATACATAACAAATAAGAAGAAGTGGGGGGGGTTTGGGAGGGGAATACGATATTGGTGGAAATGACTTGCTGCTACCTGTCACTTAGGAAGTGAGGGGGAGGTGCTATCGATGGTTCATAACCGTGGACCGAAGAGTTCTTGTAAAGTAAATGCTACTTTCCTAGGTAGGATTCTAGAGAGTGGGTGAGGTGAGTATAAGTGTAGGGGCAGGAGCAGGAGCAGGAGCAGGAGCAGGAGCAGGAGCAGGAGCAGGGGTAGGAGCAGGTATGGTAGACGACGAGAGGTGCTGTATCGGGAATGTATATATGCATATATACATACATACATACATACCTAAGAGCAAAATTTGAAGAAGAAGAAGAAGAAGTAGAAGAACAGGTGTGTTTATTTGATTATTTATTGTTCTAACTAACCATCTACTTCCCTCATCTAACGTAGCTAAGGTGGATATGATGGTCTTGGTTGAGTTCAATTCGCAACGGAGCATGTCTTGTATAATATGTGTACGGATGAGCAATGCTCGGAATATTGAGCGTATCCAATGTAGTCTGCGTGCTTAAGCTATTGTGCCCCGTTCCTCTGGTATGTTGTTATTCGTGAGATTATGTGTTGAGTATTTAAGTCGATGCTGACATACATGACTTTCTTATGAAGGAGGGAAGTATTGCCAAGCTGCTGTCTAGTTTAGCCTTCTTAGATAGTAATCACAAGATATCTAAGAGAGTCTCTTATTGTCTGACGAGATATATCCTTGTTTGTTGCTGGCATGCTACGCGTCCGTCCGTTCGAATTTGGCGTAGGCGGTACCATTACGTTCAGCTTGTTGACGAGGTGTGTCTTCTACGCTTCTCGTCTTCAACCTGCAAGATGTTGCTAGCTAAGCAGCCCTTAAGCAGCTCTCAGAAGCCAAAGTAAGAAGCCCAAAGCCGTGGAATGTCCTGGATATGTTGTTTGGAGTTGTATTTCTGCAGGTATTCGGCTAGAATGCGAGAAGGGGAGAGTATCTCTTCGAAGACGTTCTCTCTCTCTCTTCTGAAGCATCATAAGATATGCCATCCAGTCTCAAAGATCCTAGTCCTCGATTTCCGAAGCAGGAACTTCTAGCACGCGAGTCATAGGCACATGTGTATTCTTCACGACCGGTGTCTCCGTCCAGCACGACTGTCCTTCCATCCTCAACGAACACCAGCTCGCCTTCAAAAACCACTCGATCCTCTTCCCAACCCACTCATGTCCCTCTCTAACCTCATCCACCCCCCTCCCCTTAAACGCCATAACCATCCTCCTCTTCCCCAACATTTCCCCTCTAGCCAAATCACCCCCCATGCCAAAATACTGGTTGATAGCCACACACAACGCCGCTATTTGATTATCATGGATATCATCCACCTCAATCAGATTCGGATACGTCTTACTACTCAAACCTTTCCAGATCGCGCTGAAAAGTTTCCGATGCGCGGCCACGGCGTCGCCGATGATGCTCGTGGAGGGGTTGGCGAAGTCGGGGATATGTGCTAGGTGTTGTGTTATGGTCCAGGTGGACTGGTGGATGGGGCTTTGGGGGGAGGGGCGGTAGAGGGAGAGTTTGGTGAGTTGGTCATTTTCGAGGTAGGTGGGTTGGTCGGTGTTGGAGTAGGATCCTACGGTTGGGAGGCGGTGCGCGGGGATGAATGCTGGTGTGAAGGTTTTAGAGGTCTTGGGGGAGGGGAGGCTAGGGAGGGTAGTGGAGGTGGAGTTTGAGTTGATGGTGTCTGGAATACTCTCTGGAGTGTCGTCGTCATCATCGTCGTCGTCGCCGCTGCCGTCAAGGGTTGAGTTTCCGGGAAAGGTGCTAGGCGAGTTGATATCTAGAGGTTCATCTGTGGCGGTATTGCTGTTCTCATTCGGACCAGGTTTCTCATCGCCGGTCATGTCCTTATTCTGAAAAGTTGTCTTGAAAGCAGGAGCATGATCCGGAACTCGAACCAAAACAGCAGATTTCGAGCCTGCCTGAACAAACGTCTCAATCGGCACACTGGACAAGTCATCCGGTAGATCCATTTGGTCTATTGTCCAAAAATCATCGAGACCATAATACAGCAAATCATACAGCATCTTCCACTGCGCAGGAGTGAGTCTCGGTTTCCAGTTCTTCCTATCCATCTCATGCGTCAGATCCAGTACAATAAGCTCCCCTGGATTCTCTTTCGTGAAGCGATTGATATCTTTAATAATGTCCGCGATAGTCCGACCGAATGCTCCTATGGAACCCGTGAGGTGGTTGGTATACCACCTCCCCTTTCGGATAACCGGACGAATATCCAACCATCGTGCCCCATAGATGAGTTGTTGGTATACGTGAACAGACTGCGTCTGCGTGTTATGGGCAATACCTCCGTACGCACGCGTCACTTGCGACATGCCCGCATCGTGGCCAGCTGGCATAGCGATCTCTCGTAGAGATTTCGATCCGATTGTTGGGAGAGTAGCTTGCATCCAAGCGACAGGAGGGTTACTCGAGACGTACGAACCGGTCTCATTACCAGCCAATACGAAGAGTACAGTTCCATCATGCGTATAACCCAGAGTAATGAGCGAACCCACTGGATTCCCTAGCGAGGACAGTTGATCGCCATATTGGATCTCAATCCTCCTCCCTTTCCTCTGGCGCGCCTGCACAGTAAACGAAGCCGGTGCAGGCGAGCCAACGAGTTCGTACGTTGCTTCTGCGCCGCAGTCACCGTTGGGCCCGTGGTCGTACCACCATTCGAAATACTGCTCTTGGGTTGTGCGTGCAGGAATAGTTGAGGGGAATTGCCAGTCCATGTGGTAGCTGTGTGTGTATTTTAGTTTCCAGTCGTAGGGTGTTAGGTTGGCGAGTTCGAGGTAGCCGCCTGGGCCGGCGGTGACGAGAATGGTGCTCGGGACGAGGAAGAGGGTTGTGCGGAAGAGGAGTCTGCTGATATGCATTTTGGTGGTGGTAGATAGGTTCTGAGGAGAAACTTGAAGATTGTGTGCGGGTATTTTATGTGAAGAGGAGGATGGTGGTATTTGAAGCGGAGGTAGATGTGATGGGGATATAGTGAGAAGATATGTGTCTGGGGGGTTGAGAAGTCTGATTATATTTTGTGAGATGGAAAGCAAAAAGATCCAGTATTGAGAACTGTGATATACTTCTCGCGCCAGTCCAATTGTCAATTTCCTGTGCTTGTCAGTCCGGATCCTAACCAGACCCGCACTAACACATTTCGTCGACAAAGCGCAGCGTGACTGAGGATCAAATTATAGAAGACTGGAGCTGGCTCATAACACGATACTAGCAAAACTACTACATACTAACTGTATCTTAATATATGATGTTGGTAGGTGTTCCTATTGATCAGGTATCTAGGTAGAGAATGTTTATTTGCAGTGCTCGCTTAATCTCAGGGGCGGCTGGATCGGTCTTGGCACAGGCTCGCTTCACACTTCACACTCTGGCTGGCTGACCTCTTCTGTTGTTCGACCTTGCTATGTGTGACGGAGCCAAGATGCATTCTATTCGCACGGGATACAATAATGGGGATGAATCTACGTAAATAAATGTGCTTCGTTGCAAAGTGGAAAGATTTGTCTTGTCAGCAACTAGCCATACTTTAGAATGTATTCTGAAAACATGAATAAGATTCCAGAAGATAATCGCCGGTAAGAAAGTCGTCGGTATGAATTTAATCAATGGAAATAAGCTCCCTACCTTGGGCAAGGAGTAGAAGGTACATTGAAGGAGGCAGCTCAAGATCTATTGCTTAGCGAGTATTTTATTCATGATATTGGTGAGAGAGACGTAAACATGTCATTTCGCTCTTTCGAGCGAAAGTACCTCTTGAAAATGGCAATAATAATCTAACGAACCAAGCCCTTCCCTCTCCTTCGAGAACTCTGATTTTGCGGCCCCACGGGTTTCTCATCGTGGATTAGCAATCGCTCATCAGATTCGGCTGGGTGGGAGGTGGGTCAGATATCTCCTCGCGGATCAAGGGATTTTTTTGGGCGGAGGGGAGGACTATGAGTGACCACTTGACAGAAGACTTTGAGTCTTGCCTTCTTACGTAATTAGACCAATGCTATTGGTATCTGAATAGAGAGTGCTTATCCAAGTGACGTACTGGATGGAAACTGGGGAACACCTCGAACATCTCTTATTAATCTTGGGATCCATAGCAAAGGTCCTCGAACCTTTCCAAATGTTGCTTCAACTTAAACTACTGGAATCTGCGATCTTGCTATCTTTCCTTGTTTGTCTACCATGGTGACCACTAGCTCAATTATGGATACAAGGACCGGAATATTCTACTTGACGAGTGCGATGACTCGCCTTCCTGTCCTTCGTTTCGAGTGCCATGATGTAGATCGTGGCAAGTCGTCCAAAGAGAAATGTTGGCTCGAAAATGGTGTCCTAGATCTCAAAACCCACATGGAAAGCACAAGTCATGCAAGCTCGAAGTGCTCCATCGTGACGTTGAGATACTTTCGAGTCACAAGACCTGCTCTCTCTGAAGAAGTCTACTGGTCATCCACCCAAGAAAAGGAACTGTTCAGATCACGTGGAACGGCGCAAATTACGTCGGAGCGCCAGCAATGGGAACTGTCAACAATCGCTTCGGTGGGTATTGCGGATGCTGGTGCGGCAGACACTGACTTGACTCGCGCACCGGATCCCTTCAGGTCCTGTGTCACCAGAACGGGACGATCCTCCATATAGCAAAAGAAGAAAAAGTGAAAATCTCGGAGGTGAGACTTGGCGCTTGATCCCGACTTTTGCTTTGCCTCTTTCGCTTCACACTGCATAGTGAAAACATCGGCTAATAATGAGGAGTCGTCTGAGAGAAAACCTTAAATTGTGAGTCGCGACGCTAAAAGAGCCCAATTCGGACATGTACATATCTCCGACAACAGGGTTTATGCTTGTTTTGGGTTCTACTCAAAATCACTGGATGGTTTTATCGATTACCCGTGGTCTTAGAATAGACCCTAGCCCTACGCCTCATTGCTTTTAATTTGACCCAAAGACAACTGTAAGCTTGCGATAGAATATCAAACTCAATTGAAGCGCTCGCTAAGCTTTACCTAAACCATATAGACGAGGAAGACGAGGACGATGACGACGATCGCAGCTCCTCTGGTCAATCCTTGAGACGAAGGCTTCATCATTATATTGATTGTGCGGCGTGGCTCTCGGCGGTAATAGGGCGACAAATGTGACGGTACGATCGGCGTATTTCTGCAGCATGTGTGGAGGTTCGAGTCAGCAACATGGTAGTTCGGACGTTTGGCGTGGATCTTCTGAATCGATTCATTCTTGGGTCCCAGTGATTCGGTCTCTAGTCGGATGTCTCGGCCGATACCCCTGTAAATGCTGATTGGAAAGCAGCTTCTTAAGGCTTCTTGCTCACGATTTACTCGAGTACTTGGTGCGGAAAAGCTGGGATGGACAGCCACGATTCTTTCTTCCCCAGTCTTTGGGACGAGTGCAAAAGAAACCATGCCGTTGATCGATCCGAGCTGAATTCAGAAGACCAGGATTTCTATGTCTCAACAGCATCGCCTCTCCATGTAGCTACCCATTCCTGAAGAGAGGCACAGCACGGCACATCAATATTCGCATGATATGAATAAGACTCGAAATTTCCGATCCGCCATGGACTTACGACTTTTCGATATCTCTTACGGCAGTGATGTTTCTCGTCCACCCCCATGATCTCTTCTTTGCCGATGGTGTGAGACACAGTTTCCAGAAGCTTGGGGGTGCCTCGGCCTGCAACAGTCGTCGTCCTCAAACAAATTGATTTGTCCTGGAGCTTCTTGGGACCGGAGATAGGTCAATTTTGAGAATAGCTGTGGCGCATCGCAAACCTGAGAAGGCCGTGCACATGCAGGGCTCGGAGTCGGAGAATTGCATGAGAGGCAATCATGGAAATCCTTGAAGGAGCCACAACCGCCGATGCAACTCAACTTGTAAAAGGGCGAAACAACTACTCCTTTCGGGTCGCGGACCACAAGACGATCAATTTTGTGGAACTGTGTTTCGGAGAGTGGAAAAGTTAAAATTATTGTGAGCATGGAGTAGTGCACGGAGCAGTGGAAACGGATTCTGCTACGATGCTCAAGAGGTTCGTGAAAGTACTTATGACGAATAGTGGGTGTTGAGGGGGTGCAGGGAGCTCAAGCGGAGATCGTGGCGTTGGAGCAGATCTCGGCTTCCATCCTTCTTGAAAGTCAGGAGGGGAAACACTGGTAGCTTGTTGAAGAGCCGGCTTTGATATTAATTCTTCTCAGAGCCAAAGATCAGCAAATTTCTCTTGTCTCAAGAGAACTTGAATCGTAAGTGAACGCGTATAGCTATAACTACAACTATATTTACAGGATAATAATTATGGAGTCTAGACATATCGAGCTCAAGCCCCTCTATCTCGGCACGCTACTGAACCTTCCTGGAGTGGAGGGAGCGGAATCTTGGCGCACACTATAGGGAGTTACGGGACCGATACAAAGGTGTCTGGCGTGTTGGGATGTAGCCTGGTGGAGGGCTCTTCAGCTCGAATAATGGGGAAATTCGTAAAGAATGACACGGAAAGGGAGAAAGGGCATGGCATGAAATTGTACCGGATAAGCACTTGCTGTTTGACTTAGTAGTGGACGCCTTTTTTTTTTTTTGGCAGTGATGAATTAGGACGGTCGTCTCTGTGGCTGGTACGATGGTACGCTGATACCGCTGTCAGAATTTTGAGCCTCCATGCTCGAGAAAGTCTAATATATCGTCTGCATGAAGTGCGGAAAGCATGCACTGCAAGGCAGGGACGACAGCTGGACATCAGTGGATCAGCAGAGTGGAGATCCGTCCCAACTTTGAGTTTGCAACGAAAGGGCCGAGACTTCAAGAGTGGCTGAGGGAACGAGATTGTAGTAATGCACCAGCACTTGCTTTCAAGACTCGCTCGGCTGCTCTGAACTTGGAAACGAACGACGAACACAAAGGGCATGAGTATGAGATATAGGAGGTACGGAGGCTAAATAGCTGTGCCTGACGAATCGGAAGTCCATCCGACTACAGCCTGGGATGAAATTGTATTCAGGCGACGAGGATAGCCCGACCTGGGTTCTGCAAGAGTTGCGAGTTGCGACTTCCTTACCTCTTAGTGTTGTCCAAGTGAAGGAGCTGGGTCGTATATCAATAATACTGCCTTCTATTCGCCACATATCAGCTACAGTAGCAGGCTTGTCCTTTCACCCACCTAGCGCTTGTCACTTGCTGATCCAAACTAGCCCAATTAGCTTATTGTAGCCAGTCAGCCCCAAGTCCTGTACGGTTGACACATTACTCGGAGAGCTAGGAGAACATGGAGAGGAAAGGGATCCCCGTCTTCCTCCCTCCCTGGTGCCTGCTAAATAGCTTCGTACTGTGGTACTGTAATCGTACTGTGCTCCTTCGCCTCAACAGAGCAGACGAACTAGGAACAAGCCCAGGAAATGTCCCTAGACCTGGTGATACCTGCCTAGTTGTTGCACAGAGCACCGAGGAGAATTGGCGGATGAGGGGTGCGGACTGACGTCCGGATCCGCTCCCTGCGCTCCTGGCCCCTGAATTATCGCCCCTCGCTACTGTGCCGTGAGGTTTTGTGATGCCCAGCCGTCTTCTTGACACTACAGACGGCCATCGGCATCGAGATCGAAGGCCTCGCTCTCATCAGCTGCATTGCTGCATTGCTGTATTGTTCCTGGAGCCTCTCTCCTTGACTCTCGCTGGTTTCTTTTTTCAATTGCGTCTTGGATTTGCCGGGCCCTCCCTTCCAGGTTATCGCCTAGCCGAGACATTCCTGGGATCACCTCATTATCCACAAGCAACCACCCAGACCCAGACTCATCAGCTCTTCCTCCATACTGTACTGTAATCCACTCCAGATAGCTGCCCCCCACAGATCGTTTGGCCGGTTACACTTTCTCAACCCTGGCCATAGCCCGCGTCTGTTCCTCTGCTCCACCACTCCACTGCCCGAGCGTTTTCCACTTGCACCGTACTTACACGCTATTCCCGACCTCAGTCAAGCCACTTCCTCCTCTTCCCGCCGAACGGACCTATCCTCCTATCGTTCCATACCGGGTTGTGGCTCCAAAGAAAGTAGCACGCTCTTGTTAATTACCAGTTCTGAGCTGGGTGCATAACGCTTATTGTGAGTTGTCATTTTCTATGCCCTTGTCCGTGTGTCCTCCCAAGGGTGTTCTACCCGCTGCTTTGCAAAAATAAAAGAACAAATAAAATGTGTGCCTGCCCAATACAACTCGCCCAGTCTCGTCTCCTGCAGCCGTATTTCAAGCTCGCACAGCATCTGATACGATCGATACATTCTGTCCATCTCCATAAAGGTCCCTCCCTCTGCAATTTGCTTGCTTATATATACTTGCATCACTTATACATCTGCTCGTCTCATAAACAAGCTCCTACTCCCCCACCATGCATCTCAAAGACAGTACAGACCTTCCTATCTCGTTTCCTTTTCAATTTGCCGCCATCGACACTATCAGCATCCCCTACAGTACTACAGCTTCCTCACCAATGAGTAACACTGCTAGTAATGATGGGTCTACCAGATATCAGGCAATAACGACAGTTGCACAGGCTCTTGAGGCTGCAAGAGACACGCCAGAGGGAGCACAAGATCAAACTGTTGTATACATCCTTGAGACTGCGCTGACGGAAATTTGGAGAAAGATTGAAGCTCAGCCAGCTTCGTATGTGATGACAAGAGACGAATTCGCGGTCTTCAACTACTTCCAAGGTCGTTTCGCTGGACACCAACTTGCCGCGGCAGCAAGAAGGCGATACTGGGATCACTTGGAGCTCACCAACGGAGCATAAGAAGTCTCAACCAAAGCCATCGCAAACACGTATTCCTCGCCAAGCCCATCTCTTTGTGGAACTCCCTCCTGATCTGGAAATATTTCGCAATGTTTTCAGGTATAAGGAACAAGAGCTGCCCCTCTCACGCCACCCGTTTCGACAAGGCCGTAATCCCCGAGGGTACGAGTACTGCAGCTGCAGCCTTCGGTGGACCAACTACAGCAAAGAAACCCCCCTTGGTGCAGAAGGAGACATCCAAGGGGATACTCTATCCTGTGCACTCTTTCAAAGCTTTTGCTCTGGCTCTCTCGGCGTCTTGCGCAATCCTGATCTGGATATTCGCCGAATGTGTGCCTGCTACTAACTGGCAGATTGTCGCATCTTCACCAACCTTCGATCTCGTCAAAGATGCTGCTCCTTCAACATCAGCACCAGCGCCAACCGCGGGCGTCCTCCAGGTATTCCAGGTGTACCAACCTATTTTCACTCCTTATGGAATCTTAGACGAAACTGTTCTTGAAGATGGGTTGGAGAGTGTCGGCCCAATCGACAAAGCACCAGTTACCACAAGCTGCGAAACCTTGCTTATGGAGCATTCCTTCGGCTTCAGTTATGGCAAACCTTTTGTTGGTAAGTGCAGTCCCATCAAATAGTGCCGGAGAATTCTAATAAGACAGGTTACTATACGCCGCCTAAGTGCAAGTTCAACCGCATCACTATGAACTTCACGGTCACTTCAAAAGGACGTCAGTTCGACAGACTTGCTTTAATGTACTTTGGGGATACCGAGGTCTGGCGGACGTCCACCGCAGAGCCAACGGTAAATGGCATCCGCTGGGAATATATAAAGGATATGTCGGAATACCTCTACTTCTGGAACTCGCCTCAGACCATCATCTTTGACCTAGGAAATCTGATAGACGACACTTATACGGGTGCGTTCAACACAACACTTTCGGCGACGTTCTCCTCCAGCGAGGATGTTGTTGAGCCAGCTTCAGTTATCATTCCAGTTTCGGCAAGGAAAGGCGCTGCCAATGCTTCGAGCGTCTTCACTCTGCCCGCTGAAAACGCAACCAACACCATCCGATTCCCAAGGAATGCCAATCGAGCAGTATTCTCGGTCTCAGCATGCGGACAAGCGACAGAGGAGTTCTGGTGGAGCAATGTGTTGCAGTCAGACATCAATACTTTTATGCCGGTAGCCGGTACACTTTATGGGTATTCTCCGTTTCGCGAAGTCCAAGTCTTGATAGATGGCCAACTCGCAGGTGTACATTGGCCCTTTCCTGTCATCTTTACAGGAGGGGTTGTTCCTGGTATGTAATTCCATTCATTGATAGGGTGCCTCTCCCATGCTACATGTGTTCGCAGCCGCTTGATATGTTCGGCAAAAAGTAAACATACTAATTCGTCATTTAGGCTTATGGAGGCCCATCGTAGGAATAGATGCCTTTGACCTGAGGGAACACGAGATCGATATCACACCTTGGCTGCCCATGCTCTCAGATGGGGCAGAACATACCTTTGAGATTCGGGTCGTTGGCATTGTTGACAATGGCAAGAGCGGTGGCTTGTTGACGGAGTCTGTTGGAAGCAGCTGGCTTGTGACGGGAAAGATTTTTGTTTGGCTGGACGACAATTCGAGCTCTGTGACCACTGGCAACCCCCCAACCATGCATCTTCCGTCCCCAGTTATCAGCGTTTCACAATCCCTCACACAGAACTCTACCGGCGCAAACGAGACTTTAGTCTACACCACTGACGTCAAACGAACTATCTCAATATCATCTCTCGTCACCACTCAAAACAAGACATTCCTCTCAACATGGACACAATCACTTTCCGTAACAAATTACGGCAAGTTCATTGCATTTGGAGCTGTACAACAGAACAATCACACAACAAAGGGGATGGATCAATCGACAGGAGGCACATTCTACCAATCCTCCTACGTGTATCCGCTATACGCCAACAGCAGTTACTTTGTACAACCTAGCGGCAACTTCACTATAGAGGCAGAAATTATGCTGGGTTTAGATCTTGCAATCCATGGCAAGCCCATTTTCCCAACCGGAATTCAGACTTTTGCCCAGCTACCTCGCACATCAGAGCTCGTAATCGGATTCTCAGGAACTTCCCTCAACACGAGACAGAACGGCACGGCGTACTATTTCGCAGCCCCGTCCGTCGGCGTAAGCAGTGGATTCGGAAGCACGAGCCAGGAGTTTAGTTTCAAGGGCGTAGGCTTAGGTGGAGGTGCTGTCGATAAGGAGCTCTACTACAGAAACGTGGAGGCGGTGAATTCCACAATCGTGAGGGACTTTGAGAGCCTGGTTGGTACCGAGGTACGCAGCTACGACGTGCCTGTGAAGATTACAGGAAACGCTCAGCTGGTCATGGGTACTGTGAGTCCCAAGGCTGCTATCGGGAGGGGTTTTGGAGCGCCTAAGAAGTTGCTTGTGCAAGGTGGTGGCGCATGATGATACAGATAAGTGGGGTTGTTTCTTGTGGAGGGTGTTCTCTCAATGTGGAAGTGCTTCTTTTCATGTCATTCGCTCTGGAAACTTTCAGTACATACGGCTTGGGTGGGAAAATCTGTAATACTATTCATAATGAGAAATGCGAAGACAATTGACTTTCAGTTCTGATCGCAACGAGGTCTAGAAATTTATGGAAAGTGTGACTATGAAGCAACGCAAAACAGGCAAGATTCGGGATTTGAAAAGATTGTCCGTACTCTATTTTAAGTGGATACGCATGTACTGAGTGCCTTCGTTGCGAGACACTCGTCTGCATGCATGGAGGGGTAGAAAAATTGACTGGTGGCTAATGAGGTGACATGTTCTATGCAGCGCCAAGATATGGTGGCTTCCAAAGGATCGCCCGACCTTGGAAAAAGAAAGGAATCCGGGCTTCTGAATCCCCGAGGTAGTCAAAGCAAGCAATTCTGAGGACATATAGCATTGTGGAATTGTGGACAGACCTGCCTGAATGAGAGGGACTCGGAAGTCTTGCCGACGCCCACTTTCAACATCACATGTTTCCAGCACATCATGTCGAAACAACTTTGGTATTCGAGATGGTGGAAGGTGATTGATTGATGATTCTATTCATCGTCTCTCATATGCTTGCCCATCGCATCCGTATCAGACATTTGACGAGCCATGCATTCGCAACCTGCAAAAGAGTAACACCCCCATTCCCAAATGTTGTCCCGTATTGCGCGCAAAACCCTAATCCGAAAGAACATGCTCCTCTACGAGCGGGGCTTCTCCTTCTTCTCCTTCCACAGCGCAGACAGACCAACACCCGAGACCTTCACGACCTTGAATCGAACACCGGGAATATCACCCTTCGCCTTTCCCTTACGACCGAAACCAGCGAGAAGGACCTCATCGTTCTCGTCGACAAAGTTGAGACAACCATCATTGGGTACTAGAATTCGAATCAGCCATCTATTCGATTTTCCATCCTTTCACCTTTCCGCAGGGTTTTCCCTCTTATCCATCCCGTGTATCTCAACCAGCCCTTCCCTTCCAGAAATTCGTAGGAGTAGTCCAAAACATACCGAATGCAGTGACCTTCTTTCCGTTCTTGATCAATTGGACTCTGACACACTTTCGGATGGCGGAGTTGGGTTGTTTGGCCTCAACACCAACCTTCTCGAGAACTATGCCCTTGGCGTGGGAGGATCCTCCGAATGGCGAGGACTTGAATGCAGTTCCGAGAGCACGCTTCTTGTATGAGAGATCTGCCCACTTCTGCTCACGTCGGTGGTTGTGGAGCTTGCGGGCGGCGTTGAGACCACGAGGCTTTCCTTTACCCATGATTGCTATTGCAGATGTTAGAATTAAAGACCAGAGACCGGCAGAGGTGAGATGAGTGGATGGCGAGGCCGTACCGGTTTATTGCGATGATGGGAGGTTAGTAGTTGAATTGTTGGTTGTCGTCGGTCGATTTGGATAGATTTTTGACAAAGTGGTGTGCGAAATCTTAAGCGAAAGCCTAGTTGATCGGAACGCGGATTTTCTATTTCCCCGGCTGAGCTTTCCCGATAGCCATACCTGGATCAGGAGCTTGACTTCAAATCTACCTGTATGGTCTGCGGTGTAATTATGTCACAATCACCAAAAACAAAGGCCAAGCAATTGCGTGAACCTCCACCAGCACTATTTCTTGGGCCTCCCTCTCAAAATGCATCTCACGTCTCTCTTCCTGGGGTCACTGCAGTTCAACCTCCCAACCCCTCCTCACTGAACCCCTCTCGAGCACCCCTCATTCGCCAGCGTTCCCAACGTTTACCTGGAAGGACGAATCTCGATGGCCCTGCAGATGGTGCCTCTGTGTCAGCATTGCCTCGTCCCGCACTTCCACACCAGGAGCAGATATCAGAAGGCAAGAAGCAGGCAGACAGAACAGATGCGCTTTGGGCCGAAATGCAAACTACCCTGGAAGAGGTAGAGCTGAATACCGTCAGTGGCACACATGTGTTCGGAGCTGAGCATAGCAAGGCTTTAGAGGGGCTACGAGCTGCGCAGATAGAACTGGCACAAGCTTGGGCTAGGAGTGAAGCTGATGAGGCTATCGAGAGCACGGACAAAGGCAGTAAGTCAGTTGGGGGTAAGGGTTTGGCACTTGGGAGTGAAGGTAGAAGTGCATTAGACACCCTAGGGAGTACTGTTCCTAGTGCGAGTGGTAGACCGGGCAGCAGTGGTATTGCAGTAGGTGCGGCGCATTCGATGGGAAGTAAGATGGAAGAGGACACAGAAGCGGACATTTTGCTGGCGAGGAAGAGGAGGGAAGCCAACGATCGGTATTTCCAAAGGGTCAACGAGGGCGTGTTGGATGTGGTTGCGAAGCTGGAAGAAGTGGCCAATGCCATGAAAGCAGTAGAGCAGGAAAGCAGGGACATATGGGGAGAGACTGATAGTGCGAGGACAAGTCTTCATGAATGATGGGGCGGTTTGCTGTTTGGCATAGCGATGGCGTTTGGAGGATGGAAACCGAAGCTTGAAGCTTCGTATTGTATGGTATACTGGTAGTTCCGTAGCTCTGAACTTGCTTTCTAATATAGTAACATTTGTGCTCCTGAACAAGCCACTGCCGTGGTCTCGTATGCCTTTGCTCCCTCCTTGTCCCGAAACGCCAGCTCGACCGTCCCACTATCCCTTATGCGCCAATGAACAAACGGACCTGTACTGATCAGTATAAACTCCTCTTGCGACCCGAGATATCCTTACTGCAAAGATCATACAGCATACGCTGATGTATGGACTTAGTCGTTCCCCAATCCTCGCGCATTTCCAGGCAACCCCCACAACCGGCCTGACAAGTATTAGCTTCCACCTCTCCAGCGCAGGAACATAGCTGTGCACATACGAGTCCTTCTTCCTATCCATAAAGGCTGGGAAGAGCTGGTGGCAATAGGCGGCCGTACAGATAAACAGGAGCAGCACGAGGAGTGCCGACTGGAAGTTGAAGAGAGCCGTCTGAAAAGATTAGCGCGTGCACTAGTAAAAGTGAAGTTGCAGGTGATGGTCCAAGCTTTCAAATAAAGAATCGCGTTCTTTACATACCATCTTTGCGTTGTGTTGTGTTCGTTCAGCAACAGTGTCGTGCGATGTGTTTAAGACCACTTCCTGTCTTTCTTGATGGTGATAGGGATGTGTTGATTGGGCGCGATCGGGTACTCGGGGAAACTACGCTGGCACAGGGCGCTCGAGCCACCATGGTGCTCGAGCGTTCTTCCAAGCGGAAGACCCTGGTCTCATTCGCAGCCTCAAAGTCCGTTTACCATTACGTGCAGGAAGAAGCAGAAGAACACAACAACGAACCAAGAAAATCTGCTGCGGCTGTTGAGCTTAGGACTGCCCTCAGAAACGGTCAGAGCGAGGCCAGCATCAGCGAGGAGTCTAAAACCAACGCGACCACCGAAGCCAACAAAGACGATACCTCCTTCAACGACAATACTTCACCAGTCCACCTCAAGGAGGCTGTCTCTAGCAAGACTGTCACATCTGCTTCCACCACTGTCACCAAGCCTGCTTCTGCCAGCACTGACACATCTACTGGTATCAACAAGGACGACTTGGCTCAAGTCGAAGTCAACGAGTCTACCTACAAGACACCAATCCAAGTCATCAACAAAGTGCCCACCTCCGACAAGAACGACCAGTCCTCTTCCACCGAAGCCAACGCCTCTGCCCCTATCATCAGTAAGAACTCCACCGGCGGTACCCTCCCCACGAATCCCTCCAGAACCGGCGCGGAAGTCAAGATTGAGGTTATAGCAATTGATTGGGACAAGGAAGAAGTCAAGAACTCAAAGGGTCCCCGTCGTACTATCCCAATTCCCGACTATAGCCAAAGACTCCCGCGACCCCCCATCAAGCCAAGCTTCTCGCAGAGTCGATCCGGAAGGTTCTCAAGCTCGCAACCCACAAGAACGGTTCGCGATTTGTGTCGATCCCCGTACCAGACGAGTACTATAGAGATTACCACCATCGCGAACAATACCTACCACCATGGAGCCCAGAGCGCGCGTTGGAAAGAACAGAGGCCAGCAAAACTTTGCTGACCAAGATCGTAAGTCTTCACCTCCCACCTTGGAGAACCTTTCTCAACATGCACAGTCCAACACTTCCTCTTCGCCCACGGAGACACCCCCAATTCCCTCGAAACAACCAAGCGCGTCCTCGACGAACTTCTTACAGACTTCATCACCGAGCTCTGCTTCGAAGCCCACCGCTCCGCTCAACTATCAGGACGCCAAAAAATCAAGCCCGACGACATTAAGTTCGCTTGTCGCAAGAATCCGGAGTATCTTGGCAAGATTAATGAGACGTTTAACAAGAAAACACAAATAGAGGAAGCCCGGAAACTGCTTGATCAGAATGATGACAAGATCACGAAGTCGAACGTGAAAGCTTTAGAGGAACCTCTTGGAGACGCAGACGATGATGACCTTGATTCTCGTATGGCTACTGGGAGGAGTACTGTTGCAGGAAAGATGATTTGATTTCTTTTGGCATTGATGGATGATGGATGTCGATTCGACTTCTTCGGTCTTACGAATTTCCTTACTTGGGTTACAGTTTGGCTTCCTACAGTCTCAATCGAGTCGGATAGGATGGCAGATCAGAACCTGACAGTTGTTTCAATAGGCGTTACGAGAGTTAGGCAGCATTTCGGAGGCGTCTATGGGGGAAATACCCGGCAAGATGCCATTGACTCCGTTGCATACAGATGATGGACTTGACAAGCAATGGGAAATCTTGAGAGAGACTTGGGAATTTGTGATTGGAGTGATGTTAAGAACCCAAAATTCTCGCCTGGAAATTATGTAAGCCTCAGGAACTGAATGCAACTATGGAGAACTGACAGTAACAACTCACAGCTTCAATAAACCCAGCAACATGCACAATACAGCGAGACCGGAGCAAGACCCAACCTCCGGCTTCTATTTACAGCTTTCCGCACCAATGACGATTACCCCTCACCTCATCCTTGCGACCCAACCAACCTCGATGCGACATTGAGTCGTTGGCTCATTAAGCCCATATTAGTATTTTCTCTCCAATTATTGATGTCAAGGTGTACTTGCACCAACAACGACATTATGCTATTCTTGTATTTGCTTTCTCCGCATTAAGCGTAATCGGAGAATGCTCTCCAGTCATGTCGTCAGGCTAAGTAGTTCATGACCTTTTGCAGACGTTCTCGCCTTCTCATTGATCACTAGTATGGAGGCTTACATATTCATGCTCCCCGCGAATAGTCCTCACAGGTAAAAGGCCCACTTTCTCCAAGTCGTTGTCATCCATTTGTTGGTTTGGGAGCTTCCATTATTCCTAGCTAAGTGAAAACTTTGGGGCCGACCTTTTCTTACCCCAGTGTGCCTGCCACTTCACACCTTGAAGTTCCCCCCATCTTCGAGGCTGACATTTCGCCTTCTCACGACTTATCAAAATTACTGTTCACATTGTCTCATCCATGTAATCTTACATCTACTTCTCCAGAGAACACATTACTATTATCTACTGTGCCTAAGTGTATAAGCATAAATCATTATTGGCTAGTAGGTGGCAGCAGGCTTTGGCTTCTGCAATGAATCCCAGTGATCATGTCACCACAATACACTCCTCTCCACCAGACCTCCACACATACCTACGATGAGCACGAGGACTACCTGGAGTCTCTGCAGAACATCCCATCTAATTTCGACCTTGCTCTCAATGGTAATGGCGGCACGAACCGAAGCTACCTATCACCTCACCTGGGGAAGAGCGCTGAAAATTCGTTGTTGGAGCCAGATGCCTTTAGAAGGCTTTCTATGAGCACTATCTCCTCGGTGGGTAGAGGTCGAAGTGTATCGCCTTACCCGCCGCATAACTCGACGGCACCAAGTACGTGGAAGGAGATTTTGTGGGATTTCTGGGATCAGAATCAGGTCAGTAATTATCTCTTATCTTTTCCCCAATATCTTAGGATCCGAATATCATGGTCGAGTATCTTAGGACTAGAGAGACAAGTCCTAAGACTTCGAAGGGAGCCAGTACTAAAGTACCGAATAGGGCTTGTTCCTCGTTACATTCTCTCAGCTATTCGGTGCCCTGATGAATGTCGCTACACGTCTATTAGAACTCGAGGGTGAGGGTATGGATCCCTTCCAAATTCTCTTTGCCAGACAGGGCATCACAGCCATCTTCTGCACCGCCTGGATGTGGTACGGCAATGTCCCTGGTTTCCCACTCGGCGAGAGAGGCATCCGTGGCCTGCTCGTTGCGAGGAGTCTGACGGGCTTCGTTGGGATCTTTGGGATGTACTAGTGAGTCCTCTTAACCCAGGTTCTGAAATGTTTTTCTGACTTTCGGTTTCAGTTCACTGCAATATTTACCAGTCGCAGATGCGGTCGTTATTACTTTCCTTGCTCCCTCCATCGCGAGCTATGGCTGCTACATCTTCCTCCGCGAACCCTTTCCCAGATCAGCTCAATACGCCTCCCTAATCTCCCTCCTCGGCGTCGTCCTAATAGCACGCCCAACCTCATTCCTCACATCCTCCAGCCCTGACCCATCAACCACAACCAGCATCCCCTCCAACACAACGACATCCACCGCAGACCCCACCGACCCATCCTCCTTCCCCATTCCGACATCCTCGCAACGCCTCTCCGCTGTCATAGTAGCCATGGTAGGCGTGCTCGGTTCCGCCGGCGCATTCACATCCATCCGCTGGATAGGCACACGAGCCCACCCCCTCCTCTCCGTAAACTACTTCTCCGTATTCTGCACCCTAATCGCCACCCTCGTACTCTCCCTCGCCCAACCCCTCCACCTCTCCAGCACCCTTCATTTCGCACTGCCAGCCGGTCTACGCCAATGGAGCATGCTGATCTTCCTCGGCGCCTGCGGATTCGTCATGCAGTATCTTTTGACGAAGGGACTTGCGGCTGGAGGGAGGGGTAGCGGTGCGAGGGCCACGAATATGATTTATACTAACATGCTTTTTGCGCTGGCGTTGGATAAGGTTGTTTTTGGGCAGAGTCCCGGGGTGTGGAGTCTTGCGGGAAGTGGGTTGATTCTGGGGAGTGCGATTTTTGTTGCTGTTAGGAAGGGGAAGGGAGTTGGTGAGGGCGGGGAGAGGGGAGGAGGGGTTGATGTTGAGATGGTTGGGAGGGGTGAGGGAGGAGGGCCTGAGGAGGAAATGGCCATGTTGGGTGGAGAGCTTGATGATGATGATAATGGTGGAGGAGACGAGGAAATTGGTCCTCAAACTCACCGTTAATTCGCTCCCAGCAAGGGTCAAAAAACCCAAACATTGCAGACGAGGAATCAGACGGGACATTTCAGTCCTGTGCGTATTCCTACTTAGGATATCAGACTGTCCTTGGGAGTTTTCTTTCCATTGTCCATGAGGGAGAAATCAGATTGATCATGATCGTTCATCTACCCAAGCTAGAAAATCGTAGTAGAAGCAGGGCATGTGGCTGAAAGTCCCTTCATCGCCTCCTACATTGAGGGATTTCCCTCCGCGGCCTCCCATGGATGCGTAAGTGCATATTTTGACGCCACCACCCCTTCATTTCCGCAGCCTTGCATGAGGATGGGGGTTGAGGCATTTTTCGGTTTTTGGAGACTGCTGTTGTGGTTCCTCGGGTTCTACATATCACGAAAACGAGGGGGGAGTTTTGAGATTGGATTTGTTGTTTGTGTTTGCGTTTTGGGGGTAGGCATATACGGTATATACCACAGAGAGCATCGGGGACCTAGATTGAGTTATATATATGAATTGGGAATAGTCCGAATAGATGTGCTTTGGCACTGTTGTTCTACTCTTGCCAACTACGTGGAATGTGATCTGACGTGAAGTCGAAATTGTGAGGGATTTCTATCTCTCACTGCCTCATCAATGGTTTTGCTTTTGAGGCAGTTAAGATCCCGGCTTGCGTGCAGTAGCTGGGGGATTGTGCAATTGATCTCGTGCTGTACTCGGTGAGGAAACGTACTTGCATCTTAGGAAACCATGGTGGAATTCTACGCCAGACGGTTTGGGGGAGTGAAAGGCAAGCGGAAAATTATTAAGAGCACGAGGCTGTGTGCACTTTGGATCAACCGGCAAATCCGACTTGAGTGAGCTCAAGGATCGGAATGGGATAGAAATTGTAAAATGCAGTGAAGCCTTCCGTAAAGACTACCTAGCGCGGAAAGGATTCGTACATCCTGACTTTCTTGCTCTTCTAGGAAATTAGCTGAAGAGCCGCAGGGTGCATTTTGCACAAGGTCGGCGAAGAATACTCTATGCAAGGTTGTAAGCTTCCACGTAATTGAACGTTGCAACGTGTTCCTGTTGTCCAGATGAGTAGGGATGACTCTATCAACTACCAGAGGAAAGGAGGTTTACTAGTTCGTCAGGAAAATCCTTTGGGGGTGGGACCCAATTTCGTCTACTTAGTAACGGCAGTAGAACGTGAAGCGTACAAAGGTGGGAGTGGGAGCACCTATTAGCTGTCGTCATCTCCTTGCTAATGGAGAAGGTTCGTGAAAACACAATGTCGAATTTTGACAAGCCTCCTGACTGGTATAAGCATGCGTGGAATGAGCTATTTTAAAAGAAGTCTTCCATGCTGGGATATGGTGAAATTGATAATCGATAGCTTGTGACTGAAGCGACAGAACAATGGTGCAGCAAGTAAGCGATGTTGGAGAGGGGTTGCAAAACAAGAACATCACCCAAGGTCTCCGCCCACGAAATGCAGCATATGATTGTCATCTATCTTACAATTAGGAGACTACTTCCACGCATTGTTTCTGCTGTATGACCTTCTGGTGCCAACATACTACGAAGGGGTTGGACAGCTCAATTGTGGCGAGTGATGAATATGGTGTGACAACCACGCAACCTGCATCGAAAGACGTTTATCTACTCGGCATGCTCTCAGTGAAAGCCTCGTGATGCCCAAACTTTCGAGGGAATTCTGGAGGCTTTCGACGCTCCATTGGGTGACATGCAAAAGAAATCGAAATATAAGGCGGTCTCGCTCGAGACTTGGCCTTCTTCGGAGTTCGTGGGGTGGTCTCCAAGGATTTTGCTTTCTGCAAGAAGCAATGCCTTCCCATTCTTCCACTCTTGATACTTTGCTCGGGCGAAATGGCATTGAAGATGCTGAAAATGAGAGAGTTAACAGCAGATCGATACTTTTTATGTTAGTGATACGAGAAATATGTTTAGATGAGGAAGTATATTGAGGTTAACTGCCAGCACTCATTGAATTAAGTATTTAGCAGAAGTCTGTCTAAGCTTCGTCGGGGGTTTTGTCGGGAATAATTAGTGTGAGAAGCTTTGAGCATTACTAGACTTAGCCAACCTAGTCTCGGGTGACGATCGTGTGTGTTTGTAACTTGCTCGCTCGCCTACTGTAGAAGGTGAGGCTGTTGGACGAACACCTTGCAAAAAGTGCGAGATGGGTAAAGGATGGACTTCGATTTAGAGACGTGGCTCGCCCCACCAGCCAAGTTGAAGAAGGGCGAGTATGAAAAAGACGAGTCGCATCCTACAGTACTCCCCCCAGTCCCAATGTTGTTTGGTGGGTCGGCTTTAGGGTTTTTCCAACGAATCGAATTGTCATAACGTTGATTTACAAGACTCGATTGGGGCTCATCTTCTCCGGCGAAGAACATTGGGACCCAGGGAGAGTGCGATTCCTCAAATCATCGGACGAATGAGAAACCCTCGCATGAGCCAAAGACAAAATGAACAACAAAAGCTTCCAAAACGAGGCGGTGAGGTTTCGTCCAAAGACTGCAAATTGTGCTGCTGACCTCCTCACCAAGGATGATTCTTGGGCCATCGCAAGCCCTGAAATAAAAGGGGAGGAAATAAGACGAGGGCTCAAAAGTTTGCTGAAGGTTACCATGCATTATTTTTCGATGCGACGAACAGACAGCCAAGGAAGCAGCACTGTTGATCCCCTCGCCTCGTTACAAGCTGTCGCTTCGAGGGTCCACGTTGTCGTCACAAAGTGTTTTGATCAAACCCTAAAATGCGGGAAGATTCGAAGAAAAGAATACTGTATGGAAGTCAATGAGAAATATGTCAAAAAGAGTATTTCAATTCAACGCGAGGTATCGCCATGATTTTGCTTTGCTGATGAAATGCAAATCCTCTCATGTTTCGAGATGGAGACAGCCCCTGTGAAGCGAGAAAAGTGGACAAAGCTCGCTTCTAACGGTTTCTGGGTACATACCCGGGGCTTTGGGACCCAATGCTCCAATTTTTGTTTCCTGAACAAGGCTGGATCTAACTCGAATCTAACTCGAATCTAACGATCTGCACGATGGCTTGGAGTGAGTTGTCTCTCAGACCTTGCTGTACTGTACATGTACCTCAGGTCTAAATGCAGGTAGCCACGTTCTGGTATCACGTGGCCCGTCCCGAAGCGCAGGCAAATCTCGTTCGCCTCACTTTCCGTGAGTCGGCGTATGTTGGGACCAATTGTGTTACATGAGCCCACAAATGGAGCAATCAAAGGCTTGAGCTGCCAATTTCCGAAACCTGGATATGGGTAGAGGAGGGCAGCCAGTTCAATTTTGAGGTGCATGTAGATAGCCAATAGCCTGAAGCTCTGGCGGCGCCCTCTGGCATTTGGAAAGTCCGTTTGCGGCCTCTTCCCCAGCCGGAAACCCAAGATAATCGATATACACTTAACAAACCGGGCGAGAACGTACGCCTTAATGCTACCGACCCTTTCGGCGGATGGAAAAAAGAATTGCCAACCAGTTATTTAAGCCCGTGAGATGCGAGGGGTTGTTTGATGATTGTTGAGGTGAGACAGGAGAGAGCCGATGGTACTCAGATTTTCCCAGGTGTAAATCGAGATTTGTTTGTCCTACCTGCCAAAGTCACGACGGCGTACGGAGTTACCTTACATTTGTAATGTGGTCAATAGGCGGGAGCAATGGGAATTCGAGGTTTCTCATGGCATCACGAGGGGCTTGAACCCCACGTCTAGAGGCTGGCTATCTCTAACCCCCAAAGCCAAAACTCGCCGAGCTCGTCCAAAGGGCGCGGATGTAATCTCAAACAAGAAACACTTGACGGACTGTGATTTGGAAGTACGCCCGGTCAGCGTAGTGCCGGTGTCCAGAGGTCGTGAATCGAGTCTCGTAAAGCTGCATTCCCATTCCAAGGAATCGTGCAGAAGTCAACGTGTGGATGCATTTTCCCGTTACGAAGTTATGCAGACGTGAGCCAAAGCGGTGTCTTGTGGGAGGTGAGGTGAGGTGAAGTGGGTTGAGGATCAACGTGGACGATCGATGCTGTGAGGCGTGAGAATGAATGGCCTTGAGGTCATCAAAAGCGTTGAAAGACTTGCGAGGTTGAAGATATATAAGTGTTGATCCCTGGGGTTGATAGATGCGGCTGCATCGGTTGAGAGTCTCAAGACGTGCAGTAGTTCAGCACTGCAGCTCAAGACTGGACGCCTCGTCTATTTTACTGGACCGTGGACCGTATAAATGGAAGCGGCAAACCTTTCAGCCAGAATGTGTTGGATTGTGTGCAAGGAGACGGACGGGATGCAGTTGCTCGGTACCTTGCGATGAGGCTGGCTGGCTGGCTCGATGGATGGATGGATGGATGCACCGGACGCACTCTATCAATGCAGGTCTTCTATTCCGTTGCCTTGACTTTCCAGCTGGGATGGGATGGGGACGGGAATGGACGGACGGATAGTCAGACTTCACCAGCGCCAGCGCCACTACAGACACACACATACACACTTGACTTGACTTGACTTGCATTGCCTGGACCGGACTTCCTTGGCTTGGCCACTCCCTCCGCATAGATAGTCGGCGACGTTGTGTCGCGAGTCGAGTGTCTGCATATGCCCCATCCCTAACCCTATCTTCAAGCAACAGGGAGGATCCTCTCGACTCACGAAGTCAACGTTGACCGCTGAATGCTGACTTGACTTTTTCTCAAGCTTGGCCTCATCTCGTCGTGGGCTGCTCACAGGCCTCAATGTTGCTGCACTGCACAAGTCAGGTCAAGTCAGCGTGTGCTGCACTGCTGCCGGCCCTCCCGATGGCATGAATAATGAGTCTGTCTCATGCACTCAGGTGTGTGCGCTGGAGGGACTGCGTTGCGTTGCGAGCTCATGATGCGGTGAGGAAGGACTGAGGTGCGGTGTAAGGAGTAAGTGTTCGTACAGTCTGTCTGTCACGAAACGTGGAGGATTCAGAACGGGCGAGGGATTCCGGGAAGGAAGGAAAAGAAGAAGAAAAAATGGCGTGGATAGTACTAAGTAGCTATATCAGTGGTCTTCTATTCTAGTGTAGAAGAAATAGAGATATATTCAAGATGATGGAAGAATTACGCCATTGCGCCTGCAAGGCGGGCGCAGCGGGCATGATAATGTGTATGGGCAAAGGCAAATATTTCTTTTACCAAGGCCCATTCATTTACTGGTAATGGAATGTAATGGCTTTTGTTGACTTGCGCTTTACCATCAGCTGGTGGCAAAAGACTTAGATGCCGCTGGAACTACGAGGTAGAGGCAATAGAAGCCACGTCACGTCCATTCTGGTGCATACGAGGGGGGGCGAAAGAAAATAATAACCTAAGCTAATGGCGGTGGCTATTCTATGGTGTCTATCGTAGAGGAAATTTGCTTTTACCTAGTCCCCTGTGACTGGGGATTCCAAAAAAGAGCATCATTTTAAACATCGCCCTGCTTGCCTCTGCCTCGCAAAGCTACTTAGATTCGATAACCCCCTCCCCCCCCTTTCCAAACATTTTAGTACACCTTCTACTGCCTGCTTGTATAGTTGTGGCAGCATTCGTTACATGTCTCATCTACAACAATACTTTTTACCTTACTTCGTTATACATACCCATATTCAGATATATTTGTTTATATTCTGACCCTCCTTACATTACCTACATCACCGCGCCACCAAGTCAGCAGCAACAGCAGCATCAGTAACCCAGCCCTTCCTTACCTTACCTTCCACGTCGCATGTTGCTCAATCTCACGTAGAGGGATCATACTGGTCATATCCACCATATCAAACCGACGTATTGGGTGGTCAGGGCGAACCCCCTTGTTCCTTCTCGTCTTTTCCGTCCCCAGGGCAGGGCATTCCTCGTCCGTCTCACTCAAAGGCCCCGTTTTGCACTCACTCCCGCGCTCGACCATTTGTACATACCTCCTGCCTCAACCTCGCCATACACACTCCCTCTTTTCTCTTCTCTTTAATCCTGTTTTCGTCACTTTCTCCTTCATTTCAGACTTCTGGGTGGGCTCTTTGTTGTCACTTTCTAGCCTTTACATCCGACTTTCGTGGGCGACGACCTATTCGACCCTTTCCTGTCCTTTCTGTACTCGCTCGGGGGAATTGGTTGTAGAACGTAGACAAAAGTTCGGGTTTTGGATAGAGATCCTATCGCGAGACGCAAAGGTACGTCGCCTGCCGACTTACAGAAACACAAACACTCCAGCTGCCTTCCACCACTGGCACCTATCCGTGCTGCCTCGAGACATCTACTCGTAGCTCGAAGGATGCTGTGGTACACGGTCTGTGGCTAGCCGCATCTCTTTACCCCACGAGGACCATTGGATCTTCGCACAACCCCAGGCATCTTTTGTTTGCTTTCGAGACCTATGCTGATATCAATGGCCGGCAGAATCACCCATTTTTGCGGAGGTATCGAACGCGAGCAAGATCCGGTTTTGGCTACTATCCCAAAACATACCCGAGCACCCCTCGATAACAAATTTGGCGCAAGAAGGGTTCCGCAGCTGGACTGGGATAGAAGATAATAATAATGGAGTCAGACTCGAGCAAAAGGGGCCGGACGAACAGTGTTGCAGCTGCGAACGACCATGCAAATACCTCTTCCAGCAATGACGGATCAATGGCTTCCCAGCAACCACAAGAAACGAGATCCCAAGGCGCACTGGAGATACATGTCGTCGACGAGGGTTATGACATTGCACAAGGGAACAATTCTGGAGGGAGTCCATCGCCGAGAAATCGACCCAGTTACAATGCAAGCCTAGCAGGAAAGACCTCGAGACCAAGTCACCCAAACTACGCTCCAAGCCAAGCAGACAGGAACTTGAGATCAAGTCACACAGAACTCGCCTCGAAGTCAGTGGAAAGACAAACAAGAGATGCAGCTAAGCCACAGCCCATTTCGATAGAACCACCTGTGACGAAAGGAACGCTGAGCGAGTTGGATGTTACCAAAATCGTAAACAACCCAAAACTACGGCACGACATAAATTTCGACCCCGAGCTACACTTCCGACCTAATCTTGATGGCGACAAGGGAAGAAGGAAAACGGAAAAGGCTAATTACTTCTGGGATACGATGCGAGGACAACTGCAAGATTTCATTACAAACCGGGATCAATTTGAAAGAGAGCTTGGAGATTCGGAATGGTGCTTACCCGCAACCCTAAATGCTATTCGAGGCATCCTGGAGACTTTAGTACCTCAGAGAGACAAGGCTTCCGTCGAGGAAACGTTCAATGTTGATCTCCTTATGCAGCAATTCCGAATGGGAGTAGCTGACTTAGTCAAGCTGGCGCTATGGCTATCTCAACTGCTCAAATGCCACTGCGCACCGATGAGAGACAATTGGGTTGATGATATGGTTACGCAACTGAGTAAAGGCAACGAGACTGGTGATGTTACTATGCTGGTAGCAGGCATGAAAAACTTGCTAGGTGTTCTTGAGGCTATGAAGCTGGTAAGTTCTTGGGAAGCCTGTTGACTTCTCATCCGTGTACTAACTATTCTCTAGGATGTGGCGAATCATCAAATTCGGTGTTTAAGACCGCTCTTGATTGATGACACAGTCCACTTCGAACAAAAGTTCTTCATGAAGAAAATAGCGCTAGGCCGAGTTGACATTGGTGGTGCCCATGCCTGGTTCCGACAAGCAAGCAGCTTGCCAGAAGCAGGATCAGGCAGCACTGCAATACAGTCCCAGACTTGGGACTTTATGAAAGCAATGGTTCAACTCACGCGGCCTTCCAAGTCCGAGCTGTTTCCACATACCTTCCTCTTTGATGAGGAGCGGTTGATCAAACTGCGCGCAGATATGCTGGATATGGTAAACCTTGAGATCTGTATGCAGCTCTACCGCAATCTGGACGCCCAAAGCAAACCGCATCGGGATGATACTCCAACGACCTCTTTCGTATCATCGCCTTGCGATCGACCAGCCTCCCCAGCGGATGACATCGCGTACTCATCCCCGACAATCCCATCTCTACACGACTTTAATATGACCAGATCCAGTCGTCCAGATCACGACCATTCCATGCGTCATCCTTTGGCAAGGCATTCGTGGATGACAAGAGTCGATGAGAGCTATGCCAACTCATCGGTATCTAGCCCACGTTCATCGCCCTCGTCAACTGCTTCGACGCCCGATACACTTCCACCTACACCACTCTATCTTACGCCTATGTCCTCAGATTCAGCTTCTGCTTCTCAACTTCGAACCTCTCTTCTAGCTATTCTGTCCTCTTCAACATCGTCTAAGAAATGGGATATCCTCGCACCTGACCTCGCCCTCCAAATTCTCCGCCAAACAACGTCGTCGCTCATCGGTCTCCCACAGTTCGAAAGCCATCTAGCTACCCACCTGTCCAACTCAAGGTCTAAGCTTTATCAGGATGCAGAAGAACACGTCCTGACCCACCTCTACGCCGATCTGACCAAGCTTGTCGAAACGTATACCCCATTGTCGAGCCTTCAAATGTTCGAGGCTGCCACAGCTCCCAGGATCGTTTCCGCGAATGCAGTCGCCCAAGGCAACGGCTTCAGGGAGGAAATCTCGGAGATGGCTACTAGGATGGCTCACATTGGAATCTTGCATTGGAGAGTTTGGGCACCATTGGCCTATCTCGTTGACCCCGATGCAGAGGAAGAGCACGTGCCTAATTCTGAACGAGCCAAGAGCATGCCTTGAATGCTGACTTCGTTTGGTTGAATTCGAGGCAATATAGTTTGCAACGCGAGTCGAAGGAGAGAAGCCGACCCGAGGACGATGAACGATCAGACCAAGTATTAATCCACTCCAACATGCTTCATTGAAGTTTTGGGTAACATCCCGAAAGATATATTCATAGGAGACAAGCATTGAATACTTGCAATATGTCTCTAGTCGAGGAGAGGAAAGCGTAGTGGGCTCGAGGAGAAGAATGACGAACGAAGACGGCGGTAAACCCCGCACCCACCACAGATTCCCTTATCCCCTCAAACTTTGTCAATTGTCTCACTTTTCCTTTTTGCATTTGTTAGGTGTTTAGTTAATTTTGCAGCCTGAGTCTTCTGATACCCCCCAGCCGTCTATCATTGAGCGCGGAAACCCCTTTGTAATATAAAATCCTTTCTGCGCTTCATCATTTCTCTCGGCGTGTTTGTGGGGTTTATCAAAAAATTGCACGGATATCGGATGGGCTGGTATTAGGCAAAAAGTGCCCGGTGTTCTTTTCCCCTGTTCTTTTTCTTCTCTTATTGTTTGGTATGGACTTGAACTCAACTGAAGACCAGCTCTATCTCTTTTTCTTTTGTGATAGCGGTAGATGGGACACACGCTTCTGGCGTTTTTTCTTTTCTCTTTTTAGACAGGGTGGCACATGTGTATTTTACCGGACTGCCTCCTTGGTTGGTCGTGAAGGATGGTTAGATTAGATTTTTGGTGAGGAAATAAGGGGCCTTCTTCGTCAGCGATGGCGAGAGAGGGGTTTTATATTCGGCTGAGAAAGAATGGATAAGAAACAAGTCAGCGAATACATTTGGCTTCTTTTCAAGATTGATGTGCTTTGATGTGATGCGATGTGAAGCCTGATGCCTAGTGGTATTCGACTACTTCCTTCGATCCTGTCTGTACTAGTTTGTTCGCATTGCCTCTCCCCCTTTCCATACCCAATCATCCCTTCCAGATATACAAACATACATTACCTCTTCAAAATCTCAAAAATCTATTCTCCTGAGAATATACTAAAGCTTCTTGGTACGCAACCTGGAAACTCAATGCAAGGAGGCAGAAGTGGCTTGCTGACTAGACATGTCGTCTTGAAGACTATATCTACTGTCACTGTCGTACCGTAGTAACTGTACAAGGTGCTATTCACTCATGATTTCAACTCTCTTTACGATGGACATATACAATCTGAGAAAGTAGACTAATCTTGGTAGATAGTTGAGTTGGATGAACAAGGTGTCTGCTCGGCACCCTCATTCCATTCTAAATCAGCAGGAGTCCAACAGCCAGCAGCTCTCTGATTAGTAGCCAAACCTCCTTCATCCGACAATCCGTTCACGCAACAAGTCCGTACTCGTGATGCTTGCCAATTATGAACTCACGCTGCACTTTACTCTGGCATCTCGACCGTCTTCATGCAGAAAGGCTCACATTTCAGAAGACACCCTTTCATATGCTCTCCTCATACAATATTCGTATTCATTATCTACTGCACGTATCATATCATATCGTAACAGCATAGGTAGGTACAGTAGTATCATGGGCGGCCTAACGGCGCACCTGTCGCCATCGCTTGCTCGCAAACAGTAACCACTATAGCAGAATTTATAAGTATCCATACAGTCATCCATCCATGCGAATGACCGATCCTTTTTTCTCGCCCTCTTCCTCTCTCAATTCAGTTCCACCCCGTTGCAAATCGACCCAAAATGAAAAACGCCAGACGCAATGCCTGTGGTGATTCCACATTCCCAAAAACTCCTATTTCCCTTTGCATCGACAACATCGCTCGTTGATTACCGCTAATGACAGTGTAGTGTGTGGTACATACAGAAAGGACAGGAAAATTTTCAGATTAAGCAAACATGATTGAGAGTAGTAGATAAAAATTCCAAGCAGGAAAAGCAAAAGAAAAATTACACACGGCGTGTTATTAGAACGCTACTTTGTTATTACCATTAAACCTCGATCCAAATGAGTTCATGGGGCTGAGTATCGATGCGGGTGTCATAGTCCCGTCGTTGGAACCGTATGATGAGGTCATTGTGCCCGTTCGTGATGATGAGACGGAACCTCCGTTCATGGAGAGTAAAGTATCTGCCCGGTCAAAAACGTTGCCGTTGAATATGCCATTGTACGAAGCACTCTGCGGTGTAGATGGAACTGTTGCTTGAACAGCAGGCCCGAGGGCAGCGCTTTGGGGAGTCATTGGCAGAGGTACTTGAGATGCTGGCGACTGGGCAGAGTAAGTGCCATTGGACATGCCGTTCGCCTGAGGTGTGGCTAAGAAAGCCCAGGGCGATGTTTGGATAAGGTGACTGGTTTCCTTTATGACCTTCTGGAGCGGTCGGAGAAGGATGATGACTTCGGTAGGTAATGAGGCTGACAGACTCTTGGCTTCCTTCACTTTCATAACGAGATCCGTATATGTCTGTAAAGCATTAGTTCATGTTTTGGTGCACCCATTTCAGAGATTCCTTTACCTGAATGAAAGAATTGCACAGCTCCCAGAACGTGTTCTGGGTCCTGATTCCTGGATCCTTTAGTCTGATAAGAGACAGTCGTGATTTGAGAGCTTCAGCAGTCTGCAGAGCAAAGGCGCATCTTTGCATCAATGCTTGCCAGAATTGCCGTGGCTGATCGGGCTTGTTTTGCTGGCTCCCAGCCTCCATTGCTGCGAAGAAATGATTGTTCACATTTGGCAGAGCCTTGATGGTCATTTCCGAGGACTCCTGCAGTCGAAGGAATATTTTCTCAAATATCCTATCTTCCTCGGTGAAGTCACCGCCGATCCTACTACCGGATGTCGTTGATGATGCAAACGATTCGCCAGAGCGAGGTGTAGCACTGGTCATGGTCGCAGATCGCCCTGTACCATTGAGGAATTGAGGCGGGGGACCGCTCGTGGCAACTCGAAGGTTTGAGTGTTGTACAACAGTTGCACTCCTTATCCTCGAGCTCGTACCAGGTCGCTCACGTGTTGGTGTGATGGATTTATCCCTAGGTTGGAATCGCATCGTCTCGGAAACTTCATCCACTTCTGTAACTCGAGATAGCTGGGTTTGGCTCTTGAGAAAGTCGACACCGGCATTTCGTATCTCTGCAGTACTTCCATAGACAAGCAGAAGAAGCGTACGAATATATCGAGGATCCCCGTTTTCCAGCAGAGTTTCAACATTCCTTTGGAGGAGACTGCAAACGTGCATGTAAGCGCTGACACAAGTCACACATGCCCGGTGTACATTTTCGTTCGATCGTGGAGGCGCATCTTCATCTTCTTCGGAATAGGTGATGTAATCCTGGATGTGCCGGTCCAACTCTTCCACATGTGTTGTCGCATTGTAAAATACTCTTTCGAGACTGGTCCGCTTGTTTGTCCCATCCCGGGTAACACCGAGAAGGCTTTGGATAAGCGGATGAACTTGGAAGAGTGCATACAAAATCCCTTTCGCAGCTTCAACAACGGGATCTGGTGAAAGTGAATCTCGCTTGCGCTCTGGTAAGCTAGATAATCGTCGAACATAGGTTGCCCTCTGTATGGAGGAATCTGCCGGGCTTGCCGGGCTCCTGGAGTTGGAAACCCCATTCGTACCATTGGAGCCTTGCATTGCAGAACCATGACTTAGACCTCTGTAGTGGCTGTATCGATTGGTTTTTGTCTCGTCAACGGTGTCCAATTCGGCCGCTTTCTTGGACACTATTCCCATCCTCCTCGAGCGGTCTGATGAACGATCCCGAGTGGCCTGCAGCAAGCTTTCACTGTTACTTCGAAGTCGCTCGTTAGCATTTCCAATAGTAAGAGGCATTACTCCTGGTCGGCGCAAAGCTGGATTTTGCTGCGACAGTCCTCTGTAATGTGAACGCGACGGGATTGGAGGCGGTCGTGGCAGGGCCGGTGATCGAAGGTCAGGTACATCCGTTCCATTGACCTTAATTGGAAACCTGCCGCTCATGACACGCTTCATGGGTCGAGGAGTCTCCGTCCCTTCGCTGGATTCCTCTCCGCCAGATTCTGTCTCCGACCGATCCGATATGGCTTTCTGCTTCAAAAACCTCTTGATTTGTGACGTAACAGCAATATCGTCGATTTCGCTCTCTTGAAATCCGCCATTGGGGGGTGTTGTAGCTTGCGGTTGCAATACTTCCTTGGGCGGGAAACGCACTGGATTGCCATCGAGTTTGAGAACCTGTAGTGACGCCATCTCGGCGAGGCAGAGAGGCAGAGCCTCGATTCGATTCTTCTGGACTGAGAGGACTTTTAGTGAAGTCAGTTTGGCCAATTCGGGAGGAAGGATCTTGAGTTTATTCCGGCCCAGATCTAGGATTTCGAGAGAGGTCAATTGGCATATCTAACGCTTCGTTAGCACTAGTCATGCGAACTTTGTCTTGCATGAACCTACAGATTGTGGAAACTCTCGAATAACATTATTCCTGACATTCAAATATCGCAGAGAGGTACATTCCGAGAATCTCGAGGGGAATGTGGAGATCATATTGTGCGACAATGCAAGCCTAACACATACAGACGTCAGCTGGTGGCATCAATAAGTTACGTTGGACAAGTTAGACAATACCGTTCAAGCTCGGTTTTGATGATATCAACAACCTCCTCGGGGAACCTCTGGATCTGCTTGTGGCTCAAATCGATTGTGACCCCTGGCTTCAATTCATTGCTGACACCGCTGGCTTCTGCAGCCTTGGTCCGGTTCTCCTCGATAGCATTCTTCATTGCTTCTTGGGCGAGTGCGACCACTTGCCCCGCAGAGATGGGGATCTGCGAGGAGAGCGAGGAGTTCGAGGCCTCATGCCGTACGGCATTATTGGGAAATCTTCGAACAGTGTTGCTCAGAGTGATCGGGACGACGGGCCTGGGGACTCCAGTGTCCACCATCGGTCTGCCAGTCGACTGCGTCGCTGCCCCCAGCGGTCCAGATGGCCGGTCCATATCGATGCCTTCACTCTCCTATGACCCTAATGTTGATTGTAGTCGAGTTTGCGAGACGGGGCAGAGATTGTTTCAACTTTCTGCCGCGAAAAGCAACACAAATCGGCGTTGAGCGCAAACGCTGGCGAGGAGGAGGCGAGAGGAAGGTTGAATCGAGGGCGGTCAAGAGTGACTTGTTGCATCACTGATAGTAGGGTTTCGCACCATGGCCACGCAGCGCACACTCTTCTCTTCTCTTGTCTCCTCTCTAATCGGAACGGGGGTGCTGGGATTGAAGATTGAGTTGAAGTGGTGTGAGGTGTGAAGTGTGAGGTGTAGTGCGGTCTGGTCGCGATATCCCTGCGGAGAAGGGAAGGGAAGGGAAGGCAGGCCGACTATCCTCGTCCCCGTCCCCGTCAGAGGATTGAGGTGTGCTTCTTCACCTACGTGCCTTACGCTTTAGCCGTGACCCTAGAGCAGGGCGGGATCCACACTGGATGCAGGTACGTTCAGGGCCAATCAGTCGACCTGTCAGGGACCAACCGGTCTGCGCCGAGCATTGCCGATGTTTCTTACTTGGTCATGAGCACACAGAAAAGGGGGTTCGAACATTTGGGTTGCACGGTCTTTAGCAATCTGTTTGTTTGTCTATATGCACTTGCGCGGGAACATTCTCTCTTTCTTATCTGTAGGTAAGTAGAGTTTCGCCTAGTACGTACTGTTACAGTAGATGTAGATTTCGGGGGCTGGAAGCTAGCGAGCCAGATTCAGGGGTAACAAGAATCAGGAGACTAACCGAAGCATACTGTTGTCAGTCAGAAGTCATCAAGCAAGAGGCTGAACTCAAATCTCTACATGGATAATTATTTCACAAAGAAAAAAAAGATATACTTTTCACATCAATTTTTTCAGGTGACCTTCGGTTTCGAGCAAAGCTCTGCAACTACAATGCCTTAGCGAGGAATAGGAATAACATTGACAGCTGTCACATCATGTCAAAGAGGAAAACAGGAGGAGAGTGGTACCGATAATCGTAAGTCAAATACCTCTCCTAACCTCGTCCATTTACACAAATTGCCTGACTCTTAACAAAGTAAGATCTATTTACTATTGCCTATCCCGTCGCTACCTATACACAAATCAAACTTTCCCTCTTTTTCTCACCCCCATGTCTTGATCTTCTTCATGCTTCCCTCTTGGTCGAGGGCCTTGTGCATATCGAAGCTGTTCCACAGAAGGTGAGGCTCGTGTCCCCATCCTCTTCGCATACATTCGAACTCTGCCTTCTTGAAGTAGTCTTCCAAGATAGGCTTGTAGTCAGGGTGGGCGCACTTCTCGATGATGACCTTGGCTCGCTCCTTTGGACTCAATCCTCGTACATCTGCCAGACCTTGCTCGGTGACGATCACGTCAAGGTCGTGCTCGGTCTGGTCCACGTGTGTGCACATGGGTACGATACAGCTCAAGCCGTGGGGATCTGATTTGGAAGGTCGTGTAGATGGTGTGTGCATGATACTGTACTTAGCTGAGCGGAGGAAATCGGCTGAGCCACCGAGTCCATTCAGCATGCGAGAACCCATCACACAAGTACTGTTGGCATGGGCGTAGATATCGACTTCCACGGGGGTGTTCATGCCGATGACACCCAGACGGCGAATGATTTCGGGCGAATTCGAAACTTGTTGGGATCGCAAGAGGAGTTTGTTATGGTATTGATCCCAGTTATCGTAGAATCGCTTGAACCCTTCGGGAGAGAAGCGGATGGAAGTTGCAGTTGCAAATTCTAGCTTGCCACTGTCGAACAGGTCGAGGAATGTGTCCTGCAACACCTCAGTCCATACCTTCAGATTCTCGAACTTGGACTCAGCAAGTCCGCCAATAACTGCATTCGCGATGTTTCCAATTCCAGATTGAAGAGGTAGGAGGTTGGGAGGGAGGCGGCCACGTGCAACTTCATGCTCGAGAAATTCGATCAAATGTCTTGCAATTGCTGCTGATGATGCGTCGGGTGGGGTATTTGGTAGTGTCTGATCTTGGTAATCTGATTCGATGATTGCAACGACCTTCTCGGTATCAATAGGGATGGACGTCGTGCCAATACGATCTTCGGGAGCCATGATCAAGTATGGCTTACGGTGAGGTGGGATTTGAGACATGGTAATGTCGTGTAGTCCTTCCATTGATGGAATAGCTGTGTTGACTTCGATGATGATCTAGCAGCTTATCAGAATTCAGGGGAGTGACAAGAGACAGCATGGTTTCGAACTGACCTTGTCTGCCATTTGGATAAGTTCTGGAGATGCTCCAACAGAGGCGCCGGGCACAATGCCACCATCCTCGAGGATCGCAGACGCTTCAACTACAACAACATCCAGTTTGTTATTTGGTTTGTCCTTAGTGTAAAAGCCCTATTTCACTAGTCAGCAAATATCCAAGAACTGCAGAATGAGAGGCCCTTGGCCCTTATCTATCTGAACGTTTTCAATGTTCGGAAGCATTCTAAAGCTTTAGATATCGAGAGGCACAAATATCCAAAAAACCCAAATTGTACTTTGAGGGGTAACCCGAAATCCAATAGTTTATCCAGACATCCCCCCTAATTAGTGCTAGAACTTTGCAATTGCAGTAGGTACTGCTTGACCCAGCACTCGCTTTATTTACTTCCCCTGCCAAGTCCTACTAATAGATGAGATAGCTAGGAGAATAGCAGCAACTCACGTAGACTAGATCCGATGGGAACATCGAGAGATGCTTGTCAAAAAACTTTATGTCTCCATTGTTGATTCCCTTCGCGATTGCCTTCCCAACCTGATGAGGAGCTCGTCTCTCAATCATGTTCAACGCTGCCCATCTGTTTTCGGTCTCGGCTCCTGAGCTGGCACCCACGAAGAGGGAGTATTTAAGCTTGCCCTGCAAGCTATTCTTCTCGACATGGTCTGCGAGCATCGCCGGGATCTTTCTATAAAAGTGTTAGCCATGTACAATTGAGCATGCCGAAGCTGCCGGTTTAAAATGGTAAGGAGAGCTTGTAGAGGAATACGCAGTGAAAGGAAAGCAATGCAATGCAATTGAAACTTACTTAGGATATCCAACACCCGTAAATCCAGACCAGCCAATATACGCGCCATTAGGGAAATATTTTATCAAATCTTCAGGATGGGCAAGCTTGTTGAGCATCGAGGGTCTCTTGACGCGAGACTTCAGCGCAGCTGAAGCGTTTAGGAGACCAGACATGATGAAAATCTATAGGCCAATTGTACAAACTGGAAGATGAGAAAGAAGGGCGAATTTAAGGAGCTAAAGAGTTATAGACAGACGCCAGAACGCGAAAGTCGTATGATGCTGGAGCACAGCTCCATTATGTACTCGAGGCTGGCACAAATCCCGGCCCCGCCATGCCCGCAAACTGACATCACAATCAGTGTTTCGGCCTAGGGGTGCGCCGTAATCGCAACCTTTCGGCTATTACTGGCTGCTGGGGAGTTGGGGTGCGTCTGGTGGCTGCGATTATCTGATAGAACTGCATCAATGAAATGCTGCTTCGTGACTCCACGGCTCGCAGTAGTCTAGACGTTGGAGGACGAGAACTGTTCAAAGACCAAGCCTCCTCAGCTTAAGCCCGGGACCAAATTAATCGCCGTCGGCTATTTTAATAACCCCGCGATTCAAAACAGACTCTCATGGCACTCAATATTGATAACTTTGCGGTGCATACTTGTTGAAGAGGCACATGTTCGGGCAATGCGGAAAGGACTGAATCCATGACAAACAATGCGTTTGACTGAGAGCTGCCTCCTTCAATCAAAATTCATCTGATTATTCTTCCACCCTTTCTGCCTCGAATGGTACAAGACTCGAAACGAATGTAAACTAGACATGGCCATGCTCATCGAGAGACCCAAACTCCTCAAAATAATACACCCCCAATGCAGTCAGCAATGTTCTAACCCAAGGTAGCTGCCAGTATAACAACTGTCAGAATGACCGCCAAAATCAACAACAAGCAGCATGCTTTCGATCGAGCATTCCTCTGATATCTTGCCGCACTCCTCAACTCCAGATCTGCCCCTCTTGTATCTGTTCTTGTATTCTCGACATTTTCGTGGATATTGTCAAGAAGCTCGCCTTGTTCGTTGACGATGTGTGCAACATCTCTGAACAGCTCGTTCAGCTCTGTAACGCCCTGCTCAATATTCCGGATCTCTGCTTCCCGCTCCACGATCAACGAGTCCTGGAAGTCGACTTCGTCCTGCGATGCGAGTCTCAGCTCTTGCTGGGACTGCTGCTGTTGTTGCCCAAATTGCTGGACTCCTTCGGCACCAGATGACTGCTGGTCATCCAAAGCAGTCCGCGCCGCTGTTGCTGATGATCGTTGCTTCTCGAGCGCTTGTCGTTGTACGGCTTGGAACTCTGAGAGGTTGTTCTGGAATTCTCGAGCAAGCTTTTGCTGTGTATATTTTTGCGATGGCTAATCCGAAATTAGAGCCGCACTGCATTGAATGACCAAGTAAACCTACGCTGACATCCTCCCATGATTGTATAGTCTTGACACCCTCGCCAACCTCTTTGAATGTATCCTTCGACTCCTCCAAGAGATCATGCACTCTCTCCCTAACTCGCTCCGTATCTCTCTTCGTGCCCAGTAGATTGACCTCATTCGATAGCCTTGAGATATTGCCCGTCAAAGTAAACAACTTCGTCATTAGGTCTTGCGACAACTTCTGGAACTCGGGGTCGTCTGCGTATTGCGGATCATCTTGTCTTCGCATAGTCGTAGGCTGCGACTCCAGAGATGATAACTGATCGAACGACATTCTGAAGTGTGGGTTTGTGGTCCTGTAGGTCGAAGAGGTGATGGTTTATGTACAGATTCAATCTTCGTTGCCTGTTGATAAGAGAGAGGCTCGTGATGGTTGACGTACCCACCCGCCTGCTAGCCTTGATTTGGAAGCCTTGGTCTTGGCGAGCGAGGCTGGCGTCAAACAATGCTTCCCGTTTATTTTTGAATGTCAACATACAATATATTTCCAGCTCCTTCGCGACCAACGATGATCTGACAAGATGGCGCCCACGCCGCGAATTCGTCCGTACAAGGACTTTCTCACTCCTGCGTTGCACAAATGGTTCTCATTGGCGTCAGCAATCGTTTTGGCGCTTTGCTACGTTGAATCAATCCTCATTGGAGAAAAGAATTCTTGTGAGTGTTTCCAGGCTGCGCGCTGAGAAGCAGTGTTCTAACCATGATTTGCAGTCTTCTGGTCATGGTTCCCAATAGGAAAAGCTGGTATACGGGCCCTTCTCCTCTTCATACCCGGCTTCATGATATTCATACCTCGAATTGGTCAACTACACGTCGGTCTGCGAACATCGTACTCACCCTGGGATACCTTCCGGAAATATGCGACCACTTATCAGGTTCCTCAGACCATAGGATGGTACCTTCTCTCAGCATGGTTCTTCAGCGAAGTCTACGTTTGGTCGGCATCGAAGGATCAGGATCTGAATAGAATAAAGTTGATGCCCAAAACGGATCGCACGATCCTCAACGAGAAGCCGATCTACCTCACCAGCTTCCTGCTGTTCCTCGCTGTCGTTCAAGCAGCCTTCCACCTCTTCTACGACTATGATCGAATCGACATACCTGCCGTAAAGACGAAGCCTTTAGGAGCTACGAAGGAATCGAAACAAGTTGTGACCTCCCCTGCCGAGCAATTCCAGGCAAAACTCCCCTCCATTGCCATGAGCGCTCTGAAGCGGGCTGTCATAGTCGCCATTACTTTCCCCGTTATCTACATACTGGATCTAGGACTTCTTCCTTCGATCCGGAGTATGGCATGGGGCTTCACAAGGCAATGGGCAACACTCTTCTGGACTCTTTCCAAATCGAGCTCTGTTCCCTCTACGAAGCCTTTCCACTGGAGTGTCTTAAAGAACTCTGCCACATCTGGATTCTTACTCATACTGTTGTGGGAAGTCACAAATGCAGCTTTCTCTGCATATGTTGCACAGGAGCCACTCAAGAACACGCGGCCTATCACATATGAGTCCCGAGATCCAAATGGAAGCTTGTTGTCGGGTTTGAAGGGCAAGAAGCTACAGACTAGAGTGAGTTATATTGACTCCGGTATTTTGAGTCTCGACTAATGACATGAAGGCTTTTGCATTTTGGGAGCTTGTCTACATAGGAGAGCGTTTCCAGGGTCGCCGGAAACAGATATATACAGATATCGACAGACCGGGTGGATCTACATGGTCGCAAATACTGGCAGTGTGCTTGGAGGTCATCAACGGCATCCAGATACGCATTGCCGACTACGAGAGACCGCCAAGTACAGCAGCACCAGATCCTGCGAGGGTCCCAGGGCCTCCGATTCAAGGGCTTCCCCGCATGGCCCAGCCCATACAACAGACTGATATCTTCACCAAGCCAAAGAAGCGCGGCACCCGTGAGTCCATTGGCCAAATCGCAAAGAACCATGGTCAATCTCCCCCTGACCCAGTATCACCACGAGCGAGAAAGCTTCTAGAGAAGGCAGAGACGATGTTAAGTCCAGTAAACCAGGAAGAACAAAGCTTCACCGCAATGCTCAAAACATGGGCGCTTGTCCTTCTAGAATACCCTGTCAGCTGGCCGTTCCGACAAACGTACAGAAGGAGGATAACGGCTATCGTGCTTGGGCAGCCACACGGCGATGTTGGCGTCCTTGTTGACGCTGTTGACGCAGTCACCAGATTTTCCGTATGCAGTCTGACAGAGGACGAGTATGGCCATGTCCAGAGGGACGTGAAGCTAATCATTCAGACGCTGACGGCGACGGTGATGAAACTGGAGACATTGAAGGCAAACCTAGGCTTTCACTGGACGGATATTGAAAAGAAACAGGAATGTCCTGAGGTTGATATTGTATTAGAGGCATGCAAGAACGGACTGAATGCGCTGGTTAACGCGTTTGGTGACTACAGTGAGGATTTGAGGTTGAGTCAGAGTGAGATGAGAGCTGCTAGGATGGCTGCTACACCTGCTCCGAAGAAACCGGAGATGGCACAAGCAAAATAGGCATGTAAGTATAATGAGAATAAGCTCTACTTGCACGAAAGGCACGATGTCTACGTTTCTATGTGTTGCACTACTGTCTCCATGCCTGTATCACGAAAGGAGGTGGGAAACTCTTTTTTAATATGCTATCGGACCGGGGATCAAGAAAATCGACGGAAAGGTGCAACTTCCTTGGTACAATCGCAGGCTCTTAAAACGAATCGTCGCCCTGTCTACAACCAGGTGTCCCTGTGAGAAGACGAGGAATCGCCAGCAGCTAACGAAAACTGTAAATTTACAGTATCCCATCCTCACATGAATCCCCGAGGCAAAAAATCCATCGCTCATCAGTTGGAATATATGAAATTGACTTCTGGACTGGCCACCGAGGGTCGGGGTAGCTGAAGGTGCTGACCCGTAGTGGATAGTATACCTTGGACGACTCATAATGCCTTTTGTAAAACTCGTCTTTCTGCCACCGCTTCATGCCTTTGATTTCACGTTCGAAGATTAGCTTCCCCATGAGGACGTCTTTCTGGTGAGAATGTCCTCCGAACTTATCTGTGCGGCCCTTGTCAGCGTTTCATTTCGCTGACTACGGGGGCATTTAGCTGACCGGATTGTGTGAACTCTGTTTTGATCGTTCCCATTCTGCACATGAGTCTGTTGTCTTTCCCAAATAACTTGTATATATCGTCGAACATCCAATTTAAACGGAGGGGTGACGACGGTCGGAATAGGCCGGAATATAATGTGACAAGCATATCATACATATGTCGAGCGAGTTGCGGTAGTCCTTTCTGCTCGCGCTGCGGAGACGACCAGGCATCGATGGTTTCGCGATAGGTGAGGATTAACAGCCAGAGACAAGTCCAAATGAGAAGCATGTTGTCTTTACCTGGACGCTTGGGGCCCAGAATAAGCTTTTGCAGGGCTAATAGTAAATCAATCTCCAGGTCGGTGATGCCTTTAGTAATGATTGTGGCGAGTTGAATATGAACAACTTCGGAGACTTACCCCATTTGCTGGGAGTCTTCGACTAATATACGCCGCCAAACTCCATGTAGAATTGTGAGCCGGACTGCTTTGTGGACCATCTCTTTCTGCGAACGTCAGCTCGAACCCGGATTAATGGCAGGTCTGGAAAAGGCGCTACGTCGTCAAAATTGAACGTGCATGTTGAATGTCTTACGTGTGGTACTTCTTTGTTGCTGAGATGATAGGTCCCGGCAAATTTAACAAAAGCCGAGCGAAAACATCCAAGACTTGGATGTATTAGATCGTTCCCAAGAGACGTCTTGTAAATAGACAACGCCCATGCTTCAATATGCTCCAAACTTGGGAGTAGATCTAAGGGAATTGCGTATCGATGCTGCGGCGCTACTTCCAAACTATCAAGCCAGTCAAGGCGAAGCACATCCCGTTGACTGTTTTGTTCATATGAGAAATGCTGGACGTTTAACTCGAGAGGTTTGACCTTTTCTTCAACCCGGCTTGGAAGACAGGTCCACCGTGGTACATTCAATCCAATAGATTGGTCTTGTGTATCTGGTTCAGAACGGATGTCTAAAACAACTGGAATTGCTGTTATCAGTCCGTCAAAATAGATAACTTCTCGTTTCAACCAGACAATATCCGAGTCCCGATCCCATAGATCTAAGACCGTCAGCTAGAGGTCACGCCATTGGAAGAGTAATACCTAGGGCAAATCTTTCTTGGACAAGACTACGTCTTGTGCAAATAGTCCTGCCTAATTTCGAATCGCCGCATATTTTGATGCAGGTTGAACAAGGAAGACTCAGTTGGCACTACCTAACGTCACTACTGGACCCAGGACTATGAAAAGTTGTCTACTTACCGCGGACTTGGTAAGCTTGCAACCTAGACAAGTTCCAGCCTTCCGTAGCTGGTCAACCTGTCTTCGCCGATCAGGAGAAAATGGCTTTCTCTTTCTTCTCATAGACACAGTCTTCGGCCTAGCCTCAAATTCGTGCAGGTAGCTTTGAAGCGCGTCCCCGCCGGGCCCCGAAGTTGCTGCAGATTCATCTTTAGGAGAACAAGGCTGAAGGGCGAGGTGATGGAGCCTGGAAGGGTCATCTTTGCCCTGAGCCCGGGTATGTGAATCCAACTGAAGCCAAGACATCTGAAGTCGATCACAGACTGGTACTTCAGTGTCAGGGATCATCGAGGAAGGCACGTCGGCATAAGATTGGAAGGTATGGAGCTGATTGTAAGATTCGGGTAGGCCAAGGAAGAACGAATAATCTGACATTGAAGCTATTTCTGGAAGGTCAAGCTCTGGACAAGCTTCCGACCCTGAGAAACAATTCGGAACATCAGAATCCAGTCACTCCGAGTCCCACTGGATGAACTCGGAGAAAACCTTGTCGCCGAAGTCAATCACCAATTCCGACATTTCAACGCTTGCTCTGAAAGTGACGATTCGCACTTGACTTGTACAGATCTAGACGGGCTATGACTTTGGATTGATGACAAGCAGTATGGGAAAGTTCTGATCGACGAGAATTGTCAAGGCGAGCTAGAAAGAGAGCTTTCTTGTATGATCTCAAAACACCCGTTTGCTGACAGGACAAACTCCGGTGGACCCAAAACGGAAATAATGAGGCGAGGAAACAAGGCAGCTAGTCAGAAGGTGGGGGATATGCTAGCTGAACGCCACAAAAATCCCCAGTGAACCCCAATGTGAACTGGTTCATATGACGGCCTGACTTCTGCCTATTGATGCGCGCCTCCAGGCATGGGGGAGAATCAAAGTTGAAGAGAGATGCGATGTCTCGTGAGCTGGTCATTGGCCACTCGCCAGAAAGCACAGCAAGGCGTCCAGATGGAACGCCCAGACCTATAGAGAGCTTGTTGGTGGTCAGACAGTAGAGCTGGAAATTGTGAAAAGTATTGCCGTTTTCTTGTAGGCATATCTAGACCTGGACCTGAGAAGGAAGTCTTTCATGCCCTCATGCAACGCGAGGCTTGTCAGATTCACACTCGTGAAAGCCAAGTTGCAACGAAAGACAATCAACAATTAAGCGTTGATCCATACTGATTTGTGTTCCAAGGAAGCAGGTAAGACCTGGATGGTTGAGGAAATCTCGGTTGAGATCAGGTGCTAGCGCGACAAGGAAAGCACGTCCTCGCGTTCGACCTCGCTCGCCTTACAGTATTTAGGCGACAACTCTATCTCGACTTTCTCCTTCAATCATCAGCATACCGCAGCAGAATTTTGACGCCGAGCTGGATATCTTCTTGAACCAGACTCTGCGGAGATATCTTGTCGCCATGGCGAGCCCTTCGAAGGCCCCCAAAAGAAAGCCGGACCACAGCGCAACGATTTCCCCCCTCCCTTGCGACGCAAGCTCCAATCCAACACCACACGTGTGTACTCTCAAAAATGCCAGCTTCAACGTGTAAACTGACATTTCTGGTAGAAACTGCCGTCGCTTCGTTCTTCACCCCGTCGTCGCAGAAGCCACCCGAGAAGATCACATGGCAAGAGCGAGCCCCGAACGACGATGCACCAGACAGTCTCGTTGTTGGCAGGTACGAGCCGGCGACAGACTTTACGAAGGACCAAAAACCTACCGATGGAGAAATGAAGCGATACAAGATTGCGGCCTTCGACTTTGTGAGTTTGAGTCTCTTTCCCTTGTGTACCTTTCGAACCGACTTTTGACGTGTCATGCAATGTGTAGGACTCGACTCTTATTCAAACTTCGTCGGGCAAGAAGTTTGCTACTGATGCTAAGGACTGGAAGTGGTGGCATTCATCTGTCCCCGCTACGCTTCAGAAACTATACCTGGAAGATGGGTCTGAAAATTTCATCACATCCCTAAAAGCAGCATGTCACTCACTGTTATACAGGTTCAGAGTTGTGGTAGTCAGCAATCAAGGCGGTATCTCTTTGAAGCCCGATACCAAAGCTCCAGGGACGAGTGTGTCCAAACTTGTGTCGTTCAAGACCAAGGTCTCAGCCGTGTTCGGTCAGCTGGACATCCCGATAAGCATATACGCAGCTACTGGAAAAGACATGTATCGGAAGCCAAGGACGGGAATGTGGACTGAACTTCTCGAGGACTATGGCATCCGTCCGGATGACCTTGACGTCGAAAACTCGATTTTCGTTGGTGATGCTGGAGGTCGTGAAGCGTTCAACGGCCAGCCAAAGGACTTCTCGTGTTCTGATAGGTGCGTTTTCCACTCATGCATGGTGGAACTCATTCTCTCTAACGTGAAGCAGAAACTTTGCGCATAATGTTGGCATCAAATTCTACACCCCAGAGGAATATTTCCTTGGAGAAGCACCACGCCCGTTCACTCGCACTTTTGACCCAAGTGAGTATCTCGGAGTGTCTGCAGAGGAAGGTATGTGTAACATAGTATCTCCATATTCCACAAATCGCAACTAAGATCCATCTAGCCATCGAGCCCTACAAGAAGAAGAATCCATGCGATATTGTCTTATTCTGCGGCAGCCCAGCTGCGGGAAAATCCACATTCTACTGGAAGAACCTGGAACCCCTTGGCTACACAAGAATCAATCAAGACATCCTAAAAACTGTATGTTTCACATTATGCACCTTTCCGCGAAAATCATCTGATACTTGTGAAGCGGGAAAAGTGTCTCAAGGTCGCCGGAGAGTACCTCACGGATGGAAAGGCTGTAGCAATTGGTATGTAGTATCTTACCATGGCGTGTGTGCTGACTAATCAAAAACTTAGATAATACCAATGCTGATCCCGACGTCCGAAAGAAATGGATAGACTTGGCTACTAGGCACTCTGTCCCAATCCGTTGCGTACTATTCACAGCAGGATCTCAGATTTGTGAACACAATGATGCTGTGCGAGCGCTCAACAACACCGTATGCATTCCCCTGCTCCTCAACCAATTAATTTGTCGAGGCCGAGATTTTGTGTTGCCATGCCCCAGATAAGAACTTTACATGTGAAGCTATTGCTAAATGCTGGAGTAGATGAACCCTGAAAAACGCACCATACTTCCCGGCATGGCCTTTAGGAGTTTTGCTAGTAGGTACAAACGTCCAGAACTGAATGAAGGTTTCCAGGATATCACAGAAGTGGCTTTCAAGGTACGTCGCGCTATGCAGTCATCATTGAATACAGAACAGTCACATATTGATTCATGCAGTTTCTCGGGAATGAGGTTGAACAACAGACGTGGAGTCGACATTGGACATGACCACCTAGGCATCGCTTACGAGCAGTAGCATGAGAGCTACCATGTGCTCCGCATGCTTGTCATTTAGCTGAATCAAATCCAGGCTTTCTCTCTAGCTTGGAGTGTTGCATCCGCAAAATCATGTGCATAAAGAGGAATTGACAAGTGACAATGCGCTTCCTATCACTGCCAAGTTGGCCCCTACTTCCGAGTTCGTTACAGTTCCAACATGCTCTCGATAGTACTGCGGCTGACGGGATGATTGTTAAAAATTGCTCTGCGCTTTCCAATGTACTAACACTGTCTTGACATATTTAATCAGTACGTCGTCGCATTTGATGGGCTGCGTCTAAAGACAGCTCGGCAGGAGTTCTCTCGGAGAATTAACGGCTGCAAATAATGGCAAGTGACAAGGGAGCTTGCCATGTAATCTTCATGCAGCTTGCAGCTTGTTACTACGTGTATCTTTTGAGATACACACCGGACGATCACAACTCCCCAATTGGATGTCACGCGTAGTGGGGGATCACAACGTCACAATTAAGTCTCGACCTTCGATTCCATATTGGCAAAGCTGAGGTGGGCCTCGAAATCACATCTTTTATTGATCGATTGTAAATTTAATGGCACCAGGAGAACGGCAAATAGTATTTCATGGTAGTTCGATTTTTCATCTTGCGTTGTCTGTTATTAATCGGCACGAGTCTCAGCGGTAATAGAAGTAGAGTCATAGATCTGCACTGTTGACGGATGGGGAGATCCACGACCGAACCGTGATTTAGTGGATACTTGCCGAGTCCGTCGTTGCTTCCGTACCAAAATTCTGCAGGCTGTTCTGGACTTCCCGATCAGCATGTGGGCCGGCAGCCAAAGTCGCCTTGGTGCGAAGCCGTGAGCGTTCCGGTCCCCCCACAGTCATGGTATTAGCACATGCTCGGACAAACGCTCTGTCAGCCTCTCGGCGCAAGAGACTTTTCGCAGAAACACTGGTGGATGTTTAGCTTTCTGAGAACCTTCATCCTGGGTCCTGAGCAGCGCAGCCAGGTGGCTGATCGCTGAAAGTATAAAGCGAGGAAATTTTCACGATTCAGCAGTCAACAGTGAAGGGGGAGATGGGGCGGATCCCAACACAAATCGCAATCACCAGGACTTTAGAAGGCGGCTGGTATGCTGCAATGCACCACTCATTATTGACGCCATACATGACATACCATTCTCGGCAAATTTTGGGTCTTTGCACCATGGCATGTGGGTTGTGATTTTTCTTCTTCGTTTGCTTCTTTGATAAAGTACCACTTCTGACTGGGCAACCGGTGGACTCCTGGACCCTCAGGCATGGACCTGTGTAACGAACTCAATTGTTCCTGGCAGGTCAGGGTGGCCAGGCAAAACCCTGTTCTAGTAGCCAGGCACAATCCAATCAGATACGCCGTCGGGATTTAAGAGGTATCTTCCGCGGACCTAAGACTAGAACGAAAAGGTGTGCTGAAGCTGCTTCAAGATTTTCACCACACCCTCCTCGAGGTGCGATGAAGTCATCCCTCGTGCTCTTCGGCGCATATCTTTGGGGCTACAGTTGCCGCACAGTAGTGAGCATCGTGAGATGTGACAACTTTCCGAAGAAAGCGACGGGAGGCTTTTTGGGTGGATATGAAACACAACAAAACCAACTCAATTGGGCCACGAACAGATCGTCGGAATTCTCAGGTGCAGGTACCCGGCCGTATGTCTCAGCCGGGTGCCTGTGACTTTCATGAGCTGGCTCTTCGCTGGTCATTCCTTCAGGCTCCGAGGCTTTCGTGTCTCTCTGTTCCCTCTTGCCAGCGTGCTCCACAGAAAGGCCCACAGCCTGGGGACTGGAATCCCGTCGAAGACTTTAGAGTACGGCAACCTCCTCGGCGCCCCTTCTGGTTAAGTCCTCTGCGAAAGCAGCTGGGGCTTGCTCGGCAGGGCAAGCAGGGCAGGCTCAACAAGGGCTCGCTAAGAAGGATCCCAGCCATCACCATTCACACAACATGGGAGGGAAGCTTTAGGCGCTAGAGTGACGGGATTCAGCCATAAACGGCCGCGGATATGGACCAGGGAGCTTATCGACCCGTCGTTTCGTGGTGCAGGGGCCCGATGGAAGCTCCTCAGCGAAGAACGAACCTTGCCCCCCCAACACTGGATTTCCTAGAGCTTCTTTTTGCAGGCTCTTCCTGGCTTGCTGGGGCGGGCCATGATCAGAGCAGCACACGGGGTAAGCTACTGATCTCTTCCGATCTTGTTATCCAAGCGACTGGACTGAACAGGCCAACTTCTGTAAGAGGACCAGACGATATGATCAGGGAAGGGGGCCCGTGATATCGTGATATATAGATACTGAGTAGCTCCCTGGACATCTACGGATTCACGTTTCCACCATCCCAGATGCGGTAATGGGAAGACGGAAGAAGCTCTGGGCTTCAGGAACCCAACGATTTACTGTACTACTACGTAGCTTATCATCACAGGGATTTGCGCTGGCTGACCAGGGGCAAAAAGCCAAGTGCATGGATACGGAGGAGGAAGATGGGAGGCCAGGGAGAGAGGGGGAAAGTCTTCGGGGTTTAACCAGCTTGGGTGAGCTAGGGGAAGTTCTCCCGTGCTTGGACTCGCTCCCCCATCAGTTAGTGGGCCAAGTTGGTGTGAAGGACATGGGCGGCGTGCCTGCGGTACTGTACCGTACTCTAGCCCAACGGTCGAGGATGGCTCGATGGATGGATCACAACAGAGCAAGTGCTGTGCTGTGCTGCACGCACAAAATCAATGCCCATCCCCAACCCTCTTCCGCATGCCCTCTGCCTCCGTTCCCAATTCCTCTCCTCGCTGTCCCTCACTCCCTTCCTATCACGTCGCTTCACGTCGTCCACAGCTTCAATCGCCATTGTTCGTCCAACACTGCAGTGCAAATTCAACAGCCAGCGCTGTAACTGGTGCACCAAAACAAACCCTGCCCTGCCCACCTGTTTTAGGCGAAGCAAAGTCTGATTGGAGAAAAAAAGTCCTCGCAGCATCACATCGACAACGACGCCCATTCAACTCCCTCCTACGTGGACAATACGAAATCGAGCGACCTATCCCAACAGACCGTGACCACGTATACAGCGAACGTTCGTATCAGCACCTGACTCAATTACAAGACACCGGATACTTCACCATGCCTGTGTTCGCGTTATAAGGATGCGACCAGCCACACCTTTTCCCGATACCAAAGTCACCAAATCAAAATACAATAGCCATGAGCCCCAAGCTTAAGCCACTTCTGCTGCCGCAGCTGGTAGAGGAGCGGAGGAAGAGAGAAAGCATGTCCGACGCGGAAACAGACCTTTGGTCGTCATCATTCTACACGCAGAACTCTTCAGCATCCGACATTCCATCCCCAGTAACACCAACTTTCTCGACGCGGGGGCATATGCGATACCCCAGCTCCGCCTCTTCAATTGAGTCCGCATACCACAATTCAACAACCGACAGCCCGTCCAGCCCTACCTTCATAGGGTCAAAAGCTAGCAAGCGATCATTACCAGATGTTCAGGAAGAACCTCAAGAGAGAGAGGAGGATTTCGACATCTTCGACGACGAGGAGGATCTCTACGATTGTTTGTGTAAGTTGAAACAAGGCGGGGTTGTCAACAAACATTGTTTTGGGCCGAAAGCTAATGCTTGTCAATAAATTACAGGCGATAATTATCAATGCGCGCATCGATCAGGGAACATGGCACAGAGTTCCGTGCAATTATCCATACGACAGGAATTCGATTACGACCTAGCCGATGGTTTCTTCAGTGATGGGGATTATTTGACGAGTCCACGGAACAAGAAGCGAAGAGCTGTTGAGTCGCCGTTGACTGGTCTTGCTACAAGATTTGGGACCAGGTTCCCTTCGTTTTCGCGAAAATGGAGAATGAGAAAGGGATCGAGTGCAGCTTCAATCAACTCAGAAGCTCAGGGAGAAAATGCTGCTTCACGTGGCGCGTCGAGCCGCTCTTCGTCGGTGTCCAACTCGGCACGACAAGCTATTGACAAAGCATTCGAGGCTCCAATGCCTCCTACCCCAACCAAGAGTGTGTTCGATGGCCGCGACGAGGCCCCATTGTCACTGGCCGCTCCAATTGACATTGAGAGAGCGAATCGAGACAGTGAAGATCACGAAGAGGGCTTCGCTACCACGCCTCTTCTGCCCCCCTTGATGATGGACGCCTCGGCAAACACCAAGCAAATATCAATGCAATCACCCCTTCAATCACCTTCCGTCGCTGAAGCACATGATCCATTCTCCGGACCCAACACACCAATTGGCGCGATAGCCACCCCGCAACTACCAAGAATGCCCTCACCACCACTTAGCACCAAACCATCGATATCTTCATTCCACCGCAGCACAGCCAGCCGCCCAGGCCATCTCGTCCCATCATCCGAAATTCCTCCTATTCTCATCGCCGATGTAAACGACGAGTGGGCCAACAAGCTCGGCCACGCAAACTTTACCATCTACCCTGAACCCTACATCCCCGAGAGCTTTGACCTCGAAGCCTGTCGACAGCTGCGCGCAAACTGGGACCTTGCCCGCTGCAACTACACGAAACACCTCGTCCGAACCGGGGAGCACTACGGCGTGACATCCAAGACCTATAAGCTCACGGAAGAGAAGTGGGCAGCCACCGACGCGACATGGAGGCACAACAACGAACTCACCATCACCAACACGGTCGAGAGCGGCAGCGATGCCTTCGCGACCCTGAAACACACCACCCTCGCCGATGGAGGCAACAACAACATCATGACCAAGATCCCCTCGCTTAACGACCCCCGAAGCGAAGGCAAGTTCCCCCAACTGGGTGACGAGGACATCGTCGGTCCTATGGTGCAAGTCGCCGCGCAGCTGCAACGCAGCCCCAGCAAGAAAGCGAAGCTCTTCAAGTTCTTCGCCGAGAAATTCCCTGTCGGTTTAGGGCGTTCCTAGATACACGCGATTGTTTTTATTTTGACTTGCCTCGCGGGCCGCCACAACATGTTTTCTATTATCAGCTCTATTATGTGCGAGAAAGCCAGGCTTTTTTTTTGTTATCAGCGATGTACCAACGAACCAACTTTACGAATCTTACGAAAAACCACCGTCTGTTTTTTCTTGCGTCAAAAGAATTGGACATTGGAATTGGAAAGAACGAAAGATACCCACCCTCCTTGGCAACGCAATGCCTCGCTCGATACACCCACACTCCTTACCATAATCTGCTTTGGTACAAACATTTGTCTTTTTCTTGTATTCTCGCTTCGTTGCGCGAACCAGATCTTTTCCTCCTGTCATCACGGAGAGAGAAGAGATTGATAAACCTTATTGTCTATTTGATAAAGCTTTTATTTTGTTCTTACTTTTTGGCTTTTTGGTGTTGGGAAATGGAATGGAGTGGAAATAAAGCCTGGTGCCTGGTCTGGTCTAGATTGGCCGGGTTTGGGCTTGGGGCTCTTAAAAAGGGATAATTGGGGAAATAATACAGGATCGGCGCTTCAAGGCTCTTTGGAGCGGATGCGTAAAACAGAAGGAGGGAGAGGAGGTGATGTGTATAGAGTATTTTATCGAGGGTTGACGGTTGAGGAGAGAGGAGAGGAGATCGAATTGTGAATATGGCGGCTGGTACCTGAGATGCCAATACGGGTCACAAAGGGAGAGCGCAGTCTAGTGTATGTGAGGGGACGAGGGGACGACGATGTAGATATGGTGCGTCGCTAGGGTGGAGAAGATAGAGGTCTGATGAGAAGGAGAAGATATCAAGAATAAATCATCAAAAACTCATATGCATCCATCGCCTTCCGAGTGACATTTTTAGATGCACATTGAACCACATCCCGTCTCTTTGGCTATCTCGGTCTCATTATTCAGAAAACAATATTAGCTAGCTCTTCCTCCATCTCGTCAAGCTTCAACAGGCTTTCCATTTCTGCTTTTAATTCATCTGCCTCCTCCTCGCGCCCCCATTGTCGAAGCCATTCCTCCAAACGAGCCATTAGTTCAATAACCCATGGATCCTCCCTACCCCATTTCTCAGACACCAACCATATAGCCTCCCTCGAGTTCATCTCAGCCAAATCATTCTTGTCCTGGCCATATTGACTTTTCGCTACCATGTCCAAAGTACGCGTCTTGTCCTGTATGTCTACAGATCTCTCATCTCGTTGAGCCAGTGATAGAATTGCTTGACCTATCTTCTCGGCCTCGACGTGTTTCCCCTGATCCAGAATATTGTCCCCTAAGTTCGCCATGACGCGAGTGACGAGGACAGGAGATACGCTCGGAACTTGTTGTTCAACCTGCACGAGCAATTTCCGGAGCATCCTTTCTTCCTCTAGAAGATCTTTATAGCCATATACTCGAACGATAAAGCCGAGGCGGTAATTCAAACTGGAGATGTGGAATGGCCCGAGTAATTTTGACCATGTATCTATTGCGTATTTCCAGGATTGTGTGATGACTTCTTTGAAAGATTCCACCTCGACCATGCTGAGAGCCCAGCATATTTGGTACCAAGGGTGGTCTTTCGGTAGGATCTTTATCGCCAATTGGCCAATATAGGTGCGGAGTACGGAAGCGATTTCTATTTTTTTGTGGTCCACGAAAAAGACAACGACATTTAGGAAGTAATCTAATGTACTTGGGTGCTGTGCTTGGAGTAGATCTTCGATGATGCTAAATCCCTTTGATAGCATACGACCAAATTCAACAATGGATCCCTTGTTTAACAATTCTACGGCCATGAAACAGTATGTCATGAGATCCGCTGGATAGTGATTTATCGTGCGAGCCCTGGGGTTGAGGGTGAAGCAATAGCCATTGTCATCTGCCACCCAAGTTCCGCTATCAAAAGAGCCATGGAAATATGACTTGATTGAGGAGAAGAGTTGTTCTGGTACGATGAAAGGCTGTGGCCGAGAAGGTGAAGGGGAGATGCGCGAGTGGTATGACATGAAGTTCTCGATGAGATCGAAGTTTTGAATCCCATGTTGCTCCATGGAACTTCCTGAGGCAACGAAACTTCCATAGTCCAAAGATTCTTGCGGTAGGGTTGACCAAGTGCTGAATTGATCTATTTGGCTGTCATCAAGATCTTGAAATGATCCTGTAGGAGGAGGCGTCCTGCAGGCAACGTCTGAAGGCGTAGAGGCTCGAGAACAAAAGCTGATAGGAACTCCTTTCCTCCGCTTCAGGTAACGGTCCACATCTTCCATCTTGATGGCCTTTCCGCGCAGCAAAATTTCGGTATCTTTGCCATCTGCGTCTCGCTGCCTCTTCTTTCGAACAATGGTGACGGCATCGCGCTCCTTGAATTTCTTGTCGAGATTCCATTTACTGAAGTGGTGTTTGTACATCCTCCCGCTAATCCATGTCAGTTCTTATAGCCTTATGATGTATCTCGCGCTGATACGAATCAAGATATCCTCAGACAGCCCTGGTAAGAAACGGAGATAGAACATAGCATGAAGAGAGCGGCTTTACTTACGTAGCTATGTGGCCGTGTTGTCTCATGATGGCCATAACTTCACTTAGTTTCTTGTTTTCGACTGACCAAAGTTGCGTGAGAAGCTCCCGATGACGAATCCAATCTTCTTTAGTTGGCCGACTGAATTCCGTACTCTCAGGTACCGAAGCATCGATGTGAGGGGCGGGCGGAAATGAACAAGACATGGTGACTGGGGAGGCAAGGCAACGGGGAGGGAGGTGAAGTGTGGAGAGGCGACAGTTCGTGGAAGATAGGTTTTCAGTATGAGTGGAGTGAGGAGTCTAGAAAAAGGTTGGGTTGAAAATGATTAGAAGAGAAGAGGACGAAAATGATTGAGAGAGGGAAAGCCGGTTCTGATATAAGTAGTTTCTGGCTCAGCCTTGCCAAACCAAAGAAAGCCACGATTAGGAGAGTCGTACCGCCGATGTCATGATCCTGCTGTTTATTGGGTGTTTAAGCGAACAAAAGGACAATTTCATGCAAGTCCAGGTTCAATTCTATCAGCCACTCTCCAACCCAGCCTGACTTGGAACGACTGACTGACACATTTTCGTACTTATGTAGATGGACGAAACCCGAAACATAATGTGAGGTTCTGGTGACTCGAGAGAACATGAGTGATTGGACAGTACCGCGCCTCCTCCAGCAGGTACCAAACGAAGGGCCAATGTGGACAATGTTCCTCCCATTGATTGCCTCCACAAGACACCCTCTCAAATGAAACGCCATATACTGCATTTTCTCTTCATCGGAAGAAGACAACCCTCATGCAGCTCTATTCCTTACAATGAAATAAGCTCAATTCACACTTGGTCATGCTATGCAAGGTGTGCACGGCGTCTTCTGGTATGGTAGCTATTCCAGCAATCAAGTAAGCGCACTTACTTACATGCCCAGCTATGTATCCGTACTGTACAAATAATATACAGCTCATCCAGGCCACTCCCAAATATGTACAGTAGAGCAACTCATACATAAACCTACATCCCAAGCAACCAGTCGCGCTTTTTGGCAACGAAATCCGGCCCATCCAAGACCGATCTCAGATTCCCCAGTACAAACTCAAGCTCCTGTTCAGTGATATCAGCCCACACCTCTCTAATCTCCTCCCAAGCATGCATCATCCTCGCCTTGCCCGAACACTTCCCAAAAGCATACAGAGCCCATGTGACGAGCCATTTGGACAACTGCACGTCCTCTACTCCATCATTAATCGATTTAAGCAGCGAATTCCATACAGATTCTAGGCGGGATTCATCCCATTCCGAATATCGTACACCGCCATGCGTTGCAAAGCCTTTGAAAACGGCTAGAAAGAGAAGCCCATGCAAGCCCAGGCCAAACATTTTCATTTCGCTAAGTAGTCGGGCGGTCATTTCGAGGTCACCGGCTTTGACAGCGGAGTAATTGATCAAGATACGATAAGTGTGCAAATCCGGGGCAACAATGGAGACGCCTTGGTACTTTTCCCGTAATTTGAGGTCGGTCTTAGACACACTGCCTAGACGTTTAAGGGAGAGGTTCACCACTCGACGCTTTTTCCAGTCCCTGAGGGGTAGTTCCGGATGTTCCCGTCCGAAATGCATTCTTTTCATGCGTTCATAAACATTTTCTGCCGCTGCTGGTTCTGATGCTCGGATGAGGGCTGATATCATGGCATTCAGAACCACAGTATCCACGATCTCACCGGCTTCTACCAGGGCTCTATATGCTGCTCGCGCGGCGTCTGCATTCTGCTTGAGCCCGTAGTAAAAGATCAGGCTCACATGGTGAAAGCGATCAGCCGGGAGACCGCGGCTTTCCATTTCTTTGTAGACCATTTCGGCCAGAACGAACTTGCCCGCCTTGCATGCTGCATCAAAAAGCACATTGAAAGTAGCTTCATTCCCTTTGATACCTGAGACCTGCTCCATTTCCCTCCACATCTGAAGTGCAGCCTCGACCTCGACTTCTGTGATCTTGTGAACGTAGCTGGCGACGAAGGAGATGGCGCTGGTCCATTCAGACACAGTCAATGGAATAGCGGCACGTTTCATATCGTCAACAACCGATAGATATCGGAGCATAGAATGTTCGTCTTTCTTTTCTACAACTGCGAGATGGTGTAGCATGGCATGTCGCAGGCTGGAAGGGAGATATGGTGCACGCGGTGCAGGAAGACTCATGTAGGACTCGTATATCTCTTGAGGATCTTTATCGGGCGATTCTTTGATGTATGTACGAAGCTCCTCTAACAAAATGCTCGTCTCGGCATCTGCTGGCCAGGTATAATCAGGAGGCGATTCGTCTTCTGGCTCGTCGGGAACAGTGGTATCTGGTTCATCACTCGGCGGACTGCGAGGGGGCAGCTCGAACATTGGGCGCTGATCCGTATTTTGTATGCCATGGTACTGGTCTACCAGTTCCAAGAGTTCCTCTCGAGTTCGATTTGATTCTGGAGGTAGCTCTTCCGCGGCATTCTCCACATCATCAACATCTCCCTCCCCCGGAGCTTCCTCGACACCATCCTCGGTATGCTGATGTCTTTGAAATGTGACAACGTGTAATTCCCGATTCCTCAATGGTATCTTGGGTCGAGTGGCCGTGAAAAATGTGGTAGGTTGTAAAGGTTTTCGAGTATGTCTGTGGCTGTTGCCCACGTTTGCGAGAGATTGGATGAACCATGCTTCAACCCCAATTGAAGCTGATGCCACCTGACCAGAAGCTCTGCGGCAATGTTCTCGAGCTTGAGGATGTACGCCCCTGGACAGTTCGCGTGGGTATAAGAAGGACAGAACTTGTCGAGGAGCTAGCTTTGACAGAATCGGCCTGCTCGTCGAAGGGGAGGAGCTGCAAAAGAGGGACATGAGCGTCCTGACATATTGAATCGATGGTCACCGTCCCTGCAGAGGCATTGGAGGCGGTAATACCACAAAATTTTGGTCGGTGTGCGTTGGGCGTTGATTGGGGTGGATTGAGCTCTATCAACGTGAAATATGTCGCGACTGGAATATTTTCGGCGGCGGGATTTGCCGAGGGGGGTCTAAAATACCCAAGTCGGCCATGCGATCAACACCAACCTCAACCTCCACCTAGGCACCGTGAGTTCTCCTGCTACTGCCGCTTTCAAGTATCTAACATAATATCTAGCTCTTGAAATTATCGGGCACAATGAGGGGATTAAACTTAAAGCCCTCACGGGTCTACCAAACAGCATCGCGACTCCTCGAAACGGGCAGCATAAGTCAGCCACCACCGTGGTTCAAGACCATTGGATCGATCCCTCCTTCAGAGATCCTAACTCGCACTCAACCTGTGCAGCATCGAGAAGTCACGCGAAAGTCAAAAATTCGCAAGCCCAGCAAAATGTTTCGACCACAGCCGATCGTGTACGAGGAGGATAAGTTACGGCTGGAGTTCTACGGTGATCACCCATGGGAGTTGGCTAGGCCGCGGATCGTGTTAGAAAATGATGGGAAGGATGGTCAGAAGTGCGATTGGAGCCGGATACAGCAGCCTGGGAGACAGCTGAATGGAGAGAGGTGTGTTCTGGGTATCATTTCTATGCGGATCCAAGATTTAACATCATGATAGCGTTGTTCAACGGCAGCTATGGCTCATCAATAATACCGGGCTGAGCAGCAGTCAAGCATACGACCAAGCTCGCAAAGAGTTCTATGCTCTACGACATGAGGAGGAAGTCGAGCGAAAAGTACAGCACGAGGAGGCATTATGGACGGGGGCGTACTTCGGAAAGGGAGCTATTGAGGTCGGAATGGAACTCGAGGATAAGGCGTACGAGTCTTGGAAGGCGTGGGCTACGAAGGAAGTCCAGGCTATGGCAATACAGAGAGATTCGGCGTATACTGGAGTTGAGACAGAGGATGAGGAGGTAACTGCTGAGATCACTGAAGATGGCGAGGCGGAAGCGGCGCCCGCACTTATATGATGGATGTTCGATAGATGATGTCTGGATGATAGAATGTACAACATTTGGGATTCGCCCTGTATATACAGAATCTGTGTTCATCGGATTCCTTACTACACGAGAATAGTGTTCTCTATGATATCGGCGTAAGGGAAGCCTAATCCAAGGATGTAGTTTTAGAACTTTCACACTTTTGACTTAAAATAGTGAAGAACTTGATATCTTCCATGGTATTGGACATCTCCATCTAGCAAGACTATTCAACCAGAAATCCCACCCACTCCACTTTCTTCCTCCTTCCACCCCCATCTCCATCACCATCCCCATTAATCCTCCTCGCCAACGCCTCCCACTGCACAAGAAACCTATCACAAACACCCATCCCAAGCAACACCTTTCCACTCAAGCTCAAAGTCTTGACTCTCGCCCAGCTCTCCACATAAATAGTCTTCATCTTCCCCACGGGCGCCACTCCAAAGAACTTCAGAAACATAGCAGCCAGCACCACCATGACAGCCGTTGCCGGTCCATTCGTGATAAGGACATCCGGGTATTCAAAAGGTACAGCTTTCGACGTCCTCGCTGTTTCGACCAGGGCTCGTAGACAGCCAATGAAGCACCGCAGAGACGAAAAAGGCGTGGAGTACAATGACTGATGGATCTTCCTTGCTCTCGGCACGGTCTTGACATCCCACGTCCCAGTCTCCACACTCGTCTCTTCAGCTTTCGTAGGTTCAAAATCCAGATTTTGATCTTGGTCTTGCCTCGAGTTGGTATTTTTCGACTGGATAATCCGCTCAATTTCCAGCGCTTTCCCGGTCGAGAAACTGTCACCGGAAGATACGATGTACGTCCTGTGCGTGTAGCGGCTGGGATCTATGTCTCGAAGTAGGGACATCATCTCTGCTGTGTGCCCACCTGAGCCTAGGACCACGACCATGTGCGAGACAGACTTTTTGGAGCATTTCGAGCGTCGACGTGAAGTTGAGGGGAGGATGTAGAGGAGACGAAGCTATATCTTGTTAATGTCTAGAAGCTTTGATTGGGGAAGAGTACTTACGAAGGCTGTAGGGATCAGAATGAGGAGTAGAGCCACCAGTAGGCGCAAGGCTGAGAGGATCATGATGGGCGGCTGGGGCAGGCCGTTGCGATTCGGGGCTATTATTTAGATACTCTGTCCATCTAAGACCCAAGAATCGTCATTGGTGCTATGGCAGGAATTCTACTGAGTAAGTCATTGTTCGTTGGTGTCGTGGTCCTAAGTTTCAAAAGCTGTCTGCGAAATGAAAACTGTCAAGTCTCGGAGCTGTCCCCGATAAGGAAGCCGATAAGAAGGAGGAAGGAAATGAACTCCACAATGACTTTCTTAAGGTCTATAATTGTGATTTTTGTTAGGCAGATGTCTAAGTAAGCTGATGTTCAGAATTTAGATCACCAATTGTGAAGTTTCCTCGTTTTATTGCCTTCTAAATGGTCGAGATGTGGTACCAAGGCGAGGCTATGGGGGTTCGGGAAGGCTGACACTCGCTTCACTACCTAGGTATGAAAACATCTCGGGATACCTGGCGAAGCAGTTCACCTATTTATATAGCTTTAGACATTTACTGCGACAGATTTTTCCTAACGGGATGTATTTTGAGACTTTTGCTTACAAACCTTACCGCAGAATAAGGTTGGGCAAGATAAAACCCACAGTTTTAAAGTCACTGTTTCAACCTGTGAGATTGAAGGCATTGAGGGCATGAGGAAGCCAGTAACTTGCAAGATCATCATTCCGTCTCTGCCAATGAAGTAGCAAGTTGAAATGTAATCCTGATGAAGTTACAGTTTCAATTAGAGAATATCGCTCCACAATTTCTCAACCTAAGCCATGGTATTTTAAAGCCCAACGATAGGCCTAGATGAATGAATCTCTATTATGAAGGTACTGTATGATCCGACCTGATGACCTAAGAAACCCATTCGTTCGTCGATCAAGCGCAGCCGTACCACCCTTCCAATAATGCTCCCTTGCTTGCTTGATCGCAAAAATGCCCAACGCCATGCTACATTCTGAAAACATGAAGATTTCCCATCCCAACTTGGTACAGAGAAGAAGTAGAAGTAGAGTCCGAGACGAAGTTCAAAGTTAGTAATTCCTCGAGACTCCCATACTGTCCAGCCGCCTACAGCTCTTCATCTCCATCTTCCGCGCCTGAGCCATCTTTTCGCCATCCTGGTAGAACCAGCCCTGCGCTTGGTTGACCAGATCCTGCCTAGCTGCTTCTTCTTGCTGACATTCTAGGTTCAGTCTTTGCACGAAGTTTATCTCGGCTGACTGGTCGAGTTTCGAGAACTGAGACGGCGTATAGCCTTCTACTTCGCTAGGGTTTAGATAATAGTCTACCTTCCATTTCCGTGTATGGCGATGGAGAGTGTGAGGTGGAACGGCGCTGTCGAATCGCATTGTGGGCCCTTGAGTTGATTCTCCAGAGAAGAGGGATGAGAGGATCGGTAGTATCAGTATGAAGAGTAATGGTAAAAGTCCCATAAGCGTCGATTGGAACGAAGCAGGTGGTGCATCTGGCGCATTCGGATCTCTTGGTCTTCTTCTCGGCCTCGCTCCACCGAATTGATGAACTCTGATTCCAGGACCGCCTCCCATATTGAACACAAATCCAGGCCCATTGTCGAATCCTCCACCTGTGAAATATCAGTTACTATGCCGTAACCATGAATTTGCAAGACTTACCACCAAAAGGACCGAATCCACCTCCAAGTCCACCACCACCGAAGAATCTGCTGAACATCTCCTCCGGACTTATCTCCTCCTCCCACATAGACCCTCCTCCTCCTCCACCACCACCACCACCATCACCACCACTCGCCCTCGGTGTCCCCCTCGAGAACCCAGAAAACGGACTCTGCTGGGGCGCACCCCCTCCAAACCTGCTATCCGGATCCCCACCATGCCTATCAAACTTCGCCCTCTTCTCCTTATCCCCTAGAATCCCAAAAGCCCTACTGACCATCTTAAAACACTCGTCCGCATGCTCATGGCCATTCTTATCCGGATGCGTCAGGAGACTGATCTTCCTGTACGCCTTCTTGATATCGGTATCCGTGCATGTTGTCTTCACAGATTCGAGGTTCAGGATGTCGTAGAAGGCCAGCGGGTTGCATTTCCGTATCCGCAAGATCTCGCGCCTGTGTTCCTCCTTTACTTCCTTGTCTTGGTTCCCTTGCTTGTGTTCGCGCGAGCGCGCGGAGCCATTGGGCTGCTTCGCATCAGCGCCGGAGGCTGTTGCTGCCGGCATTGCGCAGCGATTTTATGGGGATTTCTCAACGATGGGGGAGGGAGCTGGGAGAGCGTTGGATGAGGTGCGTGCGAGCTGGGGAGGTTCGATGGAATGAATGTTTGCTCGTCGTTGGAGGGGAGATTTTTGTTTTGGCCAGATGCACTTGCGTCTTTGGCTTGGAATTGATCGATAAGATCTACAGCAGTCACATGATGACCCTAGCAAGGCTCCATGACGAGGTTTACAGCTTTAGTTCCTTCTCCCCCTTCAACTTGACATTCTTGCAAAAACAACACCCAAGAGTCAGTTCAATTTAATTACAACAAAAGCTGAGATGTCGTCGGAAGTACCAGACAAAGAAGAAGTCAAAAAGGCTTCCATTTCCTACGCAATGGATTGGGGCAGTAAGTAAACTTTCTCAGCCTTCCCTCCTCACTGTAACCATATCAACCCCCTCAAGTCTAATTCCAATTCAATTGACACTTCACCCCAACTAACCTCTCCTCAGAATCTCCCCTTCCCCCAACCCTCCTCGCAACACTCATCACCGCCCTCCACGCCCGGCCCTTCCAACCCCTCCCCATGCTCTTCCCGCCCGTCCTCCTCTTCAGCACCTACCTCAACCTCTCGTCCTACCAGGTCGATTCCGCGGGCCTGACAGCCGCGTGGTCAGGCCTGTACCTCCTGCTCGCGCGACGCCGCAAGGTCGCGGGCTCAAGCTTCAGCTCTAGAATCGGGAATAAGTTTGGCGCGAGGGGGCTGACGAGGGGTTCAGCTATGGTGTTGGCTGGTGCTAATGTGTTGGGGTGTGGTATTACTTATGCTTTCGGGAGGAGGAGTACGGAGAAGAGAGCTCCTTAGGTTGGTGGCTTTGGAGGTGGGGATTTTGGCTTGGTTTGAAGATGTTGATGTGTATCTTGGGAGGAAAGGTCTGAGGCGGGTTGTATTATTGTAATTATATCGGACCACAGGGTCATGAAAATGGGATGGGAGGGAAGGATCGGTTGTATCAATTAATGTTAAAGTAAATGACAACAGCAAGCAGCAACGAGATCAGAGATTCGGAGGCTCCGAGTCTGTTTGTTGATGTCTCGTATGCAAGTGATTGAAGGGCCTGCTGGAATCCCGGCTTGTTATTCGGGGGTGGTAGCTAAGTATCTGTAATTTCTCCTTCTCTTCTCGTATGTCTTGATGTGCTTTAGAGGAATATGTAGCAAAGTGTCATCTATCGAACAAGCTTAAACAGAAGGGTGTCCGATAGCTCAGTCAAATTGAAGTAGCTTAGAGAATGTGCTGCTAAAGGAGAAAAGCTCGTTGATTGAGTACATAGCCGTGACAGCAAAAGCCCCCAAGCCCTCTCCGAACTTGAATTGGACATATCTTGAATTGAAGACGGCACAGTCTCTGCACTTACCTGCATGTCTCTGCTATTTCAGAATCAAAATCTTGCAGCACAATTCAAACATGGGCTCTGACCAAAAGTAGTCTTCCTCCATGGAGAGACTCAACGTAGTCAATGATGCTATGTAGGACCTCGGTTCAAAAGCAAGTAACAGGCCGTAGAGGCTCTATGTTGGAGCTTCCGTCTGCTTTCCTTTGTGCTTGATGTTCAAAACCTTTCCGAGGATTGGCAAACCATCTGTATATTATGATAGGAGAGACAAGTCTGCTGATGCACTATCCGTCGATACAATTGTTTGTGAAGATCATGGTTCTCCATGTGCACATTTCAAGAGCTTCAGAAGGTACGCCTTTTCCTTTTCTCAAAGCATCTTGCAAGCTTTATCCTGCCGCTGCCAGCTCCACATCAACCAGTGTCAGTAGAGATTCTTAGCCTGCGCAGTCAATTTAGACCTATTCAGCTGAGTTTGCATTGACTTAGTTACTCATCGTACTGCGGAAATATTAGTAGTTCTGTGCCCAAGTCAGTAACTCTGCATTGAAAAATTGCAAGGAATCGCTTATTGTTAGATGAACAATTGAACAACTGCAGAGAACCTTCCAAATTAGACACACGATCATCCAGTTCCAGGATCACGCGAGCAAGCACGCATGCACATGAGCTGACGCTCAGAAGGCAAGATCTCTTTTAATACTCAAACAGGCTCCCTGACTTGCCCAAAAGAGAAGAGCCAAATGCAGTAACAAAGAAAACGAAGAAAAGACGCAGTCAGCTGTCTATGCCTGCCCGAAAGATGCTCCCCACCCAATGCAATCTAGCAAGCAAGCAAGCAAAATATCTCACCACCCTAAACTCCGTGCGTCTTGCATGGCATCCATAGACCGCCGACGACTTTCTAATAACCTCAGCAATACCGAGGTGCTGTGCTGTGTTGTACGCGCCATAGCAAAAAAGATTTGCAAAGCAGAAAAACACCATTACACCATGCTTTATGATCTTTCCCAACATGCATTCCCGTAAAAACACCTTTTTGTTTCCGTTCTTTCTCGCCAAATCAAATTTGGGAGCACAACTTCCAGTGACTAGCCCAAGACAGACTGGCGATCCAAATAATTAGAACAATCGCTGCCAAGATGAAGAATTTTAAGATTTTGCGATCTCGATCGGTGATGTTGCTTGGTGTGGCTTGCCTGGTGAAGAGATTCCGAAGACACGAGATGTCGAAGCCGGCAATATATTGCAGATCACATTCTCGGACCTTGGGCTCTGCGTATCCTCGATATTCCTCAACAATAGCTGCGTGTCAAGTTAGCATTGCTTTCTTTGAATGGTTTGAGTTGGGCCAATTCCCCGAGAGTTTGGAGTTGAAGTATGATTTCAAAGTTGCAAGCAGGTCTCGAGAAATTGCAGCGGAAGCTACACTACACATACCTTGAACATCCCACTGAGCAACATGCCTAATGACGGCAACAGCACATCCAGTTCGATGCTTGATGCCAGTCAGCGTTTGTCAGGAGGGCCCATGATGTTTGCAATACCTTTCCATGATTACAATGAATGAGAATAGGGTGGTTTGCTTCATCGAGGACAATCTCCATGATTGATTGCATCAGCTCCTGGGTAATCTCCACTTTCTTGGTTCCCGGCATGTCAATGACTTTGTGCTGGATTTGGTTGTTCTTGAGGAAGCCCTTGAACTCCGGTCCGAAGTCCTTCTTGACTAGAGAGCTGGCCCGGATATCAGCATCTGAAGTCAATAGAGTGGAAAAGTACTTACATGACTGTCTTCAATCGGAGGGTCTCAAGATACTGGAAGTCTTCAACCATAGGCCAGCTACTACGGAAGATCTTGCTAGGAACAACAACACCAAAGTTGACTGGGCGGCCATCTTCCTTTGCCTTTGTGGTTACTTTTGCTGCTTGGAGGTTGTCGGTGACTACTTAGATGTCAGTCAACTTGTACGTGACGCTGTGTTTTAACCAAGCGGACTGCTGCAGTTGGCACCTATAATCATTTTCACAAAGACATCGACTATGGGTTAGAAGATCCTTAGAGAAACCGGAAACGTGGGGAGCAAGGGGAACTAGGGGCAGAAGGCTAAAGGAGAGACCAAAAACTTACTGTGCAAGCCAAATTCTTCCGAGGAAGGAGGAAATGTGTCTAAAGACCGACTCAAGCTGGCCGTCGATGACTGCGTCGATGGCTGCGTAGTCTCAACACCTGCAATTGTGCTTTGTGTCTTACACTGGTGCACCTTCTCGTTCCCATCTACACTGCTCTCTCTTGAGCTGGACGACAGCGTAATATTGCTCCTATCCACAAACTCCTGCTCCTCCACAAAAAGCCTAGTTGATCTTCTCGACATCTCGCTCTTGATCTCTGTTGAGCCCATCTTGTTCTTGTCTAGACACCTTCTTTATTATGGTATCTCTCGAACACGGTCGTCGTTGTGATTGTGGCAGTTGACGCTGAGACCGGTCGAGATCGAACTCCTCCCAAGACAGGATTCTGCTTGGATAGAATGTCTTAAAGGAGCCCGCGATTAACGCGCTGGGTATTGGTTTGGATTGAAGGCATGGTGGGATGTCTTCTGTCCGGAGGAGGTTGAGATGGGGTTGTTGTTCGAAGTGGAAGAGATAGAAGTGCAGGTTGCAGGCTCGAGGGTCGGCAGAGGCAGACAGCAGGCGTGGTATGTTCAAGGAGTTCACTTTCAGTGTGTGATTTCATAGCATGGCTTAACCAGTCGTTCGGTGCCAGTATTTGAAGAATGAGGTTCGAGATGCAAGTCTAGGAGGACCGGATAGTCTTAAGCGTGCAGGCTAGAGCCCTACGGCCACCACCATAGGTGACCTGCAGAGGCACGATTGCTGTTGGAGGGAAGATGCTGCTGATCAAGCATCCAAGACGAGGAAAGAAGATGTATTACAGTACAGTACCGTACCTGGTTGACAGTCCGCTATCAGGTCAATGGGGATGGGGATGGGAATGGGAATGGGAAGTTTGGGAGACTGCAAGGATGACCAGTCTCCACAGTGACAAAGAGACGAGGCTGAAGAGCTCGACTGGTTGATTGTGGCGATAACCAAGCAGGAGAGCCAGTCAAGAAAGACAAGGCGCGATTTCATCGAAGAGCCGGACTTAGCGGACGTGACGAGAGAGCCCAACCCGGCAATCAGGGACCGCCACTACATCATTATGCATTGTGAAATCGGGAATGTGATTGTTATGCAGCGTATTATGCAGAATATTATGCAGGGCATTGTGCATTGCAAGGGTCCTCGTCCACTCCCCAGCCTCTAGCGCAGCCTCATCCTGGTGACAGCCCATCACTTTAGTATATTGATCGATTCGTACCTTATTACTTACCCAAGACTACTTTATGTGAGTCTCCAAAAGAGATCCATTTGGGGCACTTGTTGACTATCTCAGCGGCAGCTAATGCCCTCTTTTTCCTCCTTCGAATAAATGTACTGAGAAACACGTTCTCACACTCGAATAAGGGCACACATTCACTGAGAGGTAGGACATGCAATTCGCTCATTACAATGTTTCTGTTTTCTGGGCGTCTCATGCCTGCCTATCTATGTTAGGCTATATCTCAGCCAAATCCATCCCCGATTCCGCAGCCATGCAATTTATTTCCCAGAGAACGCCGCAACACACCAACTCCAGGACAATGTACCTTTCATGACCTATTCATCTGCGGTTTCCATTGCCGTACTTTCTGTTGTCGTGCTTCCAGTTGCTTGCAGTCTTGCCGCTCGGGCTGCTGCTCGCGTCTCCGTTCTCCATTGCTCAATTCTTGCCTGCAGCTCGGGCTGGGGAATGACATCCTCTATCCTAAGCGGTGCGCGACTGTATGGGTCATTGGGATCACTGAGGAGATGGCTGCGAATGGTACTTCTATCCATAATCTGCCTGCTGATAGGCAACATCACAGGGTCTGTCATGAGCGTCGCCATGAGTGGGTCCATGAACTCCTCAGGAGGCTCCCCCATGTCCTGATCTTCTTGCTCGTCGTCCAACTTAGCAAGTCTAAATCGCTCCTTAAGCTTCTCGAACTCAGCTATCCCCTCGCTAGATCTGAGATTGTACCGAGTGATGATGCGTATAGCGGCATCGAAATTCTCTGGCTTGTAAGACCGGCCATCACGGGCTACCGCCTGAATGAAATTTTCAGACACCCCAAGGTTAAGATAGATGTCGAAGAATTCACATAGCAGAGTCTTCGGCTGAAAGGCGTATTTCTTAGGATCATCAACTTTCAAGTTTGCTGATTTTGGACCGACAAGAGTATCGAGGGTATAGTTGAGCATAGCAGCCACTCGATCTACGATCTCTGGCATCGTGAACGAGGAGCTCAACGTTTTAGTGAAGAGCTTCATCATGGAAACCGTTTCGTTGGTCAGCTGCATGTACGATTGCGCTTGACTTTCTGCAGTTGCAAGCTCTTCTTCTTTGGCAGTTCGTTCATCTGGCGTAAAGGTGGCAAGAGGGTTTCTTAACTCTTGTTGAAGATCGTGAATCTTTGGGAACTTGGTGAGAGCCTCATCCAAAACGTAGGTGGCATCGTTCAAGAGCAGATTGACGAATCTCAGGAAGAAATCCGTGTTCATTCTAGGACATGAATTAGGATAATCAACAGGCCCCTCAAATTATTATTAACTGACCTGCTTTCTTGAGTCAAACGTTGTTTGTAAACATCATTCGTCCATATGCACTTGATGACCTGGAATATTTCATATCGAATGTTGAATTTGTCGTAGAACTGGGTATGTGCGCCTGTAGACTCAACCTCTATAAAGATATCAGCAGGAAGTCTCGCGGGAAGAAAAAGGCAGGTGCTTACCAATATAGAATTTCATCAAAGCATGTAGCAAGTGATCGTTGGCAAACTTCAGACCGATCAAAGAGTCACCAAGAACCCCTTTGGTCCGGTGGTAAACTGGCCAGGTGCCATTGAACAGAAGAGAGACAAGTTTCGCCTTTAGGTATGGGTTCTTGATGTAGTCGGAATTGGTCAGGAAGGTGATGCAGAGCGCGATAAGCTCATCCCCTACTGCGGAGATCATCACGTCGGGGATGTATCTGAATAATGTTAACGGAAACTAACTTAAGCTAGCATGGACAATGCTCACCTAAAAACGAAGTTGAAGTTTCCTACAATATCCTCCAAGACGTATTCGGGCAAGTACTTGAAAGCATCTGGCTGCTCGTCTGGCAGGGGCAATCTAGAATTGTCAGCAACTCATTGCGAGGCAAAAATTAGCAAAGCTTACTGGATGGTCTTGTCTGGTGTATAGTTTGAGGTAGTCGCAACTCTAAGAAGCCAGACCGTGACAACTCTCATGAACATTAAAGACTTGGCTTGCATGACTTTGTCGAATAAGACCCCTTCGATGGCAAATTTGAGAGACATTGACTTGTCTAAAACTTCGTTGAATCTCTTCAGTTGCTCCTCGAATCGTGCCATATTCATAGGTGACTACATCTGGTAAGTTTAATTCTGGAGTAAGGCCGAGGCAAGGCTTACATTGGCGAACTTGGGTCGCTCTGCTTCAAGCTCTGCTACTTTACCTGTCAAGTACTTGATATCCTTATCAAGAGTCTTGAGCATACTGTTGGTAGCTTCACTACCATAGTGATGTGCAGCAAGGGTCAAAAAGAAAACCTCCGATATGAAATTTGAAGTACCTGAGACTTCAATATCGTAGTATTCGTCAGAAGCGGTTTGATCGGCGTTCAGCTTGGTCTCCTCCTTGATGTCAACCCGAGGCTTCCGTCTCAAATACTCGACGTCAATTCGGTCTACTTTTGAGAACATAGTATCCATAAACGGCTCACACAACCCATCAAGGACAACTGTGACATTCATCAAGAACCCATCTGTGGACAACTGAGTGGCATCTGGACGCATAGCTCGGCGTTTATGATTTGAGTTCACGATGTACGCAAACCACTGCAACGTCTGATTCTTGGCCTCTGGGCTTGCGCGCACGAGCTGGTTAATGATGTCGAGAAGATCTCTCTGATGAGATTGGAGAGTCAATCTCAATGCCTCCTGCGAGGTACTAATATGTCTCTTATCCATTGTCTTTGGACCAGCAAAGTATTCCTTGGTTACTTCGGGCTGCAGAGGGGAGATTCTGAAGAATGGACCGAGGAGTGTGTGTTTCTCAATGCCAGGTGCCGAGGTAGCCATCTGGAACAACGGATCCATTGCAATGGCTGTGGCAATTGGCTTGAACTGGCAGAGTCCTTTAAGTGCCTGTAACAAGTCAGATTGGTCTCGAAAATTTTGCCACGAGAACACATTTCCTGTACTTACGTTGACATGGGGTTTGTAGTTGTCATTCATGGTCATATTTGAAAGCTGTAGACTGATGCCCGAGACCGCTCTTGTGATCATTGGCTTGACGGATTCGTCTTCTTCAAATCTACTCACTAACTCGGTTAAGAAGTCAGGGCAGATACCCATCTCTTCTCCGCCTTCAAACAACAGATAAGGCGTCAGAGAGTCAGTTGCCGCGTTTGGGATACGGCTGTAATCCATCAGTTTCATGATTCATCATGGTTTTCCAACAATTCTGCAGGACCTACCCGTATAGCTCTGGCATTTCTACGGCAAAAATGCAGTTGCTCATGCACAATCGTTTGGCCTCCTTCAACACCGCATCCTTTGCACCCGCATATCCCCGGAGTCCTTTCAGCGCTTTAACTACTCTCTTCCAACAAGGCAGCAGGTAATCCAACACCGATTTGTGGTGTGGGATCGTCGAGGAAGCCTCGAGAAGGGCAGAATCCAGTCGTTCTTTTGTCAGCAGCACCGGGACCTCGTCCTCTATCAGCTCTTGCCTCAAATTTGGTAGGAAGATGAGCTTGTGAGATCCTTCCATCTTCCGCTGGGGATCCAAGGTGATCCGGAAGATGCTGCCCAGAGTTCTGTTCTCCCACTGCTCGATCGGCTCGTCGGCTGCAGGGACGGTCGAGCTTCGGGGAAGTCGAGGGTTTGTCTGCGCATCGAGTTCAGCTCGGTTTCTCTTCAATGTCGAAGCTGCTGTATCAGGAATTCTTACAGTAGAAGGAGCTGTAGGCATGGTCGCAGCACGGGCTTGCGCACCCAGTTTTGTGAAGGGGTTGGGATTATCGGCTGGTTTGGGAGATGGCGCTGCCTTCGAGATCTGTATCTTTTTGGAGGGAGTTTGGGTAGATTCGGAAGGCGTACTCTCAGTCGCAGGAGAAGAGGAAGATGAGGCACCCGCCTTCTCTCCTTCGGATTTAGGAGTCGGGGTTCCAGAGAGCTTCTCCATGCGTCGTTTGCGGATCTGTAATCAATAAATTAGCCACCTCGCACAGTAGGTATCCACCCCATTCAGACTTTCCGTACCTGGTCCATTTTCTCCTTGTCTGGGGCCTCTGGCATATTCGGGGCAGGAGGCTGAGGATCGTTCTCCATGATGGGCGAATGTGCACCGGTAGTGTGATATGTGATGGTCAAGTTGCTGTAAGTCGACGAGGAGCAGACTTGATGCAGAGATGCCAGCCTTATGCCACCTGAAGAGGCGGGTGGGCTTGTTGTGACGTTCAAGCGAAGGCTGTGGAAGCGATAAGCTAATCGTCCCGAACCTGTACAGGGGTCTGACTGCGTCAATAGGCTGAGCGGGCTGGCTCGCGAACTTTCCCTGGTGAGGCTGAACTTGACTTGACCCAGAACCAGAACCAGAACCTGTACCTGCACCAACACACACCTGCACCAATCCCGCCAATTCTTCTTGTTGTCATTGCGTTCTTTCCCTCTTCCGTGTCTCTGCAGAGCATCATGATCCCATGGCTCCTATCCGCGGCCGCCGCAAGCAACTCACATGCTTCTACTGCAATACTCGGTCTGGTATCAAGTACGATGGGATCAGGCAGTGGGAGTGCACCTATTGCGACGCCCAAAACTATCTCGACGAGGTGAGTGCTGGGTGGATAGCGATCTCAACATCATGCTAATATGGTGCGTCTAGAATGGCGATATTACCGATCCACCGGTAGCTACAGAGCTGGCAGCCCCAGCAAACCTCCAATACTCGACGCGTCCAGTTTCCCCCGAGATCTGGGAGCATGATATCTTCTGCGCAACATGCCTGAAGAATCAACACATTGTAGCTGCGGCCATAGCTGAATACCCATTCGACACCGACACGCGCCGACCGGGCTATCTCCGAGATGAGCGCGAATACAACAAATACAAGCTGGGACTCGAGAATAGGTTTCCTCAAGTCTGTGGAGACTGCGAACCCAAAGTCCTCTCGCAAATGCGCCAGGCAGGCAAAACAGCCAAAACAGACCATCTTCGACGGATGATGGAAAAGTCTCGAGAAGCAAAGTCAGCCCCATCCAAAGGTGTATCGTTTTTTGGAATTGTCTTATCCTTTACTCGATTACTCTGGTACATGAGCATTATTGGGCAATTTCTATGGGATATTGCTCCTATTCTAGACATGGTTCGGACTGAAATCGTCTCCAACGCGCAGCTCTCATCCTCACTAGCGCCTGTTTTGAATTCTGTTACGACTGTCATTGCTGTCTGCAAAACCACTACTTGGGCTCGATATAGTCTGATATGCGGCTTCGCATCAATATGGTGGAACCCAGAGTTCGATCCAGTAACAAAGGCCTTTAAGAAGCGCCTAAAGGGTTTCGACGTCTGGTATACCCATCAACTCATGATGATCGTTTTGAGAACGGTCTTCTACTACGCCATAAGGAAAAATGCTCCAGTCGATCCCATAGCGCATACAACCCTCGCAGCGCATAGTGCTGCCCTGGTTGTATTCTCATACGTACGTAAATTGATTTCGTCATCCTGGCCTTTTTCTAATTTTGACAGTTAATCAACTCTGCGACTAGCGCGATCAAGGTTGACAAAGCCCCTTTGTGGGCCAACACTCCAGAGAAACTAGCAAATATCGGACCTAGCCCAAGCTCGAGCTCTCCAAACGGTTCAAGAGGCATGGAGACTTTAGGGGACCTCCTAGATGAGATATCACGAGATATTCGTCCGTCAGATTCACAACCACTCCACTCTTATCCATCCCCCGGATCATCTCCGTCATCTAGCCCTCCCGCAACCTCCCAAACGCGAACTCCAGCGCACTCTCGAACATACAACTCTCAAATACACAGCCCTCAAGTAAGAATACCATATGCAGCAGACGAGATGGAATGGCTACCTACCGTATCCCAAACTTCATCGTTCCGAGTCTTCACCCCTCCCTCAAGACCCCAAACGGCGCAAAAGTTCGGCGAATCACCTGTGGGCGACCAGCCATCGCCATTCTGGTACAAAGTACCACCGGCTCCAATCGCACCGGCACATAGAGTCCGCAACCCACCAAACAAGCCGACATTCGTATCTCAGCAAGTGAAAGAGAATTTCTTCACAAAACCCTCAACGAATTTCAGTGTCGATCCTGGGAGAAATGGGATGGAGATGAAGCAGCAATCTCTCTTTATTCCAGAAAACCCGAATCCGGAAGGAGATTTACTCTCGGGTATGATGGGCTCTATATCGATAAGCGAAGGAGACGCTCCGAGACATAAAGACGTCTCGTCTAGGATTGGCGTGGCTATGATCGGAGTTGTGGCAGTGGGTCTAGCATCCTGGTGTATATACCAGTTTTGAATGTGAATAGTTCATGGTATAAATTGGTTTCATTGCATTGGATGAGAATACGTTCATAGATAATGAATAACGATTGACTAAGCCGGTCCACAAGATCCATTTAAAGTTTCAAAAAACTCTAGCAAATGGGAATCTAGCCCAAGTCCCTAGATGATGATGACGTATTCACAACCCGGAGTGATCATTGGCAGTTCAAGAATGTGGTTCGGTGACTTCAGTGGACCTCTGACCATGATTTTTTCTGGGCCATAGTGAGTTTACAGTATCCCACTATCTCCTCGAGCTTAACACGTTGAGCTAGCTGGCGATATTCGACAGGTGCGGTGGGAGTGTCGGCATTGACAAGATCTTTGGGACGGAAAGGACAAACTCGTAGATGATTATGCCAATCTTTCATTTGACAACTTGGTTCAGTAGTAGGATACTGTAATGCGTATACGTAAGTTCTGAAGAAAGGCATCAGGGGGAGCTTCTTGTTCTGCGAGCTGTTCGTCTGGATCAGATGTATCTTCAGATTTGTTGATTGCAACTTGGGGTATGATTGCTTATAGCTTGAGTGCCTGTAGCTTGAGGTGGTAGTGTGTAGTTGCTCCAAGAAGGAGAAGATGTGAGCTGTATGTTTGGGTCACGAGTAGATGGAGCTAAATAATTTTAGCAAATAATGAAGATATTCTTGCAAATAAATGAAACTCTCTACCTTAGGCAGTTGAAGCTACTGACTATGCCTGATGTTTACATCGTTGCAGCTTGTGTGCCTTCTTTTGTCCCTCTGGTGCATGGCCTTGCTGACCACCTTGCTGAACCGGTCCTTGGTGAGATTGGAGTTGGACTGTACCAAATATGGATGTTCGGAGAAACACTGTTGTTTTTCAGACCCGCCGATACTCTTTGGGTGATATGGCTCGTAAACTGTTAACGAAAACGGTGAAAAGACATGCTTGATTGACTTAGTCCGGTTCATTAGTCGGGCATCAAGGTGGTCGACACCTACGTCTCTGGCATAACTTTTGATGAGGTCTAGGTCCCCTGCACCATGACCCAATGCCTGGGACACTGCCAAGGAAGGGGCTGTCAGCGTTCCAGCTTTGAGGTCCGAAAGGTCTGAAGCTGCACCATTATTGACCGCATGAGAAGTTGCCACAACAACCGCTACTATTGCTGCAAGCCACTTTACCAAAACACAATTTTCTTGTAGCCCAGGTGCAGGTATCCCAGGTATAGTTCGATGGCGATAATCCAGCTTCATCAGAAGAGGGCGGTTTGCCCAGTCAGATTTGAATGGTAAATAGTGCCTAGGTGTTGTATGATCAGAGGTCCAGTGGTAGTAGCTCGCACAAACAGGTTGGGTATCTACCGGTCTGCGAATTCTGTGCCAGAGAAGCGGTATTATGCGCCGGCGCTGATGTGCTGTGGGATGAGTTCAGGCGCCGCCATACCGAGGTCAATGTCGGAATCGTACTCTTACATCGTGAAAACTAGCAGGCGATGGGGATCTTTGTCACGGTTATAAGTTGTTGTCGAAAAAGAAGTAAACAACGGTTGTGGTTGGGGAATGGGAGGAATTGAAGGACAGAGGATGAGGAGGATGGTGGTGGAGTGGAGAGAGAAGATGGCGAGGAAGGGAAGATAGATTATGCAATGGGCTGCTCCCTCTACCGCAAGAATTCCCCTTCTCATTTGGGAAGTAGCAATGGTTGACGTTGGTGGTACTACATAAATTCCAACTGTGCCTACACTGGCTCGATAGCTATGAATTCTCGCTTAGCTGCCCCGTAAGTCAACAGGAGAGCAGATCCTAGCGTAAGAAACTCCTGTATGTAATCAAGCCAAGAAGAAGAAAAAGCATTATCAGTGGCATGAGGAGACTAATGTTCCGTCCAGTTGGAGTAGTATAGTGGCTTTGCTGCTCCTCCACATTTTGAGATTCCCGCCAATGAACCATATTGGTCATAAGCTCACCCTATCATGCGTAATATCTGCATGGCTGGATTAAAATTGATTAGTTAGACTACTTGACGATGGTGGATCTATTTCTGCTATTGTTTTGTACAGGATTGTGTTGTACGGTATGGAGATGATGTTGATGACAGATAATACTTGGCTAGGCAGCGCGCAGAGGATACTAGATCTTACTCCGAATAAAATGCTTTCTTCTTGATATGGTCTACAAATTTGGCGAGGGTGCAAGGTACTGATAAGTTTACCATCCTGCACAACCTCTTGAGACGCCATTGTTATTGTCTCGCTTAGACTAGAAATACAGAAAGGGGCTCGGATAATCCTCTCCCGAAACCCGAAATATCAAAGGTGGGGTAGGATTGATGGAGGGGTAAAAAGAGCATCACATGCAGGTGTCGAAAGAGCTCTCTTCGCCGTCGAGAATTGATGCTATTCCATATCTTGGGACTCCATTAAAAGCTTACCTATCTGGAGAATTATCCCAGTCTGACCTCTCCCTCAAGTGGTTACTGATTGTTTTACCCCATTCACAACAGCCATCCCGCGTTTGACTATACACAGTTTTGTCTTTGCACAGCATTCACGATGCCTGACCCTCTACAAGTCGAGCAAACCTCACCAGTTACTTCTGATAAAGAATCAGAAGTCCGTCGCTACGATCCCTCAATCTACTCGACTCCCTTCTCGAAACTACCCAACCCAAAGCGAGTATGGCTCGGATCACCGTCTTCTTCGTTGGAAGGTCTAGGTACGCTCTAAAGCACCCATACCCACCACTATACTATACCACTATACAGAGAAAATCACCTAGATCGTATAAAAACCTAACTCAAATAGGTCGTCTCTCGCTCTTGACCCCAGAAGTCGTCTCAGCAGCAGCGGCTTCTGAAATCAAAACAGGTCGACGAGTCGGCTTGGGCTGGGATATGACTAAACTAGAGTATTCACAGTTCGGGAGACAGAATTTAGGACATAGCATTATCCCTCTTATGGTTCCCGGAGGACCTGGTCTTGGTGCTTGTTTTGATGATGCGTATAACATGAATCCTCGTGAGTGACAATATTCCACTTTTCAAGTAACTTCACCCTACAATACTTCTGTTCTCCGATGAGCGACACTCAATCACTGGACTTGGAGCTGTAGAGTGTTAACTTTCAAACAGAGCAAAGCAGTCAATGGGACGGATTCAGACACTACTCACAACCTCGAGACCCAAAAGGTTCTTCCACCTCCTCGGACAGAGTTTTCTATGGCGGGACGACCATAGCAGACATCATGGACACCAAGAACCATCGGATTGGCCTTCAGCACTGGGCTAGTGAAGGCATTGCCGGTAAGTCTTTGGCCTTTCCTTCATTTAAGGTTCCGTGTCACGTCTCCCAAAATGTCAGGTATATTCCAGGGCGGTTCCGGTCAACGCGGCGAGGGAAGGCGTATGGCTATGTCTATCCGGTGATAGTGTATCAAAGCATCTTCCCATCTACAGAGTTGTGCATGGGAGAGTCTGGGAGGGACCTGAATTACGGTGTTCCCGCTTAGTCTAGACGAATCCTCAGTCTAGCCCAGTCATAACATCCATCCATTATCTAGAATTACCAAGATCTAGATCACCTTCCAGACTATTCCCTACTACTCTCAACCCACTGACTGCTACCAAAACTCCTATCTAACTCTCCTAGGCCGCGGGATCCTCCTAGACTATCACCTCTGGGCTTCGACTCAGCAACCACCCATCCCCTTCTCCAACTTCTCCACCCACGCCATCTCCTTCCCGACCATCCTAGCCATGTGCAAGACCTTCAACGTAACACCACAGAAAGGTGACGTCCTATTCATCCGAATGGGCGTCATTCCAGAATGGGACGCCTTCACATCGACCCAGAAGCAAGAGTATGCGGCGCAGAAGGAGCCCAAGCATGCGGGTGTGGAAGCGTGTATGGAGGTTTTGGAGTGGCTTTGGGATAGTGGATTCGCTGCTGTGGCTGGGGATGCTATTTCTTGGGAGGTAAGTTGTTTGATCCAATGATCTGGAACTTAGATATATTACAAAGAGGGTTCTGCCGTCTTCTGCCGTATGGATGCGTTTGACTTGACGGAACAAACCGCGCTGACAGAAGTATGTGTACAGGTCTACCCTACTCCAGGTACAGTCTCAGTGCACGAATATCTTCTAGCTGGTTGGGGAATGCCGATTGGTGCGTATGCCCTCTCCTTCCTTCCCCTCTGTAACCTACGAGTCTCCAGGTTCTCGCTCCTGTCAAAGATTGTCAACAACCACATGCAAGCTTTGCAATTAACAACGTCAAGAGAAAGTTGAGGCTAATCTAGTTCTTCTTCGGTTTGCAGGGGAGCTCTTCGACCTCGAAGCACTATCTAAGACCTGCCAAGAGCTGAACCGCTACTCTTTCTTCCTCACTTCCATGCCGCTTAACATGCCAGGTGGAGTGTCAAGCCCACCGAATGCCATGGCCATCTTCTAGATAGCAAGCATGGATTGCATAATTGCAGCTAGATCAAATACCTCCGTTCATCCAATCAATAAAAGATAAAGTTCATCTGACTCCTCGAGTACTGTCCATGTACCACCAGCTACGTAGCAGTCGCATGGTATCTCTAGTGCAGGAAGAAACTTCGACGTTAAGACACGGGAACGGATGCGGGAAGGGAGGGAAGGGAGGGCACAGACACCAAACGTAAATGAAGTCCCGTCAAGTAACTGGTAGGCCGCGGGCTAAGAAAAGTATGACTTAGTGATTCCAGAGTTCAGCCTTACATACAGTAGTGTCCCATGTAGTGAGGGGTTGGTCCCTCGGTAACATACTTCGTACCAATCACACCATACCTGGTCAAGCCTTATCGTACTATCCCATAACAGGGAAACGTCTGCGAATTCGGGATTCCTGTTCGTAGGGCTGTCTAGTCCCGGCAAGACGAAGAGCAACTACTGAAAAGTGTAACTTCCCTAGCTTAGCGCCATGTCTGTCATCCGAAATGGAAGGACAGAGAGTTTCTCCCCCTTCCAAGTTCCAAGTAACTTTCCCTGCGCGTGTAAACTCTATTAGATTAACCACATAAAGAGATATCGGATCATGTTGTCCTCGTTTACTTTCCACGTTGAAAAGTGTAAATTAGAGTTGCGCTTAGCAGGGCTGGGATGCCGGTCCCTTGTCCTAACCCCGCGTCTTGCATGGGGCTCGTTGAAAAAAAGGGTGGATTGGTGCCCGCCCCCACGCTGTGATAGACAAGACAGAGCTCATTTGAAGCCCTGGGACCGGTACTGTATGGTGCGAGAGGAGACCCGTTGATGGCTTCTTTACACTTTCTTCGCCTTGAGCCCCGGCTCGGTAGCGCTTGTTTATCATTTGTGTGCCGTCGTTAAGGACTGCCGCGGAGGAGAGGCGGGGGTGAGGGATTTCCCTACTCTTCATAGTCTTCCTTACTTGGGTTGACTTGGGTACAGTATTTACTTTGTAATAATCTCGAAACTCGGAGGAAAGCCTAGCGAAGCTGACAATCCGAAAACGCTATCAACCTCCTCACGGTCCCACATGGGAGATCCAACTAAAGATACAGTCGTTGGATTCAAGAGCTAAGTCAACAAGGCGAGCGAGCTTACAATTTCTAGCTTACCGATGCCCGAGGCACTGCAGTAGTAGGATTTGTACTCCACTTGTACTACGGTACGTAATCGTATATCAAATATATGAAAGCAATCCAGCTCTATTTTTCGGAATGAATCCTTCCTTCCATCCTGCGCTAGGTGGCTGGCACAAAAGAGGGCAGACCGGATGCATAGTTCCTTGCTTCCTTCCACTCTCCAGGAACTAAGAAACAGAACGAACACTAAATTTGCCCCTCCCTAAGATTGCCAGTGGATAAACAAATGCCCGACCAGGATACAACAAGATGAGCGACTCGCTCTTCGCTTCGCTTGTTGAACCCCTTTCAGAAGGTGACAAAAGTCGCCGGACAACCACAAATGGAAATGGACGTGCTGATCGTGATTCAGTTGTTTGCGTGATTAAACATCACGTTGGTATCGTATCTCTTTTTTCATTATTTTACTGAAAAGGCAGATCTCCGATCGAGGGTTATTCCCCCTCGGTCAGCGATGGCTCCGTGGAAACGTAGCCTAAGTGCCATATTTGCAAGCAGGCCAGCAGCTAGCAGGAAGGTAGATGCATGCGAAACAAAACGTAGCAGCCCAGTTGCCACTTGAGTCCCATGTTTCCTTCCTGTAGGCCCAAAAATTTGCACGCCCTATATAGAACCGCCCAAGCCCATCCCATTTCCCATCCCGCCGAGCAAAAAAAATGATGTCTTTTTCTTGTCGGATGATATAAACCGTGAACCCTGACGCCTGTGCAGTGCTGCTATGCAACCCGTCCTCCATTTTTCCTGAAGGTATGTAGAATGTGTGGAAGAGACGGGGAAAATGCGAAATGCAAATGTATGTTGTCCTGGTGGCGGCCGCGATATAATGTGACAATGATGCAAACAATGCATGAAAACCGTGAACCGGGTATCTTGTGTGCGGCCGTTAAGAAAGGTCATCTTCTCTAATATAAATTTTTGGGTTCTCGACTCTTGCGACTCGTCCGAGTCTGAATCGTACGTTTCTGATGCTCTTCTCCATAAGTCGTATCAAAGGATTTCATCCTCCTCGGTTATCCTTCCAACTCTTGCCCCACCGGGGCTCACTCTTTCTGGTCCGCGAATTGGTTCGGGAAGTGGCTCATCCTTCATACACGCATTCTCTAGCATGTTGGTCCATTTGCCGCTAGTACCTGCATGGCTGTGCTTCAAATGCTGCCTGAAATGATCTGCTCTAAAGAACTTCTTTGCGTGATTGCACTCGCCGAACTTATGCATTTCCTGAAGATGGCCTATCCGAGCCTCCCAGTCCTGGTCGGTTGCGACAGCTATTGGTGGTCCAGACATGGAGGGTGATGAGATCCCAGAGCGGGGAAAGTCCTCACCACAGTAACCGCACGTGTCAGCTTCGTTGGGCCGGTTTGGGGAATTATGGAACGCTGCGGCGTAGCCTGATAGCGCTGCACAAGACCAAGAATGGCGACGCAAATGGAGTGAGTTTTGGTGTCGCTCGGCTTCATTCTTATTCTTGAAGCGATTGCGACAATAGGCGCATTCATACTGTTTCTCTTGCTCGTGTGCGCTAGATGGATGGTCAGCAATTTCACTTTAACGTGGGCAAGGAAAAAAATACTTCAATTCTTCCTGGGAATCAAATTTCTTCGGCTTCTTTGGGCAGCATTCACACATGAAAACACCATGTCTCTTGGGAGGGCTGTTGTGCTTAGAAGTTCCAAGGCTCTCGGATAGCTTCCGAGAAGTCATCAGCGGACGAGACTCTGACATAACGCGATTATGATTTGGCCTTGACAAAGACCCGCGTGGACTCGGTTCCAGAGACAACGAAGTCACGTAAGGTGAGTCTGACATGTCTGAGCCCGCATTTGAAATACCGCCAGGAGAAACACCACCAGGGGATAATCGTCCGTATGAGCTCATGCTTGTGATGCTGCTTGCAGTAACCGAGAGAGTGGAAGCATAAGAGTTGTTCCTTGGTCCGGAAGCTGTTGATGACACTGAGCCAGAGTTCGAGTGGAAACGCGAAGTAGGGGACGCTCGTGACGCAGACTCTCGCCGTCTGTATAGATCGCTTGCGCTACCAACAGTGTGTAGAGCTGGACCATCATCGCCCGGGGGAGAAGAAGCACGCCTTTTCTGACCAACAGTTGCGCCAGGCGAATATCCTTCGGGGCGGTTGGAGTAATCTTCGATGTGAAGGCGTCTAAATCCAGTATCCTCCATGTGAAAATCGACATCCTGCTCTGGAGTGATTCTCTGGTCGTGACCGTCCCGGGACCTGCTAGTCACACTGGAGGTGTCATCGTTGAAATTTAGAATTGAACTACTCCCCGACCGCCTAATGTATGGTTGAGGAGACCTGTCCGAAACCATTGCATCATTAGGTGACCTGTGATCAAATTGACTTTGCATGCCAAATCGAGGATATGGATTCCCAGGCGAAATGGCAGATGAGAGTGGTGTGTCCACCCATCGGCTCAGTGGGCTTTCCACAAGCCCTGGTCTTCCAGGAAGTATCGGGAGTGAAAGTGGTTTCAACTGGCTCGGGTATCGATGCTCATGAGCGCGGGATGTTGGGGATATATCGTTGACAGACGAGCTAAAGTTGGGTTTCGTGTGGCCTCTCGGAGGCGTCGTGTTGTCGGTTCCCCTCCTAGCATCCAACTTTTGTATTTGGGTTCGGTCAAATGCTTGTGTGGTACTTTGGTATGTATCGTGGACAGAACTTTGGAAGCTTGCGAAACTTGGTAAAGATTCTTGAGTGTTCGACCTGATAAATAAGAATTGTTAGTAAAATAAAATAAAAGTACTTTCGTGCAGCCTCCGAATAGCTTGTACAAGACAAAGAGAGACGAAACCATTTCCATAATTCGACACCTCTCAAACTGTTTAAGTATAAAAATAGTGTGCATCTTGCTGAGAAACGGTGGGAGGGCACGAAGTCTCATCAAATAAGAACCGAAAAACTGACTTGTTGGACCACACACTCGCTCCCAGACTTTCGTATCCTTCGTCTCTTTGATATGAACCATCTCTCGAATCCGACTTGACAGTCGAGATAGAACTTCCGCGGCGTTGAAAATCTAACTGCTCATCCAAGATCCCCCTTCTGCTCAGGAAACTCCCACTCCCGCCATGTAAGCTGGAGCCTTGCGGAATCGATGGTGCGGCCTTTCCCCAACCTCTTTCCGTTTGCGAATTCCCCCATTTCCATGCAATATCAGGTCCATTGTGTCCACCGTCTGCGATATCTGCCAGATGTCGTGGTGGGGGAAGCGGTGGAGGTACGAAATCTGGGGCGTTCGGTATTGAGACGGGAATCGAGGACAATCCTGGAGGCGCTGCTGAATTGTATGAACTTGACCTGCTCGATTTTCGGTACATCTCGGAAGGATCGTGTATTTGAATTTGAGGTAGGTTGCCCATCGGCCTTGCTCCTCGATGGGGTATGTCCATTTTGAAGAGGCTCGAGTTGCCACTAAGTGAGAGGACGAAGCCCAAGGGTCGGCGTAAATACTCTAGGGCACGAGCTCCTAGAAAGTTTCAGTTCGCAGGTGGCGATAGTATGTCGGGAGAGCCGATTTGGGTGAGAAAATGGAGGCGAACATAGATATCGATTCCCACAAGAAATATACAACAAGGAAAGTGAGAAGGCCGCCGGATAAGTCGAGGAAAGCTATGTCATCGGAGAATTGTACGAAAGAGAAAAGGGCTCGCGAGATCAACCTCTTTTAGGAGATGGAGTAAGATCGGTTGGAAGGGTAGGGTAGGGCTAGGGAGAGAGGGAGTGAGTGAAGACGTATTCGGAGGCGGTTGGTGGTAATAGTGGGAGGAGGTAGCGTGTCTTGATTTGACTCCAGAATAATCGAGACGAGGCAGGCTGAACGGGTCGAGGGGACAACCAGACAGACGAGTAACCGACGGGCTTTCGGACTTTACGAATCGAATGGATGTCTGAGAGGGCTGAGCGGTGGTGAGACTAGTCGCAGAAGTAGTGGGAGTGGCAGTACGGTACTTTAGATGCAAAGTAAAGTGGTCCAGCTGTGTAGGGATAAGAAGGCGGCGGCCTGACAATAGCGCTCGCTGGTGCTGGGGAAGAAAAGAGTAATGAAGGGGGGAGAAGACTGTTGGTGATTTGCAGCGCGGCGAGAAGGTGCTAGGTCGGTACTGGAGGTGTAGACAGGGCCAGGATCCAGGTACAGTACGTAGGCAGGATCTTCTTCTCCTTGAAATAATACCTGTGGAGGTGAGTTGAAAGTAAAGTCGAGTCGAGGTAGAGTGGTGGGTTAAGTTTCGGTTTCGCTTGAGACCGGTGGACACAAGCTGGTTGGTTGGTCGCAGAGAATGGACGAGGAGTACGAAGTACGTACTGTACGGTAGTGGTAGAGGAGAAGAAAGAAACCAGGAAGTCAGAATTGGGCGGGTAAGGCTAGCTGAGCAAAGGTCATATGCATGGGTGAGGATGCAAATGGGCATGGGTATGGATGGGGATGGATGGGTATGGAGATGAGCATGGGCACGGCGGCGACAATCATCACAACCTAGTCATGACAGTTTACATGTACTTCATAGGTACTTACTAGGTACTTACTTAACTTACTGTACGCTAGAACAATATCGTACCCAGAGAAAGATAGCACAGCAAAACTATCTGGGCCTGTTCGCTGGGACTGACTGGGACTCGGACTGAGGCACTTTCAACAGGGACTGTAAGTCACCTTCGGCCACCTACTGAACATGGAATTAGATCATCGTCTACATACAGACTGACTGCAGTAGTTGCGTTTTAGCTGTGTAGTTCTTGCACAGCCTCCTCAAGTTTCCACTTATTAGACGTTGTGTTTGATTTCTCGCCCAGCCCTTCTACCAGTATCAAGTCCAGTCCAGCTCCCACCTCCTCTGTGCATCCGCCCACAAAGACCTTGTCTCACTTCTCAAGTCGTCTCGTCTTCGTCTCCTTTCCCCCGTCCCCATCCTATCGTGTCCCCTGCTTCTATTCCCTGCCTCAAGTCCCTGCTCGACAGATCTCTATCCCGCAGAGGCCCCGCTCCCTGTTTTGTCCCCACCACCCCTTCCAGGTTGTCGTCTTATGTCTTGTAAGGCGAAAAGGTGTGGATCGCAGTCAGGGTTTTGTCGTGCGGTGTGTGAGAGAGAAGGGCCGGCGCCATCGTGAGGCCGCCTGAGGGTGCTTGTGGATAACTCTTACCACAGTTATCAGCCATACGGTGAACAAGAAACTGGACTGTTGACTCTTTGATCGTGGCTACATCTAGTGATTATGGCCCGTGACATACGAAGCAGGTGACAGCCCACCAGTCTGATGCTTCTCGACATCACAATTAGATCAGATGTAGTGTGGAGTTGGACGCAAGAGAGCAGGCACGTTGCACGTTACGGATCTGTATTAGAAGTAGAGTTCTACCTCCCTGCCTTCATCTCAAACATCGTTCAGAGCTTTTACATTAGTATGGTTCGTCTTATCAGTCTATGGACCTTAACTGCTTCTCCTTATTCTTACTCATTCAGGCTTTATTTCGAACAGTACCCTTTCTGATTCAAGGCCGCTCACCGGCTCACCGCAGGCCTCGCAAGAGAACCAGCCCATTGTGGATTTAGGTCGACGAGAATACGAAAAGTGCGATGGTGCTCTCTCTAAAGGTTTTCGCAGAATAGACCCGTCTCTTCCGCAAAGATCACACTCGACATCAGGAAGCGCATCCTCATGAGTTTGTTCAGGAGTCTGGCCACTTGAGGATGGATTTTTATGTCGAGCCACTTTTGACATCACTCCATCCCCATCACCTCCTCCCGTCTCTTCCCCACGCTTTCTCAAGCAGACAGCCAGCATCTGCACGGTCAGGGGGTGTGCCGAGGTGGCCAATCACCGAGGGATTTCTGTATCAGCACCCAGGGCTCCCTCGCGGGGTTTGAAGGATGGCGGTCAGGATGTTTGTACAGGGGAACGTCATGCAGGGATTCGCGGGCTCAACTTTCCTTCAATCGAGTTGACATGTTCAGCCCTATCTATCCCTCTTAGCGCGTCAAGCCATTTTGTTGTGCCCGGACCGTCTGGCAAGGCAAGGCAGCCCGGAGAGCTTGTGATGCCGCAAGGCCATACCTGGCCCTTTACTCCTCATTGTTGAACATCCCGAGGCTCATGCTTGCCTCACCACACGCAACTATGGTCCGGCGTATTTCATTTGTGATCTAATGATCTTCAACCTAAAATCACAGAGAGCAATGAGCGCCAGTCCTAGGCTTGCTTGATGACTGATGTTCCAGAGCAGCTGAGCAGGGTCACCGCAGCGGTTGCTTGTCCACTCTTTGTGCTCGCCGCTTCCCTGGATACGATGGCGAGTTATGAAGCCGACCACTAGTGACTGGGTATCGATCGAGTCTGTAGGACGCCTAGAAAAGGAAAGTGAAGAGCGAGCAACCTGTGCACGCACATTCGAGAGACCCAGCAGATTGAGAGACCCAGCAAAAGGATCATTTAGCTTATATTGGGAGGCGTGGCTTGAACCCCTTATCCTTCAATTGGCTATATTACGACTGGCCAATTGCAGCGCCTTGTTCAAATTGCGTTCTGCAGTTATGAAGCCTTCAAAAGAGCCTGCTGCTGATGCTGCAGCTGGATGCAACCAACGACTCGCTTCGTCTCCAGACTGAGTCTTGATCTTCCGCTGCGCCACCACCCAAGACCTTTGATAAATGAAAGAAAAGAAGAGGAATTACGAATCAATGGAAAATCTCTTTTCGCCCTCTCTTTGCCAAGTAGATTCACATACTGTGTCCAAAACACACACCTTGAATTTGTCGGAGACCATTGGCACTTCTACCTCGGTTTAATGCCATCCAAACCCCCGTGGATGAATGGCGGCCTCTGTACACTTTATCGATTGACTTTCCTCTCTTGTGCTCAACCCCCTTGATTGAAATTGCAATCCTTCATTCTCAATGAAGTATTTGGTGATGCCGATACAGAATAAGTGCCTCCATACTGCATGAGGCACAGTTAGTCAGGTTGCAGGTAAGATCTGACTTGTTATTAGCGAAAGATCCGAATCTATTCGGAACTTGCCAGGTCTAGAGACCTCATAACCCCAAGGCTGTTTTCTTTGAGAGGGTATCTGCCGGTGCTACTTTAAATGGCTCTCCTTAGGGCATTTCTCAGCATGTTCATGGATTTCAAATACAAGGCGGTCATTTCGGAGTTTAATATATGACTGTAGGAGAGAAATATTTATTAGTACTTTCACTGGTATGTCTCTATTACCTCATTGGCATCTTTTGCCAGGGGCAGCAACCTCAGCAAACTGTTGGCCCTGCTATATTCTGAAATGAATGCAAATCACAGAAAGATTCTACTCGCGCGGCTATGGTCACGCTGATCAGCAACTATCTAGTTGAAAAACTAGACGCCTGTACTAGGCGGCACCTTCTGTATTCTGGAAGATCAGTTTGTCAGTAGTGGCATCTGGTGGCATCTGGTGGCGTGCCTTGATTTTAGGACTGCCGGGGCGAGATCGTCACCGTCTTTGGCGACGACGACGAGGCCTCACGCTAACGACTCGAGGCTACCATGGCATGGGAGCATGGATGGGAGCGTGGTTTTGAGTTCAACCTCTCCCAGGAAAAGCAAGGATGGCTCGTGGGATTCGCTGCCCCCGCCCTTGGCAAGAGGGAAAATCTTGTTCGGATGCATGGTGCAACGGTCGTGGCTACGATGCTTCTAGCCAATGGCTATACGGAAGACTGCTCTCGTGGCTGGAGATGTGGTGGCTGGACTTTAACATTACCATGTCAAAGCAAGACCAGAGCGCGAGACTGTGTGCCCTCTCAGCCAGAGGCTCGATTCCAGGAATACGATGTTTATGCACGCCGGCTGCAGAACGGAGCCAGCAAAGAATCGATTCCCAGCCAGCCTATGAAGACGGGCTTCCACACGCTCGGAACCTCGTCTCCATTGCTCCAATGGGCTTCCGACACCACGATGTGCGATAGGGCCCTAGGACAGATTTGGGTCCGAACAGTAGATTTACGGCTCACCCTGCAGAACTGGTTGGTCCAGCCTAAGTACTAGTACAAGTAGCATGAGAAACGGCTTGAGCCTGAGCCTGCGGGAAGGGGAGGGAAGGAAGTGGCCGCGATACCGCGATACACAGGGACCAAGCAAGAGGCTTCCCTGTCCCAAGCCCACGATCGTCAGCCCTGAGTGAACACGAGTTCGGGAGCCGGCAAGAATAGTCCTCCGTACTCGACTGGGTAGGGCTTTAGCCTTCTTCTCCTCTGCCGCAGCGGAGATTAGGTCTCGTCCACAAGAAGATTCAACTTCCAAAAGCAGCTTCATAAGCAGACCATTTCTCTTTCCAGCTCCCACAAAGAGAACATTCCGCTTTATCGATTCTGTATTCTTCGACGTTCTGAGACCGTTTCGGATATTGAACCCTAATTATAGTTAGCCAGCGGTGAAAAGCAAAACAAAGGAGGGCGGGTTCTCGCACATGCATCGAGCTGAATCCTTCTGCCCTACGACGACGGCACTAGAACGCAAGCTGTGGGGTGGGCTGGCCTTACCAAGCATCGTGTAAGCTGCGTATCACATACTACCAATCATAAAGTGCGCATTCAGCGTGGTCGGGATGGGCCACCTTGTTCCACGAGCGCCCTGATTCGAGGCTGCGGCGGAGCCTGAAGCGAATCCCAGCGCCCTGTGCACCGTACTGTATGTAGACCCGTCCAGCTCAAGCTCAAGGTACCCCTCCTCAGCCCCTGAGGGGCAAAGTACTTCTTCAGCACACGAAGTACGTACCTGAGGCGTAAGATTTTGCCGCCACCGACCCCAAAGCCAATTTAATTTCATGATCTGATCTGTTACCAATCCCCCGGATACGAGTACTGTATGTACTCAAAAGTCCAGCAGCGTTGGAGTGCAGGTGGGCTGGAGCAGTCCCAAATTCAGCTTCAGCTCCCTCTAATTTGAACTCTAGGCGAGGGTGGGGGACATCGATGACACCTCGTCACTCCAGCACTCGTCTGCGCGCTCCTAAACCGAAAACCAATCCCTATCAAGTCTCCAGCCCAGGCCGGCCGATGCAATGCAAGCGGCATGCAGAGCGTGCGGGCCGAAGTAGGTATGTATGCTACGCATCCGAGAAACGCCGGCGAAGGTTCTGATTGACCAGCAATCTGGTGAAACGCAGTATGCATCCTAGACGTGTTGGACCAATGTAACGCCCAGAGCGTTTTCTATTCTGAAGTATAAATGTTATTTTGGTCTGGAAATGCCATGTCAGACGCTGGGGAAATGCTATCTTCATTCTCGACGGCGCAACGCATCCGCGGACAAGAATAGAGTCGGTGAGATGCCTTGACGTTTGATTGCCGCGCGCAAATGCGTGCAAGGCTCAAATCTCACCATTCCTACCTTAGTCACCACATCACGAGCTCACCAACACAAGATGTCTTATTGCGAATGGACTCGTGACGCCATCTGCCACATTTGCAGACTAAAGCCCTACCGGCAGTTCGTTCTAATCATTAATGGTCTAACCGTTATCAGGCAAGATACGACTTCTTTCATCAACGACTACTGGAACCATTTCTTTTCTTAGAATTTTCACACTTGTGGAAAGTTCCGCCTTTTGCCTCAATACGCGTCTTCTGTCCTATTTCTCTTGCCAATATTGCGCAGATCCGACTCGCCGGAGGTGTTACTGATAGGCCTGCCTTGGGGAAATAAATATGGCAAAAAAAATCTTTGGAGAATCGGCACGTTTCAAGGCTGGAAACTAGGAAATCAGCAAGACGTTTCGATGGTAACCAACGATATCGAATCAATGCTTTCTTGAATAGCAAAGCGGAGATGAAGAGGGCTCCACAAGTGAAGTTACTGGCAGACGAATGACATCCTCAGGCGCTTTAATTGGGAAGACGTTAAGAGATTAGTCACATCTTCTGGCGCCGATATGTTGCAGCCTCGGCGTCGGATACAGGTCTACACCGTAGGAGGGGCGAACCACCATGGAGATTCAAGAAGCGAATCACAAAGTCCCATAGCCCAATAAAGACCTGGTCATGGTCACAGTCTCAAATCTTGAGGAGACGTTAAGCCATGGCAAGGCTGACAACTGAATCGGCTTAGTACCACCGAGCCGTGTTTCACTCTCGGGTGGGAAAGGAACGGCAAGGAATTGACTGTCTTAATCAAGCCTTGCGACGAATCTGACTGACCCCAAAAAAGGGTTGGTAATGACACTTCCCGGCTCCTGGAATTCAGGTCGGCGATTACATGCTGACTAGCAGTTAGATTGATCACCAGATACCTGGGAAATATGATCTGAAGTTCTGAACCTACCCAAGGATCCAAGATTCCAAGATCCACGATACTCATGACACATATCCAGCCTTGCCGCTGTGCGTCCGCCAGAAACTAACTCTCATGCAAACGCCAAAAAAACCGGTTCCAAGAACCTTGGGAAGTTGGAAAGAAGTGCATCTGACGGAAGGAGAGTTTTCAGCTGGAAAAGCCACCTGGTCTGCCATGCGTGACACAAACTTCTGTTCCCTCGGATGATGATGCATTGACGCCACTGGCAAATGCAAGCGAACAAGTACGAGATCTTGTGTAACCTCGTCAACCACAACCTTTGTTTTCCCAATTGGGCGAAATAGGAAGCTGGTACTTCCTCTCCAACGGAGAACACTTCTCGATGAGCGGAACCATACTTCCAGTCCTCACCTTCCGCTATCCGTAGAAAGTTTGCGTCAGCCTTGTACGCTATGAATAATAAAGTGTTGATCGGGATCTTAAAACTTTGGAAGTTACTTAGTACCAACAAGTATCTTCGGTGTATCTTTTTTTTGAAGGTCCACTCTGATAGACAATCAAGCCGACTAACCGCGCAACGTAGCATGCGAACTGGAAAAGAAACAGACAAAGACCAGCAAGTGCTCATATTCCCCTTCCCCACGGATCCCTCGGAGATTTTCCATTCGTTAATCCACCGACGGTGACGACTGAGAGATCAGGGACTGGGTTCGTTCGTGTCGTTGCAGTTGACGGCTAGGGCGTGTAGGGACTGAAGCGCGCCAGGGACGGAGAACAAGGTTGGTTTAGGGAGGTGGATAGGCTTCCTCGTGGAGCAACAGGCATTCAAACAATGCGGCAGTCAATTTTACGGCAGATCACCATGGTCCACCACCAGCGATCGTGTTTCATGGGATTTGATGCCCCTTCTCCGAAAACATTAATAAGGCCGAACGGCCTGTTGCCTGAGGCATCAATATCACTAGCAGAAGCCCTAAAATCATCGCCAATCGAGCTGACAAGGATTTCGATATTCAAAGCGGGATAACAAAAGTGCAAAGAACTTCTGAGAAATTATTACGAAAGCGAACAGCTAGTGACCTATCATCACCTGATTGTTTTGAGCCCCTTACTCACCCCTTTTCTTGAACACCGACGTACCGAGGCTGTTTGGACGGCGGCCGTCGATCAGGCAGCTGTGGGCAAGACGAAAGGGACAGACATACGCAACGAGGGCTCTGGCCACCAGCAGAAGCATCAAACTGAGACACCCAAGAAGGCAGGCAAAGTGGATTACAGGCCGTCCCCATCAAACATGGCGCTCTCACGAGTTCCAGGGGATGAGGACCTGTACGTTGGTGGGTATGTACAATATCTATATTTGTGTATTTGCCACTTTGGCCTCACTTTCTAGAATATCATCCACTACACGTGATGACTCCCTTCATTTCCTTCTCTGAGCGGAATTGTAGTTTCATTATGATACAGAATTCTCCGCATATGCTTCCAGAATCAATTTTGCAGATGAAGAGACGTCAGCGCTAACAAAGATGGCAGCATCTTCACCTTGCGCCGGAGAGGCGCTCTCGAAAAGACTGGGATCACCCACATCGTCTCAGTCTTAAAGTACGACTTTAAGGACTTTGAAGATTGGGAAAAGTACGAGCATCTGAGCATCGAGGTTGATGATGTGGATGATGAAAATCTATTAGTTGAGTTCGAGAGGACGGGAAAGTTTATCGAGGAGGGCTTGAAGAGTGAGAAGGATGGCAAGAAAGGAAGTGTATTGGTTCATTGGTAAGTTGATCAAAGTTTTGACTCGGAAATCCTATTCATGGGTTCTTCTACGACACATGGTAGTATGAATGTGCGATACAAGCGGGTGAAGCAGCATGATCCAATGGTCCAAATTCCTGAGATTGTGGAAGAGAGTATGAGAAAAGCTTCCAATAGTCCTCTTTATGCTATGATTAGATCACTATGATGTTCCAGTCAAATCGAATCTCAAGGGAAGGGTTTGGGGCTTTTGATAGCATTGCCGAAGGCTGTCTGTTTTCATGGAAGATGATTCTCGCTAACCCTTTTTACAGCGCAATGGGCAAATCCCGCTCTGTTACAGTCACAATAGCATATCTCCTTCGCAAATATCCACACCACACAGTCAAGTCCGCACTTGCGCTGATAAGAGAATCTAGACCGATCGCTGAACCCAATGATGGCTTTATGGCTCAGCTCCAACTCTACAAGGAGATGGGTTGTCCACGTAATATAGAGGCTCACCCCAAATACCAGAGATGGATCTATAATCAAGAAGTCGGCTTGGCTCTTGCAGCTGGTATGGCACCAGAACGAGTTCGATTTAGAGATGAAGAGGAACACGTTGAGAGAGAAAGTGGGGGCAAGGAGGTCGAGCTGCGATGCAGAAAGTGTCGGTACGTGTTAATGCTCTCAACCCTTTCCTCAATGGATTTAAGCCATGCCTTGCCCTCTTGTACTATGGTTTGTTCGAAAACCTCAGTCCAAGCAAAGTTTTCTGGCTCTATCCATTCTGTCTCTAAGTATAGGCTGACAATCCGTTCAGACGCACTTTAGCTACAACTCCATATCTCGCCGATCACCTTCCCACGCCGTCCAAGATCCAATCGTCATCAGCCGATGGGCCGATATCTTCACTTAACCCGTCTCTGCCACCTCCCCCGCTTCATAGTGCCTGCACTCATCACTTCCTGCACCCTGTATCTTGGATGAGGCCTGCTCTCGAGCAAGGATTGCTGAGCGGCCGCTTGGAGTGTCCAAATCCGAAATGCGGAGGTCAACTCGGACGTTATGCATGGCAGGGTATGCGATGTAGCTGCGGGGTATGGGTATGCCCAGCATTCAGTCTGCAGAAAGGACGTGTCGACGAGGTCACAAAGAAGGTTGAGCAGGGTACTAGCAAGTCAGGGAATGTGGGGGATAGGGCAGAGACAGGAACAGGTCATGGCATTAGGCTACCGCCGGGAATGAAGGGAAAAGAGAATCTGTAGGAACTGGAGGGGGTGAGGGAACTCGACTGAAGAGTTGAAGACTTCACAAAACAGAAGTGCATGAACTGGAAGGAGCCTAATTTGCGGCTTCACGGCGCAAGCATGGGTCATCATTGGAGCCATGCAGGTCAGGTCAGCACGTCTTCGCCCGGCACGCGCCGCTTTCGCCCGTTGTAGAGCATACCTGGATGCGTTCGATACCATCGAGGACCTTTCGATGATAGATACCGATAGCTAGCAACTGATAGGCGCTCATGTATGAACAAGTACGGACAACGCACTCGCAGTATGCATCGCTCGGAAGCGGCACGGTGAGACACACATGAGGAAAGACGGTACGAATTCCTGATTTGATGATCAATCAATGCTCCTGATAGCTTCCTGTTTCTGGCTCCCGCGGTAAGCCTTAAATGATTCGTAGATTGCAAAGAGCAAATTAGCCCATACACCGCAACGTTTAACCCGCACGATACAAAACACGGAGAGGCCAGACTGCTGGAATTCGGTCAGCAAACTCCCCGTGTTGAATGTATGTCCGAGTTGCGCTCAAGACGCGTAGAGATACACACTCGAGTAATACCAAGAGATTATGATTAGATAGCACTGGGCGTAACGCCAGTTGTGCATGGAGCTCGCTCTCCTGCCCTATGGGGCATTATGCTCGCTGACAGAAGATGACTAGGGAAACTCTACTATGAGATATCAAGTTTGACGAGATACGCGGGGAACCAAGGGAGTGTGTGTTGTTCTTCGTCCAAAAGCTGTCATCATGGCACAACGTAAGGAATCAGAGGCATCCAAGTCATCCAGATCAAGTCGGAAATAATGTCATATTCCCCGGCCGCGACATGCACCTTCATCGAGCACTTGGTCCTTGGATCTTCTCAGACCGCTCAACATCCTGACCCGCTTTACCAATCGTACGCGAGATGTATCTGGAAATATCAAGCGAATTCTGCTAATAAGCGGGGTTCGCTGTTGGCCCTTTATCACAAAGAACCCCAAAAAGCACATAGAAGGATTGGAGGACTCATATTGAGTCAAGGAAATGTGGCTGATGTCCAGGATTGTAAAGGCTGAAGAGTAAGCACTAGCACAAAGAGGTCCTCGAGATGCAAGCGAACTCAAGACCCCACTCTGCAAGGCTGGATACCCTCACGAGACTCTGTCTACCTGCCTTACCTCTTTTGCTCAAAATGGCTTGAATGAAATTTCATTGTACGAAGCCGATTTGTGAAATCTCGAAGAGCTACTGTAGCTTGGCAAAGACAGGGCGTTCCACCATCCACAATGTCGGCCGCCAACATGGCAGCACGATTCAGCCTGGTGACTGCCGTGTAAGCGATCGATCATCATTGATTTGTCTACCAGGATAAGATGCAGGGTGTGTGGGCAGAGCCTGGTCAAAGCCAATACATCCTTGTTGATTTCGATGCACATGGCAGACGGACTGGACGGGTTGATCTTCTCAGGGATGCATCTCATTCGGCGCATTCGCTCTCCAATGGTATCATTCTACTCCCAGAGCAATGACGTGTCTTGAGAAAGTCAGCCTGCTGGAGCCCAGACTGGTGAGGAAGCGTTCGCGTTGCGCAAAAGAGGTTGATGTAAGAACAAAACAGAAGGTTCGGCAATTTGGGCTGACTGTGCTGGATCTCACCGTATCGTCGACCAGTCTAATAGAAGTATCGAACAGTTCGGCGTGCCGGAGTGTATCGGGGAAGCAAGTTCCTTGGCAAGCCATAGACCTAAGAGACTCAACATACCGGCCCGATGAGATGGAGGTGGTTTTGATCACGTGACTCGTTTGGATGTGCCAATGGAAGCCTGTGAATTCGTGGATGGACCATGGCACGGCGGCATGGTCCGTTTAAGGAAAGCCCTTCGGGACTTGTGGAAATAGATTCGGGTTCTGAAGACGTTCCCTGTTGCGCTTTGCAATTTCTGCATTTCTCTTCTTCTCGATTCGCTGTTGATAGAATGTTCTCTGCAGAGCAAACACCCTAGGCTCTTCTTCGACTGGAGTAGGTGCGGCCTCATCGAAATTTTTCTGAGATGTATCTGGTTAGTAGTCTGCTTGAGGCTGGGGCGGATTTTACGCACCTTTTCGTCCGCCTTCTTGTCTGTCGCTTTCTCATCACTATCCTTATCCTTGTCTTTGTCCTTCTCCTTTTCCTTTTCCTTTTCCTTAGCTGACTCCTTCTCCTTCTTCTTCTTCTGCTTCTCCTCAAATTCTTGCTTGAGCCGTTCGACTTCGGCGTCCATCTCCTTCTTCTTCTTGGCCGCTACAGCAGCTTCATCGATGATAGGATTGCAAAAACCCTTGTCCTTGAGGTGCGCCGGGCAAACATAGAAGAAATCCTAGTCAGAAATGAGGATCAGGAATATATATAAACAATCCTTGATGACAAACCTTGTTGTCAGGAGCGACCATTACACTAGTGCTGGGTCTGTAGCATATTTCACATGCTTTCGAGGCGGTGTCGGCAACTTTCCGGTGGATGTAAATATTGGCAAAAGACGCCATAGCTGGATGCCGTTGTAGAGATGATTGTTTTGTTTATGGTGAGCGCCGTTCTGTGTAAGTTTGTGGAAGTGTGATTGCAAGTTGCGAGATTTGGCCGACGATGAAGAGTGTTGTTGGATGTCGTTGTTGAGAGTCATGTGAAGAGCCCGCAAGGCTGGGGCTAGCCGCCTTAGCTTGTGCATCCCTGTAATTGTGTCTCAAATCCAACGGCAAGCGATACCAAGTTTGAACGTCGCTTCACAGTCAACATCATGAAAAACCTTCTGTTATTGTTACAGAAAATTGACGACGAATCCAAAGAGTTCTCGGATGAAATTGAGCATGTTCTAGTCATGGCATCCGGAGGCTTTTAGGACTCGTTGCCTGCAAGCCGAGGAAGACTGAGAAAGAGTGAGCATTAGACTGCTAGGTCGATCTCCAAATATTTCTATCTCGAGACAGATGCTGACCTGCACAGTTGCTCAGGGTTGTTTATTCCTTGGGGGTCATCGAATCAGGCTGATTTGTATCCACCTTCAGTCCATGAATGAGGCATCTAGCAGTAATAGTACAAACTGTCAAGCAAAATAGACGGAACAATTAACCAATACTACTTTACTACATTGTCTTGATTAAGAAAAGAAGAGTTAAAAGTCTCTTCCGTAGCAATAGATACAGTTTATTTATTCAAAAACACATACATTGGAAGAGCTAGCACGACGTTGAAACCCAAGAAATCTTGGGCACCATTTTCTGTAGAGCTCTAAATTGGCTATAACTATGTTGGAAGCATTAAACTGAAGAAAACTGGTCTCGGTCTCTTGCCTTATCTCTTCAGATCTGTCGGTACCTGCTTGAGGGATGTTTACTTCAACCATCAAAGATCTTACATTTAAGCGAGTCCTTGGCTTGGCCCCTCTATTCTCGCACAACATTCCAGGTGCAGAACCATACCCTGATGCTGAAGGTCTTGATGCATGCAATGGATTGAAATTTGATAGAGAGTAGCTGACCTGCTCAGAAATGCCCCAAATTCTTCTCCAAAAAGTCATCCCTATAATGAATGAATCGAATCTCGGACTTGTGTGTTTGTGGAGGGGTAACTTGAGACCGTTTCTGTGGTGGTAGTTGGAATTGTGGAGCCTTTAGCACTCAGGAGGTGTATGCTCTCAAGATTTTGCGAACGGAGCTCACTGACAACGGGACCAGTCATTCCAGCAATGATGAACCCAGGTCACTTTCTGTACACTTCTGGCATAGAATGGGAGATGGAAATCTCGTGCTATTTGCTCTGTCAGTTCGTACCGTACTATGGGTCTGGTTGTAGCTTCATCTGAGATCTAGACCAAAGAAGAGCCAACGCAACCCGTAGTGATTACTAGCTACATTGATTCATGAAAACAGGAGAACAGCTCACCAAACATGCATCGTGACTACGTCTCTCGCCTAGCACAAACATCAGTATTCACAAATCAAATCCACCATCAATTATCTCAGATCTAGGTATCAAACAAGCTCAAAGGTACTTCTTATGGAATAATCCACAAATTTAGAATCGGTCTGAAGATGGTTTCCTTACCTCCCTGTAAGCATAGAGCAGTCAAGATGGAGAGGCACATGGAAGAAAATTAAGGACTTAAGGATAGGATAGGAGCTCACAATCCTATGAGTGGCGCGGAGGTATATGTTCTATCTAAAGAAACGTACATGAAGATAGTCTTTACTAATGATAAGCTGGAGACATGTAAGAAGGGTGGAAAGGGAATTCATCTGAGCGGGGAGGATGTTCAATCAAGAGTCATCAATCAAGAATCTTCTGTTCCACAGTCAACTGGCATGAGGCGAGTCAACTTCGAGGAGCATTAGGGTGATATTGTAAGCATACATTGAGGAGATGTTCCTAAAGTCCTCAAAAGAGATGGAGACATGTACAACTTTTCTGCCGGACGTAGCGGTGTGGACGGAATGCTTGCTAGGCAATTCACTCCGCCCATGGAGCATTGTGAAGGTTACTTCAGGGCCACCTCACATTTGAGCGAGGGGCATGGTCGCTCAATGTCACCTCAAACTCACAACTTCAATACGAAGCTAGAGGAGTCCACGTCTCGTCGTCTCCGATAAGACACCACTAGGTGGTTGCCCATCTTGGAAAGACTGATATCCCTCATCTGTTCAAGTAGGCAGTCTATTCATTAAGCTCCCGATCCTCCTTCCGTTCTCGTTCAACAACAACAACTCAGTCCTAAATTCCATGACAACAAGCACACAGAGCCTCTGAAATTCACTCTCTCGATCCTTTCATTTTTGTCTCGCGGTTGTCGCGATTCAATCTCTTAATCAGAGCTCGAACCCAGGTCTACACATTCAATGATAAGGCAAAGACTTAAGCAAACAATGACAAATTAGGCTCGGGGAGAGTTTACATCCGATAAGAACAAGCAAGCAATGCCAAATTCCGTCCGCTAAGCAAATTCAAGAGCCGTTTAGCTCGCAGGATATCATTTCTATTCACAGCAAGTAACTTTTAAGACTTCTCACTTTTTTACCGGCTCACCGCTAGCATCAATCAAGGATTCCTCGGTCCTGATTGGGCCCTCTCCAACAGAAGTCAAGATGACTCTGCTCACACCATCCTTCAAAACCTGCACGGCTCTAGCATCGAGCTCACTATGATCCTGCACCTTGATATCCCGTGCCTGCCATCCATCCAAACTCCCCAAAGCACCTTTCAATGCACCAGCCACAGCATCTGCATTCTCCTCTTCAAAGTAGATAACGGCATTTGGTCCAGCGTCGAATGTGTACGCCGCGATAATCTTGCCCGCCTTCTTGTTGATATCCTCCACCACTCTAATAGCAGCCCGACTAACATCATTGAGATAGAAAATCGGCGGGAAGGTATCAAGACACGTAGCATGGAAACTATTGCTCTCTCTCATGGTGACCTCGCCAAAACTCTCAAAGTCCTTCTCCTTGATAGCCTTCTCCATCAAGATCATACTCTCTGGTACCACGATCTCCGCTCTGCGCTTGAACAGCTTCGATGTAGCGACAGTGATCTGCATGCCAGATGTACTACTGACCCCCTTCTTCTCGGCAGAGACGACGAGGATCAGGGCACGCATGGTAGGCCAGTGAGACGCTGGTGCTACCTGGACGGCAAGACTGTCTGATCCGTCATCCTTCTCACCCATCTGCCATGCTACGTATCCGCCAAACAGCGAGCGGCATGCACTTCCGCTTCCTTGTCTGGCGATCCTGGAAAGCTCCGTTGGCGAGGCAGGTAGCTCGTACAGATTCGCAATGGCACGTACGAGGGCAGCGAAACCAGCTGCAGAAGATGCAAGACCGGCTGCGGTTGGGAAGTTGTTCTCGGAGACAATGCGGAGAGGGAGGATGGATATCTTAGGGAGAGAAGAGTCAGAGGCTTCGAGGGCGGTGCGGAGTGAGCGTAGTTCGCGGAAACATGCTTGGGTTCGGGCGCCCGAGACGTCTTGAGGGGAGGAGTTGAGGAGGAGGCTGTCGTCTGGGCCGAAAGAAGAGGAGCATGCTGCTGTGGTGTGCGTGCGGAGATCGGCTTGAGAAAGTGTTACTGAGACGGAGGAGTTTGTTGGAAGGTTGAGTTTTGGGTCTCGCTTTCCCCAATATCTGAGTTCTTTTCGTTAGTGGTGTTGTCGAAAGGAGGGGTTGGATGGAGGGGTTTTACTTGACGACTGCGATGTTGACGGGGGCAGTTGTGCTGGCTTGGTAGATTTTCTGGTCCGCCATTTTGAAGATTTTCTACAGCCGAGAATGTGACTGAATTTCGGAACAGTAATTGAAGCTTTAGACAGTCAAGGGAAGCTTGTTGTGTTGTGGATTTTGGCATCGTTTACTTCAGAAGGGGGGTGGAAATTGGAGGCGGTCTGCGCCAACCAATCGGCGATTTGCTTTCAACTGGCCGACATCCAGGGACCTGACCAAAATATATTTTTTGGAGGCATCATTGAAGGCATCATTTGCAGGAACGCTTACGATTTCAAACAACATGTCGAAAGAAACAGATAACCCACCCGAAACGTGTCCTGTTGATCCAGCTACGCGCGCAACATGGCTGAAGAACAACCCAGGGGGCAAACCTGCCGTCTTCCCAGGAATAACGAAGGAAGCCAGCCAGGCCAGCGAAGGAAACAGCTGCGACTCGAAAACAATCGACCAAACATCACCTCCTCCAAAACGCAGTTTCTTCTCACGCTTCACAACTCCCATACCGCCTCCATCTGATGCGCCCAAGACTCTGGGGCTGGACCGCGAAGTATCGACGATCCCGAGGGCTTCCCCAGTCAATAATGAGGAGGGCGCGAAGCCAGCGAATAGTGAGAAGGAGAGCGGTGTTAGTGAGAGTGGGAACTGGATATATCCTTCTGAGAAGATGTTCTTTGATGCTATGAAGAGGAAGGGTTATGCGAGTGAGGCGAATGATATGAAGACTATTGTGCCGATTCACAATGCAGTCAACGAGCGGGCGTGGAAGGAGATCAAGGAATGGGAGAGGCCGTATGGAAGTGAGCAAAAGTATGAAACTCCATCTTGTTTCTGACATAGATGGGCTTAGCTGATTGTTTCTATAGATGCGGTGGACCAAGACTCCATTCCTTCCTAGGACTTTCCCAGACCCTGAGCCCCAAGGCACGATTCAATACGTGGTTGGGATATACAGCTCCATTCGATAGACACGATTGGGTGGTAGATCGGTGCGGCACGAGAGTGGATTATATCATCGACTTTTATGCTGGGAGGAATGATGGGTCAGGGAACGGAAAGCTCAATTTCTTCCTGGATGTAAGACCCAAGTTGAATACTTGGGAGGGCTGGAAAATGAGAGCGTCGAAGATTATTGGTTTGGCTTAGTGTAAGATTATGGACAGTGGCGTTTGTGGGCATGGATTTGAAGGAATCTCCGCTTCGCCGGAATGGTGTACTATAGTGGCTGACTTTGTAAGTCGTTGTACAGTAAGAGAGATTGTGCGACTGAAGGCTACAGAGCCATGTGATGTTCCAGTCAGGCTGAAGTATGACCTTCTCCTTAGATATCAAACACGAGTAATGGAGTAACGAAGACCGAGAAGGGGACAGTGTTCAAGAAAGATTTGATTTGGATATTTAGAAACTCATAGTATGCCACTCACAAACCATGGTCATCTAACTTCTGCGCCACTGCTCCTTGATACGTTTTGGTCTCCTGATCCTCACGCCAGACCTAGTCTCCATAGCTCCTGTGTCCAGATCCCACTCAAGCTCGCTCAACCTTTGAAATATGTTTCTGTCGATGCTTCGGATATGCGCTGCTTTCCTTTTCAAAGCCTCTAGCAACGTCTCATCCGCTAGTTTCCCCTCTTTAGCAAACGACAGTGCGAACATCCAAGCTGACAACATATCGCATGTGTCTGCGCCATCTTCTAACACCACTAGGTAGGTCTTCCGTGGCTCATCATACCAGACGACGTATTTTTCGTACTTGAAGACCTCGAAGAGCTGACTGATTGTAGGACCATTCTTGCTGACTTGGCTGTCGGTAACTGTGTTGCCTTCGCTGACGCATTTAATGATGGCTCCTAAATCCACACCAAGTTCGCAGTACCCAAGTACCCTCCCTCTCCATCTCAGCACGCCGTCTCGCTCAAACACTCTCTCCTGAAGCTTGATTTTCTCAGGCTCTGGACAATCTATGTCATCTAGTACTGGGCAGTAATCTCTGTTGCGTTTCTTGAAATCTGGTACCTGCTCGGCTGTTGTGGATATCTGCTCTAGAATATGAGAGAATATGAGGTTTGCCCGCTGTCGATTGATGGTTCGCATGCAGACAGCCCTAACTGCAAGGTAGTTGGTACCAAGATGGATGGCGAGGAGGAAGATAAGGGCAGTCCAGGTTGTGGTTTTAGAATTAATATGAGAGACGACAATACTTCCTACAAGCATGCCTAGAAGAGAGATGACCGTTTCTTGACTAGAATCTTTCTTTGTCACATTAGCTGTCAAGAATATCTGGCAAAGGATGAATAAGAGGAACACACAGCGTTCAACTCCCCCAGATTCCCCTGTGTAGCAAAATGAGCACTGAGCGAGGCCTTCGAACTCCCAGCCGCCACACCACACAAGGACCTAAGAACACTCGAAAGACTCAAAAGCGCAACTCTCGAAGCCTTGGGGAAGGCTGGAGATAGACAGTCTAGGATCATAGCAGCGTCATTGAAGACATCTGCTGCGAGGCGGTACATCTTGCACTCTGGCTCCAGTGACGTACCGAGTCTGTGGGCGAAGAGGATGGTGGCTATCCTTCCCATGCTTTCTTGTAGGACTGAGAGGAGGAGGGCGGCTGTTGGTGAGGCATGGGAGTCGCCAACGCCAATTCCTGTGTTCTTTTGAGCGTGGTGCATTAATTCGGATGGGGAAACATACCTTCGAGAACAGCTCGTGATGACAACATTCCAGCAATAGAGCTTGAGAAAGCCTGTAGAGAGTCCTGATCATTACTTAGCACCGCCATGATTCAATCGAATGAGTGATCTCACATAGATCTGGTACCTAATGCCTGTTAGCTGTATCCTAGCAGTTAACTGTATGTTCAAACGTACTCGAGATAGTCGGTCGTGACACTGTGCGGATATCCCGCTGGCAAGAAAACGTTCAGTACATTCTTAACATAGCTATTTGCATTATTAGGAATCTATTCAACTGTTAGCTTCAACGATCGTACCATGATTCCAGAAAACCCCGAACGTATAGAAGTCACATACCATAATATCAATCCTCTCTCCTTTCTCCCCAGCTGGACTCTTGATATACGTAGCCACAACATTGTTAGCCTGGTCTATCTCCTCGATTTCGAGGAGCCCCTCGGAGAGTGGTTTTTGTGCCATCGTAACAATATGTGATTTTCTTCATATGGTATACGTGTTGTGATTTAGCAAAGGTTAAGGCTGTCACATTGTGGATTGTGGTTGTGTCAAATAATAAATTGGAAACATATGGGAAGCTAAGTTCGGGTGATTGCAGAAGGCTTCTTTTTCGCCTCCAGGCCCAAGCGAGAAAATGATTTGGTAGCCTTATGTCGTAGCACAAGTTTATGCTCGGCGACGAATGGCGGTAGCCTTGTCTGCTGTTATGGATTCTGGAAGATGACTCGAAAAGATTGCTTGATCACAAACTTAGAAGCACAAATAGCAATGTCAGTTTCGAGTTACAAAAGACACGTGCTGGTGCGCAGAGTGTTTAAAGAGGGCAATTCGATGGGATAGGAGATTGGTTTTCATAGCTTATGTACAGACCACTGATCTTGCTACAGATGAGTGACCAAATGACCCCTAGAGAGTGAGCCTCGAAGAAATTGTCCAAGATTTCACAGCGCAAGCAATTGCACGCTCCCTTCGCTATAGCTGTGCCTGTGCCCATTTCACTCCGACTTTCGTCAAAGGCCATTGGGAGTCCTGCACACCACATATCATGTTCCCGCATCCCGCATTATCACCGTCGTTTCCTCATCCCATCCCATGACATGATATAATAGCAGAAATGCATCTCTCGTCCCGCGCGGCGTTGGGTATAATTTGCTTTTTCACTGCCCAACTGCCCATAAGTCTATTCACAAAACCTTCCTCGGCTCTCCATAACAACTCAGCAGACCAATGTAGCTCCACCAGTCTCGATCGCATCAATCTCAGAGAGATCAATGGGCTGTCTTCGGAAGCGTGCGGGCAACTCGCTGCGGTCGAAGAATTCGCCCTTAGCAGGAGCAACTGGGCCGAGAGATTGTCCAGAGAGGGAACCCAGAGTCCCATCTGCGGACTTGGAGCGGCCAAGGGGGCCGTGTTGCTGGGCTTGTTGTCTGTAGGAGGAGAAGGATGCAGAGGAGGCCTTCTGGGAAGATGCGAAGTCTGCTGGGAGCTCGTGGGAGGGAGAGGCTGGGTGAGCGTGAGGGGTGTGATCAATCGAAGCTATCAATCAATCCATCAGCAGAGTTCTTCGATAGCAACTAAAGACACTAGAAACGTACAAGGAATCGAACGCTTCCCCAGGAACTTGATCATAGGAGTGCGCTCAGCAGCTGCCGAGGCCTGCCGGAGACACTTGGTCGCGAACATCTTCAAAGCGAAACGTGGGCTGAAAGGATTTGAGATAGAGCTGGCGACTGGTTTCCAGGATCCTGCGGGCAAAGCTGTGCGTCTGTTATCTCGTGGTGGTGTTGTTGATCTCGAGGATTGTTCGGGGTGTTTTTGTGCGGAAGGATGCTGGAGGCCGAAGCTCTTTATGCTTGCTTGCTTGCCCGTGTGAATCCGAGGCAGCTCCGCATGGACGGAGTTGATAGCGGCTCGCTAAACTTTAAGGTGGCTTACAACAGTGGGTGGAGGGAACTTTTTTCTTGCTGGACGTGGCACAGCAGCCAGCACAATCGGATTTCTGGATGCAGGGTTTTGCTGGTTAGCATTTCGCACTGATGGAGTTTTCAAGGGGCGGGATAGGGTAGGATAGCGTGCACTTTGATCTGGGCGTCAAGGGTGCATGAGAAGATAAAGTGAGGGGAGAGAGATTCACAAGCAATATCGAAAGGTTTTTCTTTGCTGATAAGCGGCCATGGCCGACAGCGAATACGGAGTCCCCCAAAAGGCATTCACAGCCTGTCCTATGTAGCCTGCGGCACGGTACAGTGCAGTAGTGCTGGAGTAGCAGAAGCTTCCGTGCGTTGAATGGCGTGATAGAGAATTTCACATGGGGGTGGGTGAGGTTTCATGGTATCATTTTCGGTGGTCATTGGCTTGCTATCTTGCTGCCGCCGCCTGCAAAGTCTCCCCCACATGCAATGAGCCCATTTTTCTGTCTGCATGTTGGACCGGGAATGGTTGTGCTTCTGCAGGAGTTCGCTGCGAAGTGAGTGATCTAGACCTAAATAGCTCTTGGTGCGCTGGATGCGAAAGCAAGTCGTCTGATTCCTCCAGCACATCAACATCAACAACTCACCCCTCTGGCCTTAACTCGTTGCAATATTTTAGCGGGGTTGGATTGGAGTATGCCGAAGTTCGGTGTCAATGGTGGGATAGGACGGAAAGGAATTTCAAAACAGATGTGGTTGGGTACTCATGTGGGCTTTTTATTCCTAGAGTCAACACAACGATCCCCTTCACGTTCTTCCCAAGTTGGAAATTCCATCCTATCACCCGAAGCTGAATAAAAAAGCCAGAACTACATTTTAAACTCCAAAAGAAAAGACACCCCTTTCGTTCGTCATCTCAAGACCTTCTCTCTTTCCTATCCATTTATGACTGCTGGGTCTTCATGCGAAATAAGCGATAGCAGCATCGAAGTCACTGTCAATCTTCGCCTTCTGAGCAGTGCCTTGAGCCTTAGTATCGGCAGAGGCAATAGCGATCAGAGCATCAGCGAAGTCATCGGTCTCGGCCTTGAGGTTGGCAAGATCCTTTTGAACCGTTGCAGTGAGGTTGTCGGCCGCGAATTGTGCCCTCTTCTTCTCGGCGGCAGCAAGGGAAGCCTCAATATCGGGGATCAAGTTGTCGATTGCAGCAATGATGGATTTGGAGTCTGCGGAAGATTGCTGAGATGATGCCTTGGCATCGGTGGTGCCCTGCTTGATGGAGTCCTCGAGTTTGCTTTCCGCGCCGAGAACTACAGAGAATTTCGGAATTAGCATTGCCATTTCTCAACAGACCTCGATATATCCTTTCTCCAATCCATGACATGTGGATAAATCAAGATTCCGAAGCCAAGATTCGTCAAGCAAGCTCTCGAAGGGTACTCACTGGGGAAAGCACTGAATACACCTCCGTTGTAGTTGTTGAAGGTGGCCGTGAGAGCCTTGACATTCGAATCAATGGTAGAGATATCGCTCAAGATAGTGGCGGCATCTCTCTTGCCAACAGTGAGTGCTGAGGCAGCGGTAATAAAGAAAAGAATGTTCTTGATGGCAACCATTTTTTCTGAAAGTCTGAAAGGTTTGAGAGATGTTGAAAGAGGAAAAGTAGTGATTCTGCTTCGGGTTGAGAGTGAGAATGTTGAGAGTGATGAGAGTGATGATCGAAGAAAGGCAGAAACTTGGAACCTTTTTATATTCCAAAAGAACCTCGGAATGTAGACAAATTTTTTAGCACCGAGGAACCCCTCAGGGGAAAGTGCAGAGAAGCAAAGCAGGCTGTCCTTGGCACTTGTTTAGACTCATAGAATTCATACTATGCTCCGATAATTTAACTGATATAGGTGAAGATATTCATCTGGAAATGTCTTGGAAGGAAGCCAATGCAAAGAAACCAAGTTTTGCACAAGCACTAACAGAACTTAGAGGTCCATTTGAGCATTTTGCTATAGCTACCCTTCCTCAAACACTTAAACCCCTCTTTTGACTTCGTGTTAACCACTTATATGGTATTCTCTCCAAGCTTCTCTAGCAGGGTATAACAATTTAAGCTTATTCTGGGTGTTGCCAGTCGATCAAGCATCTATATAGTATAGTGTACCCGGTCTCAAACTCATAGCCCATGTCTGTACTTTGACTGAAAGGGAAATATGCGATGCCGCTTAATTCATGGAGAACAAGAACCAGCTTAGACTAGACATCGAGAAGGAACAAATCCTGGAGCGAAATCGCAAAAGCAGCAAACGCAACAATGCAAAGCTAGATAACTGCCCAGGGGCTGCACAATATGAATCTATGCGGCTCCCTCGGAAGCATGGTAGATCAAGCTTCGAAACGGCATAGAATGTAGGACTACCGAAGCGCTACCCCATCTCACCAGCATCTTAAAACGTGGGGAAAGTCTCCATTTCCACGCTTGAAATGAGGTTATATTCAGATACCTCGGAGTTTTCTGATCTTGAAAGCTTCTTTGGGCGTGGATCCAGCGGCAGCATACTTCCTGACAACAGCCCTGTGACCTGATTACAGCTCATGATTCCAATCGTGAAGAGTGGATACTGAGGACGGATGAATGAGGCAAAAGCAAACTTGCGAATTCAACCTCACTAGTAGAACTGCCGAGGCTACCTGCACCACTGGGCAGACTGCCGATCTCCACAGAGGGAACATCCGGGCTGTCTCCATAAAGTGCAACATAGCGGAGTACTGTCTTTTGAGTCAAATAAACGGAAGAGCGAAATAAGAAAGCAAGTCCAAAGCTGTTCGTCGAAGTGTTTGCGAGGAGGAATTTGAAAGCTGGGAAACAGTGTGGACTTTGTGGTGGAGTTCAGGAGATCAGCTGGAGTCTCTTTCTGCGGCACTTTCGAGAAGCGAAGAAGGGTTCCCGTCGAATACATACATCTGTGGAATTACACATTTTTCTCATGTAATGGGAAATGTTGGGAGAGCAGAATAAGATATATGGAATCGGTTCCTGGCTGCTTTGTCTTCTTCCAACCTAAAAAGAGAGCTTAGCGGCCCTCGTATTTAGCTAAGGACTCGCGATAGAACTATCCGATTGGCTAGATGAACATCACCAGATCCCCTTCTTTCCCTCTACTTGAAAATGTCAGCTTTTGGTGTAGTATGGGCCACACTGAAACTCGGCATTGAAAGTTCACATTGCATGCAAGGGGCTTTCAAGCGAATGGTAATTGCCATTTATTTTGTGTTACTACATCATCATCATCATCATCCCATCCAGATCTTTCCGCCTTCCTATACACATCCTAAACATTCAACATAGCAGAACTACATATTCCAAGAAAGTAGGTGCTGACTGAAGAATACGAAAGCTAAATCCCACGGCCCGCAGCAAGGACAAATTGCTCAGTCTCAACCGCCGAATCCAACATGTCGATTCGTCATAGTTGCGATCTATGCCGCGAAGACAGCGATAGCAGCGTCAAAGCCGAAATTGATCGTGGCCTTCTGGGCAGCTCCTGCAGCCTTTGCATCCGCGGAAGCGATGGCGATAAGTGCGTCGGCGAATGCGGCATTCTTAGCCTTGAGATTGACAAGACCGGTGCGGACAGTGGCTGTGAGACCATCTGCAGCGAACTGAGCCTTCTTGGCAACTATTGAGCTAATGGACGCCTGGACTGTTGGCGAACATAAGAGTTAGCATTGCTTCTGCCAGTATGATCTCAATAGTATCAAATCTTGTGAAGCATTGTACTGCCAGCTTCCTGGAGAGGAACGGATTGGTGGAGAAGTACTAACCGTTAGGAATTCCTGCATCGATTGCCGCCAAAATGGATTGAGACTGAGCTGAAGTTTGTTGAGATGTTGCTTTGGCATCGGTTGTTCCTTTGTCAACGGCGGCTTCGAGGCTGCTTTGTGCGGTGACGATGGGGATCGCTGCCAGAAGGCCACCATTGTAGTTGTTAGCGGCAGTTGTCAGCGCTTGAACCTTCGAATCGATGGCGGCAATGTCACTGAGGATCGTAGCAGTGTCTCGCTTCCCAAGGGTGAGAGCCGTGATGGCTGTAGCGAAGAAGAGGATGTTCTTGATGGCGACCATTTTGACTGTTTGGATAGTTGGAGGACTTTGAGAAGAGAGACTGGATTGTAGGGTGATGTTTGGAATGTCTGGAGATGCTCAGTACCTTAAATATGCCTTCTAAACCTCGGAAGTGACAGCATCACAAGCCTGAAGATTGCTTTTTTGAATAGAAAAGTAAGAAGAGACGGCCACTTCCCCTCTTGCCAATTCAATTCTCAACAGATCTGGTACCTTACTCCGATGCATCAACTCACAAGGCACGGAGTTGTTGCCCAGGTAAATACTATAGCCGGCACTTATATTCCTAGAAGAACAAATACGAAAATGAGACCTTGTTTGACAGATCGACCCCGCCCCGATTGCCCCTGCGTTGACAGGTGAAATTTAACTTTCTTCGGACTTGAGAACGAAATAGGTGTTTCTCCATGAATGTGTTGATAATTCGATACTGTTTGGGTAGGCACCGAGCCAATCAATCAAGCCCTCGCTCACTCGAGAAGACAGCAAATCATTCCCCAAACAAGGAACTGCCAAGTGGCCATCGAAAGTCCGGGGAAATTGAAGTGTGGGGAAAGTCTGCAAGAATGCGCTAGCAGTAGACGTGAGGTTCAGGGCTCGGACGTCTAGAGCTGTTTTGGAGAGTAGCTACAGTAGTAATGCAAGATTTGTGGAAACATGTGCCGAACCAGGATTCTCCGCAGCAACCTGGTGGATAAATGAAGAATTATAGCAAGTCATGCCGAGGATGAGAGCAGGCATGCAAATATCCAAACCATGCAAGCATGCTTCCAACTGCCGAGGTTGGCACGTGTATCTCGCTCAAGACTCGAGATTCAAGAGATGGCAGGTAGCAGCGTCAGCAAAAGCTGGAGGTCTAAAGAGCCACGACTTGGGTCAGTGATAATCATGAAATGAAAAGGGGCTGGAAAAAACAAACTGCGGGAGGGTCACTGTGCCTTGTACAACAATTGTCTATCACGTCCATCTGCCCAAGATTCCAATGCAGATTCTCAGATTGATGTTTCTGTCTAGTCCCTAGCTTTGAGGACCCGTCCCAGAGCCCATTCGCTTGGTATAGTCATCCATGAAGAACATAAACAATCAATGGAAGACATGAGGAATTCTGCGCTGAAGCACTGTCAACGTTTGCTGTTGAACGATTGAAAGTTGTGAGGTGGTCGCTCGCGAAAATATAGAGGCTTGGCGGCCAAACTTTGTCCGCTTGCCATCTTCGAGAAAGCAACAACATCATTGGCCAGACCTCACCTCATCCTCGGGAGCTTCAGCACAACATGCATCTACGAACTTAGTCAATATCAATCAATCAATCACGAAGCGCTGAATAGCCTTAGCCTTTACTTTACAGAGATTCAATATTTTGGAATGAGCTCGACTCTGCCTACATTCAGGCCCAAGTGGTTTTAGATCATAGCTATATGCAGAGAGATCGCCCTCACAGGAGCAAAACGACCTGTAAGTCCCGAAGAGTGTTCGCCGAGTATTTGGAAACTAAACTAGCAAAGGAAGTAGCCCGGTTTTACCAAATTCACTATTGGGCAAGTCAGGTGAAGTCGTGACTGTCAATCAAGTGACTTTCTCTTCAAGGATTGCTTTCCCCGAACCGTCGACGCGTTGCGTGCTACCCTGCCTGGTTTCTACCTTCGTCGACCACCGTGAGAAATAGGTCAATATGGACAAAGTGGATAGGTCTAAAAAGGACAAGCCGGATAATTCCAAGAAAATCGATCTACCAAATTCCCACGAACTCTTCCTTACGGCTATTGTTGCCAATGAAGACTTCGAAACGACTCTCAGAATACTCCAAGGCTATTGCTCGATGAGCCCAACCAATATCCTTACTCGAAAGCTGACATGGGAAGGCCCACGTACACGCACTCCGGCAGGAATCGATCCGAAGCTTGTCAAGAACCAGCCCCCAATCAAGGTATTACAGTGGAGTGGTCTGTCTGCGCAGCTCGCTCGACAGTCCTATATCATGCATCTGCTATACGAGGTCGACCGCCAGTCATTCGGACAGGTTGAGAGTCACCACACGCCATCACTCCAGGGATCTCCGACACTATCGTAAGTTGTATAACGATATTTGCTTTACTTCAAAGGAAAGCTTTGCTTCATTCTCTAGCAGTCCCACATTACTGGAGTATCGTACTAAACTCTGACGCCTACAGTCTATTGGATCAGCGTCCCGGTATCCTGAGGTGGAACGACCTCCCGGAACCTACTGAGATCACAAAATCATCGAATACCCGCCTTGCGGATCCGGGAAAGACTCGGCCTGTGAACACTCGACTCATGTTTAGCATTGAGAATCATGGCCTTTGCTCGCTCATGAAGATGATAAATCACAGGTTTGTCTGTACTCCCCCCACAACTGTTCCGTTATTTATATCGATAGATTTGTTGGCGAGGTGATCCAAGAGAGCAACAGATTCGTTCACGGCGATGTTGTCTTCGAATTGACTCGCTATTTGCAGTTCCCTGTTAGTGAGAACGGAAATTCTTCGTCTATCAGAAACGAACTTCCTGATTTCCAGACACTTACACCATTCGATTCCGAGAATAAATGGATCTTGACTGCGTTTACGATAGTCACGAAAGGTGACGATCCAGACCAGGTAAAGAAGGGTATGGATCAATTGGTGGCCATCAAGGATGATTTTGAGAGATGCTTTGACTTTAAGGTGCTTGATAGACATATCTTCGATACCAGAGTCAAATTCTGAGAAGCTGAGAAAGCGGGATGAGGCGTTTGGCGAGTAACGGGCTTTGTGGGAAGTAAGAAATGCCATATATCTCCACACAATTTCTCCTTCAAGCACTTGAGTGATATGTTGACCGCAACGACTGCATGTTTCCCTGGCAAAGGTACGTCACGTCACATCATTCGAATCAATTACGGAACAACGGATGTAGTCTCTTCAACAATGGATTCCCAGATACCCCGATCGATCCACGCTATCTCTATAACCATACAATTCGCTCCCATATACAGATGTCCATTCCTTCTACTGGTTCTTGTATGTCTGCCAGACTGCGAGTCCAAAAGGAGTCCCTGTAGAACGATTAGCCTCTGGGCCCGTCGAAAGACCGTCTTGACAACCCACCGAATCCGACTGCCATGAATGACCAGTATCTCAGAGCGAACCACTTCGTCAACGGGTTGAATGGGATGTTGGATCTTGGGCCCTCGGGGTAATGGTATGGTGATGAGAATTGAGCACGGGTGGTTGAGAATGCTCGGCGAGAGGCGGCCATTGAGGCCGTGGAGGAGGAGGCGCGGACTGCTGCTCGGGATAGCATCTAATTGATGGCGGTCAGTATCGAGGATACCAATTGACTCTGCGACTGCATTACCTTGAAGAGTTGAGTGGTTGAATTGATTGTTTGGGAATTCTGATTGTCGTTCGATGATTGAGCTTGTCCGAAAATCACGCTACTGTTAAAACGACAGGGATCAACCCAACGCTAGAACTTCGGCTATTGATCTGAGCTTGTAAAAAATCAATACCGAAGCAGTCGCGACATTGTTTGTAGACTTTTGGAATTTATGACACAGCTCATATTTTCCAGACGAATATCTAGGACTGGCCGCTGCAGAACTTGGACTTGAGACAAAATGGACGAACTATTCGGCGTATTTGACGACAATACTGTAGGTGCTGCAGTTCCTGAACGGCCAAAGAAAGCAAAGAAGGACAAGAAGGACCGGACGAAGAAGAGAACCGCGAGCGGCGAGGTGAAGAAGTCTGCAGAAGATCAGGATCAGGATCAGGACCAGGATGGTGATGCTGAGATGGGAGATGCCGAACCGGTGGAGGAAGCTGGGCAGGAAGAGAGCCATTCTCTTGTTGAGAAGAAGGATACCAAGAGACGTCGACGAGAAGAAGAAGCAGAGCCAGTCGTAACAGATGCCTTTCAAACCGAACAGTCAAGAGAAGTTGCAGCTTCCGCAGGTCTGCAGGCAAAGGATGATGGGGCGTTGGTGATTCAGCACAATATTCAGCATCAAGTCTCCCTACCTCCAGACTACGATTACATCCCTATATCGCAACACAAATCTCCTGAGATACCTGCCCGAACATGGCCCTTCGAGTTGGATCCCTTTCAAAAAGTTTCTATTGCGTCTATTGAGCGAGGTGAGAGTGTACTGGTGTCGGCGCATACCAGTGCGGGGAAAACTGTGGTCGCAGAATACGCCATTGCACAGAGCTTGAAGAACAACCAGAGAGTTATCTACACAAGTCCGATCAAAGCGCTGAGCAACCAGAAATACCGAGAGTTCGCGGCGGAATTTGGCGATGTTGGGCTAATGACTGGAGATGTTACCATTAACCCCACGGCAACTTGCTTGGTCATGACGACGGAAATTCTGAGATCTATGTTATATCGAGGATCTGAGATTATGCGGGAGGTGCAATGGGTAATCTTTGACGAGATTCATTACATGCGAGACAAGTCGAGAGGTGTCGTGTGGGAGGAAACTATCATCTTGTTGCCAGACAAGGTCAGATACGTCTTCTTGTCTGCTACCATTCCGAACGCCATGCAATTCGCAGAATGGATCACCAAGACACATCAACAGCCTTGCCATATTGTCTACACCGATTTCCGACCAACACCCTTACAGCACTATTTTTTCCCAGCGGGCGCCGATGGTATCCATTTGATCGTCGACGAGAAGGGCAACTTCAGAGAGGACAATTTTCAGAAGGCCATGGCGACAATCGAGGACAAGAAAGGGGCAGATCCAGCTGATATCGATGCTAAGCAAAAAGGCAGAGGCAAGAACAAGAAGACCAATAAGGGTGGTGTCAAAGATGACAATAATGACATCTACAAGATCGTTCGCATGATTATGCTGAAGCATTACAATCCCGTTATTGTTTTCAGTTTCAGCAAACGAGAGTGTGAGGCGTATGCATTGAAGATGGCCACGATGGCATTCAATGATGATTCCGAGAAGGCAATGGTTCAGAAGGTCTTCGAGAGTGCCATCGAGTCTCTATCCGATGAGGACAAGACTCTTCCTCAAATTCAACATATCCTACCCCTGTTGCGCCGTGGAATTGGTGTCCACCACTCCGGCCTGCTTCCGATCTTGAAGGAGACAATCGAGATTTTGTTCCAAGAGAACTTGATTAAGGTTCTTTTCGCAACCGAGACATTCTCCATTGGTTTGAACATGCCTGCGAAGACAGTTGTTTTCACCAGTGTCGAGAAGTTCGACGGCGTTAGCATGCGATATTTGACTCCATCAGAATTTGTCCAGATGTCTGGACGTGCAGGACGAAGAGGTCTCGATGACAGAGGTATCGTCATCATGATGATCAACGACAAGATGGAGCCTGCAACAGCAAAGGAGATTGTTAGAGGAGAGCAAGACAAGCTCAACTCGGCTTTCTACCTAGGATACAACATGATTCTGAACTTGATGAGAGTTGAGGGAATTTCTCCAGAGTTCATGTTGGAGCACTGTTTCTATCAATTCCAGAATACCTCCAGCGTGTCTGGGCTGGAGAGAGAGCTCCAAGCAATCCAGTTCGAGAAAGACAACCTTGAGATTCCGGATGAAGCTACCATCAAGGAGTACTACGATTTGCGACAACAGCTCACTTCATACACCAAGGACATGCGCAATGTCATCAATCATCCAAATTACTGCTTGCAGTTCATGCAACCGGGGCGTGTTGTTCAAATCAAGTACAAAGATCAGGACTTCGGCTGGGGTGCAGTTGTCAAATTCAACCCAATCAGAGCGGCCAAGGGCCAGGGCGCTGAAGAAGTGCCACCTCAAGAATCATTCATGCTCGATGTGTTGCTATTAGTGTCCAGCGAGTTCTCAGCAGGAACACAAAGTCTGGGCCCTATCCCCGCAGGACTTCAACCTCCTACTGGCGAAGACAAAGGAAAGATGGAGGTTGTCCCCGTACTGCTCTCTTGCATCGAGGCTATTGGTCATGTACGCATCTTCTTACCAAAGGATCTCAAGCCCGCAGATCAACGCAACACAGTTCGAAAATCACTGGACGAAGTCAAGCGCCGTTTCCCAGATGGCATCGCAGTCCTAGATCCCATCGAGAACATGGGCATCACGGACGATTCATTCAAGAAGCTTCTACGCAAGATTGAAGTTCTTGAATCTCGATTACTCTCGAACCCTCTCCACAACTCCCCTCGTCTCCCCGAACTATACAACCAATACGCGGCTAAGCTGGCTATTGGGGTTAAGATCAAGGAGAAGAAGAAGGCAATCACATCGGCTTTGAGCATCATGCAATTGGATGAGCTAAAGTCTCGCAAGCGTGTACTGCGACGTCTTGGCTTCATCAATGATCAAGAAGTTGTTGAACTCAAGGCTCGCGTTGCATGCGAAATATCGTCCACGGGTGATGGCCACGAGCTTTTGCTTTCGGAACTGCTTTTCAATCGCTTTTTCAATGAGCTGAGCCCCGAGGTTTGTGCAGCCGTCCTTTCTTGCTTCATCTTTGAGGAGAAGAGCAAGTCAGCCGAGCCACTCAAGGAGGAACTTGCAAAGCATTTCAGAGAGATTCAGAGCCAGGCCAAGATTATTGCCAAGGTTAGCCAGGAGAGTAAGCTAGCTGTCAACGAAAAGGAGTACGTGGATAGCTTCAAGTGGGAACTTATGGAAGTTGTGCTTCTATGGGCACAGGGAAAGTCTTTCGCAGAGATTTGGTGCGTAACCCCAGAGGGTGGTCATACTAACGATGCTAACAACGTGAACAGCAAAATGACAGATGTGTATGAAGGATCGCTCATTCGCCTATTCCGCCGTCTCGAAGAGCTGCTTAGGCAGATGGCACAGGCTGGTAAGGTCATGGGATCTGACGAGTTATCGGCGAAATTCGAGGAAGCTCTTTCGAAGATCAGAAGAGATATTGTCGCTGCTCAGAGTCTGTACTTGTAAGTCAAAGGTTACACCCGGTCTATTCTGCTATTACTGCAGCGACAGTGGTCTGGGCGAACACAAAAAGTATGCATGGTTTGGAGCATGGAGTTTATATGTGTTGCATGCCACGGGAGGTTACACATGCGGGTTTCATTTTCGATATCTCCTGGGAGTCTTGAATTTTTTTTTTGTGTCTGGTCTCTAGACTATGAGATTCTGCACTAGTAGACCATAGATAGTCCTCTTGATGGAGGTTGTACCTGTCTTGCCGGGTACAAGATACCAGTTCCCTGGACTCATCTTTAAGTCTGAAGGTCCACCTCGGGGTCCGAGTCATGCTCCTGCATCTCTTGAGATCCGCCAATGAACTAAATGATATTCGACTTCCCCTCCGATCAACTTTTGTTCAACCTTGTACGTCTTAGTGTCCCATCCCGTTGTACAAGATCTTGGTCACAGGGGACGGGTATCTGGATGCTGCGTGACAGAAACTTTGTTTCAAATCCTTGATCCTGGCCATGTGCATGACAGATGACGATGTGCAGTGTTTACTTTCAGGTACGGGAGTGATTTTATGGGGCGGCTGAGACTTTGTTGAAAGTCTCGCCTTAGCTTGTCTAACATTCATTGCTCTTAAGTCCACTGACGCGTCTTATTCGTCAGTAGCGCTTGAACCAGCACAGTTACTAGAACCTCAGCCGCCCCGAAGGAAACCTAAGCGGGAGTAAAAAGGACGCATGGGATGTTGGTTTCCGCAGTTGCTTGAGACTACGGAGGAATATGTTGGGTACTCAAATGCAACATCGTGGAGCCCAGGGAGTTCCCATGCAATTAATCTATTCCGGTGTTTCGAAGCTCGCCTATACCACCAAATAGCGAAATCCAATTTCTGATAAAGGGAGGTAGGGAGGTGCAATGCAAACAATGTCTTCTCCCGTCGACCTCGATTTGATTTCAGAGCTGTGCCTCACGGCGAAGGACATATTAATAACAGCCAACTACCCCCTGAACTACGGCTCAACTGCAAGCCTGCCAACGCCGACGCCAACTGCCACTACCCAACGCCAAAAGACAATACGACCTTCCCTTACGACGCAACTAGCCGCAATGGGGGAGGGACTCAGCACTTGGGAGAGGGCCGATGAGGTCCTGAAACTGGCCTCTTGTGCCCTTCTGGCATGGTGCATTCAGTGGTGGCTCAACAGTGGCTGGCTGCCAGCAACCGCAGGCACTAACAACTTGAACTCGAATCCCATCCCACCATGATGAATGAGCATGAGCGTGAGCATGAGCATGAGCATGTCCCTGAGTCCAACACTGCCCTGAGATAGCCGTCCTCTGCTCCTCATCCTCACCCCTCATCCTCATCCTCACGCGGGGGTTGAATCGTACAGTAGGCTAAAGCCCCCGAAGAGTCCATCCCAGCCCAGCCCAGCTCAGCCCGCCCGCCCATTCAATCATCGACAATCGACATCGACTTCGACTTCGATTTCGACCTGAGTACCTGCTCGGTATCGTCTACGAGTGGCTCACTACCCCTGCACTACTTCTGCATAACACATCCAAGGTCTGCATACACAACAACACACCGTCACCCACTTCAAAAGCAAAAACAGATATTAAACTTTTTGCCCTAGTGTGATCCCCATAAATTTCCATCTCTTCTTTTTCTGCCAGATATCTATCTATCTATTCCGCACAGACTTCTGATAAATTGACACGCACGCACCGGGCCCGGCAAAACCCAAGCCTTTTTGATATATTGCTTCCCCCTCCTCAGCTATATCCGTACTAGAAATCTAAAAGAAGATCATCGCTCGGATCTGCATCCCGATAAGAGTGCCAGAAAGTCGAAAATTCGGCACAGCCTAGACGACAGACAGGGGAACCCCAAGTCTCTGCAGTTCCTCTGCAGTTCCTCCCAGTCCATAACATAGGTACGTACGGAGGTGGAGTACAGACAGGACAGTCGAGAGTTCGGAATTGTAGAACTTCACCTGTCGCATCGTACAAAGTCTCTCTCCTCGAAAATACTCACGCGTACCCGGGTCTTGCGTCGACACTCGCCCCTAGACCTCCCACCACCCCAGTCATTTCTGTCATCCGGAGCACGGCAACGGCCTTCACACGATCCCAGGCCCGTCTGATATCCAAAGTTCAATTTGTGGTACGGACTTTCTACTTCAGAGTTGTCAATTCGAGACGGCTCAGACGAGCTTCTTGTGCCGGGGTTGCTGGTATTATTCCTAAATAGTCGGCGATCGCCAGCGCCATCACAATTGTCTCCACCGCACCGTGAACTTACAGCGGCAACGACGTGGACCCTACCTGCTCCTCGTACTGTTACTGCTACTCGTACCCACCTACCCTACCCTCTCTCCTCCAAACGCCAAACGCCAAACCCTCGTCTGCTCTACTCTGCTGCTGCTCCTCCTGCTCCTCCTCAAGTACGCAGAAACACAGGAGAAAACGCTGCAGACAGATCGATCGCGGTTAGATCACACCAGACCGTCGAGAACTGCTCTGCTCGCCTTTGCTTCGCGAGACCTGCCTCACAAGCCTTTCGATGTCGACCTAAACCATAAACCACAGCTCTCTACGAACGGACGGCCCGTCAATCCCACTCACCCGCGAGGTCCACGGCCATGGATTCCACCTCTGCTCCGCTGGCAGACTATTTCTGGATCGCCGGTATCGATTCTATATCCTACAGCGACCCCGTCCTGGGAGGGCCCAATCTATGGGAGAAAGTTGCCAATGGCGCAGGGCCACCCTCACCGCAAGTCGATACGACCATAGAGGAAGGCAGCGAAGGAGAAGCAGCTTCCTCCCCACCTCCTCGAGCCACCGCCCGCCATTCTCGCAACAACTCATGGAACAAACTCGGCAAGGTACCCAGCGAGGTACGGAACTCGGTCCAGAGTCTAGAGGACGTTGGGAGCACGCATAGCAATAGGAGCAGCATTACGATCAAGGCTCCGACCACAAACGGCAATACCAATGGCAATAGGGATAGTGTCATGGGCGATTTCGACTTTGATCGGGCGCTGGTCAAGTTTGCCTCTGAGAGAGAGAACTTCTTGGATGATTTGAGCTTCAGTGCGGGGGCGCCCATACAGAAACCTCCACCTATGACGAATCCAAGAGCAGAGAGGATCAGAATTGAGGATACCCTTGAGACAAATGGATCTGGTTCTGGATTGGGTAGAAGAAGCCCTCTGAGAAGTGTGGGAGGTAGCATTCGACGGAGGATCAGTTTTAGGGATATGAGCAGTATGAAGAGACAGCCTTCGATGGTACAAAGAACAAGTGAGCTTCGATTTTTATTCTATGGTGTCGCATTTTATGGCAGATGCCAAATTCGTTTTTTTTGTGCTTTGGAATCTGTAGGCTGCATGCTAATACCCCTCACAGCTTCAGTACGAACCTCGAGACGCCTGAGTAACTACAACTCTGTCATTCCACCACCCGAACCTCTCAATGCAGACCCCGAAATGCACCCTCTGAAACGCCGCTTCGAACCTGTCTTGCTTGACCGATATCCTCCAAAACATGCTACAGACGAGCTGAAGCGGAGGGGCAGATTTCCAGACTACGTTCCAATGTTTGCATTCCCAAACGATATCAACATAGTATCCGCAGATGAAAGACCTCGGTCAACATGGCATGGATTTGCTATGACCGGCGACGACAACTCCAAGATTTATGGCATTACCGTCATTGTATGGATGCCTTTGAATCCTGATGCCGCTGAGAATGTGGAGAGAAGATGTGAACAATGGAGACAGAGTCATATGACGAATGAGGAGCGAGAATTGGCGGCTAGTCTAGGTGAAAGACTTGCTTCTGAGAGAGCTAATCTGTCGCAACTACTTGCCAAACTTCCCGGCGTAGCTTCCGGATCTCCAGCTAGAGAAGCACTGGAGGAGGAAATCAGCGCGGTAGAAGAGAAAATTGGTTTGATGGCTGACATGCTACGCCCTGTCAGACATGGAGCCGCTGCCAAGATCGATGGGCTCACCGATGGTGAGACTGGGCTTTGGACACCTAGAGCATATGGAATCTTGGGTCGAGATGCTAGTTTGACTAGTTTTTGGAAAGAATGGCTGAGGGCTGTGGTTGTACCCATGACTGACGGAGGTGTTTTGAGAGTTCCGCCAAGTTCTCCTAAAGTTGGACGATGGCAGCCACTGGAGAGGTATGTCGTTAATCTATGCACAGAAGCATTGAGTCCAATTTCCTCCAAGACTCAGGTCGAGCTCGCCGTTAGAGAGTTACGAATGTTTGCTCGGAAGGAAGCAGCAAATGAGCTGCCAGATTCACGAAATACTGATCTCTACGCCTTATTCCGATCACTCAGTATCCCGAATATCGTGGCTCTTTTCGAATTTGCCCTTTCAGAATCGAGAATCATATTCCTTTCATCTCACACAGCTATGTTGCATCTTGCGAGCAAGGCATTGGCAAGTCTGCTTTATCCACTGAAGTGGGCAAGTATTTTCATTCCAGTTCTACCAGCAAGACTGCTCTCTGCATTGGAAGCACCCTGCCCCTACATAGTTGGGATTGAGAGACGATATGAAAACATAGAGCTACCAGAGGAAGATTACGTTTTGGTTGATCTGGATCAGGATATCATTGAGGCGTCAGGACCACCTACGGCTTTACCCCGACAACAACGTCGTAAGCTGGTATCGCTTCTTCAACTTGCTGCACCTCATCACAATAGATGTGGTGTGCCTATCGGACCCCCTCCATATGCCATCGAGACATATCCTTACGATGCATTCTCTTCTGAAAATGAGGCAATCTACACTCAAAACGCATCACCAAGCTCTCTTGGGAAGTTTGTCGGACAAAACTCTGCAACTTTTGGGGACGCTGATCCAGCGACTTCGAGGAGAACCTCTGTTTTCAATGCGTTTTTACAGTCAAAGAATGATCATAGCAGAGTCGAGCGACCCACGACCAGCCGATCCAACAACACGAGCCCTCCAAACTCTGTCTCACCAATATCTGGAAACTTCCCACTGCCGACTACCCCTGTCTCTAGAAATGACTCAGCCTTTGCTCTGACAGCTACATTAAGGGAGAAGAGATCAGGCCACTTCGATGGAACCTCGAGACGCAGCTCTTCCTTCGGTGTTGATCGGCAACCAACGCTTCGCCGACCAAGCATTCCGTTCAACAATGGACACTCTTCAAGTCTTTCGACATCTGCTTTGTCGATCGATGCGAAGTCTACCTATGGCTATGCTCCATCTACATACGCCGCCTCCACCCTTGCAGCTTCTACTATCATGCCAAATATGCTCATGCAACCAGTCCGAAATACAGACACCACAGTTTGGGTAGAAGGACACTGCTTTGTATGGCAACGCAATGATACGGCATCGGTGTGCTCGATTTGTGATGAGAAGCCAGAAGGTGAAGGCATCTACAAGTGCAACAGCTGCAGCACAGTCTCTCATGGTCGATGTTTGGGACATGTCTCGCTTGTTTGCCCATCAGCATTCAATGCTGACAAAGTTCGCGCCTCTTTTGTTAGATGCTTCTCTAGTCTGTTTTACACCTACAGAAAGTATCTGAATAGACCCACCAAGGAGCAGAAGAGCAGTGGACAGCTATACGGCTTTGACATGGATGGATTCTTGAAGAGTTTGCCACATGAACAGCAGGAGTACACTGCTATGCTGAAGCAGACTCAAGGTATGTGCCCCTCTGCCTCACTCATGCTAAATTACTAAATTGTCATCAGCATTCAACGAATTCATCCACGAACGTGAGACGACATCACCAAGCTCGCCCAGCATCCAGCTCTTTGACAGCATCATCCTGGCCAAGAAATCCCGCGGCCGCACATCTTTCTTCTCCAAAGGCTCGAAGTCTTCTTCCTTCCTCGAAGATACCTCGGAACATCTCTGGAGAAGCGCCGCCGTGCCTACACCAAGTGCGAAATTCCCTGGCGATTACAGAAGTGTGGTCTCGCGCATTCCAGCACAGCTCGATGTAGCATTGATGCGTGAACCGAGAGTCATTCAGGGTGTGCCGAGGATGGACCTTCCAGGCAAGCGGGTGGGTCGAAAAGCAGTGCCCAGTTTGTTGCGATAGGAGGAAAGCCAATGGAGTGAGATGGAAAACAGCCCCATAAGGGGTATGGCGAGCGAATAAACGAACGAGGGAACACAACATGTACAAAATACCATCGAAGGAACCTAAAAGCATGCAAATCCGGTGTCGGAAGGAAAGGAGTACATAGGTTGATTGGCTGACTCATTGATTTTCTCTTTCTTTGGTCTGGGCTTCGAGCGGGAGCATCATAGAACTCGGGCATATCTGGAGGGAGTGGAGGAGTAGGAGTAGTAGCGAAAGGTGCTTTCTTGATTTGATTTGATTAATTTTTGCTCTCTCGTTTTGTCCCTGTTGTGTCTTTTGTTTTTGGATTGGATTGATTTGAATCACAGCATTGCACAGCACTGCATTTTGCATGGTGGTAGGAAGATGATGATGGGTGGATGGATGATTTGGAGTATCATAATGTAATTTGACGAATTTGCGATGCGGACAGAGTCAGGCGGGCAGGAGGATGGGAGTTGTGCAAATGTATGAACATAGTGGAGGAGACTTGTTGTATACTGAATACAACGTTCTTCTACATATCTCCATATCTAAACGGGTCGTGTGACATGTTCGGAGGATTTGGGAGGGGTGGAGGCTGGAGGAAGGGAGTATCGTGTTGATAGCTGAAGTGAAGTTTGATAGCTAAAGTGAGTCCCCCTCGGGAAGCTGGAGATTGGATCAACAAGGGCAGAATTTGGTGTCTGTCACCACCATATCTAAATGGGCGAAAGTCAATACGAAGCGTTTGGCTTACTTCTGATAGATCCTTGAGGGAGAGTCGCTACCAGAACATCTTTGATTGATGAGCTGTCTGAAGAATTAGGGGGGGTTGGGGAAGTTGTGGTAATGATGGTAGAGGAGAAACCTATGGAAAATACATACATAGAACGACATCAAAACCAACGAGATTGATACCATGCTCTTATGCTCTCAATCTAATTTAAGTCATAGACAGAGGATGAGATAAAGATATCTTCCAACGAAGGTGAAGGTTGACTGACATGTCGAGGATTGTTAAAATAGGGTCGCTTTCGCTTGTTCGAAGTAATTACCCCTTTTCGAAGCGAAAAGTCATCCAGTTCTTAGTCGGTGGGTCGTTTCTGCGGTCACTCTACAGTCTACCATGAGATGGCGATTGCGCCTTCCTACCTACCCTCATGAATTGGAGCATTCACTATAAGATGGATTGGGGTACGTGCCTACTGTCAGTGTGAGATGTTGCAGGATCCAATCACTTCACCATCACTCCTTCCTACCCTAAGCGACTGCTGGAAAGAAAACAAGCAGGTGTATAAGTCCTTCTCGCTCGCTTTTACTTTGTCTGGCCAAGCCAAGCATTCATTTCTTTTCCACATCTGGAGAACCCCCAAGACCGGAGGTACGAGTTTGCTGACTGCAGCTACAATTATCTTCATTTCCAGATTCAATCTTCAGTCATCATGAAATGCCAGCCAGCGCCGCAACGCGAGAAAGCATACTTCGCAGAAATCACTGACCCAAAAGCACACGTCAAGCCTCCCATCGAAGTCTCATTCGAGCGACCTTCTCTCATGGACAATCCCCTCGCTGCAACAGCTGCGAGATTGGCCAAGAAGCATCTCGAAAAAAGAGCCGCATCGATCGAGGCAAGTGCTGCAAGGATTCCTCTTCTGCCTGAGCTCCCCTCGGATTTCCCAATAATGCCAAGCAGTCCCACCCAAGATACTATTCTCGAATGGCTTGGATCGACTCAACCTTCTTATCCTTTTCCATGCCCACGATCGCTCCACTCCGTCTCACCATCACAATGGAGCCCATTCCGGCTCAAAGCCGCCAAACTGAGCATGGCAGAAACACCTCTACGAAAGCCAATATTACTCCGCAGAAGCGATCCCGCAATTACCGTGGAGCATCTGGAAGACATCTCCAAGACAAAGCTGGTGACTGTGCCAGAGTCAAAGTTACTGTTGTTGGAGGCCATGGTGCTGAAGGGAGACCTTATCAACCAGCTCTCCGATTTGAAGAAGGATATCTTAACGATCAGCTTGAGTGAGGAGTAAGTTGGCGATTTACTTATACTGCTCCAATTGGAATTGATAACAAGTAGTAACTTCATTACGAACGAACAACGGGAACTCCAAGACGATTGGGATCTCAGAAAGATCAAGAAGGCGACAGAAGCTGGAATCGACTTACTCAATATCATTCAGTACAACAATCCCTCGTGCAAAGATGATTCGAGCGTCTTTCAAGAAGCCTACGACCATTGGAGTGATCTCCGAAAGAGTGTAGCGAGCTATCTCATCAATCGATCTGGATTACAACACGAAAACCAGGTCAGTTGAGCCTTTCCTTGGAGATTTCCACTCACTCTATTTCTCGCCTTCACATGGTCTTACTACCGTGAAAGGTATATATGCTAATATCTCCGAGTAGATCAAATGGAATAAATACATCGAGTTAACACAGAAGAGAACAACACTTCGGGCGAAAATCGAGGAGGTCACCATTACCATTTCAAAGCTTGAAGAGGGCAACGCAGAGAACGTAAATTCACTAGAGCTAGACACAAGCCTCGAGATAACAACAAGGAAGGATTCAAAGGTGGGATTAGTCAAGACTGAAGAAGTTCGATACTTCCCTTCAACTCCAGGCCTACATATGCTTCCCAGCATTGTCAATGGAAAACCTACCCATCCACAGAAGGTCGAGATCCCGATAGCCAACCAAAAACAGGCACCCGTTGTCAAGCTACGGCGTACCCCATCTAAGCCTACAGTCGCCCCTTCAAAGAAAGTCGGAAAGCCGACGGCCAACAAAAGACAAGAACACATTGTCAAGGCACGATACAAATCATCGAAACCCGAGGTCAATGCCAGAATGCATCGCTCCGAACAATAGACATTCTTCATGGTGGTTAGAGATGGGCTTAAGGTCTAAGAGAGCACCAGAAGATTATTGGTACTGGAAGGGTTGGGAACTGTATTATTATGACGCACACGAATAAACATATAGTAACAGGACAAGCGAGTGTACTGATGGTTGCACAATATGCCTTGCATGGAGAGGCGCCCGTGTCGTAGAAGTATTAGTAAAAAGACATAGAATGGTTTAGCATCAATACCGTTGGGTTTTACACTGACCTGCAAACTTATTTCCTAGGAATAGCGATCAAGATACCCATTAAATCCTCTGTACGGCCAAGCTTTTGTTTAGGATATCTGTACGGCCGTAGAACCCCCCTCAATATCGAATTTGACAAGCGATGTCCAATTACAAGTGATGTCCAATTACAAGTGATGTCCAATTACAAGTGATGTCCAATTACAAGTGATGTCCAATTACAAGTGAATACCCTCCACATGCTAATGCCCCGAGCTTGATTTCAGATAGCCACATGTCCACAGTGAACTCGTGCCAGCGACTCTCACTGTTGAGTCTAAGATAAGTCTACTTTATCTCAGCAAGGAGGAACCCCCCCTCCATAATAGTGACAGCACCAGGCTCGCTCTTTTCTCTCAGCACAAGACAGGCCTCGAAGCCACCAGGCTCAACAGTCGAAATCTCCCCCGAAGCATCACGTTGTATAAAGCCACACCATTCTGTCGTCAGTCAGGCTAGCCATATCGTTTAATTCACAGGAGCGTCGGGGAAACAGTATAAACTAGACTGACCTTTATTCTGGGCGAGGAGGAGCTCGTGAGTAGTCTGATTACGCACCACCATAGCTCCGCAATAGGAAAATGGATTATGCTTAAATCGGCATCGACTGTCGCCGTATCACACCCTGCTCTTGGGATATAAGGAGGATTTGTCGGATTTATGTACAGTACGGGAAGTGGGGTTGTTCGTCATGGTGAGCTCACTGAAGAAGAATGAGAAAGCAGTGGGGTTGTTGTTGAGGGGTTTGAGGAGAGGGGGAGGGGGAGGGGAAGACAAAGATGATGAGGGACGAGGTCAGCGATGGGCGGTTTGAGTAGAACTTTGACTGGTTTGGGTGTGGTTAGAATAGTTGGCTCGATGTGGTTGGGTGCCGAATTGGTACGCTTGGAGGGGCTTGGTGTATTAATGGAGGTATGTAAGAGAGTATCGATGCTGGTTTGATCAGATAAGACTCTACTCTTGAGAATAAGAAAACTGGAAGGTAGATGAAGTGGTCCTGTAACCCTAGCCTAAGTGAACAGCAGGTCAAAACTTGAAGACTGTCCCTGGCATACATTCAGTAGACTGCTTTAGAGCTTTATCGCATACTAACTATACTTATGTACTCCAAATACTGTCTTCATGATGCCTCGACAAATAAAACTCTCTAGCTTCTACTCTACCAAGCAACATCTAAGTCTGAAAGTACGCACTAAGAAGCAAAACCCCCCTCAAAAACTATCCAAAACCATTCATCATAGCAGCATCCTGCAGCAGTAGCAATCACTTCCCCACCACACTACACCCAATTCCATTCCCTCCCACCTCAGCAAAATCACACCTCTGCCCTGTCTCCTATATCTAACCAAATAGTCACTTTCCAACCACAACCGGCAGCCCTCACACCGGGTAGTTCAGGCCTAGCCGGTTGTAACTCCATCCACGATTCGCAAACGCATACGACCGACGGAAAACGTATTCGATTACGTTTGTAGGCTGGAACCTCACACACATCCGAGCGTGGGCCTTCAGTTGAGTTTTGCCGACTTTTCCTATTTTTTTTCTTTTTTTCATTTGAGAAAAACTGCTTCTTTTCTGGAAAGCTTTTTGGCCCCTTGGACAGGAGAAGGTGAGGAGCTCGATGCGGTGTTGGGAATTCCTTTTACGTTTCCTTTTTTCACTCGGCGTGTTGTTTTTGTTGATGTTTATTCTCGCTAAGCGAGTCTTGGCGCTCCGCGTATCTTCTCGTTTGTTGGCTGCAACGCTCCTATTAGGAGGCGATCTATTCGCTTAGAAAACTATATTCTGACCTGAAGCTAGGAGTATAGAGAGAGATCTTCTACTTATTACCTGAATTGCTGAGCTGTTATGTCGATATCGTGCAGCTTCTGTGGGCATATCTTTTCATTGATGCGAACAACACGTTCATCCTCTTGGCTTCTAGGAATACAAGGCACGATCAAAATTGTCTCTTGATGTTGTACAGTTATTTTTCACATCTTAATTTGTATACCAAGCCTGGGAGTTGATGCTCTAAAACGAGGTATTCCTCGCCCCACCGACGTAGCGAAATCGGCTCATATACCAGGACCGAATCTACCACCAACAGCGCCACTAATGAAACAACAACGAAAAGAGAACCAATTCTACTCTCCTCAGTCATGAAGGTGCCAAGTAACTAGGTGCTAATTGTTCGAGGACCAAGGCTGGGAAGGGTGGAAATATACTTGGTGGAACGTGACGGTGATGAGAAGGCTATGGATTTTGACGGACATCAAGAGTAGGGTGTGGAAGTAGGAGTGAAGACCACGCGGGGCGGATTTGAGCACGGGTCAAAGAAGAGTATTTTGGAAAGGTGATGAGTGATGATATCTTGGGATGTCAAGCTTCAAAGCACAGCTAATGCTGAAAATAGCTCGATAGATAGATAGTATTACATTTGCCAACTCAACGATATGGTACTGGAAATATTTTGATTCGGATCTTCTGCCTCTGAAGAGTTTTGGGCTTGGCTTCTCTTGTATTACATCGTTGGATCGAGTAGAAATATAACCAGAATAACTAAGTATACTGTAATCCACGAGTTCAGACCCTTCATGTGGTAGGGTATCCCTTGGAGTGTCTCTGGTGACTTCCAACCCATGGTGCTGTCGGCTTGCAACTTGGGCTGCCGCTGGTGCAGAGCTGGTGAACTTAGCCCTCAATCGAGCTAGCAATGCTAGAATGCAGAGAGGTTCTATCATCCCCCAATTACTTGGTCTGGGGATACCTGCAGAGCCAGCTAGCCATGAACCATCTCAAGACCCCGAGATCATAACATGTCCAGTGAGTTCCTCATTTCAACCTAGCCCCAAGAGCACCCGTACTTAGAAACCCTCTATTCCCCATCGCCCCCCTCCACCCCAAACTAAGAATCCCAAACACCAACCTCCCATCCACCGGCTCCGGTGCATCCTCAGCACTGGCCACCTCCTCCACCAGAAAACAAACCTGCTGCACATCCCCCGGCATAAGCACTGGTCTCTCCATCTCCTCCCCGGGGCCAACAACCTCCCAATTCAACCCCTGACTCCTAAACCCTTCCCTCGTCTCCAGCACAACCATGTCTAGCGTTATGATCTCCTCGCCACAATTCTCCAACTGCGCTTCAAGCGCCCACCTCCTACCCCTCTGTTTCTCCCCCGATCCAGATCCTGAAGGTAAAGCTCCGGTCTTGGTGCGCACGACCATACAGCCTTTACAGACGAATTGGTATAGTTTCCTGAATGTACGGATCCGACCGCTCGTAGGTGTTGTTTCGGAATATGTTACTGTGACGGCGAGGACGTGGGATCCTTCTTCCTTGAGGTCGAAATTGACGACTTTTTGGAGACTTTGGGTGGGCGAGAGATCTACACCGTTGCGGTCCTTCTCTGCTCCTTTCTCTGCATCCTTCTCACCTCCGTCCTCTGATTCCCCATTCTCATTATCATTGGTATTTGGGGAGCTGGATTCAGGTCCTAGTGTGAGGGCTATAGGCACGCCGGAGCTGGGAATCTTCATCTCGGCTTCGATGCGCACATTTGTGATTATCTTTGCGGCAGAGGAGGAGCCAGGTAGGATCTCATTGTTGGCGCAGAGCGTACACGAGAATGTCTCGCCCACATATGCAGACCCGAAGGCTGGTGGGAGGGTGAGGAGGGGTGAGAGGATGAAAAGGTCTGGTTTTGAGGAGGGATAGGCGAGGGATGCTGTGGGGTTGGGGGTCGGAAAGTTGGATTGGGATGTGCTTGGTGAAGGTGAAGGCGAAGGGGTCGGTAGGGGGTGTTGGATTGAGAGCGAGGGTTGGGAGAGTCTGAATTCTCTGTTAGAGAGACGGAAAGTTGTGGCAGAGGGGGATCTACCTGAGGACTTTGAGGGAGACGGAATGGGGCTCTTTGATGCTGTCGACTGTCGAGGCGCCCCGTTGGTGCGACATTTTAGTAGTGGCTTCAAGGCATGTATCAGGGTATTAGAACAAATAATGCCGCGAATCGACGTGCAATATATGGGAGGTAGAGCTCGAACGGTAAAATGTAAAGGAAGTGAGCTAGGTTGAGGTGCGTTGCTGAGGTAGCCTCGTTCTGCCGCTCCACACCGCCTGCAACTTTCCCGAAAACCAGCAGGATCGAACCCCTCCTCCGCATATCTGACTGAATTCGTACAAGGGTATTGTTTACCGGACGTCCGAATATGGCTAAAATGGAGGATGATGCAAACCAGGGGGTGAAGAGTTTAGATGCTGGGATCCCATTGCAGAGAGCGGAGGGTTTACTTCTGGTGATGGATACGCCGAAAGGTGTGGCTAAGTGACCTTGTCTCTGGCTAGTAGAGGTCTCTCATGTTGTTGCTTTGCTAACGTATTTGGGGGACAGGAAGGGGTGTTTTTGCTAGCAAGGATATTCCGGGAAGGACGGTTCTTGAAGTTTCTCCTGTTTTGGTGTTGGATCCGGTGGAGAACGAGGAGCATGTTAGGAAGACGATGTTGTATAATTATACATAGTGAGTATCACATGATTGCCTGGATAGAGAGAGTTTCACACAGCTGACTTGTAGCAGCAATTGGCCATACACTCCTCCTGCTGGAGCGAATACCCAAGGTGTCAAAGCACCAACCACTACCCAAGCAGTCATTCTCGGACTAGGAAGCATGTTCAACCACTCAACAATGCACCAAAACGTCGGCTGGGATCGCGATGTCAAGAACCTCCTCGTCACATACATCACGCTTCGAGACATCAAGGCTGGAGAAGAGTTGTGCATTTCCTATGGACAACGGCTCACGTTCAAGGACAAGGACGAAGAAGAAGAACCCGAGACAGGATCGGAAGATTGGGCAGACGCCTTGGCTATAATTGACCTTATTGACTGAGTACTTGCTGCGTTCCCTGTCATCGGTCCCGTGTGAAAGAGAGAAACCCTGTTTTCTATTGAGTGAGAATATCCTACCCTTTTCGTCCACCCTACCAGAGCAATGCAAGTTTTCGAAATGCGGGAGAGGAGAAAGAAATCAACGTGGACGCAAACCATATTACATGCCTGGCGGAGGAGGAACCTGCCTTTCGTTAGTACTGTGAGATGATGTACGCAGGGGAGGACTTACAGCATTATATCCACTTCCGGGAGCACCCCCAGGTGGTGGAGGAGGGGCCTCACTAGGTGGTGGTGGTGGAGCAGAACCAGGCGCACCAGGTGGGCCTTGCTGTTGTTGAGCTGCTGCGACCTGCGCCATGTAGGCTTGATAGTATTGGACATATGCGGCATAACCTCCATAAGCTGCGTATGGATCCTGACCACTTTGGCCTTGAGCTGCATAGTACTGAGCGTATTGGGCTGCGTAGTCAGCTGCTGCAGTAGGACTTCCAGCACCAGGTGCAGAAGGGGTAGTTGGACTCATAGCTCCGCCTGATTGTGGTGCAGGGGAGTTGTTGTAACCGCCTCCATAACCACCATTGTCCCGATCACGACCGCCATAAGAGTTGGATCGGTCAGGAGCACGATCTCCGTAGCCTCGCTCGCCTCCATATCCAGTGCTACCACCATAGCCACGTTGAGGTTGTGGACGGTTCTTGAACTCTTCGTACTGCTCTCTAACATTCTTCAGCAAGTCTTCACAAAGTTCCTTGGCCTTCTGGACTTCATTTGGATCGGGTCCGCTATTTGAAGTCAGTAAAATCATCAAGTGCTGAATCATTCCGAACTTACGCAACATGCAAGTACATGGGCTCATCACTTTCTTGGCCAGTACCGTGCTCCATGAATCCAGAACCACGTCCCTTGATCTGTACACGACACCGCGTTTCCTGTTGGATATGCTTGACATAAATACCACCGTGGCCAACAACCTGAGCACGCAGGTTGAAACCAGGAACGGGTTCAAAGTCAATAGGGATCTTCTCCTCTGGCCATTTACGCTGTTGAAAGTCAGTAGAATTCCCCCGAGGCTCTGAACACTACCTACTCTGCCGAACTCGTCTCTCTCAACCTGCTCTGGCTCTCTTCGTCGGAATCGGCGTTCATCAACTAGGTTCGGGAGTTCCTGTTGCATTAGTTCTTCGATTTTCGCAACAGCTTGCTCGAGTCCCAGCTTGGACGTGCTCGTGACGTGGAGGTATAGAGGCGGATTCTGCGCCATGTCAGCTATCTTCTTCAACAGCAATGGGAACTGCACTCACAGCGGCAGTGGCCATGCTCTTGTCCGGATAATAATTTCCACGCGTAGTGACATCTTAAAAAGTCAACATGAAAGCTCTATAAAACGTTAAGTTGATAGGTAGGTATAGCGTACCAGCACCGGTTTCTTCTTTGATCTAGATGTCACGCAGCGGGAGTCAGCAGATGCCAATGAGGGGTTTGTAGTAGTGAGTAGTAGTGCTATAGCGCTTGAAGGTAAGCTTGAAAATCTCCGAAACAAAAAAGTAGCGTCTGATGTATGCATCTCGCAGTCATTATATATAGAATACTTTTCTCTTGGTTTAAATTTGGAAAAATGACGAAACGGGGAATGAAGGATTCTGTCTGCTGCAAACTTTGCTATATCGAGGTGGAGAAGAGCCTGATGTATCAGTGGAATATTAACATAAGGAGTATTTACCATCTTTTGTGTAGAGCCTTTTGTCAGTGTGTAGCGGTTACGCAGGTCGTTGACCTCGATATCGCGTATGTAGTCGCCGTCTGCGATGTACATCTCACCGTTGAGCAAGGCTGCGCTGTTGCCTGATCCCGACGCACCTGGAGATGCGGATTTTCCACCTGGACTCAGGGTAGACTGGATGGGAGGAACGTCGACATGTTGGATGCCCTTCTTGGCCTGAATCTGGGCATTGATTTTCGCAGCTGCCGCAGCTAGAACCGAGATGTCAGCGAATGGCGCATAGAAATGTGAGAAATTTGCGCTCCATACCTGCAGCAGCCGCTGGATCCGCAGAAGACTTCTTGGGCTCGGGCGCAGGACTATCAGAAGCTCTTGGAAGAGGACTTCTGCTACGTGTGGACTCGGGCTTGACAGCGGGAGGAGAACGCGACCGTCGGTCGAATCTCGAATGTCTCTTGTGCTCTGGCTCCTTCTGGTCGAACCTCGAGCGCTTCGCCGTCCGTCTCTCTGTATCATCCATCTTGGGTACTCCGTCGTTCGACCAAGTAACAAAGTGCCGGCGACCCTAGTGAACGTGATAGCGTCGCAAAGAGTGTTGCTTGTTCTGCGAGAAAGTTAAGGTGGGCAGGTGAGTGGGTGAGTGGGTGTGTTGAGTCGAGAGATGATCTCCTCTGCTCGGCTGCTCGTCTGCCTCGCAGATTAATTTGAGGCTGAGATCTTGGATGACCGAGCAGGGGTCAGCCAGCTGGGTGGTTGTGTAGTGTGTGTTCTAGCGCTTCGACCGACTAAGTACCTCAGGCCGGTAGCCGGGCCTATCAAGCCCCACTATTTACGGCGAAGTCCCACTATTTACTGCGAAAGTCTGGGGACTGCCTAGCTAGTCCTGAATTTATCCACTAGAGCTGCGGTCTCGGTCTCGCTCCCGTCGGTCACAACTTCACAACTTTTTGCTGTGCTGCTTTGCTCTTGACTCACCGAGCTTCACTTTCCGTCCCTTTTCCTCAATTGAGCCACACAGGAGGGAGGCAGACTCAACCAACAACTATACCGGCCATCCGTGGCCCCTAATCCTCGCAATGGCTTCAAGAAAAGCCCTCTTCGCACTCCCCACCCGCGCAATTCGCTCTTCATCTTCCAGAGCACCAACCTCATCATCGCTGCTCACCCCCTCCACCACCAACGCTCCGAATCTACAGCCTCCTCCACCTCAGCACTCGCATACAAAGCTCTCCACCGCCGTGTCTACCCCCTCCCAACTTCCGACGCACCGCCCTCCTGGTCCGCCCAAGCAGCCGTCTCCAACATCCTCTACGAGACACCCTCACCTTCCAGCGCACCGCCCAAACGACACATCCTCAACTGCCTCGTGCAGAATGAGCCCGGCGTCCTCTCCCGCGTATCAGGCATCCTCGCCGCGCGCGGCTTCAACATCGACTCCCTGGTCGTCTGCAACACTGAAGTCGAGGACCTCTCCCGAATGACCATCGTGCTCTCCGGTCAAGACGGCGTCGTCGAGCAGGCCCGCCGCCAATTGGAGGACCTAGTACCCGTGTGGGCTGTTCTGGACTATACTACGGCGCCGTTGGTTCAGCGCGAGCTGTTACTGGCGAAGATTAATATTCTTGGCCCGGAGTACTTTGAGGAGTTGATGGCTCATCACAGGGAGATTACGGGGGGTGAGGAGGAGGTTGCGGAGGGAGAGGAATGGGCTCAGCGGAATTCAGAGTCGAATGATTTCCATCCCAGCAAATTGGCGCTGAGTCAAGCGTTGAGGTTGAAGCATGAGCATCTGAAGTCGATCACTTACTTCACGCATCAGTTCGGTGGAAAGGTTCTGGATATCAGCACGAATAGCTGTATCGTGGAGGTGTAAGTGGTCTCTTCAACCTCACACTCACCTGACATAACCTACCAAATAACACCATGATCTCAACTAACAAGAATACAATAGCTCCGCAAAGCCCACCCGAATCGACTCCTTCATGAAGTTAATCTCCCCTTTCGGCATCCTCGAATCCGCACGAACAGGTCTCATGGCCCTCCCCCGCTCCCCACTCTACGGCCCCAACGAAGCCGAGCTGATCAAAGACGCCGACGAGATCGTCGACGCCAGCGTTCTCCCTCCAGGATAAATTAGAAATGGTCTCTCTCAAACATTCTACTCACGTGGATATCAAAATTTTCGTTTTCTGAATATGGAGTTGGCGTCCTTTTTTTCTTTCTCCGCAATCTCGATCGCAGTCCGCCATGTATTTATTGGAGGAAACAGCTGGTGAAAAGGATTAGAGACACGTACATGGAGGATAGATTGATTCAGAAAAGATCTGCTTCTATGTATTCTATACAATCGAGTTCACGCCGGTTTCTCAATAACGCCTAGTCCATTCATTCCATTCCGTTCCCATTCCAAACGCCTGTTTGCTTGAATACCAGAACCCCATATTTACATTTGACTCGTCGATCCATTGCTCGTTCCATCCTGCTCAAAACCTTACGCTGGCACCAATTCCAGACCCAACATACCAGACTGTCTCTTTCCACTGCCCCAACTTGATCTGTACCGTTCCTTTGGCATCCAATTTCAATGTCCCTCCCAGAGCGTTTTTCAAGGCTTCATATCCAACAGAATCAAAGGACCAATCGACTGGCAGATTCGGGGACTCACTAGATCCAGGAGGGACTTTGAAAGGTAGATCATAGAGGATTTGGCCAACGGGCTCGGTATGATTGTAGAAAGCGGTGGCGTTTATGTTGTCGATGTAGATGGTGCTGTACTGTAGGGGTGAAATGAGTGTGAATGTCGCCGTGGAAGACAGTAAATGAAAAGTCGCATCTTCTATAAAATGAGGTTTGTCGCTGTCTGGACCACTCGTTGAAAGCCGCGGAGTGGGAATCTCGACGTGGAATTGACTGAGTGCTTCTCCAAGATCTGGCTGGTGAGGTATGGAATCCTTGTGAGTCTGGAAGGTCAAAGTTGTGTTGAATCCAGAAATATATTGCGAGAGTAGTTCTCGCCCAATTTTGGCTGCTTTCTTGCCGCCAAATCTAGTTGGATCCCAAGTCGCTTGAACCAATACGCCGGTGTTATTTCCAGGTGTGACTGTGATGTTGTTTGCGGTTGCATCCCCAATGATGGAACCATTGTTAAGAATGTGTATGTTGAAATAGGGTATCTGCGCGCTGTACTCGGTAGGATTCGTGAAATTGACTCGAGCTTCAAGGTTTAGAGAGGTCCTGCTAGTGCTCAATACCTTCAAGTCGCCGACCTGAGGTTTGAAGTGTTTGAAATCGCCGCCTTTAGAGATCGCTGCAAAAAAATCTCGTCAGCTTCGGTGCGGTCGACCTGACTAATTAAAACGGTTTCTAACGTTTCACAGGAACGACTCCCTCTGCAGGGAGCTTCTTGATAACAAACTCCCCTAACACAGTGGAGACTTCAACATCGACAAGTGCTACGACTTTGAGCGTGATTCGGCTACCAATGAAGAGAGACATCAGAATGTCTGTCAGGACATCGTCGTCGGTGACATCCAGAGGCGCATGCTCGATTCGGGACTCGATTCTCAATGCTGCATCCTCTCCATCCTTTGGCTCGATTCTCTCCGATTGTGCCTTTTGCCATTTGTGCAGGTTCAACACTCCAAGCTTCTTTCCCTTGTAAAATACATCGGCATTGGCTCGCACCCGAGTGACGTTGAGTCCGAAGTTCATCTCCTTGGGTAATCCAGCGGTCACGACAATAGTTCCTGAGATCTGAGGATTTGCTTCGTCGGATCCTGGCTTGGCTGACGAATCTGGGAGGAAAAACTCCGTATCTGTAAGAGAGAACTCCTTGATCAGGTTATCAAAGCTGTGACCGGGGAATGGCACTGGAACAGTGACACTTGAGATAATCTTGGTGATCCATTCGGGAGTGTCGAGATTAGGTGCACTTGATCCTCGTACGAAAATGGTGGTATCGTTGCCGTGGATGTACCTTGCGAGTAGAAGGTCAAGTGGCGAGTCGCGGGAATGAGGGCAAGTTTGGACAAGAGTTTTGGGCAAAGCTCGAACGATTCCACCAACACTAACTTTGACATCGGAATACGGTTTAACATCGATGGTAGCAGTCGTCGCATCGGCAAGTTTGATGTAGTTGTCATTGGCGTTGCAGCTTTCAACAAGGATGTCGAAACCAAGTGGCGGGATTGTAAGTTTGATGGGATAAGTGTTTGCCAGTGCCAAGGAGACATCTGCAGCCATACCACGGCGACCACTAGCAGAAATAGGTACTTCCCGGAAGTTTAGACGGGTAATGTTATACTGTGGAATCGCTGGAAGGTCGTTGCCTGAGAATGGAGTTAGCTGGAAATTCGTGTACATAGCCCGCAGCCATGAAAGTGGTACGTGAGACACTCGCCAGTCTGATAAACTTATTAGGCTACATTTGAGCACCAATATCAAGACTACCGTCAATTTGAATAGCCATCAATTTAGGCCAAAGTTTTCTCCCCAAGATACAGAGACGCAAAGGAACGATAGAGAGATTGACCTTCAAAAACCAGCGATTCCGAGATGGACTGTGTTCCCAGAGGGAACAATCCAGACTTCAAGCCAACATTGGCTTTGCCCAACACTCTGATCTCTCCCAAACGACCCTCGAGCCAGTCATTCGCAACCTGTCTGATGCCCTCGATATTTCCAGGCTCAAGATCCGTGAGGAAATCAATAGCCGTGGTATGCCCGTTACGAATATCAACAACGACCGGTGGGACGGCCGCGGTCCCGAGAAGGATATTTCCGTATTCTGGCAAGTAAACTTCGACGGTCGATGACTTGCTCTCGACTTGACGAGCGATCCAAGTTCCGAATCGGCCAATATTCTTAACATTCTTGTTCCCAACTCTCGAGGCATCCATGCGGAAGTTGGCTTGAACCCGGGCTCTAACCCCACTAGCCGTAAACGAATCTATCGAGAGGTTCGTAGGCTCGATAACAAGTGCCTCTTTGGCATATTCTTCCACCACTGCAGGAGCGAAGAAAGCACCGAGTATAATGACCACGGCGAGTAAGCCCAGAGTGAAAATAGCGACGAACGTCGGCCAACAACGATCGCCCTTTGTCGACCTGATGGAGGATCCGCCATTCTGGATCGTGCGTAACGATCTGGCTGCAGGAGATGGCCGTCGGCTCGTTTCATGGGATTCCCCATCGTATCTTGGAGCGCTGTCGACTCGTGATAATAGAGGGGTATTCTCGAAGGGTTCCCCGGATTGATGAGAGGAGGTGGGTCGTGAGGAGGTGCTAGGCCGTAACAGTGGTGATGAGGGATTATCTGACATTGTTAAGGATATAAGGTCGTGAAGCTGTCCGGATGGTATTGTTGACGCCCTGCGCCCTCGCAGTAGTGATATGTGTAGCTGATGGCTATGATGATGAGCTACAGCTGGTGTCGTGTGTGTGTGTGTGAGTGTGTGTGTTGAGTTGATGGAGGAGTTGCTGAGTAGGTGAGGCAGGACTGGGCTGGGGTTGATTGCGTCGTGCTATCTTAGCTTGCCACCCATTCCTTGGCGCTGATAGTGAGTGAGTTGTTGATATGCTGTTGATGGTGCACTGTACAGTATTAGAAAACTCGGGGGAAATAACGATAATGCGAGGCCGACTGCGAATCCGGGTCTACTGATTTTCCCTATCCTCTGCTAGTACAGTATAAGAAGGAAATAATAATCAAGCTTCACAGTAAGAGGAAGTCTGTCTGTCTATTCATACAGCTAGGTCGGTCGAGTCAGTGCCAGCGTTCCTGGGAACCGTGAAACCTGCCACCCAGCAAAGTGATCCGCAGCTGACCATTGGGTGGATTCAGCACGCTAAATACAGTAATAACAACTTCATGCAAGCATCCCCACCTCCATCTTCTGCAGCTGCACCTGCATGGGAAAATGAAGTCTTGAAGACTCACATGCAGCAAAATTTGTGACGAGACTTTCCAGTGCCGCTGTAGGTATTCTTGCTTTTCACAGCTTCAACTTTCTACTTTCCACTTCGCTATTTCTGACTCACAGCTCCCACAAGTACATCTTGTTCCGCTTCTTTCTCTTACATCTCTGCTTTCTCCAATCCAAGCACAATCAATCCAATTGACTCTTCAAGATACAAGGATGCCTCCCACAGCCCACCTCCGCCCAGCTCGAGCAGCTCTCCAACAGCTCTCCAAACCCTCCTCCAAACGCAGCTATTCCCTGGCCCCTTCACCAGCAACACCACTCACCTCCCCTTTCGCGCCTCGCCATCTCCTCTCCATCGCAGACCTCACCCCTACGGAGCTCACCACCCTCGTCCGCAATGCCTCCACCTCCAAAACAGCCATCAAATCCGGCTCAACACCGCCTAACCTTCAAGGCGCCCTCTCTGGCAAGACCGTAGCAATGATGTTCAACAAGCGCTCAACCCGCACACGAGTCTCCACCGAAGCAGCAGTGACAACCATGGGCGGCCACGCCATGTTCCTAGGCAAAGACGACATCCAGCTCGGCGTCAACGAGTCCCTCTACGACACCTCCCTCGTAATCTCCAGCATGACATCCTGCATGGTTGCCCGCGTAGGCCCTCACTCCGACGTCGCCGATCTAGCAAAGCACTCCTCAGTCCCCGTCATAAACGCCCTGTCAGAAGACTACCACCCTCTCCAAACCATCGCCGATTTCCTTACTATCCACGAAGTGTTCCCTTCCTCCTCCTCTAGCAACAAGGCCGCGAGTCTAGGTCTGGAAGGGCTGAAGATCGCATGGGTTGGAGACGCGAATAATGTCCTCTTCGACCTCGCCATAGGTGCTTTAAAACTAGGCGTCGACATCTCCGTCGCCGCGCCAAAAGGCTACGAGATCCCCTCCCGCATGCGCGACATCATCCTCTCATCCACCGCCGGCGTCTCCTCGCCAGGCAAGCTCTCGGAGACCAACGTCCCAGAAGAAGCTATCAAGGACGCTGACATCCTAGTGACGGACACCTGGGTGTCGATGGGGCAGGAAGAGGAGACGGCGAAGCGTCTGAAGGCTTTCGCGGGGTATCAGATCACGAATGATCTGGCGAAGAGGGGTGGCGCGAAGGAGGGCTGGAAGTTCATGCATTGTTTGCCGAGGCATCCGGAGGAAGTTGCTGATGAGGTGTTTTACAGTCCGAGGAGTTTAGTTTTCCCTGAGGCGGAAAATAGGCTTTGGGCTGCTATTTGTAAGTGTTGTTGATTTGAGAAGCGAGAGTTGGGTGACTTTGCTGACTGTTTCTAGCTGCTCTTGAAGCTTTCGTTGTCAATAAGGGCAAGATTGTGTAAATGGGTACTTCACATATCTCCATGCTCGAAAATCGAGAAGCTAGATCTGAGCATCAGTCTCAGTCTCTATTCAGAAGGTGGCCACTGGTTTTGTGGCTCGAACCGCTAATATCAACAGCCATCTTTGTTAGCGAAGCTGAGATGAGCAGCATGGGAGGCTGCGAGTCGTAGTAAAATACTAATTCAAAAGTCTGGCGTACTAAAAATATATCAATATATAACGGCGGTTCTTAGAAAAACTTATTCTCGCTTCATTTCTATCTCGTTCCTAGAAAATAATCTGGCGATTGTGATACAACTGAGAAGTTGCGTACGCGCTCTAGTGACTAGTTGACCCACCTAAACCACTACCACTCAAAAGTAAGTCGATCGTACATCCCATACCCTCCGAAAGCAAATGGATATCCCTTAGCAACGCCTTTCCCACCAACCTGTCCCATCTGAATCCGATGCCGTCCCATCCGTCCCATCCCGTAGTCCCAGTATCCCACACCAAATCCGAGTCATGAGACCCTCGTCTGATCACACTCTAGATTCAACCTACCTAGTAGTAGCCACCACCAAACTCTCGTCGAACCCAGTATTGGTGATAAGTGCTCACATCACGATGGCCACTAAGACCAAGCTCACCAGCGACATTGACATATCCCTCCTCGTTGACTTGGCCACTCTTGCTGATCCGCTTGATGCTGTCCTCGTCGCCTTTCCACGGTGTACGGCAGTAGACACATTTGACAGGACCTGTGTCGCGTTAGCTCCATAAAATAACCGTTTCGAGTCTGCAGAATGGTACAGTAGAGAGGGACTTACCAGGCTTACTCCTCGCCCACTGCTCGAAACAATGCCGATGGATGTTATTTCCACAAGCACCCTTGCACCACAAGATATCCTCCGACACATCACTTTCATCGAACTCCATGACGCAGACTGGACAGTCGCCTTCAACTGGCTTTCGAGAACCACCTGTATCCGTAGCATTTGATGAAGCAGCGTCAGATGACTGAGGCGTGACTGGAGCATTGGCAAATATCTCAACAAGCTCGGTACTGAGGAGTGCAAGCTGATAAGCTAAATCCTCACGAGCCTTTAGGACATTGACCATCACCTATCTAGTGTTAAATCCCAGATACTCCGTCCATGAGCCAGACTCCTCGAGCAGACTTACATAAACAATATGCTTACACTGATTCCCCTTCTTCGCATCCGGACAAGTACAGCTCGGAACTCTACCAATAGTGACTTGGTAAATATTCCCCGTGCTCCCCGCAATATCGAATTTCTCCTCCGGACACAACCCATCTTCAGCCACGCCTTTCTCGCGATCAATTAAGAACATACGCTGGGACGTCACGCGCTGGAGACGTTCCATGTACGATACTGGTGGCTTGACTCGGAAACGCTTGAGACGCTTCTCTTCTTCTGGTTCTTCGTCGGAGACGTTCTTCTTGCGTTGACGCTTGGGTTTGGTTGGGAGGAGGCCAGCTTGGGCTTCTTGCGCTGCGAGACTGGTGAAGAAATCTTGTTCTTCATGTGTATTGTTGCTGGAAGATGGGCCTGCTTTGCGCTTTTTGGGCGAAGCTTTCAGGTAAGAGTTCGTATTAGATGGCGTGGCAGTCATATTCTTCGAGGACATTCCAGGTGTGCCAGATTTTGTTGGTGATATGTAGGCGCGAGAGTCCATTCCCGTTCGCAAAGGGCGGGGTTAAAAGAAGAGATGGTGTTAAAGAGGTCAATTGAAAGCGTCAGAATTCTCCTTTGGACAAGATTAAATGGTGACTAGTCGGAGAATCAATTTAAGAATCCAGCATCAATTCTGTTTCGAAGGTGGCAAGATGTCATTGATACTTTATTCAAGTGAAGCGAGGTTGAGAATAGAAGAAGCGCGCCATGCCAAGCCTAAAAGACACACCAAGTCACTTGACCATGCTACTCCCAAAAACGCACTAGCGTTGATCCTCTCCAAAACCGAAATTTTTTCGGACCGGTCCTCTCTTCCTTTCCCAGTCTTACGGCGTTCACCTATACATCCTGTGTTGGCTCATTGTTTACCGCTCGCGGTACGCAATGGATCATGGAGTCTGCTTCTGTATTCTTCGTGTTTTCTGTAGCCTCTGTCATATTCACGAATAGCCAAGACGGAAACGCCTTTTATAATCCTGCTGATGGCTCGAGTTTTTACTCAATGTTTCGGTGGGTTCGCTTAGTGCGTACAGATTCTGGTTAGAGACTGGAAAGTTTCGAGATGTCAAATTGTTTACTGAGCGCGGTTCACTAGTAGGAGGGCGCTGGCTTGTGTTCATGGGTGTCGTGTTAGGTATGATGGTGATGTGTCTGCATGGGAAAGCCTTCATAGTATACAAATTTTCCAATTCTTCAACAGTCTCATATCTCGTTTCCCGTCCATGGGTATCATCAATCAAGCCCCGGCTCTTGCTACCTTCCATCCTAGAAAGCAATCACATATCGATAAATCCTCCATCAGGAATCTGGCCAATGCTCGCCAAATGAACTTCTTGCCTCCCATTCGTCTGTCGACGCAGTACACTACTCGCCAGGTACACCACCTTTCGAAGCCTGTTTAGTGATCCCAGCGGCTATAGAGACTTTTGTCCATGCCAGGGATCCAGTCTCATATGATCCTCCTAAAAAGCCATGCGCACAGAAATGAAGCTATCCTGCTTCGGAATGATTCCTTTCGCAACCGTCTGCCACGGGTGCTTCTCTTCGTCCCACGGCGTTCCGGCATAATCAATTGGTTGCTCTTTCATGTTTGCACAGAATTGAACTTGAAAGAAGTATTCTGCTTCATGGTTACTATAGAACTCTTTCAACCAATCGCTGAGGATATGATCGGGATGGGACTCTGGCTTTACTGTTTCTTCGTGCGACTTTTGAGTCTCGCCGGATGGTACGAGGAATATTTAATGACATATTCTCCAAACCTGTAGGCGGTTTGTGGGTACTGGCGGTTTAAGTGCAACTCTGTTACGGTCTCCAAGCTCTCCACGAAATTGACAGGTTGTGTACATCGAGATGCTTATTTGGGGGTTGATCACGAGCCTTTTGGAGCTCAGTGTCGTTACGGACGTCGAGGTGTTTGTAGAGTTCCTTCTTATCTCTACCATACTTCTTGCGAAGTTAAAAAATTTCCCTTGTCGTTTTGGCATCTGCAAGCTGGATAGCTGGTGCGCTCAATATATTGTGTGGGGTAGTCCCAACATCGAACATTTCCCCAGTACATGGAAGACTTTCATACCCAGACCATGAGGCTGAGGAATACGGTTGTCAAGTCCTGGCTTACCAGGCTCTAAGCTATAACGCATCATGATGGGGTATTCGGCTAGTTTGGAAACAAAGATTGAGCGAGATGAGGTGGAAGTTCGCCGACGATGAGCCTTCCCTTCACAATTCCTTGGGTTTTTGCACGAGTGCCTGATGGCAATGTCAGAACATAAATATCCCTTGACTTGCCCATCCATACTTACCACCATACATATGTATATGGTTGTTGAACTGTGCTTTTTGTATAGCATTGATCATATCTGCAACAGCCTGGTTGTATTCAGTTTCTCTAGGCAGGAATTCTCTCGACATCTGAGTGAAATCGGACACATCTGCTGCTGTCAACCACGTTTGAGACCATGATGAAAAGCCAAAGAATGAGCATATGGGGTCTTTCGATGTGGAAAACAGAAAGATAGAGTGAAATTGGAAGACTTTGCTCATGTGAAGGGAAAGATGCGACAAAATAACAGACAATGCTGTCATTAGAACTTCTCTCATATCCGGAGTAATTATCTATGCTATGATCTCAGCACGTATATACTAGTTAATAAGGTGGCAGCGACTATTAGCGAGGCCATACCAACCTATCTGTAGAGCTCCCAAATTCCCCACACTTGTGAGGTTGCGTTGCGTTGCTCAATTCCTAGGCCGTTGAGTGTCCCCAGGCTGTGGAGGACAGCACATCTCGAATTGACGATTGAAAAGGGCAATGGTTGTGACGTAATCGGTGCAGAAAAAAGCTTAAAACCAGACCTGGTCTTCGCCATTGTAGAATGATGGAATTTGCAAGCCCATATAGGTTGAAGTGCTATGAGGGGAGGGCTGGATGGAGAGTGGGCTGGCTGAGAGGAGAGAGGTGACCTCCACTAAGAAATGAAACTTGCAGGGATTCACGCGCTAAGCCACAAGGGTAGCATTACGAGGTTCACGTTCACTTCAGTTGCTTTCGAGGACTACCTGGCCTGCACTAGATTTACTCTCCATACATCGACAATTGTCCAACTCAAATTTATTATGTCTGCGGTAGCACCTCCAGATCCCTCTCAGTCGTCTTCTTCAGGTTTGTTCTCCCATAACCCTTAAGATCGCTTGCCCCAGTTCCGATGATACTGATACATTCCAATTAGCCCCCAAGAAGAAGAGCAACAAGAAGAAAAAGGCCGGCAAAGGGAAGACAGCTGAGGAAACCCTCAAGATCCCGGGAAATGGGAAAGATGCAGGCTCGGAAAATGGAGATGTGGAGGGCGATGAAGATTCAGGGCACTCCGCTGTGGTACGAACACCTGTTCAGTTTGCGAACACTATCAAGGGAGAAGCACAAGTTTTGACAATGTTGGCAGAATACACCTCGCGAGGCAGCTTTCCCAGAGAACACCAAACCGCAAACTAATGGTCACAATCTTGACTCTGTGAGCAATGGCCACGCTGTGGAGCCACCAGTACAACTGGCCAAACAAAGGGAGCGCGGGATAGAGGGCGGATCAGAAGACAAGCATTCCGAGACTTCAGATGCAAGCTTGCGATTTGATGCCATGTCACAAGAACGGGAAGCTCTACGTGTCGAGGTGGAACAATTACGGAAGGCGCTGGAAGATATCCAGGGAAAGCACACCGAAGAGATATCTTCAATCAAAGAACAACATGCGGAAGAGCTGTCAGCAATCGAGTCCAAGCATACGACGGAAGTTTCCACAATTAAGGGCCAGCACGAGGAGGAAGTTTCTACAATTCGCGCCGAGCTCGAGGAGACTGAGTCTGCGAAGGATCATGCTGAGACACAGTACCAATCTCTCCTGGGGCGCATCAACACAATCAAGTCGAGTTTGGGGGAGCGGTTGAAGGCCGATAAACAGGAACTTGCTGAAGCGAAGGAACAAATAGAAGAGCTGGAATCGCAGAACGAGTCTCTCCAGAATAATGTCAAAAGTCTTGAAGGTGACGTCAAGCGGTTAGAGCAAGAAGCTCACGAAACATCGAAGGAGCTCTCGAGCCTAAGAAATCGACACAATCTTTCCCAGCAAAATTGGGTCAGTGAGCGAGAGGACTTGGTACAGCAGACTAGGCAGTTGAGAGACGAGGCTGAGGCTGCCAAAGAGGCAATGGGAGACTGGGAAGTTCTGGCTATGGAGGAAAGATCTATGCGAGAAGGCCTGGCAGAGAGGATTAAAGACTTGGAAGAGCAGTTTTCGATTCAGAAAGAGTCCTACGAGGAAGCTGTATCTGAGAGGGACAGTCAGTCACAGACCTTGGAAGGGTTACAAAGAGCTTTGCAGGATGTTCAAGAGTCCCGGAAAAGAGAATTGCGAGATATGGTAGAATCATACGAAGAGCAGCTCCAAGCTCTCAAGAAAATTGTCCAGGATTCGGATTCTCGGGCTACAGAGGCCGAGGCATCAAAGGGAGCGCTACAGACCGAAGTCGACCGGCTGGTACCCTTTGAGAAAGAGATCAAGGAGAAGAACCTTCTCGTCGGCAAATTACGGCATGAAGCAATCATACTCAATGACCACCTGACGAAAGCTTTGAAATATCTCAAAAAGGCCAAGCCGGAGGACAATATTGACAGGTATGCTTGTCCCCTAAAACTTTTCCCTGTATATGCTAATTCTTATAGGCAAATTGTCACAAACCACTTCTTGCACTTCCTAGCCCTCGACCGCTCCGATCCAAAGAAATTCCAGATTTTGCAGTTGATAGCATCTCTGCTCAACTGGACCGATGAGCAGAAAGAGCAAGCAGGTCTTGCGAGACCAGGTGCGTCGAACAGTAGTTTACGCTTACCCATGTCGCCGTTCCACCGTACTCCAAGCACGCCCTCTCTCTCCTCAGAATACTTTACTGAGACTCCTGCAACCAAGGAGTCGCTGGCAGACCTATGGACAGGCTTCCTTGAGCGAAGCGCCGAGGAGGGCTCTGCTGCTGGGAGCAGGAGTGGTAGTGTGAGTAGTTCGGTCGTGAGGCCTGAGACGAGAGGTGGTGAGGGGAGCTCGAGATGAGGTGATAGGCGGTGTCTGTGACGATGATAGATCTGTTTCTTGTATTATAATACATTGCGATGGGCGTTGGGTGCAAGAGGCGACTGACTGGCTGCCACGCCATTTCTCGCAATATTGTGTCTGAGTTGGGTATCTTGTCCCAATGACGATAAATTATTCCTACCGATGTGTTGAACATGTGTTACGAGCATCCGGAAGTGTCTGTGAATCATTATGACGTCTCGCTCTCCCTTCCACGCTCTCAGCAGCAAATTATTCGATGAGTTCGTCACAGTTCGCTGTTTTCTGGCATATCGCAGCTTAGATTATCTCGTCAAGTGAAGTAAAGTAAACGATGCCATCTCTTCTGTTGCTTCCAAGCGTTAGTTCAGCCGCACCTTTTCAACAGACGCTGCTTTCCGTTCAAGCCTTATCTCAACTCACTTCACTCGTCAGAACCTCGGCGAGCCGAGACTCAACCCCTCGCTCAAGAACAACTTCAGTATGTGGTTCTTGTTTGGCTGTATGCGGATCAAAGATTCAGACATTGGTAGTTATCTCAGCAACAGAACTTGCTCTACCTCGAATCACAAATTGGGGCCGACCCGACGCCAACGCAATTCCTCCTCAACCACATCGAACCTAAACTGCGCCCCTTCATCACCACGAGAACTAGGAGTAAACATACATCTACACGATGATGCAAACGACCTGAAATCTGCTCATGCAGTAGCAACACCAACACCAGCACCAGCAACGGAATCTCAAGATGTCGTAGAAGGCGAGGGCACAGATGAGGCGATACGAAGATCAACAGAGGCGTTTCCATCCTTCCATTCTTCGGTCGTAGGGGATAGCGATGTCTTGAATGCAGATGCGGATACGGATGCGAGATTTTATGATGCCGATTCAGTCGAGATTCGTGTTATGCCGATAAATCCGTATCTTCTAGAAGCGCAAGATCGAGCTGAAGCCGAAGCTGGAGCGAAGACTACACCGATTTCAGCCGTAGATACTACGGAAGAGATTTCTCCATGTTCTGGCGGAATAGAGTCTGATCTTCGCAGGTGTAATTTGACTCAGTCTTCAGAGGATGAGGTTGGATTGTCAAGTTCACCTCCACTTACTACGACCTCGTAAATGTTTTCTCTGTGGTGAGCATAGGCGCATCGCTCGAAAGCTGTAGTCTTTTTTTCACATTGCAGATCCAATTGGGAACTTTTGGTTATGTACCCATCAATTTCCTGGGGGGGGTTACCCTGGCTTGCCCTGTAGCAAATATTTCGAAAATTGGTGGGAAATCGACGAGTAGTCGAAAGCTGGAACAAATGATAGATCAATAGCGTCCTGTACCTTGCATCGCATCTCGTGCTTGTAGTGAATTAGTGTGTGACGTGTTATATGTCTCTACAGCAACACAGTTAAGCATCGGTTCCGGTGAAATTTTTTATGAATTCTCACCCATGGGTTGTTCTTCTTTTATTTTGACCATTTGACGCGGATACAGCCCACCGTACCCTACTCACAATGTGTGCCACAAATCAATTGTCCGAGTTCCCTCGTGTTTAAAGAACATCTTACTTCTTCTCCTCCCCAAACCGGAGAAAAGCGTGCTTCATATCACCTCATTCAAATATGCGTACCGTTAGATTTCATAGACTAAAGACTTCCCTCAAAATCCTAGTCAACCCCTCAATGTGTTACTCCTGAATCCAAGTTCAGTCTCAATCAAAATGCAAGCTCTCGATGATCACCAGCTCCAAGTTCCAACTCCACCACACGAACCTTTCCCATGACCACCTACTCTAGCTTATCCGCCGCCGGAAGAGACGCTTGCTACTACTCCCTATAATAGATGATCTGGTCCCTTATTTAGATCAGTCCGCTGTCTCGGTAGCAGAGATGAATTCCAAGTTAGATAAGGAGCGCCGGAGAGCTATAACCCGACTGTAGCGCGCCTAGATTTGCCAGATTTTAGATTGAGTTAGAACAAGATTAGAGATAAAGCAAGCTGCGTTAGGGAAGGAAAACTTCTATGAGGGAGAAGAGTCACCAGTCAGGTGGACTGCACATTATTTGTAGGCAGGTGTTTATCAATCCTGCCAAAGCAAATTTTTCTGGCGATCGTTTAATACTGCCTTTTTCTGAGATGGAGGATGGATTGCAGATTATTTTCGACGTCTAAATTGCATATTACCAAGAATGGTCATTTTGAAGATGATAGTCTCAGATACAAAGGCTGTTCTGGTCCAGACGGAGCAACATCTCTAACATCATGAGCCCATGAAACAGTTTCCAATTATCACAGAGCAAGTATTCAATTGATGCGCAACATTATGAGAAGCAATAATTCATTAGATTAGAGTTTGTGTGAGGCAATGCTTTGAGACCTGCATTCTGCAAGAGCGGGTTGTGGCGCCGGACGAGGCAGACCCACTCTGGAAGCGAGGTTAAAAAGTAAACAAAAACAACAACGTTCCTCATCGCGTTATACCCGACCGACACTCAAAAAAAAGTACAAAAATGGCAAAACAAACTCCCACCGCCGGGGCGATGAGAGAAGCCACCCTCTCTGAAATGAGGATTTCATTTTTGGTCGTGATCCGCTGGCCGAAGTTGTTGATTGTGTCGATAGAGGTTGTTAGTTGCATTCTCACAACAAGTGTCTCGGTGTTGCACTGTTTGATTGCTAGGTACTCCACGCAGTCTCACGTGGCTTTCGTGTTGATAACCTTGCCGATGACAAAAAATTGCGTATTTCGCTAGATATATGGGAAAGAAAATCTATCCCGACATTGAGTAAAATTCCCAGCACGCCTGGATCTTGACCGTGTGAACTACGCGAGGCCCACCCTACTGCAGCTTTCTAACTCAGCCAGTCTACTGAATGTTGATACGGCGCATTCAGAGTGATCTGAGTTCACTGCTTCCTGCTTGTGGGCGAGCGACGATTGACGAGCCGAATCGCATTTCCAGGGAGGTGTTCTTCTCATGGACACTCGATGATGATCAGATGCATCCAAATTGAGGTTTGATGGGAGCTTCGTATGTTGTTTGCGCTATACACGGTACCTCAATTAGCAACCTAGCGAACCTGGTTGCAGGCCGGGGGCAATCTCCAATCTCAAACAAACAGTCATGTCGAACAGAGTGTTCGCTCTCGCTCGCCATGTATCTGAGTGACTTTTGTTTCCCTATGTGGTCACCTTCAGCTAGTTTGCCGTTTACATGCTGTTCAATGTACCAACTTCTGTCAAGCCAACTCGAAGTCTCAACATCTCTCTCAAACCACCAAACATCAGATCAATCCAATGTATACTGCTTCGGGCACAAATATGAGAGACGGGGCATAGAAACCACCGGGCTTAGAATTTATAGATTCTCGAAGCCAAAGTATCGTGGAAGTAAAATCCGGCCATGGTTCCGGAGGGTCTGATCGAGGCCGGGGAAGAAAGATGTAGAGGGTGCAGCAGCGATAGGAAGGCTAGACTAGCGGTATTCTTCCAGCTCTCCGGGTCAAAATAACTTCTTCACAAGTGGTCCTCCGGTAATCGTTTGAGACGATGAACGCAGGCTGAGAGTTGTTTTCGTCAACGGAGAAGAGTCGGAATGAAAGGTCAGATTTGTGATGAGGTCGGCGATAGCTCGATAAAGGGGCAAATACAAGAAATTTATCGATCTGTATGTTTGTTTCGGACCTTGGGGGTGGTCGTCGTTCGTGGTGAATGGCGTACCGGGCGGAGTGAATCGGAGATGGGATGTGTTGTGTGGTGGGCTCGCGCTTAGTGGATGATCAGCACGTTCATACGTAAAAAGATCAATGTCATTGAGTCATAATATCTATGTGGCAGATTGGGAAAGTGGTTTGTGGGTCGAAACGGTGAATACAATAGTCTATTTCACCAAATCGCAGTCGGAGTGAATTTGGACCTCATCTCAATTAAGCGAGACGGGAAAGGGGCAGATAAACAAATGGAAAATCCCACTTCGGAGTCAAAGTCGATATCTCCCCAGGCATTGCAGTGGTTTAACATCTGAATTTGGAGACCGGCGAAGTAGATAGTTGCATTTGTGCAGTTTAGTTGGGCCAGGTACACGTCATCCCAAGAAAGAAGGAGCATATGGCCGTCATGTGCGGCCCCTTCTTCACCACCCTTCTCAAATTCTTCAGAACAGTAAAATAGCACAAGTCTCATTGCATTATTACACAGTATCACTTTTCAACAATCAATTTACCACAGCACCAATTCTTCGGTTGATTTCTGGTCCTGATCGAGATTGGAAGAATCAAAATGGGAGCACAAAGACATAGCCCTGTGAAGGTTTTGATGATACCACCAGCAGATACTCATCCTTACCGTCGTGTCGAAGGGAAGACTTGTGGGAAGCATCCCCGGAAGACTACTGGAAAATATCCTAGAAAAACGATCTCTGTGAAACGGGATCCTGATACGAGCAACTATGGTTCGGCGAGTGACGATACAGGAGATGACGGAGCAGAGAGTGGTGATATGGAGACTGATAAGGTCGAGGGTAAGCAAGAAATTCAGCCTACAGACCACAGGGCGACTTCAAGAACGACCAATTACTTTGAGGCACGGGCTGCAAGGATTCCCAACACACACATCGAGCAGAGGAGAAGTGGACGTAACAGGAGGCCGACAGAGAAATTATTCGATTCGATATTATCAAGAAACTCTTACAAAGACGTTGAGTCGGATGGTGAAGAGAGGGAAGATGAGAATACGGAGTTTCATAACATTGAAGAGTTTAAGACTGAAGAGGGTGAAATTATGGACTATACGGTTGAGGACGAATCAGTCAAGCCTATCCCAAAATTGTTCATGGTTGAGTCTGGATACTACGACCTCTCAAGACGTAGACCGGTTGATGAAACTCTTTCATACCAGATACGGGATATATATTGTGGCATTGATGTTGCCGACAATGAGGCCTCCAAAATACTGAAGGGACTTATGGCCAAGTCTGAATGGCGCGGTGATTATACTGTGGTGAGTAATAGTCGAGTTCTGTTCATCGTCTTCATCTCGTTCAACATACAAAGTCGCATCGCTCGCCTAACCTATATGTGTACTGACTCTTAAGCTATCCAGTGGATGAGTCCTTTGGCAGGAATGAATAAACGTAAACTGTGCAAGTTCCAACACGGAGCAGGTCAGACTTCGGAGTCGGCGAGATTGAAGCTGGAAGAATTGGTGGTTTGGAGAAGCGATTACTGTTCCATGGTATATATAACATCTCGGAATAAAACCCTCCAGTGGTTCGTCAAGGTAACGCCTTTTGAGAGCAGATTCTGTGTAGACAAGAATGATGGGTAAGAGAGGAGCTGAAGGAGAGATGGTCCACCACTATGCTCGCATGATGGAGAAGTAGGGTAGTCGAAATAGAGAAATGCTTCGTTGATAAGTATAACGTCATTCTCGAGGTTGAAGTGTCATCCATGCCATGAATTATGATCACAAAGAAAAAGTGGCATGACGCGATGTTGACTGGAAGGCAAAAGGAGATTATGTGGGCTGTGTGATTGAGATGTAGAGGACTGAGAGGGAATGGGGGTGGTGGTGACAGGCTCGGGAGAGTGGTGAAAAGATTGACGGTGTAGATGAAAAGGATATAGATATAAGAGCGCTTAGACGAGAGCTAGAGATCTAATGCACCATAAGGATTTGCAGAGAGAGTTGGTGCTTGGACAGTAAAATCACAAGCGCCCTTTCCTGAGAGACTAAGTGCTCTTCCCCCAAATGAGAAGTATCCTTAAACTCTTAAGTTGTCAGGGAATGGTAAAGCGAACGACCATCAGCATCTAATTTCTCTATCGAGAACATTGATATCAACTCTATTATTACCAATCGTCAGTATACAATCTACAACAGTTTACCATCGAATCCACAGCCGCTTCCTAGTAGTGCGTGGGCTGATCGGAGTGGAAGCGTAGAGGAGATTGAGGAGGTTAGAAGGTCAGGGGAGGAAATCAACAGGAGCCTCAAGTATGTCGATAAATTCGGCCGTGTCATTGATATGGCGAAGCGAGTGAGGAAATTGATATTCTAGGTTTTTTTTGGTGGGTGTGGGTACCATTAGATTATGGAAACAAATGTAGCTAGTCGTATTGACCTTGCTCGAACCGCTCTGTCTCATAGAACAGTGCGGAAATAGTATTGCCATTGAAGATCCGCCCCTCGAGTGCATTTACAGCCTGAAAATATCAGTAACTTAACCAGGAAGTGAGTAAGGTTGCTAACCCTTAATGCAGATAGAGGACTCGTAAACTTCACGAAAACCTTCGGTGCAGTACCATGTCGATCGATGTATACCCGTTCCACTCGACCATACTATCAACAAGTCAGTTTAGAGCTTCACTAAGACAGAAGGGTCATCATACCTTGTCAGCACACTCATCCCCGATTTCCTGCATCAAGCCACCATCACCAGCACCCTCCACTTCCTCATCAAGGTTCATACCATCAACCATACCCCTCAGAACAATGACCTCAGACATAGGGCCAAACTTCCCAACCTCCTCTTCCTTCTCAGGTACATTCTTCTTCCCCCCAATTATCTTGCCTCGTCCTCCAGGCTCCCTAAACCCACCTCCCTCGGCGTCCGACTTTTTCTTCCTCTTCTCTATCTGCACTCGAAGGGGATTGACGATACCAGATTCCTCCGCACCAAGACCTTTGCCTTTGCTCCATCCATACTTGGACATGAGCCGTTGTGCAAAGCCTTTTTGACCGGGTCGCAATGATCTTGGGGCCTCTTCGTCCTCGGCCTCGTCTTCCTCTGGTTCTTCTGCGAGGGCTATCTCTAGTTCTGCTTCTGAGCTGGGTATGTCGCTTGGGGGTGGGGGAAGGTTGTAGCGGACAGGAGCTCGAGATATTGCACCCGCTGGTAATGGCTCGGGAGCTGCTGGAAGGGGAATATCCTCGGGGGCGGTGGAGGAGGTGGCACCGGGCTGTATGTATCTGGTTCAACATTGCTGTCCGTACTTTCAATAGGTTTCTTCGGAGAGTCCATAGGAGGGGGTGCGAAAGAGTAATTTGGAGGAGGGGCAAATTGGTCTGAATCCATTAGCGGGTCAAAAGGAGTCCTCGGAGCTGAAGACTTACTACCCATCTGTGGACGATAATCCTCCTCATCACTATCCTTCTCGCTTGACTTCCTAGCCATCCTATGGGCATACAACCTGTCCTTCCACTCCCTGACCTCTCGGATCTTTTCATCACTGTGTTTGTACTCTTCATAACTGTTCGGCCGTGAAGGATCATAGATATCATCCCAGTCTTGAACAGCCATATGTTCTTCCCTCGGCTTATTCTTCTTCCTCCGTTTCCCACCCCTCTGCCTCTTCTCCCCCCCATAGAAACCATTCACATCATCATCATCCAGACCCGTCCAATCTGCCAACGTAGTCTTCGCTGGTGGTCGCGCTGTTTTGGGAGGTGCGGAGGATAGAGTAGAAACATTGCGCGAACCTGTCGCGTCAACTGGGGAGGATCTAGGAAATGTTGACTTTGGTTTTGGCTTTTGCGACAACTGCGGTCTTTTCGTTGGTTGGAAACGCAGAGCAGCTACACTTACATATAAGCAAACTCGAGTAATATCATGCCAGACAATGCCACTTACTTGAATCTATCTGTGGTTTCTTAGCTGAACCATCATCCGCTGCATCTGCTGGTTTGAAGACAACTGGTCCTTTCGAAATTGTTCCTGGAGTGCTTGATTCTGGATCTAATAAATTGGCATAAAGTGAGAGGCCACCACCCCTCGGCGCTGGAGTCTGATTGGGATTGGACATCTTGAGCAATTAGACTGTGATGTAAGACTGTTGTCTTTGATGTTCCTCTCCAACTCAACCTTCAATCTCAGCCTCATCAGTGAGGCTAAGCACGTAGTTAGCAATGGTTTTATTAGTCAGCACGAATTTAAGCTGTTGCTCCCCCTGTCTCCTATCTCGGCGATAAGGAAGACGCCATACAGACTTCAAACAGCAAGCCACCCAGAAGAACTCAGACGTCAGTTGATCCCAAATTTCTGCAAGAGAGCAAAATTTATGTGCTGCATACACCAAAACGAAGCTAGTTCTTCTATATCCCAATTGCTCTGCTAGACATTTTAATTCCTTTAGTAGTCTCAGAAACCTCTTGTTCTGTAATTTAATATCTTCGGTACAACTACGAACAGCTGAATACACAATGGCTACGACTCTCTCGAATTCCTTCTCAGCAGGAGACAATGCAACCGCGATTATCATACCATCTAAACCCAATCCTCTTGTCATATCCTACAAGCAACTTTCTGCTGAAATCCTCTCATTCCAGAAGAAGCTCGCAAAGCTAGGCGTCACTCCACAAGCTGCGGTCTCGATAGCTTTACCCAACACCTACGAATTCATTGTTGCATTCCTCGCCAGCGCGTGGCAGAGAGGCATTGCAGCTCCCCTCAACTCGGCATACAAGCAGGAGGAATTCGAATTCTACATTGACGATTTGAAGTCTGCTGTTGCGCTTGTACCAAAGGGTTCTTATGCCAAAGATGGCCCCGCTGTTCGAGCTGCGAGGAAATACAGTGCTGCGATTGCAGAATGCTATTGGAATGGACAAGAAGTAGTGTTGGATGTCAAGGACGAAGGGAAACTCAAGGGAAAGGGAAACCAGAAGGTCGAGACCGCCCAGCCAGATGATATTGCACTCGTCCTACACACCAGCGGTACGACAGGGCGCCCAAAAGCTGTGCCATTGACCCACAAGAACCTCACCCGTACGATGAAGAACATCAAAGCCACCTACGACCTCACGCCGGCCGACAGAACCATGCTTGTCATGCCACTGTTCCACGTCCATGGTCTCCTAGCAGCCTTCCTCGCACCCCTCTACAGCGGTGGCTCAGTCATCGTACCAGTCAAATTCTCCGCCTCAGAGTTCTGGGACGACTTCCTCGCCCATGGCGCAAATTGGTATACAGCCGTCCCAACGATCCACCAGATCCTCCTCAAGAGCCCCCCTCCCCACACCAAACCCAAGATCCGCTTCATCCGCTCCTGCTCCTCTCCCCTCTCCCCAACTGTCTTCCACCAGCTCGAAGAAGCCTACAACGCCCCCGTACTAGAAGCATACGCCATGACCGAAGCCGCCCACCAGATGACCTCTAACCCGCTCCCACCCGCAAAACGCCAGCCAGGAAGCGTAGGCATAGGCCAGGGTGTGGAGATCCGCATCATCGACCAAGCAGGCAAGGAAGTTCCCCTGGGCTCCGAGGCAGAGATCTGCATCCGCGGGGAGAACGTCACGAAAGGCTATCTCAACAATCCTGAAGCTAACAAGTCCTCGTTCACAGCTGATGGCTTCTTCCGCACTGGTGATCAGGGCAAGTTGGATAAGGATGGGTATGTCATTATCACGGGCAGAATCAAGGAGTTGATCAACAAGGGAGGCGAGAAAATATCGCCTATTGAGTTAGACAACGTGCTCGCTAGACACCCGAAGGTAGGCGAGGCTGTCAGCTTCGCTATCCCTGATGAGATGTATGGGCAGGAGGTTGCAGTGGCTATTGTACCGAAGAGTGGAGAGAAGATCGATGCGGAGGAGCTGAAGAAGTGGGTGGCTGAGAAGTTGGCCAAGTTCAAGGTTCCGAAGAAGGTACGTCCCCTCTTGATTATTTGCCCTGCGTTCTCGCACAATTTACTTGTTGATTTTGGATCCTCGCTAACCAAACCGACAGGTCTACTTCACAGACAACATGCCCAAGACAGCAACTGGCAAAGTACAGCGCCGCATCGTAGCCGAGATCATGATGAAGCAAGACGTGCCAAAGGCGAAATTGTAGATGCGTCGTGCTCAATTTGCGGACCTTCCATACCCGAGGAGTGAGTGTATTGGTACTGCAGGTAGGATGTACATGTGAATATTCTAGAAAGATCGCGTATACCAATAGAGGGGAGGTTTCAGGCCGAATAGATAGATGAGTAGATGATGGATACACGGGGTGACGTTTAGAGGGATAGACAGACAGACGGAGGAGTAGAGAGATAAAGCTATAGAAGTAGATATAGACGAAATAAATGAATGCAAAAGATGTATGATATTGTCAACACTAAACTACCCTTCCCTCACCTATTATCAAACCTCAACTTTCTCACTTCCAAACAGCCAGCAAAGCACAGCACAACACAGCACAGCACAGGAAACAAGTCAAGCTGCAACGTAGAATTTCAAAACCCGTTCCAATATTGAGATATACAGTATACGTGTCACGGCAAATAGCTTTTGTCGAAATAGAACAATGGAGTCCATACTTCAATCTTCAATCTTCAATCTTCATTCCCAATCACTTCCTTCATATCCGCTACATCTCAACTCCCTCCCCCCTTCAGCTCTCAGCCTCACCTCTCAGCCTCAGCCTCAACCCTCGATCGTGACACAACTCCTCAGCTGAACACCCATACCCACCCAAAACTCAAAATCAACATCGTACAAAGCGCCACACTCCCCCATCCCCCCCCCTTCCCCTCCCAACCTCCGCACAGCCACCACCTACGTCCTACCTCCCACCTCTCCCGCTCACTCTCTCGAGTTCTCAGCCGAGGATCAAAGATAAAAGATAAAAGATAGAAAGATGAAACAGCCCCTCATCAACCTCACACACCGGCATCAAGCACCCCCCCTCTCCCCCATATTCGAAACGGAACGAATTGGCTTTCCTTCTTTCTTCTTCTTTCCTCGTTTTTTTTTTTGGCTTCTCCCTGCTCTCTTCCCCTTGTGTATCCACAATACTTTAGTGTTAGTGGTGGCTCGGTCCGCTTGGATGTGGGTGCAGGGAGGCAGGCAGGCATGACGTTCGTAGAGATTGTTTTGACAGGTCGGGATGGCCATGGTGAAGCTTATATGGTCAGGTCAGTTGTGGGATGAGACTTGCGAAGTCTCGTATATTTGTGAGAATGAAGGAACAAAGGTCGAGATGGAAGTGGCTCACGGCATCATCATCAAACCCATCAAAAAAGTCAAATGCGAAAATCGCAATAGACGAATGAGGAACACATCTAGAGACAATGTACAAGGTGTATGGAATTCAATGCCCTAATGTCCCGTCCCCCACTTCTATCTCGCAGCATTCAGCAACAGTAGACATTCCAAACCATCCCCCACACCAACTAACCATCTTGCTGTTCGTCCGCGAGAATGCATATAATCAATTATGCGGAACTTCCAGTAAAGAGGTCGTAGACACATGAGAACTTATGCAAAGGCAGAGCCAACAGACCGCTTCCCATTCATTTCCCCGAACGCACGCATCCCCCCAGGCCAGAATATTCCTAATGAAGGTGGCACAAAACGCTCAATGATTGATGACTTGCTTCGTTTTGCTGATGAGTTGTAATGAAAAAGACAATGAGAACGTGGCAAATTAGGTCTAAGGTAAGGCAAACTCAAGAAAAACGCCGACGTCCCAATGCTTTACAAGATCATCTGCAACAATCCACCCAAGACGGAGAAGCCAATAGCGGCCTCGTTGAAGCGGAAGTTGGAAGCATCACTCTTTGGTGTGGTGGAAGAGCCGCTGGCGCCACCAGTGGTGGAAGTAGATCCATCCAAGGTCGAGGTGGTAGCAGTAGCACTCTTGCAGATGAATTTACCCTGGATGACGTTACCCTTTCCAGTGGATTGAGCCTCGAAGCCGGAGCAGGTGATGACTTGCTGAGATTGGACATTGAAACCACCCTTGACATCCTCAAGCTTTGGCAACTCAGGGCTAAACGCGTGTTAGTTTCTGTTCTAAAGACGGATAGGTTAGGAATAACTCACGTAGTGAAGTTTCCGGAGAAATCAATGGCACCTCCGACAGATGTCAAGGATGCAAAGCTGATGGCATTGAGAGCAGTGTTGTTGGCAATTTGGTCTGCTCCTCCAACGCTCTTCAAAGCAGGGAATGTGATGTTGGAAAGCTTGCCGTTAGCAACAATGGCCAAACTTCCTACACCAGTTGCGAAGTTTCCGATGGAGGTCAAATTTGGTGCGGCAATGCTGTCCATGTAGTTTCCGTAAAATCCGAGGGATCCGTTGACGGTTGCCAAGGAAGGAATCTTAACGCTCGAGACGTTTCTGAAGGTCATGTTGGCAGCCCAGATCAAGTTGGGGAAGGTAACAGCCAACTGGTTGCCATTGGCGTTGATGTTGACAGCATTGGTAATGTTAGCGATCTGAGTGTCGAATTGCTTCAAGCTGTTGTTGTTGTCAATCTGCAGGGTGCCAACGGTGTTCAAGTTGATCCCGCTGAGAGTGGTCAAAAACGTGTTGCTAATGGTGACACTATCGGCCTTGGAGAGAGGTCCACCGAAGTTCAGGGATGGAAGGGCCGGAAGGGCTTCCCAGTAGATGGTCTTAACGGAGGTTAAGGCATCGAACTGGAGGGTTGAGAGGAAAGTCAAGTTGAACAGTCTGAATTCCCCACCGATGGAACCGATGGTGGTACTGGTGATACTGACCAAACCACCAGCGCTCTGGGCACTCAGGTTTCCCCGAATTTGTTGTGGTCCATTGATGGCAATGATACCACTGGCGGTACTGCCGATCACGATGCTTCCGGAGACGGTCGAGCAGTCAGCGAGTAGACTTGCATCAGCTTGGGAGTTGACGGTGACTGTTGGTTGAGAGCAGATAGTGGAAGTCTGGGCTGGAAAGACGAGATGTCAGCATGGGACTCCCAATTGTTCCGTGTTCGCAGGCCAGCTCCTCTTCCTCCATATCACGTATCCATCCTTGATGAATTGACGATCTGCGAGGTGGGGAGGGTTGCTTGTGGATGGAGATTCGACTTACCAGCAGCGACGCTGAAGACGGCCAAGGCCGGGAGGAGGAGCTTTTGGGCGAACATTGTGCTGGTATTATTTTTTTACGGTAACTTTCTCAATGTCAGCACAGCCCAATTGTACGGTCTGGTGTCCGCAGAGTCGAGTGATGATAGAATTGCGAGGTTGTGGGTTGTTGTGTTGATGTGAAGAATGGATGAAAAAGCCGCGTGGATGGCTCTGGCGGGTGGTGGTGGTGGTAGGGAAGCGATGGTGCTAGGAGTGGAATTGCGGTTTCTCCTCTGGGACGAGCTCGAGTTTGCTGAAGAGGCAGGCAGGTGGGTAGGGAAGGGAAGGGATTGTTTGTTCACAGCAGAAATTGCTTCTGCTGATGCTTTGCTTTGCGGTTGCCGGTGGTGTATGGTGATGGTGGATCTGGGAGGGAAGGGAAGGGACGGGCAGATAAAACACGCAACGAACGTACCTTCTGGAGGGGTGGGTTGGCTCGTGTTTGTTGACCGAAGCAGAACCGTAGAATTCGACGGGAAGTATCTTCTTCTTTGTTGATTGACACGGAACGTTTGAATTAATAGACCTTAACGAAAGTGGTGAAGAGGAAGTGAACACTGGCTGGCTGGCTGGCTGGCTGACTGGCTGGCGATGATGGCGAGACGGTCCAAACTTGTCAGAGAAGTTTCAAGGAGAAGAAGTGGCTTGCTGGTAGAAGAAGAGAAGAAGACGAGACTTTGCTGCTGCTGCTGGACATGGACTGACTTGACTGACGGGGGGGCCGGGAGAAAGTGAGCGGAGGCGCGAAATGCAAGCTCCAAGGTCAACAGCAGGGGTGGGGCAGGGAAGAGCAGGGGTGGAGACGTGCTAAACGGTCGGAGTGGAGCTGGTTTAAGGGGAAAGGTGGGCCACCCATCCGGAGTCAGCCACCATGATTGGCCCGGTCCTCGAGTACGGTTAGTGCGAAGCTCGCCCGCTAGACCCGAAGCATCCGCCAGCAAGGTTTTCCAAGATTCGCTCCAGCAAGAACTGGAGTCCGCCGAGATGAGCTCGACCTCCTATCAAAGAATATTGTCAGGGTGGTGGTGGTACAATACAGTTCTGTGCCAGTACTGGACTGTACGGACTGTCAAGGAAGGAAGATATCAGTGAGACATCAACAACACCTGCTGTTTATTTGCATCGTCACGATCGCCATATCATCATTTGCATGTGCATAACATGCAATATGCCCGCCTTGCTTATCAGTTTTCCACCCAGTTCTCTAGAAGAAATGCTGGACGGCCGCAGAAATGGTTGAGGAAGGCTGTTCACGCTGCTGGCCCAACCACCACTGAAAATCATATCATTCCTCAACTTCCTTCCTTGTCCATCTCCGGCATCCCGTACCGCACTGCACTGCAGTCACTCACTCTGACCCTCTCCAGTCTGTCGCTGCTTGCTCGACCAAAAGCCAGACGGAAGAGTCGACGCAACCTCCTGTGCGAACCCAGCCGGGGGCAAGATAATGAAACCAGCCTATCTACTGTACGGCTAAAAAGAGCCTGCCCGTGCCTGTGCTGCTGCATGTGTCACGGCACGAGTGAGTATATGCCCCGTTCGGGCTACAGGCCTTGGCTGCGGCGACTTCTCACCACACTCACTGCTGTCTGTTACCAGGGCAGCACAAGCCAGCCAGCCAGCCCAGCTGGTAAAAGTCCTCGAGGGACACGAGCTGCTCCAATCGTGCTTCAGCGCTGTATCTTTGCAACACCCTCAAGACTTGAAGCAGGATGGGTGCAAGCTGAGAACATTGCCCAAGCCTCGATACCTGGACCAACTTATCCTGCGCTTCGACCAAGGGCCATCCATCATACGAATTTGGTGCCTCTGTGACTTGACATCTCCTGCAAAAATAAATGCAATGCAGACGCAATCTTGCTGGCTCGCCTCTTGGTCCATGCCCGACTTGGGTTGCATTCGGGCAAGCGCCATCTGCAGTGGCGTGGAAGCCGTGGAATCGTGGAAAGATTGGAAGCCCGTCCCAGCACTAACTTCGTAACCAGCACTCCCGCAATTCCAGGGTCTCCTATTGGCACATTCCAACATCTTTTTTCTTTTGTCTTTCAACACTTCCAGGCTTGGACGACGACGACTGGCCACAGGAAACTATTTGCTCTCGCCACATCTTGCACGGCCTATGAACCAAGAGCAAGACACGGCAAGCACATGCCGAACAGGAATCCCATTCGCAATAATGATGCCACCCCACCAGCAAATGCACCATCGAATTCGCTTCTGCTGTCGGGTGGTGGAGGTGCGTCTGGAAATAGATCCCATTTGCTGTTACCAACTTGTTGACCTCGACCTTGACCTTGTACTCCCTCCACAATTTTTGCCTCCCTAGTGTCACTATATCGATGTCTAGAAGAGCTTGTCTTTCTCCATTGTTCTTAAAATACTTCGGTCTCCATACAGAACTTCTGAAATGACCACAAAGTTCTCGGAATCTTATGGCATTATCTCGGTTGGGTAAAATCCCTGGTGTCGTGTCAATATCATGTCTCGAGCTGCCTTCTCCTACAAATGCCGTGTTGACCTCAGATCAATGATCGGACTCCCAGGACCACGCTTGTCGATTTTCAATCTCTATCGAAATTTATCCAGCACGACTTCATCGTCTTAAATATGTTGTCGATGACGATTCTAGATGTCTGTGGTCCCCTCCACGTTTCAAGGATATTCGTATCCCTGTCTCTCGCTTCTGCAGTGGACATTACTCAATCTCAAATCCTGGCCCTGGTCCAGCCACTTTTGACCAAAGAATGTTCCAGCCAGGGCAAAGTTCTTGAATAAATGCTTAGTATCAAAACGTGTTCTAGATCGCGAATTAATGAAAACACATGTATTAGGAGATTTTGGAGAGAACATCATGCATTCATAGCCAGTGGCAACTACTCTCTTAATTTTTGCAATGGAAATACCGCCGCGCAGACTGGTCATTATTTTTTGAGGCGGGCATGTTTGTTCGTATCGATGTGCCTGGGCGCCGGAGATTGTCTAGTCCACAATCTCAATGGGTGACATTCGTTGGCGGCTATTTTCTCTGGCCGTCTTCTCTGCATTTCTTCTTTGGCCATCTCCACTACATCATATGTTGCAGGTCTGCTGATTTCTTTGATACCACTCTTTTGCTGCATTGAGTACTCGTTTCTCATCAGGACGAGCAACTGAAATGCTTTCAAATGCTTTGAGGAAATCGTTTCTGGCCTGCTCTGTGGCATTTTTCGACGCGACAACGGTCCTGAGGAACACCCATACAGACTCGTGAATCCATTTGAAGGAGACAGCAAGCTTGAGAACATCTGCACAAACTGATGAGCAGACATCAGTCCTTGCTACGGCGCTTGAAAATCCGAGATTAAAGAGGCAGAACAGCAGAAAAGAGAACCCAGAAGTGTCACTTGGATTCTTGAGGCACCAATCCTTGATAACAGAGATCATCTGGGGGTGATCAGACGGAGCTTTCGATTCGTCTTCTGCGAGAGTAGATGAGTTGTCGAAGACTTGAACAAGCCACCGCATATGAGACCAGGCGTAGTAATTTCGAGGATGTCTCTCAGCAGCGACAAACACCACTGATTTGAGATCCTGCAGAACATCATGCTCGATTTTCAACCCCTTGAATTTCTCAAGAATCCAACGACGGTGGCTCCAAAGCGTAGGCGACTTCGTATGACGATGGAGTCGTGAAGTCAAGTAACTATCCACAAATCGCAGCTCTTTCCTCAGAAGCACCTCCAGCTCACTTGCAGGACCACTCTGGTATTTTTGAACGAGTCTCTTTCGTGTATTGGCAGCGGTGAGATGTTCCGGGTCCAATAAAAGCATAACAGCAGTAGCATCAAGCAATTCTCTCTCCTTCGAGTTCTCCTCGACACACCCTCTCATCCACTTGAAGAAGATCTCTCGCGCCACAACGAACGCTTGTACTAATTTGACTTTCGTGACAGCAATGTTATTCCCCTCAATGAGCACATGGCAATCTGGAGGTAGAGGGTGGCTTTTGGGTAGAAACTCTATCTCTAGTAACTCTGTGGTCGAGGTGGATAGGGCTAATGCGATGTCAATGTAAACTATTTGGAGATTGGCCTTTTGAAGTGAGGCGATTGTCTCTGGATCGAGAGCTCTCGACATTGTGAAGCGTAAAATTCTGTCGGGCCCAATAGAGTAGAGGTTGTGAAGCAATCAAGTAACTGAATACTGAACGGGGTTGGCTTGTGAGGGCTTCGGAGCCTTGTGGGCTAGCCTCGTGGGCCGTGCCACATCTTTGGACACGATTTTGATGAGTGAGGCTTCGAGAAATACCGTCATCTGCTCAGAACACCAGCGGAACCACCTTTCCACAAAACAACGTACAGACCCCTCTCCGATCATACATCTACAAGAGTTGACAATCCGTCTCAGAGTCCACCCGCCAAGATGCCGTCCCTAATTCTCTTGGTCTTCATTCTCCAACTAGCCATCCACCTCGTGAACACCTTCGGCGCCGCGACAATAAACAGCCTGGTAAACCCCCTCTCCGCTCCGCTCCCACCTCACAGCACAACACAATACTCGCAGAAGAATCTAACAAAATCTCCTAGCTATGGAACCTCTTCAACCGCTTCCCGACCCCGACATCCAAGTCCGCAGCCGAGCAGAAGGAGCTCAAGGCGCAATACTTCAAGATCAAGCAGGAGATGAACGCAACCAGCAGCCAGGACGAGTTTGCGAAATGGGCAAAGCTGCGCAGACAGCATGATAAAGTGGTTGAGCAGTTAGAGAAGAGCAGTAAATCCCCCCTCTCCCTTCAATTCCCTTCTTCAGACAAAAAGACTCTCTACGTTGTCTCTACAAGAACCTCCTACTGACTTGGTGCTTCCCACGCACAACAGAATCCTCCACCGACAGCACGAAAACCCAATTTGACAGCGCCGTCTCCACCCTCCGCTGGCTTGGCACGAACGGCCTCCGCATGTTCCTACAGTTCTGGTACTCGAAGCAAGCTATGTTCTGGATCCCCAAGGGATGGGTGCCGTATTACGCTGAGTGGCTGCTGTCGTTCCCGCGCGCGCCGCTGGGAAGTGTCAGTATACAGGCGTGGGCGCTGGCTTGTGGTGCCGTGATTCTGTTGGTTAGTGATGCGCTGGTTGCGATTGTGGCTTTGGCGAAGGGGACTGGTATGAAGACTCAGAGGGAGGCTATGAAGGTTCCGGGTGAGAAGGCCGGTGCAGCACAAGAAGAGAAGAAGGAATTGTAGATTGTGTGAGGAAGGTCAATCGTTCAAGGGGTATATATCACATTCGGCTTCTACAAGGACATCAGACATCGAAATGATACGATATAGTATTCTACGGGAGCCGCACACATAGGTCTAGAGCATATGCTATGCTGTGCTATAGTCTGTATGTGGTCATGGGAGGAACAAGACAGAAGGAATGTCTCTCATCAAAAAGACGCAAAAATCCCCATCGATTCTCCTAGGAGAAGCTAAGATTCTGCAACACGAGTGAGATGACTCTTGGCAGAGTACTTGGGCTTGATCTGGGCATTCTTTTTGACTTTGAGGACCATGGAGAGAGAGTCGCCCAAAGCTTCGAAAGTGCCACTGTTGTGTTGTGGGAGTGGGATTGGTTATAGTGCGAGAGAGAAAGGTGTCTCCGGGGTTAGCTGCAAAGGAGTTGATTATGTAGCTATTTACAAACCATTGCTAAGAGAAGCTCCGCCTTTAGGCTCAAATTGTGAGAGCAAAGTTTTGTGCTGTTATGTTTTTAAGGGAAGCTTTGAATTTCTGGAAGAGCTTTTTGATGCTGCGGTGGAGCTAAAATCTTGAGCTAGCTTTATTTGAGAGCGGTGAAGCCGCCGGGCCGAATACTGCCCATCTCGCGATACATCGTTGCGACTGTGTCTTTTGAATCTCACATTTGTATTTCTCAACTTTCCATTGTCGCTTCCAGCCATTCATCATGGCTGTATCCTGGGGAACGTAAGTAAACTTGAAAGCCCGACTAAACTCTCACTGATTGTCTGCAGGATCAAGTCCCTCCTACTGTTCTTCGGCCCCATCCTCCTCCCCAAATGCATCGCGTACTATAGATCAATACGTGCCTCCCCCTCCATCCACGGGATATCCATACGGCCCGTCCCCTCACATGTCGTGCGCGCCCTTACAATCCTCTTCGTCTCATCTGCCATCTTCCTCCTGAAAACCCTCCCCCTCTTCGGCTCCGAGAACATCTTCGCCCTGACTCAATCGCGCATCCAAACCCCCACCGACGTACTCTTCACGCGGCTCTCCGCCCTACGCCCACAAGGCCTAACAGCTACCGACACGCTCCTCCGAAACCGACTCAACAGTCTCGATTCCCGCCTCCTCTTCTTCCAATACGGGCCCGACGTCCTCGCAGAATGCACCTTCTGCAACGCCGACGACCCAAACTCCTACCTCTACTACTCCCTCCCTAGCATCCTCACCCCCCATATCTTCAACCTCGTGATCCTAGCCCTAGTCACCTCCGGCCTCTTCATAGGCAAAGAGGGCGCCGTATGGCGCACAACCGCCACTGTAGGCGCTGCCTCTCTCGCTCTTCTTGAGATATACCTCGTGGCGTCTTACCACTCACAAGCCAATGCTCGCGCGCTCAGGGCAGAAGATCTCGATTACTTCTTTTGGAAAATGAGGGTCTATCGCGGCGTTGGCCTCGCGGCTCTAAATGCACTACTAGGCTGGATGCTCTACCTCTCCAGTACGAATCGCGCTTTCGTCACTCCTCCCACAACACCAGAGCGGATCGAGACATCAACTCGCATACTAGACACAGCTAGAGCGAAGCTCAACGCTACAGGCATCCTACGGAATACCATATTACGAGACGAGGATCTGAGAAGCAGAAACAATGTGTATTGGGTACACGAGGGACAGGTTATGGGAAGTGTTATGGAGGAAAGGGCTGTGGTTGAGGGGGTCAATAATGCGTTGGAGAATAGGATTGATATGGCGAGGATCTCGGCGGATGCTGAGGGCTATGTGAAAGGGATTTTTGCGCCGATGCAGGGAGTTCCTGGGATGGAGGGCGGGATATGAAAAAGTCTTGTTTTGATAGATGGATAGATCAATATATACCTTTTACTTTTGTCCCTTAGATCTTGGGGTAATGGGGTAGGCGTAGGTGAAGTATGGAGTGACACTACTAGCTAGTAGGTGAGTTAAGTTAAAAATCTGTCAGCTTCTACCAATCCTTCAGCCTTTTAGGTAGTAGTAACTTTTGGCTATGGAAGCAAGCGAGCTACTGTTAGACTAAAGCCTTCAACTTCCGAGTACCTGTTTCCGTAGACAGAGTGGAAGAAAGAGGAAGACAGTCCCGAGGACATCTTCATTCTCCTTCCTATTCTCCTTTCTCTTGTCTGAGGATTACACTGATCAAGTGATGTTGCCCATTTTGGGTCGTCTCTACTGAATAGTTCTACCTATCTCTCGGAGCCTGTTTGGAGACGTTGTGCATTCAATCGGATCAGCGTCTCACAAAGGTCAGTACAGTGTCCTAGTTGTGTCTCGCTTCTCTATGCCGCGTACATCCTGTCACAGAAAGTCTCTCGGAAAGTTGCTTGTCAACTCAGGCCACGATCGTCAAAATTGGTAGACTTGTGACACTAATCTTTTCGTTCTTGATGGCTCATAGTTAGTTGCATTGAGTCATCGTCCGAGTCTTTGCCAGGGATATCTCTTCCCGGCGATGGAGTTCTACCCTTGTATATGCTTTGAGTATTGCATTGCGGACCGCATTGTTTCCATGTTGTGTCACTGCAAGAGCTCGGGTAATTGTTGAGCCATTATCTACAGATATGCCAAAAGAGCCGATGGAGAGTCGTTACTTAGCCGCCGATTCATGTCACATCCTGTACACTACCGTGACCACAGAGGTCCAGAAATCAGCCCGGTAATTATGTGCTGTTAATCGAGAATGAAATTCAGATCAGCGACCCAGGTAACATGGATTGGCACCCAAGCAGCCTTCGCCGACCTTTGAAACTGCATGTAAGTGCCCACTTTGCTATATCTCTACACCCATCCCCTCTCTTCATAGCTCGGTCAATCGACCCATTACAAGTCGTCTCTTCAATCAACTACAGATACTTTCTCAATCTCCAAGATGCAAATCCAATCCGTCATCTTAGTGTGTTTAGCTACCGTCCTACCGCGGGCTCCAAGGAACCCTCTCACGGTATCTATGTCTGTTATTGAGGACGGTCCAGGATCACTCGACTGTGTCCAGACTTTGCCTTGACTCATATCACCTCACTCACTCTCCTGATCGCATTTCTTGCTACGATTCGCTCCGCTCATCTTGCCGTCCTTCCATGCTGACCATCACCACAGGGTCCAGCTTTTCTTCCACTTTAACTACAATGGACACCCTACCACCCTTAAGATATCGGATCGGTTCTTCTCGTGTCACACCTTGCCCAGAGACAAGGATAGGAAAAATTTAGATACCAAGGACTGGGGAGTCAGAGCGGTGTCTTGCTGGAAATAAGTAGTTCTTTTAGGAAAGGGCAAGTCAATAATGGTGGAAACTGCTGTGACAGGACTTCGCCTTTTTATTCTACAGCGGAAAAACTCAATTATCGTTGCGCTTGCATATCTGCTTGATAAGTGGTTCTAGCTATTTGTTTACGTTATTGAACTCGCTTAGCTCTTGCGAACTTGCCATATGACTCGTGAGCTGGAAAGGATTTGTCGCCTCTCAACAGGTTCATCAATGCCCATAGTACTCATCAATGCCCCAAGCATCTTTTAATGTTATCTGCGTGGACCGTTGCAGGAGATTAACACTTAGCAGCAGGATCTTCGTTGAAGAGGAGAATAAGGTCGGCGAAGTCCTTTGAAGCAAAGATATACCCTACATTTGAGACATGGCGGGCTATCCACATGGTAGCACTACAGAAATATAATTTCCTAGTTGACTGTTGTACCTAAGATCAATCAAGTATCCAAGCTGCAGTGCTCCAGTGTGCCTGCTATATTGCAGTATTGTCCTACCTCGGATAAGAATGATCTGCAGAAACTCCGCCTTGTCCTGAAGCAATAAGATGAGTCGATGGTTTCCAGCCTCCTGTTCGATGTCACTATAGTACAAATTTCTACCGGTAGTAGGGAACTTGGGTACAGAAGGCAATTCACCTGAGAGATTGTCAAATTCGAGATTCAAGAAGCAATGCAGATCTTTGTTTCTTGTGCTCGCTTGGGACGGGTATGTATTTGTATCGTTATAATATAAATATATTTCCATTGCATCTCACTTTCAGGTACTGCATAGATCGCCATATCGATCGATTCTCGGCTTATTCTCAATATGCAATTCATGGTAATTATTGCAAGCCTTTTGGTCATTCCGGCCACACAAGCAGCCACTCACTTTCATACAACCAGTCACACTGTCTCGTAAGTGTCTCCACGATTAGAAAAGAAAAGAAAGAAAAAGAAACGCCACGGCTGCTTACTTGCCTCTAGTATTATCTTCTTCACTGAGAAGCACTTCGGTGGCGAGCAGGAAATACACAATTTCGGGGAAAGCTGCTCTAACATCCAAGAGCCGTATAGACACAACGTTGGATCCATCGCACTCAGTGGCAATGATCTACAGGGATGCACTTTCTTCGCCGAAGAAGGTTGTTCTGGCGAATTCCTACTTTTTCTAGAAGAGGGCTCGTATAGCAACGTCCGGGAGTGGGGATATCGGGCGGCTTTCCGGTGTTTCTTTGGGGGAAATCAAAATATCCACTCAATTCATCATGCTTCTCAAAGCAGAATTTCTACCACGAAAGTCAAGACCGGAGAGTAAGTCCTTCCTCCATCTTCCTGTATTCTCACACAACTGTTGCTGATCAAGCTGACAGAGTAGTCCTCTACAAAGGCACGGATATGAAAGGAGAGTCAAGACGCTCACGGTTTCAAACAAGGTGTGCAAGGAGATTGAATACCCGTTTCTCCACGAAGTCCATTCGTTCATGATCGATGAGAAGATTTGGTACTGCCTGTTTTATTTCGAGAGCGGCTGTGAGGGTAACGACCGTTTAGAATTTAGCTCTAGTGTTCATGGAAACTTATTTATTTATAGACGAGCATTGTCATCATTCCAATGCGTGTTGTACAAGCGTCCTCCTCAGGTGCTGGTCTAAGATATGAATCAGCTGAAGGGCATGATGGCCGCTGAGGCATATGTCTTTTGATTTTCCTTCGCGATTAATTAATTGCAGAGTCCATGATGAAACTGGTTGCTACCTTCAACCGTCCTGTTGATCAATCCGACATGCCTAGAAGCAACAGATTTGTGCTCATACACAATCCTGTCCACAACCTTCCAGTCACAGTGTCATTCAACTCTTTAAATGCCCACCTTAACATGAATAATCTTGCCATCCTCCTGCTCGTCTTCGAGCCGGGTCAGCTGCCTTCCACATCAACTTCATTTCCTCCTCGTTAGGCCACGGTAGCAAAGCACAGTCGTGCCTTTAGGGGAAATTGGAACTTTCATGACCCACGCCATGCTCTTTGGGGTTGTTCCATCTCTGTAATACTGGAGGCACCCATGCTCTGAAATGTAGGGTTAGACTTTGCCTCTCCCTTCCCGTCCCAGTTCGTCTGCTGTAAAAAGTCCAGTGACCTTGTTGTTCGCATCAATGATGTCCACAGAAGCACCACGGGCCTTGCAATGAGGGAACAACTCGTCGTACTCTAGCACAAGGTATACACCAGAGACTTCTGATCGAGTGGGTTTGCTAGATGCTTTAGGGGATCGGACCGTCGTCGTGACTCCCTCCTCTTTGTCCGTACTCCTCTGAGCACCCTGGATCGTCATGACATTAGGTTCCTCATTATCTGTATTCTTGATGCTGATCTTTCTATGTCTGGAGTCCTGGCTCCTAGCTCGACTTGCCTTTGTTGACTTCCCAAAACAAGGGGTATTGGTCCTGGGATTTGTAGTTTGGTCGAGGTTCGAGTTTCTATTCTCCATATCTGCAGAGGCATCTGTACTCACACTCCTGATTGTCCGGAATATTCTCGCGACTTTGGAACCTGTCATCTTATACTGCTTGAATTGATCGGAGGTCGATGCTGAGTGGGATATTTCCAGAGAATGTCTTGTGTTTGACTAATGCCTTTGAAAGTTAGCTTGACTGACAGCTGAATCCTATGATGCACGACTTGCCTGATTCGAATTTCCAGTTAAGAATACAACGGATATGATGTTTAGCGTTGTCGGTGCCTGGGAGAAAGACTAGGACGGGTAAAAAACGTACTTCAAAAGATACTGTAAATCCTCAGGGAAGGAGCGCCTTTAAAAAAATCACAGGTAGGAAGGTATTAGCAGTGGAGACATGAAGGAAAAGCTGAATTGATGACCGAAATTGACAATACCAACAAAGTTCTGAACTCTGAAGGTAAGCAGCAGGTCGTAACAATAGGATGCACTAGGGTTATGAATAATAATGACAAAACAATCACAATTCTCAGAAATGTAATCACTTTTACACTTCGCTCGCATCGATGATCAATTGTGCTACTTGTAGACCATTCAACACAGAGTATCGCTCAGTCGGACAATTATACACTATCTCCACCCGGAATATTCTTAGATTGTGCCTAGAGAACTGATCTATAGTGATGCAGTCATTAACCCCGTTGTAATGTAGCAAGTCGTTATTGTACCATTCACTGCCGTTGGCGCCGTGGTGACGATTCCTGGCTGCGCAGCGGCTGAGTTTATGGCTACTGTTGATGCGTCTGAACGACTAACCTCCCAACGAACAACATTCGAGTTGCGGCTCTGATCAATTACAAGGATGAAGCGGACTGGGAACGCCGTTGAATCGGCCTGGCGCCCATTCCTCAGAAGGAAGCTATTGCAGAATCCTCTTCGACTGCGCTTGTCGTTATCATCGTCGATGCTACCCGAAAGATACACCAAACCCAAGTCTCGCTCCCGTCGAGCAATCCGCAAAGCATCCCGTATCCGTTCCCAACACCCCCAAGACTTCTGTAGCTACTTAATCAACAGCCAGGTCATCAACACTCCCTCGCACTCAAGCCCACCGATTGAATATGTTGATTTTACCACGGCTACTTTCCTCTCAGAAGGCACACCCACGGTGTTCCAACAAATAACTTCCCAGCTGGCTTCCAGACAGATTTTTTCCCTACTGATTGCGACCTGTCTTGGGCTTTCCCAACTAATGTTTTACCAGCTTTTCTCCTACTTCTCTACGGCCATTCCTACTAATAAATCCCCTACAGATTCATGGTCCACCCACACGGGGAGGCAATAAAACACCGCCATACCACGCTTTCCACAGAAGTGAAGGCCGCACCGTGGCACCTCTAGCTATTGCAGAAGATAGTTCTTCCGAAGTTTGATAGGCCAATGACTTATTCGTTCAGGGGGAGTTGAAGGTTGGGGGTCTAAGGGTGGCGAACATGGTTCGACTTGGTGATGTAAGTTCTGTTCCTGTGCAAACGTTTTCTGGATTCTTTCGTCCTCGGGAGCAATTGATCGATGGTAGTGACCGAGCTGAGTATCTTTTGTCCCATATTTGCATGTCAATTTTGTATACATGTCATAACATGTCAAATCCGGAGATCTAACTGAGCCCGAATGCTCGTTGTTGTTGAATCTTGGCTTTCGGTCTTTAAAGTAAGCGAGTCCATACAAGATTATGCAGGCGATACGTGACTCAACTATGCCAAACTATGGAGCGATTAGATTGACCATTGTTGATTAACGATATTCCAGAAAAGAAAAGAGGAGCTGTTGGACGTAAAAGAAGTATTTGTCAGTTCCATATCACCAAGCCATTGCTCAGTGCCAATGCTGAACATCCGGTGATCCGCTTAAGCGAGGCGGTAGCGGGACAGAATCAGGGGCACTATCAAGTAAATCTGCTCTAGGCTGTACGAGGAGTAGCCCTTCGCTTACATAGCTGTAGATGATTGGTCAAATTCACGATAGAATGGAGCCAGGGGACATGCCAAGCGCGGGATGACGATGGCGACGATGGGGAAGACTTCAGACTTAAGACTGTCTGTGTCCGAGGCGGCGACCACCCCACCTTGCCTTATTTGAGCCCCTTCTTCCATTCCCCCCTCTTGGGGATTTTGCGTATTTGCTACTGCTTCTCTGTTCGTCGGCGTCAATTGCGTGGTTTCTTTCCGCTCCCAGGGCTAACGAAACGGAAAATAGTCTCAGGCGGGTAGAGAAAGAAGGCTTGCTGGCAAGCGACCTTAGCGAGATCTACCCCCTTCTTTTGTCAAAAGTCAACACAAGATAGCAAGCAGTTTGGCAGAAACATTTAAGGTTTATATCCTTGCGCGCCTCTGTGCTTCTTTATTAACATCTTGTCTCGGTCCCATGCACTACTCTGCACAGCATCAAAGTGTCCTTCGATCTTCTCCTTCACGTCCGCGATCCACAACTGCAAGGTCTCAAAAGCATGACGAGAAAAACAATGGCGACCTCAGCCGATGCCGATGTCGATGTCGATACTCCAATGTCACCGCCTACATCAACCCACAAGCCTGAATCTAAACGTAAACGTATCAGAAGGGCATGTGATGATTGCAGAGGGAGGAAGACCAAGTGCGACGGAGAACAGCCTTGTGAGGCATGCATTAATTATAATCAAGGTGCGTGGACAAACTAGCTCTTCAGTCCAGGGCTCCAGCATCAATGCGCTGCTGTTCCGCTAACACTGCTTAGAATGCACATACAGCGCGGACAAAAAGGCCCGTTATGGCGGCCCTTTGTATGTTGAAGAGTTGGAGAAAAAGATTGAGCGGCTGCAATATGCTTTGGTGCAGTTCGTACCCGGCATCAACATCAAGAGAGTACTGGCATCAGACCATACCTCACAAGCTTTACCCACGGTAATCGGGCCACCAATTTTCAAACATCGCACAGATCGACCTTCGAGATCCCCTTCGAAGGATCAGGAGCTTTTAGACACCATGATCCAGGCAACTGGCCGCCTCGACATTGACGGCATGGGACGGTGCGACTACCACGGAGACTTTTCTGGCCTGGCGTTCCTAGACCGAATAAGTGATCGTTGTTGTCAACTGCTCAATCGAGACACGGAGAAAGAGATATCTTCCAAACTGTTCCCATCCCGAGGGTACTCGCCTTCCAACGTGGAGCCCGAAACGCCGCAAGTATCATCAAGGAATGTAAAGCTGCCGCCCAAAACTGTCGCGTCCTATTTGACGACCATCGCGATTGGAGATGCATGCAGTCTCCTCAGGTTCGTCCACAAACCATCCTTTGACAAACGCCTAGAACGAATCTACGAAATAGAGCCAGATTATTACAGCCGAGAAGACAAGGATTTCATGTCTCTTCTGTATGTTACTTTGGCTCTTGGCGAGCTTTATGCTGGAAAGCCGACCGAGGGGGACGATCCAGCCTCTAGCGATGTCGATAAAGCGAAAGGGTGAGTGTTCCACTAATCCAGACTCCAATCATGAAAGTACTGAAATGCATCCAGGGCGAAATATTTTAGAGCTGGACAAGTGTTGATCGACGCCATGGACTGCCATGATATCACTTCTCTACAAACCATTCTCTGCATGGTGATTTATTTCCAGTCCTTGGGCTTGATGCACTGTTGTTACTCGTATATATCCGTTGCAATAGCATCTGCGTTTCGTATGGGCCTGCATCGGTCGCTCGTATTGAGATTCTTCGATCCGATCGAGCAAGAGGTCCGAAAAAGGGTTTTCTGGGTACTGCAGACAATGGATACGTATGTCGCGACGATGTTGGGTCTTCCAAAGAATATCAGAGCCGAGGACTTTGACCAGGATTTGCCGATAGACATTGATGATGAATTCATTACTGTTGATGGAATCACTCCCATGCCAGAAGGCCATACGTCGATAATGGCAGTTTCAAATGCGCACACCAAGCTACTTTTAATCATGGCAAATGTCGTGGCACGTATCTATCCCAATCAGAAACAACTCAGTCGGGAGTGCTCTTCCTATCAGGTTGACTATACGCGCGTGGTGGATGTTGAAAGGGAGCTAGACGATTGGTTCCAGAATGTCGCGGAACCACCAACCATGTCTGTTCCTGTGTCGCCGAAGGCTTTAGGGTCTGTATAGAGCTTGTCATCTTTTAGGCACGTGGGCTAACATATTGGTAGCTTGCAACTTCTCTTACGTCTCGCCTATGCTCATGTTCAGATGGTTCTCTACCGACCTTTCATACAGCATCTGGTCAGAGCTCAGCCGGATGATGTCCCTGAGATGAGGTCCTACGCTTGTGCATCAGCCTGTGTGACAGCCTCCATGCAAGTCATCTGGATTGTAGAACAGATGGACACCCACGGTTTGCTCATCGGTGCTTATTGGTTCACTGTCTACATCACTTTCTTCGCTGTTATGTCACTCTGTATGTTCATACTTGGTAACGCAGGTGATCCGACCGCTATGGAAGCTATGACAGCAGCTGTAAAAGGTCGGCAGATACTTATCAGACTTTCTTCGGAAAGTGCATCCGCTGCCAGATGCGTAGCGTCTCTTGGAGTAAGACCATCTTTCCCCAAACCGTGACCCGCTAATACTTAGAAGAACATCTTCGATAAGATCTCCTCGACCCATCTCGTCGGTCTTTCAGTGCCGACCAATACCCAAGATTTTAACCTGTATATAGACCCGATGGGAGGAGCGTCGCTTCCGGTGCCTCCCGGGCAACCGCAACTCGGCAGCGAACTAAGTCTTGGGATGGGGATGAGTCTCCCCAGTCAACCTCCTACCTTTGATCAGTCTCCATTCGGAATCATGACAGACCCACCTATTTCAGCATCTCATGCGACGATGCCACTAGCAGCGCATAATGGCGGATTCGAAGGAGAAACCAATTCTTTTCCTGTTTTTCCTCCAGCCTGGCTTGATCAAGCCTGGGCTCTCCAGAACCCCGCAGCAGATGAAATGTCTCAAACTCATTTTTAGACGTAAGGATCCTTACAGGATGTGAAAGTCGTATCCTCCTTACCTTTGGAAGGATTTTGCCCTTTCTTCGCGAGTGTAGTATTTTGGATTTCGGATCCAGCTGGAGCAATGGTTGAACCTGACTGCTGTCTCCTAAGAGCTGAATGCTGCGTGTTGTATTCTATTCCTGCATGCTATGCGGTGCATGTACGAGACTGTCTTTCAATGTTGCCAGGCGTTAATTGGAGAATTCGGGCCATGCCAAAGAGCTTTAAAGGGAACGGTATGGAAAAGAGGAAAAGCAAGAGGGGAAGAAATGAAGGAAATAGGAAAATGAGAATTTCCGACGTTTATATCCCTTTCTCGAAAATAGTCACCGGAGCATTACACAAGAGTGCCTTCTGAATCCCAAGGGTCTAGACCGTAGTCTTCTGCTCTACGCCCACAACTGAGTGAATGCCGATCACGAAACTGAAACAAAAGCAGATCCGATAGCCCGCAGAGTCTTATTCCCAGCCACTCTCCTTCCTGGAGACAAGATCTTGCAGCAGAAGTTGAGATCCTCCATACTTGGCCCGTGCAATACGGCACCTGCTTCCGAGTAGGTGTGGTCCCGAACACGCAAGCCCCTCGAAGAACTGTTTCCTGAAGTACTTGGTCTTGTGCGTACTAGGCGTGTACGCACACACCTGCGTCGTTCGACAGGAAAATATACGGTGGGAAGGTTTGGGGAGAAGAAAGGATCCTGCTTGCTGTTCGACATCTCACCATACTTTCTTGTCTCTACTTAGATTTTCCTTTTTACTTTGACTTATTTTCCCGGCCAGTGATATCATTCTGTTCCCTCTTCCTACTTACAGTACATCGCAAGGACCCAAATCCAGTACCGGAGCTAAAAGTGGCATATCGAGCACATCTACCTTTCCCACCCTTATCGTCAATTTTCCTTCCACAGGGTGGGATATCCTCCGACGTCAAACCCAACCAACCAGACCGCTCTTCAAAGGTGGAGCCAGAAATTTTTTCGCTTGTTCAATCAATCAGATCTTGATTCTGCTTTTTTTTTTTTGAGACCTGCATCCGACGGCTACCGACTAAGACACTTAGCGGCATATGGGTATGCATACCTATCAAAGTCGTTCGGCTAGACGGAAACGAATGCATGGTAGCTGCGTCCTGTGAATTGGTTACTTAGATACAGCATGGACTTCTTCTTACTCTTATTTAGAAGAAGGAAAATGGTTGCGAATATGAATAAATCTACTGTACAGAAGAAGAATTCTTTTCCTTAGTTTTTAGAAGCAAGTATCAGCCCAGCGAGCGTTACAAGCAGGAGGCATTCTTCCCAAAACTCAATTTGTACAAACGTTTGTTTTCTCGCGGACAAGATCAAGACAGCCTCGCTTCTCTTTGCTTCACTAAAAGCGCACTTCGCATCAGTTCACATCGCTTCACCTTACCTCACTTAACCTCACTTCACCACTTCGCTTCGAAATCAGCTCGCTTCGAGTTCGGCTTACTTCTCATGCACAGCCCAACTCCTCAAGCTAGAGTCTACCACACAACCTCATCCTCATTCCACAGACCTTGACCGTCCCATCCAAGCTAGACATGTGGACGTCATCACTGCCATCACAGCCCTTCACCGGCACCAACAAAGACGACGACCACCTCAACCTCCCAAACGATCTCGAATCCCAGGTCGGCCCGCCTCCTCGCCACGTCACATTCAAAGGAAGACCAGCCCAGACAGCAGCCCAGCTTAGATCTAGAACCGACGAAGAGAATGCCTTTCCAAAATCCGCTGTCGAAGAAGAGAGGAGAGGGAGTGGTGCTGATTCAGAAGTGTCGAAGGAGCATGTTGGTGGTGGGTTGAGCGAGAGAGTAACGTGGAAGGATCGTCTGCAGCTGTTTACGTGGAATTGGTTCACTATGGTTATGGCGACGGGGGGGATTGCAAATGCTATAAATTCCAGTAAGTCGAGTGTATATCAAGAACAGGAAACTAAGAAACCATTTAACGAGCTTGGAATTTTCTCCCTACTTACCTACCTACCAAGAAGTGGTTTCAGTACTGTACAGTAAATATTCTTGGCTAATATGTGGTATTAGTACCATTCAAATTCAAAGGTCTCACCACCATCGGCAACGCCTTCCTCATCCTCACCATAATCCTCTTCATCACCTGCTGCATCCTCATCACGATCCGGTTCTGCAGCCGCCCAGGCTCATTCAAGCAATCCTTTCTAGAGCCCTCGGAATCGCTCTTCATCCCCGCGAGCGTAGTGAGCTGTGGAGTGATGCTCATGGCCTTCGCCAAGTACGGCGTCCCGAGTAGTGGAAAATGGTTGCAGACGGGGCTGGAAGTCTGCTTCTGGGTGTATGCTGCAATGGCGTTCTTGTCGTCTTGTGCGATTTATGTGATTCTGTAAGTACATCTTTTGGATTTTGCTGTCGCTGGGAGAGAAGGGAAACAAGGGAACTAAGGCAGTCTTCCTCGAGCATAACCTCACATGATTTGGAAAAGGATGAATGGAAACAAAGCACTCACTGACACAACCCTCTCAACCAGATGGTCAACCCAGCAATTCTCCCTCCGAGACATGACGCCCATATGGGTGTTTCCCGTTTACCCCCTCCTCATCGTTGCCCCCCTCGCCGCCTCCCTAATAAACTCCGTCCCAACCCAAACCGACACACTGCGAATCTCCTCAAAGACAATCATAGTCGGCGCCATCACCCTTCAAGGCACAGGTTTCCTCGTCTCAGCACTCATCTATAGCGCCTACCTCTACAGACTCATGACGAATGGTCTCCCATCCTCTCGTCAACTGCCTAGCATGTTCGTCTCCGTCGGCCCAGCAGGCTTCACAGCCACAGGCGTCATTCAACTCGGCACCTTGGCGTCGAAAGCCATCCCCGTCACGAAAGTAGGGAGCGCGGAAACCGTGTCTGTCATCGTGCGCGTGCTAGCCTACGCTGTCGGGCTCGTGATCTGGGGATTTGCGATCTGGTTCTTCGTGCTGAGCGTGTTTGGGCAGTGGAGCCTTCTCCTTGATCGTCGACGCAACTCCTCTTACCATCAGAACAAGAACGAGCACAAGAACAAAAACGAGAACGGGAGGATCAAGTTCGATGTTACGTTCTTTGCGTATGTCTTCCCAAACTCGGCGCTGGTCAGCGCGACGCATATGGTGGGTCGGGCATTCGAGAATGATGTTGTGGAGATTCTGGGGACGGTGTTCGGTGTGACGCTGATTTTGGTTTGGGTTGTGGTGTTTGGGAAGACAGTTTGGGTGGTTTGGAGAAAGAGGTTGTTGTGGCCGGCGGAGAAGGAGGTTTGAGGTCATGAAGCTGGTCCTTGGGTCGGGAACTGTGGAATCGTGAATCGATTGGTTCTTCAAGAGGGACAAATTCGAAACTAGGGCAGCGGTGACAGTTGTGGGGAATATCCTTAAGGAGAGTCTCTAGTTCCGTCCCGAAGGCTATTCGAGAGGATGGGAATGAACGAAAATCGGGCTGGGCATTGGGTGAAGAAGCACAAAGTGAAAAGGTAGGACAACATTGCCCCGATATATATATCGAGACCGATTTCGCTGCATGCAACCTGGCGAATTGTCTCCTCGACTGAGTCCCACTTCCAGAACGGAAGTGGGAAAGACGTAGCAAGCAAAGCTACAAGCGATGAGAACCTTGTAAATAACCCGCATCTAGAATAATGTCGTGGCGACACCTGCCACTGTAATGAAAGAATCATCATCAGAAGACTTGGAAATATGCGCCGAAAGAGCATTTAATCATTAATCATTCTACAACTTGCTTTTTGTTGTAATTTCATCCCCCCAGACCGCCACTTGTCCATAATGTAACGAGTGTGGGAATATGACGAGAACTTCGTTTTATGGCACGATATCTTGGAGGTAGAGAGGATAGGGTAGTGGAGAAAGACAAGGACATTAGAACACTGGGGAAAGACATCATGTTGAGAGCTACATACCGCTTTACTAAACTCGGCATATTTGCTATCATATCACTATCGTGCAAGAAAACAGCCTTTGCGACATAAAGATTGACTTACAGTATCAAAACAGCAACAACCGTTTCAACACTGTAATAACTCATTCTCCCAGTCATCCTGAGGACTAAGTGAAGACAGCAGATCCGATCTATTCACAAAAGCCATGATTCACAGCCTGCATCGAGCGTTGAGTCAACGAACAGAAGAGCGGGTAGAGGGGGGTCTTCTTGTCTATAAACAAACAGTCAGCTTCAACTCCTCACATCTGCTTTTTTTTCCCCTCCTCTCAACACAACAACAACCGATCATTTCACAGTCTTCCCTCTGAGGAATCCCTCTAGTCTATACTTTTAAGAACATCCCAAAAATATTTTCCAATATTTGAAGAAATGAAGCCTTCCATTGTCATCACCAACCTTGTGCTCCTAGCACTTGCGCTCCTCGCCACAGACTTCGTCTTCGCCCTCCCCGCTCATGAAATTCGCTCTCCTCATACCGGAGGTATCCCTGAAGGTTATACACTCGACCAGCTCCGGGTTACCGGTGAGGTAAATGGCGTCGCTGTTAATCATACCGGTACTGTTCAGGTTAGTCTATTTCACGTCTCTTCTACCAGACTTTCGATCCGAATCAGTCGAAAATCTAGGAGGCGCGACAGGAGTCACAGAGTTCATGACTATGATCCTATTAGTCCATGGCGTTGAAGAAGTCTAGACCAGACCAGACCAGTATTGACGTGGCCCATAGGAGATCTACGCACAACTCGATGCTGAGGACAACAGCTTCAAGCTCTCCAACTTAACCGCTACCGTAGATCAAAATTCTGGTATCAACCAGCTGAAAAAGGTTCGTGTTACTCATAACATTCCATGACTCTAGAAATCGAAAGCAAAGCTGACTGACTTGGCTCAGCGCTTCATGACAGACATCAACTGTCTCCCCGTCGCCGGGCAGACTTGGAACGGAGCCGACGTCCCGGCTATCGACGATGGCATCGCTTTCCTTCAGAACAGCGGCTTTATGTGTAATGTTGGACCTCACAGTTGTGGGCGTGTTAGCTGTTCGTGGGCTGGTGCGATTTATATTTGTAACAATGTGAGTGCCAGTGTTGGGATATAGACGTCCAGAGCGGGATTGTGAAATGAAAATCTGATATACTGATCATTCGATAGGGTGACAATGAGATCCGTCCCTCGTGCGATACCGTTGGGACCTATGTAAGAGCGCTGGTAGATAAGTGTACCCATAAAAGGGGAATCTTCTGGCATGATACCATTGGCGGACAGGTGTGGGATATCGATAATTGGAATGTTATCGTTCGGAGGGATGGCTGCTAGGCCAAATTTTTTACGGATGTTGTCTAGCTGAGGCGAGTTAGGAAGGATTGAACTGCCTGCCTCGTGAGAAGTCATTGGAAGTATCGGAGCGAAGCGTAACCATACAAGCAGATAGCGATGAAATGCAAGCCTTTGTGTTCAGACTTTGGAGTTCTTTCGACGGACCGGAATATTTGGTCTACCTATGATCGACTTCTGTAGAAGACGAACCTAGAAGAATCAGAGACAAGCCAGCACTAGACCCGAATAATCGCACACACACGTGATGCGGATTTGTTTTCGTCACCTGAGCAGAAATGCCAAGACCGCATGCTTTTGGCGAGGCTGCGAACTGAATGATGAGAGATGGCAGTTCGGTGAGAACAACAGCAGGGAGCACATGTACAAGTCCACTGACTGGATCAAAATAAAAATCGGACACTAAATTTCCCATTCTGCATTCTGGGTTGTTGCCTCTCTCATATCACAGAGCACTGCACGTTGATAGCGGCCCGATGCCATGAACGTGGATATGGAAAAAGGAAAGGCGAGTAGCACAATGAATGATAAAATGCTAAATCCAAGTTGCGCAAACACCATGGAGATGAGTCGGCTGCCGTTATGAATGAAGACGCGGAAAAGATGCAGCGCAGGACAGCAAGCATCTCGCGAGGGCCCTCAAGAATTGATGCTGAAACGAGACAATAAAACGCAGGATGAACGTAATATTATGAGTGACAGCGAAAGAACGACGATAATTGTTCTCGCATGTGGATTTCAAGTACTTTCAAGTCGTGGGCCCAATTAAACTTCTTGGACTCTTGGGAATAATGCTTCGATTTCTTATCTCAAGTCCCAAGAGAGGGCTGAATTGGCGATATCTTGGGGCTTGTCCTGAAGGCTTCGCAACAGCCACAGTCTCGGCTCGAGATGGGTATTTCCCAGAGAACGACGAGATCCAAGTTCGATCAACCCTGAAACTGAGATCATTGAAGAAGTGATTTTAACGAGTCGGCCGCGCTGACGAGAGATATTTGGAAGGTCGCGAATCGCTATTTAACCTTTGATTGGTAGCCATACGATCGATGGATGAATCAGCCACCAGAGACGGATGCGCCAGCTGTAAGGGAAGTTGGACTTTAAGCTTAGAATATTGACAACTTGCTTCATGCTGACGTGGGGGCGTGTAGCTTTAGCTACTTTTAGGAAGTCTCCGTCGTTAAGGTCAGATGGACAAATGGAAGCTGTTCGGCTTGAGGGCTTCATGAAATACCAGGTTGGACTGATCAGAATGTACTAGTTTGAAGTTGCTGCATGTCGAAATTTGGTCCGAAGATTTCCACTGGCCATTAGGAAAAAAAAGAAGTTACCAGTTGTGCGTGCGGGTATTCTAAACAGCTCGTACCGTTGAGGCAAGAGAAGATGATCTGCTGATTAGGACGACCTGAAGATACCACGGGCCCAGGACAGTCTCGATTCATCCGCGCTTGGAATTTGCATGTCTCTTCGAACTATCGAAGAGGTTGCAATCGTGCAGAAAGATATTCTCGGCAATGACATGCAATTCGAGAACTGAGATAACGCTCAAAGGCAGACAAGTGAAGTTGGACATGAAAGGTGGAAATAGAGACGGGCTTGCCGCCTTGGCGCCGTTTTTCCATGGCTGCGAGGCTGCCGGTGGGTGGCAGATGTGGATTTGTGCGGCGTGAACGAACGGGTGCCACACCCGCGATCTGATTCGGAGAGGGATAGATGGGAGCACCAGGAAGAGAAATGTACGAATATTATCCGCATGCTCTAAGCTTCCAAGCTTCAACTGGGAACGAAGCAGTCTGTGAACTTTGAGAAACGGGTCTTATCTATCGCATCATCCAATTTCCGATTGAGTTTGGAGAAGCAGCTTCGGTGTATGCTCGGGACTGGGGTGATTCGATATCTCCTGCGATGTCGTGCTTTGTTGTAGACAGACGGACGGGTGGAGAAAATGGAGAAGAGAAAAAGTCGGATTGATCCTTTACAAGGTTGGGTTTTTCCAAGACCGAATCCTTGGGCCGAGACGAAGGAAGCAAGCGACTCGATGCTGTTGTTGGATCGGTGGTGGGAAAGCAACTAACTACCAAGTGTGCAAGGGGATTGATTGATTGACCGATTGATTAATTGGTTGGTTGGTTGGTCGGCAATGCCGTGCCAGATGGAAAGAGGAGGATTTCGGAGGTGCAGAGTCACATGATAGACGTACCATGCCTATTCCAGCTAGTGGATCCTTGTTTTCCACCCCGCCGTTCAGCCACGGGGTGGGAAAAGGCCAGGTCCTTGTTCCCTGGGCTTGTTATCTACACTCTACAGTACAGTACAGTACCTTACAATGCATTACAGGAATAGCCGACAATCGCCAAGAAGGCCCAGGACATCAACAAGAGCGAAACAAGCCGGGGGCAAAAGAACCTTCAAGATTCCCCAAGACCATCAAGAACATGGGCATCGACTTTGGACAATCTTGACCCCTGCGGGCTGTCCTCGCTGAGGGCAGTGATTGGTCTAAAGAGCCTCACGTAGGCTTTCTTACGTTTTTCCACTCCTTCTAGCGGCTTGGTACGGGCTTGGGAGACGGGGGTGAGGGCGGGGGACTTGTCAGCTTGCCCTGCGGAGACTGGCCAGCTTGGGGGGCATCCAGGATGGTAGCGGTATTGGCAATGATAAGAGTGTCTGGGCGCCGAGAGATTCGCTTTCGTGGAGTTGGTGAGTGGTGGTGCAGGCGCAATGATAGCCATCGCGGAGTCCTGGATTGAGAAGGTGCTAAGACTTGAGGCGGGCAGGAGATGGAGAAAAGTGCGAGGGAGACGAGACAAGACAAGACAACAAGACAACAAGACAACTACGGAGTAAGTAGAGGTGGGCCCAACTCAAGAGACACAGACAGAGACATGGACAGAGGCAGAGGCGGAGGCAGGGAAAGGGAGAAGGAGTGAGTGAGTGTAGCTGATCTCGGATGGACACGAATGATCAAGAAGGGTAGGATAGAGGACTTGACGACGGGAAGACACCAGAGTGAGGACATTCCTTCAAATTCACAGAGCCACTTGAGAATGGTACACGGAGACGGTATAGGTATATAAATGTTGTAATCCAGTCTAGTCTAGTCCAGTCCAGTCCAGTCCGACTTGCTCAGCCCCTGCTGCAGCCGCCTGCATGGCGTATCTTATTGTAAATATGGACGGAGTACAATACAGTATCTGCCTAGTCCAGTCCCAACTGAGAAACATACAGTGCAACCCTCGTCTCGTACAGCCAGCTAGCTCTAATTAGCTGCATCTGCACAATGCTGCACGACCTTCCCTTCCTACCAGGTATCTCGCCCGCCCGTACCGTACCAGGCAAGACAGCGCCAGCGCCAGCCCAGCAGAGGATAGGACAAGGCTGAGCTGCGGTCAAGGGTCAGCCAGGGAAGGGCGCCCTCGGCCTTACTCGAACCAGCTCTACTGTATCGACATTTACTTTAAGATCAGCCCTCCCCCCGCCATCTTTCCTCCTCCTCCTTCCCCTCAACCCCTTCCACGCATCACCGAACCTGATCTGGACGTGTTGCTGTTGTTGTTCGCGTTCCCCCAATACCAGACGTCAACGTCCAACGCCAACGGGTCAATCCGTTTCTACGTCACATCACTAGGTACTTAGTCCCTTCACTCGTCCCCCATCAATCACCCAACTACCTAAACAAGGGCACACTCAGCTTTACTTTTGTGAAAAATTAATTTGACTTCAAAGTCCCGAGCCATTTGCTATTTATGGCGATTTTCAGCTCGCAATCCTGTGGACTGTTTACTAATTGACGTTCTCGCAGTTTGTTCTAGTCGCAATAGCCAAGATGTCGGCAAACGTCAACACATACGACCACTCCTCGGATGGCTCTCCTGAGCGAAAGATCTACGACGACAAGACCTATGACCCAAATATCGCCAGATCAAATGGGGAGGAGGTGGAGGAGGAGGTCGACAACAATCACCATCTTCACCGTAACCTGTCTTCGCGCCAGATTACTATGATTGCCATTGGAGGTGCCATCGGTACTGGTCTCATTATCGGCACGTGAGTAGCGTCAGCTTCCTCGATTCGCAACCCATACTGACCCATAAACCAGTGGAAAGGCTCTCAAACAGTCTGGTCCAGCTCCTCTGTTTATCGGCTACACACTCGTCGGATTCCTCTGCTTCTTGGTCATGGCAGCTCTCGGAGAGGTAAGCAACGCCCCATGGATTCCCGATGATGTGCATCTGGATGAGAACCCTGCTAATATGCGGTTAAATAGATGGCCGCCTGGCTCCCACTTCCGTCTGGTTTCACCGGCTATGCCACTCGCTTTGTCGACCCTGCTCTCGGATTCTGCTTGGGATGGAACTACTGGTTCAAGGTTCGTGGTGGCATTTTATATATCCAGCTGCATACATTCGGAACGAGCTATCTATGAGACAGCGACAGCCACTCCTCATCCCAGCGAGCCTTATCTATAGTATACCCCAATAGACGGTTGCTAACTTACCACCAGTACATCATTGTCACACCAAACAATCTGACTGCTGCGTCGCTTGTCCTTCAGTACTGGGTTCCGCGTGACAAGATCAACCCAGGAGCTTTCATCGCAATCTTCTTGGTGGCTATCGTCATAATCAATTACTTCGGCGTACGATTCTTCGGAGAATTCGAATTCTGGCTGTCTTCCATCAAAGTCGTCGTCATTTTGGGCTTGATCCTTCTGAGTTTGATTCTCGCTTGCGGAGGAGGGCCTCATGGCGCCACCGGTTTCCAATACTGGAAAAATCCGGGAGCTTTCAACGAGTATATTATGAGTAAGTAGTAGCTTCTGTGCCGGTAACTAAAGGACTGTACTGACAACCTTTTCAGAGGGTGCTGGCGGTCGATTCTTGGCTACCTGGGCTACTTTCACCACTGCCGTCTTCGCATACCTTGGAACCGAACTTGTCGGTGTCACAGTTGGAGAAGCATCCAACCCACGCAAAGTCATCCCCCGTGCCATCAAGTTGACATTCTACCGAATTCTCTTGTTCTACGTCGTTCTTGTCTTCCTCCTCGGAATGCTCGTCCCATACAACTCCAAGCAACTCGCAGACGCAATCAAGAACGGGGGTAACACCGCTGCAGCTTCCCCATTTGTCGTTGCTATCAAGCTTGCTGGCATTCCAACCCTCCCAGCTATCCTCAATGCCTGCATCATGTTATTCGTCTTCTCGGCCGCCAACTCTGATCTCTACATTGCATCTCGAACTCTCTTCGGTCTCGCTCATGAAGGCAAGGCGCCTAAAATCTTCACCCGTACTGATAAGCGTGGTGTCCCCATCTATGCCTTGGGACTTTCCACCGCATTCTGTCTCTTGGCTTTCCTCGGAGTCAACACCGACTCCTACACTGTGTTCGGATACTTCGTGAACTTGGTCACCATGTTCGGTCTCCTCACCTGGATCTCCATCTTGATCGCCCACATCTGCTTCGTTAACGCTCGCAAGGCACAAGGTATTCCTGACACCGCTCTGGCTTACGTTGCACCTCTCGGCAAGTGGGGATCAGTTGGCGCACTCATTTTCTCCATCCTGATTGCCTTCTTCAAGGGCTTCGCCCTCTTCTGCTGGAAGGCTCTACACCAGACTAAATTCGACACCAATACCTTCGTCACCACCTACCTCGGATTCCCCCTGTACTTCATCATGTACTTCGGCTACAAGTTCTGGATGAAGACCTCGATCATCAAGTCTGAGGACGTCGATCTCTACAGCGGCAAGGCCAGGATCGATCGCGAAGAGCAGGAGTTCCTCGCTGCTGAGCTAGAGAGAAAGGGGGCCCCAGAGACCAAGCTAGAGAAGATCTATCGTTACACTCTTGGATGGGCATTCTAGATCGTTGGATGGGTGCAAGATTTACTGCTTATACCCTCGCGCTGTCGCTACATCAAATACTTGCTTTTTCACCTGTGAGAAAGTGTAATTTAAGAAACGATTATCGATACATGAAGAAATGAATAGAGAACATCATCACACACGATCCTTGATTCTTGAGACTTTGCAAAACCTTGAAGTCGTGATATGTGGTCGTAGTTTCTGTGAGGTCTAGTCGCTCATAAAAGTTTAGAAATTTATTTGTCCGCACCCCTCCATCCATGTCCTCAATTGCCCCAGCCTGCTGCATACAGCATTTCGCACCCAGATACTCCCATCCTCTCCTCATACCCAAAGAAGAGTAGAGTTCAAGAAAATCTGCATCAAGAAAATCTCAACAAAGCACATGCCTTCGCCTCTAAAAAAAAAAGACAGAGAGGAGTGAAAACTCTTCATGACAAGACTTGGAATTGCACCACTATTACCCCATCGCCATACCGTGCCATGTCCTCATTACCTACACATTACCCCATCGCGCCTCTTCTTACCGCCCCTAGCCTCTCTCCACATTTCTTCCCGGGGTAGTGGGGAGCAAAGTCACCATCCCCGCATTTTCTGTTGGGTTGTGTTTTGTGAGTTGTGCGATGTGTCAGACACAGTCGCAAGCGCATGCTCTAATTCAGTAGTAAAGTAAGTGAGAAAAAAAAACCTTCAGCCGAGCCTCCATTCTATTCCGTGCCGTCCCGTCTCTTCCCCCTTTTCTAGGGGTTGGGGGTGCTGCGTTAGTTCTATGGTGTGTTATGTAAGTGGCTTGATGGCTTGGGTTGGGCTTTTATTGCGTGGAGGGGCTTGACTAGCTTTTTTCTGGGGTGTGGGGAAAGCAAAGCCTAGATGCTGTACTGTAGACTAGGAATGGCTGGCGAAAGGAGACTTGATGGCTTGACTAGTTTCTTCTGGGGTGAACAGAATATTGAGCACAGTGCTCTCCGAATGTGGATATACTGGCTGCGAATCTGGGGTCGAGTTGGAACTACAAATAGGCTACAGTAGTAAGTGCGGTACTACTGGTTTTACATAATTTTGACTGTGATGTGGAGTGAGGATGTTCAAGGTGTCGTATTTACTGCTGACGTGCGTGTACAGTATTCCCCGATTCTTAAGGTTGTTTAATTTATACTGCAAGGAGGCGAAGACTCAAGTGTTTTGCTCCGGTTCATTTTCGTGGTGGGTCTTGTTGAGTTGATGCGGTTCTAGGGAGTAAAAAGCAAGTACCAAATTAGATACGGCGGGTCTTGCTATTGCAAGTCTTAGGCTGTCTGTAAGGCAATTGAAACCTTGACCTGTCCTTTGGGTTTCTGTATTCGGCGTGTTATTCGTTGTTGAGTAAGTTCGAATTCGAGTCGAGTTTGAGGTCTTGTCAGCCAACTTGAGTTGGGTTTAGGATGAGCTTTTATTTTTTAGTAAGTATAAGCAAGTACTAGATACCTAACTCATGATAAAGTAAAGTGGCGCGTCGAGATTATATGAAGACATGCCAGGTACAGTCAAGTCCGAGTTGAATTGAGGCTCGAGTCTGGCACGAGTTCGCGTAACCCTGATATTGTTACCGTGTTTGGTACTCGGTTAAATTTTATGTTGAAATCCGATGCAAGTAAACAAAGCATCCACTCTTCCATTGGTCCTTTATGTGCCCACAAACAAATCCCAAATTCCCATCACTATATGGCAGCGTGTCTTGTCGTATTTCTACCAGGCAATATAGCAAGTCATTTCACATACTGCACCACGAGAAAGTTTTCTGCCTGAGCCACTTCTTCATGTGCTTGTCCTTCGCATTGCAGAATTCACGGTCACACTTCCATCCCCAATTTTAGGCCCGGGTACAGGTACAGTCTTAGTTTCAGGTGAAGGTGAAGGTTCAGCTCAAAAATCCGATGTCTAAATCCGTATGTCAACAACCCGAATACCTGCCGCTCCCTCTGACCCATGCGTACTATCTGTCCCGAGCAGTACGTGGCTTTCTATACCCATGATTAAAGATCTTAGTCTCCTGTACAGTATTCAACATACTCGTCACTAGCCTTCAGAGCAGCGGATAAAGCATACATATATAATAGACTACGCTTCTTCGTCTTCTTCTACTTCCGTTTATACTTTGCATTAAACCTGTTACATACTTGAATAGCCATCGCTAAAGTGCTACAATATACCTCTGGCACTACACTCTTGTACTAACGTTGTTATAATTCGTTCAGACGAGAACCAGGTTAACTATCGTTTCTTTCACTGATTTATACTCCTCAATGGTATCCTCTGATGTCTCGTTAGGCACTGAATTTTCGGAGTTACTAAATTAAAAGCCACCTTACTACGTGTTATAACCTTGTGGTAGCTGTTCAAAACATCTTATCGCCGAGCTTTTTAAGTCCAACGAGGCCGGTAGCCTTCAGCGCCTTGCTCGGCGGTGAAGCACGTGATGCGCACTGTGGAAATCATTAAAGCTGTGGAAGCCGCCCTTACGAACCGCAAAAGAATACCGTATTATCTGGCATATAGCGCCACTCTCGCTGTGGCCGCCATCTCGACCATACCGCCAGGTCTAATTATATCACCTTAACTTCGCGTATGTTATATCGCCATGGCGGTATAAGATTTCTAAGCAAAGGTACTCACAGCTCGCGTATTTTAGGTGTACACAGAGGGGTTCAAGAGCATATATTCTGGTGATATTCTATTTATTATTCCTCCTCAATATCTGCCATATCCTCGTCCTCCTCTCCTGACTCTTCGGAAGAGTCTAGCTCTGAGTCTGAGTCAAAAGCACTCTCTGTATTATTCCTAGTATCTGTTGTGACGTCGGCTTTATTCTCTGCCAGTGTAGCCTCCTTCTCGTGCCTTGAAATATACGTGCTTTGAACTATAATTGTATCTCCATCGATGTCGTCGTCATCAAGAATGATCGAGGAATTAGAGGCATATTAATAATACTATATAAAAGTGCAATTAGAGGATAAAGAGTCTGGTTACAGTTAGCGGAATCGAACATTTAAAAGAAGATGTTTTAGTAAAGATTCAGGGGGAAATTATGATCTACAGCGCCACTCTTGACTATAGCGCCAGGTCCAAACCTATCAAAATACTGCCGAAAAGTTAATTCGCCATGGCGCTGTATGCCAGATAATACGGTACCTACTATCCCCGTCTACATTTCCTATTGTATCAGTTATGGAAGCAGATGATGGTAAGGCGCATTGGGACAAAAATGTTCGGTATTCCTGTATAAACGCCTCTGGAGAGATCGGTCACGCTTGGGACTTTACCATCGTCTGCAACTCGAAGCACTTCGTCATCACAGTATCGCCTGGTATTCCAGAAGACCCAATAACCTCTCTGCTTGCCCAATTCAGCAAGGGATTTGATGAAGATGACGATGAGAAAATTCAGGAGGCCGAAGACGAAATCTTGGACCTGATCCTCATTGCTGGGTGGCAGAAAGTCAGAGAACTAGCACCAGTTATCCCAAACGCAGACTCATCTCCTAGGATATCCACGCAGAATCTCCATTGCGACCTCAATCCGGAAACATACTATTTTTGCTTCGTTGTGACCGAAGGACACGCAGAGATAGTGCCAACGCCTCCTCCCCCACCACAACTCAACTCCTTCCACTTGGATCTGAAGGATAACACGTTGGACTTGCCCCGCTACTCGTCTCGAGATATTACGGTAACGAGCAAGCTGATGGGATTGGGATATATCGCTAAGGTGTCAATACGCGGACTTGACATGTGCTGCAAGATTGGCACGTCACAAACGTTCAAAGCAGTGCAGCGCGAGTACGACTGCTTACGACAAATCATGATGTCGAGAATTGCTGCATCTATTCCGGCACCAAAGCTACAGGGGTTGGTCGTTGATGATGATGGGGTCGTTCTTGGTATTTTAGAGGACTTTATTGAGAACGAAGGAAGGTTGAGCGATGTAGTCAAGAATGACGTTGGGGTGTTGGAGGAGAGGAGAGCAAGGTGGATGAAGCAGATTCGAGAGGCTGTTATGCTCTTACATGAGATTGACGTGGTGTGGGGCGACGGAAAGGTGGAGAACGTGCTTGTTGGGAGTGAAAGTGATGATTTTTTTTTGGTTGATTTTGGAGGTAGCTATACGGATGGGTGGGTGGATAGGACCTTGATGGAAACTCGTGCTGGAGATCATCAAGCTGTGATGAAGATTGCTAGATTCTTGGATGATGGACTCCGGCCTTGAAGTGGTTGGGTGTATAAACTGGAACGCCAAACTTTATAGGAAAATGGCCATTGAAATTGGAAAGGAAAGCGTCACTCCAGTTTGGGTGCGTCTGTCTAGCAGGACGTCCCCCTTCTATCCAGTGCTAGAGGGGGGAGAGAATTTCTTGATTCCTGGACAGGCGATAGAGATTCCAAAACTCACCCGGATTATGCTGCCCCCTGAGATGCCACTAGATGCCACTAGATGCTGGTGTACTTGTCCTTATGCTTTAACTTCTTCTGCCACCGGTGAGCTTCTTGATTTCTGAGCAGTTGGCTTCCGCTGGAGAGTGGTGTACGTGGAGGGAGGAAGATGTGTGTTTTCTCATTTATTTGAATTCGTCGCTTTGCTTTATTGTATCATACGTTTTTGATCTTTATAACAAACACATGCTCCCAGTCCTCGCCTTACTTAAATATTCACTTCTATTCTTAAACAGCTAATTACTTAAAAACATTACTATCTTCATTTATCGTCAGGGGATTCGTGTGGTTTCATAGGTCGAGCCCTTCCTTTGGCTTTTTAAATGTCGTCTTATCGATCCTTTGAGATTGTGAAGTATTAAGGGTATCATCTCGTAAACTAAATATAATGGAATTATTAACTTGTATCAAAGACTAGATTAGTCAAGAAGTAAAAGTAGAGTCAAGAGAAGGGGTAAATAAAGTTGAAGTCCGCGTTCAATTTACTTGAAGGCTTTTGGGTATACAAGAAATTACGCTCTCCTATTTTGTTCCTTTCTTTTTTCTATTTCGTATTAAGCCCATTAATTAGTACTCAATAGCCTCCGCCAACGTACCACTATGTACCTCTCCCACCGGTCTCTTGCACTAGTGTTACATCTAGAATTTGAGTTTTCGCGACCGATGGTTCTTAATAAACAGACGTACTGGTTGGGCATTGAGAGTTAATAAAGATGTTGTCGAAGTCGAAATCAGGTTTATTTTGACGGGTAATATGATGAAAGGTGGATAGCATGATTGATGGCGTAGAAAAACACAATAACATGCTTTTGGTGGAACTCCTTTGTAAAGTACGTGAGAAAACAAAGACATAGTAGTGTGGATCCTATTCTCAACAGAGTATCTGTTTATTGTACCAGTTTCGAGGTATGGGGTACATATGAAGTATTGGCATTCATGATGAATTTTGATCGAAATCGGTAAGGGATGGAGGTTTATCCATACTGTTTCTCATGCAATTAACCTTTAAAATCTAATGAATACCGAATCCAATATGAGTGAAGATTTCACGTCTCGCAACTGGGACTACGAAAGCAGCAACAGCCTTTCTAAAAGCCTCAACAACCGTCCCTTGGGAAGCCTTCATCTTGTCAATATCTCCGGTCATAATCTTTGCCTCCAGCACCCCAAACAACTCATGCGTACTCGCTGATAAAGTCTTCAGCTCATTTGCCACGAGAGTAGTATATCCCGCTTCAGCAATGACTAGCGCCTTTCGAAATTTTAGCCTCTCCCATCTCGGATCAAATGATAAATGGACCAATCTGAAATAAAGAGCTTTACCTTCACACCCATAGCCTCCAGCAGTCGACTAATCCCCGAAGTCAACTCCCCAACCGCACCCACCACCTTCTTACTTTCCTCCTCGTCAAACTCCTCCTCAGCAACCACACCCGCCGTCGTCTTCGCCAATGCAGTTTTCAGCTCTCCAACTGTCGAAGCTAAACTCAACGTCTCTGTCAAACTACCGCTGAAGATTGTTGCTGTTGTAGTGAGTGTGCTGATAATGGTACTGATGGATGAGACATTCGTGAGGATGGTGGTGACATCGCGTTTTGGGAGTTGGGAGTTCACATTGATATCCGGATCTGAGTTTGGATTTGAAGTCAAGAGTGTGGCTGACGAAAAGAATTGAGGAGATGCGCAGCTGATTATAGGTGTGACAAAAAGAAGGAAGGTGTAGAGGCTGGTAGGGACGTGCATATCGGCCCTTGCAAGGTAGTAGTAAGTAAACAATGTATGGGCTGGTAAGCGATGGTGCGAGGAGAGGAAAGGCCAAAGTATATGCAGAAGTGATTAAACTTAAAGAAGAATTTTATAATGATGTCCTCCAATCTGGGAAAACCGGAACTGTACCCTGCAGCAGTCTCAATTTTGCAGGCGTCATGTTGTTACATTCATCCTTGCTAAACGACTAAGCGAAACCGATTCAGGGGTATTTCCTTGGTAAAGTAGAGAGGGAGGCAGATCTCGGGTAAATTTGAAAGAGATGGCCGATTTGGCACCCATGCATGGGATTTTCAAATACGGTATGGGATTCGGGGATTGTATCTAAGCTTAGCACCTTGCATATTGGAAGGGTAGTACGGAAAAAGTACTGGGATTTCACAATCCATAAACGATGACATCCCCCTTCATGATAAAATTATGTCAAGGTCTTTGCCTCTTCTAATTTCCATCAGCTACAGTCCGTCGTCTCCAGTCTTGCAGCGAATGAGGAAGAGACTCCTGCCGTTCTGTCAAAAATATTAATACTGATCTGGGAGAAGTTCCTCCAAACCACGTCGTGCTGTAAATGTCGCATCGTGGCTTCCTCTCAACGAATCTCCAGCCCAGAGAGAGTTCGCGATTAAATGTCTACTACAAAGATCCTGAGGTTACCGGACAGATTTCACTCTACTAGCGAATACATGGTCTGGATTGCGACTTCTGTTCGCAGCACAAAAGGGAGGGATGAGGAGGAAAGAACGCCGAAACGAGGACTAGCTCGAGTATAAACACCCCCTGAGATCAGGGTTTCACATGAACTTTGATTTCTGTTTTTGCATCGAGATTTTCTTCATACTTACTTGCACGTCGATCCTCTCAACTGGAGACCTTCGCGACGGTGCATTCAACGAAGCAAGAGAATATTTCGACTTGCATTCTATTGAGTTCGTTTTCATTCACTTCAGTTCATGCACGCATCCCACAAACTTTTGCGGTCGTTAATGACTCCCATGTGTGGTATTTCAGATATTTTGAAATAGTCCGAACGGTTATCCACACTATATCCAATGCTTTTAGTAGTCGTCGCCTCGACTGATGACTTCCTTTACGTTCGGCCGGAGTACGATCGTCTGGATTTGCTGTCAGTGATCCTTCAAAACCCAATAATGGAAGGATACAAAGTCTTACATGTTCAAATTGAGCTGTGTATGAGCCTTTCTTATCGACGAGAGGTGGGTACGCCTCTACGATACCAGCGGTAACCAAGCTATTCAACTGTAATACGTTAGTCTGCTACTGCAATATACCACCGGAAGCGGATACTGACTCCAAGCAAGTACTTTTCTTGACCTAAACGATCCAAATATCTTCTGCAGAAAGGCAAAGTTCCGAAGTTCTTATTGATAACATTTAGGAGCTTGCTTGCAGATTGGACACGCAAAGGTACGTTGGGAGCATCTGCTCGTTTGGCGTAATGCGAAGTTTCCAGCTGTACCTGATCAGTAAATTCCTGTCAACTTTCCACGATCCACTTACATCATCTCTAACATAACCATTTCCGGTACTACCAAAGGTCTCAATGGCAAAGACCTCTCCCTCCTCCATCTTGGTCTGGTCGGTACTCTTCACAATTGGTACACTCTTTCCACCATGGATCTGCCATTGTCTGATATCATGTCCGTTCAGATTCCGGATACACTTGACAGGGAATGTCTCGCCATTGATCTCGACCTCGTAACTCTCCATGGTCTCTTGGATCATACCTCCGATTTCTCCCAACCGAGCATCAATTCCAGCCTCCCTGATACCGGTGTTGGTTCCTTGCTTGACAGCCTCGAGGAGATTGTCATACATTGGGTCGAATGACATAGTAAACGCACTGTCTACAATTCTGCCATTGATGTGTACGCCAAAATCGACCTTCATGACATTGTCCTTGCTAAGCACCGTCTTGTTGCCAGCATTGGGACTGTAGTGCGCCGCAATGTGATCCAGATTAACACCTGTAGGGAATGCAATACCACCCTTGATGTTGTCTCCCTCCTCCAAACCAGGATGTCCAGTCAAGGCTCTAACACCATCCTCAATTCCCTCAGCGATTTCCGTCAAGGTCTGTCCAGGCTTGATGTTCTTCTGCGCCCATTGTCGGACCTGACGATGGATCTCGGCACCCTGTCTATACTCCTGCAAGAAGTCATTGTTCATGCGGTCCAGATGCCTTTTCTCCTCATCCGTCGTCCGGTAAAGGTTCTCATCTCTGTACTCCACCTCCTCTCCGACAGGGTATTCTCCACTAGGGAACAGATTTGAGAGCAGGACTCGCGGGGGATCCGATTGCTTCGTAGGCAAGCCACCAGCTCCACCGGCCTTCTTAGGCTTCCTCTTCCTCTTTCGCTTCTTCTTTGCCCCTCCATCTGCCCCGCCTTCCCCAGCCGCGCCCTTCTCGTCCTCATCATCGTCTGAGTCCTCTGGTTCGGGGACTTTGCCGTTACCGTTCGTTTTCGCTGCGGCCGCAGAGGCTTTGACGGCTTCCGGATCCTTTACTGGAAGACGGTTGTCAGTGAAGTCCGAGTCGAACGAGTCGGGGAAATCCTACACTTCAGGTTGGCAAGAGCATCGACAGTTGGGGCCGCCATTGTTTCTTGCAGAACTATTGTGTTTCCCTTGAAGCAAACACTGGTATCTCCGTATGAATATTCTGTGAAGAATCCAATACCGTGAAACCTTAGATCCTCGGAGATCTTTTGGCAAAACGTAAGACAATTTAATATAAGGGAAATCTCGAGGTTGAGTTGAGTAGCGGGGTGTCAAACGAACTGCGGGACACAATTTAGCGTTCGACTTTTTGGGGTGTGCCACTAATAATATTAGTGCCCGCGAATTGGGCTCTTTCAAGCCTAGAGCGAATTCGAATATCATGCCGTCACTGTCTCGTCTCGATCATCATTCCATCCTTTACTTCTATTTCTTTTCATCCTTCGGTACAGATTCCCCACAACTGGCAGGGAAAGCTCATTCGTGATGAGGAATGCCAGTCCGCTCGTTTCTCTTCCCTCGCGCCACGCGTTACGCATCGATATCACGGTCTTTCAATTCGAGTGCTGTGAGGAAGAGCTCTAGTACTGTTCCGCAGAATCACTATGAGACTTTACATGTATCTCCAGGTGCTACACCTGCTGAGGTGAAGAAGTATGTACGACCCCTCTCTTTGCAACAGGCTGTCTCGATTTATATCTTCCAATTCTTGATCTCGTAGGAGGGTCTTCAATGACATTCCGTATCCCCCTCTCGACCTCGGCATCAACAAAGCAAAGCATCAAGTCTAACAAAAGCGAACCACAGATCCTTCTACGCCCTCTCCAAAACCCACCACCCAGACCGGAACCCCAACGACCCAGAAGCCAGCTCCCGCTTCGTCGCCATCTCCGACGCCTACGCCACGCTCGGCACGCCTGCGAAACGACGAGAGTACGACCGCTCTCTGAACCTTCAATCCTCCTCCGATTCCAACCACACCCGCCACCGAGCCCACGGATCCTACCATTCCTCAGGCCCCGTAGGCGGCCGTCCCGCCAGCGGCCTGAGTAGAAGGCGCACACAATACCAAGGACCACCACCTAGTTTCTACCGCTCAGGCGGATGGGGCACCCACAGCGCGAAGCGCAAAGCAGCGCAAGATTCACACGCAGAGTCTCCAGCGGGTGCTGCGGGGATGGGACCGGGCCAGAAACCGTGGGGGCACGACGAGGTCAATGATGTGCCGCATTTTGACCGCGAGGGTCATTATAGGACGCAGGAAAACCACAGTCGCAGGTGGCAGAGGAGGAGGGTTATGGAGGATAGACATGTACCGGCTGGGGAGGTGCCGAGGAGTATGTTGGCGAACTTCTTGTTCGTGGGGGGGATACTGAGTTTGGGTGTTTTTGTGCCTAGTCTGCTGTTTGAGAAGATGACTAGGAGGGGGAAGGGTGAGAAATGAGGATCTGAAATGTATGTCAATACCCATAGGCTCTTGGGAGTGTTTGGTGATTTTGGCTAGCTTCGGGCAAGTCAATAGACACTATGAAAAACAGTCCGGCAACGGAAGAATAGAAGGATATCACACAGAAAGAAGTGTAAAAGTGTGGCTGGATATCTCAGGTCAATTTTATACACGCACAAGCCGTCCATCACTGCGCAAATTATGCTATGCAAACTCCGCTGAAACAACCGTCTTGTGTCCGTCTATCGTACTGTATGGCCCAATTCCATTCCTTCTCTGACTCTCCATCTCCTCCCGTGCATAATCTATGCGTCGAAGACGAAAGAGGTACCGATCTTGTGGGTAGCTTGGTCGAGCTTCTGGGTATCGAAGGAGGCTCCGAGACCGAGAGTAACACCAGGGCGGAGGAGGATGTTGTAGGCGACAGCGGCGATACCACGATCGTTGATCTTGACCTATTTTTTGTACATCAGCAATGCTCTCAATGCGATTTTAATTCGGTGTATTTGTATTTACCTTGGCGAATGAGACAGGGTCCAATCGGTACTTGCTGGCAACCTCAAGACCGACTTGGTTTCCGCTCTTGGAGTCCCAGGTAGCCTTAGCACCAGCCTCGACCTGAGAGTTGACCTTGTGGTAGTATGCAGCAGAGAAGACACTCAAGTTGTTGGCAGCTGTGACGGAAGCGGTGTACTGAGGAGCAACGTATCCGACAGCAGCAGAGTAGCTGGTGATAGCAGCCTTCTGGACATCGTAACCGGCAGAGGCACCAGCCAAGAAGCCATCCTGACCGATTACAGCATCGACGTTAGCAGTTGGGCCCTTGAGGAGGTCGAAGAAAGCACGGCCGTGGAAGTTGGCCTGCTTGAAGTGCAAGTTGAACTTGGCGCCCTTGTTCTGGGTAGCAGGGAGGAAGGAGCCCAAGATCTCAGCTTTGAGACCCTTGGCAATCACGTCGTTGAGCTCAATCTTGGTGTCGAGAGCGTTGACGGTGTTCCATGTCTGGGTGAGCGTTAAGCCTGCGCGACGATAGAAAAGCATTAGCGTTTGTCCTGCGGGACACATGTCTACCAAAAAACCGATGGGGTTGAATCGGTGGGGGTATTCGGAGTAGAAGGTGAATCGCTTGAAAGATATACCGGATGGCTTGTCTGCGTACTTGGCCTCAAGCTGTAGTACCGGTCAGTATTTCTCGTCCATCGGGTGTATTCTCTTCGTTCAAGGGGCTTTTCGTACGAGCCCGCTGTTCGATCCCTCGTGTGTGGACTTTCCAGTGACTTTGAAGCCAACATTGGATGGGGTAGAGCTCTTCAACTCAAAGGTGGTGGCAGTGAGGTGGTAGAAATCCTTGGAGAGCAACTGTAGATCGTTAGATTTTGTTTGCAGTACATAACCAGCTAGAGCTTTCTAGAGCTCTGGAAGGGACACTTACGTCGTTTGACGACTTGGCGATATCGGAGAAAGCTGGGACAGACATTGTGACGGTAGAGGAAGGGGGATTGATGAATTGGGAGAAATGCGATTGATTGTTGGAGAATTGGATTTGGAAGATGTTGGATGAAGAACTCTGAAGTTGTTGATACGGCGGAAATTATGCGCGACGGTTCTTCCCGACCACCAGTGCCTGAGACAAACGTGGGGAGCTGATTGGCCCAAATTTCCTATGCGTGCACCTGACAGAAAGGGGGCTTGGGGGAAGGAGACCTGACCTCTCAACATGCAAAGCACCAGACTTGTCGTGGATCACCATTTTCAACATTCATGCGTCCGTCACGATGGCAGAAGGATTCTATTGTCCAACCCGCTACTCTATTTACTACAAACAACACATATCGATCTAGGTTCATGCAACGCCATCTGGATCCATATTGAAGGAAGGAACCCGTGATTGATGCTAGAGGTACCAAGAACTCCCAAACTTATGATCAACGATGCAAAGGAAGGGGGATTGATAGATGTCATCAGATCAAAACCCCAGGCCCAACATAACGTGCCTATTTCGTCGTCTCGTACTTCTGGTTGTGGATTTTAATTGCTCTGATCGCTTCGTTAGCATCAATTTTGGAGGAGAATCACGCAACCCGCTTACCTTCCACTGGGATCAGTTTGATCGGACCACGTTGGAGTCCATCGCATGACAGTGTCTGCGCAGTATGGTGGGAAGTGCTCGTCAAACATCGTTCGGTACCAGTAACTATTCGTTGTCAGTGATGCTGAAACAAGCACGGCAAATATTCGGTACGTACGCTTCCTTGGTATCTGGGATATCACTACCCCATTCTGGTTTTGGGTTCTTCATCATCTCATCAGTAATGTTGGCCTCGGCGGTGTCCTTGAGGGCATCGATCCATCCGTAGCCAACACCGTCACTGAACTGCTCCTTCTGTCTCCATAGAATGTTCTCTGGCAAATATGGCTGCGCTCCTGGCTCATCGGTGGTATCGAAGGCCTTTCGGATAATGTATTTCTCAATTCTATCCTTGGTGATCAACTTCTCTTCAGGGTCGATGTTCATGGCAACTTCCAAAAACTATTTCTCGTTAGTAGATATTCATTTGAGGACAGTTTACTCAGTCTCACCTCCTTATCCAGGAAAGGAACACGAGCCTCAAGACCCCAGGCCATGGTTGACTTGTTAGCTCTCAGACAATCAGACAAGTGCAGGTTCTTGACTCTGCGAACGCATTCCTGGTGGAAAGCGTTCTTGTCAGGCGCAGCGTGGAAGTACAGATATCCTCCGAAGATCTCATCACTACCCTCACCACTCATCACCATCTTCACACCCATCGCCTTGATCTTTCTCGAGAGCAAGAACATGGGGGTCGAGGCACGGATAGTCGTCACATCAAATGTCTCCAAGTGATAGATAACATCAGTCAGGGCGTTCAAACCCTCCTCGATAGTGAAAGTCATATCATGGTGCTTGGTTCCCAAGAACTTCGCAACCTCCTTTGCCGCTTTGGTATCTGGAGCGTTGGGGAGACCAATTGAGAATGAGTTGAGTTGTGGGAGATATGTAACGGTTGACAACTTATCGTCGTCGTCAATACCGACCAATCCCTCTCCCTTGTCCTCATCTCCTACTGCCTCCCCGTTTCCGTTGGCGCTCTCCATTTGTTTCAATGCAATGGCCTTCAAGCGCAAGGTCTCCCTCTGCGCAATAGAAGCGACTAAACTCGAGTCCAGACCTCCAGACAGTAAAACACCGTATGGGACCTCAGCCATCAACCGTTTTCGAACAGACTTCTCAAATGTCTCGCGAAGCAACTTCAAGTCGAGGGGCGAAGATGGAACTTTGTCAGAATCCCACCACGATGGCTGATAATACCTGGTCGTCTTGTCGGTTTTCGAGTCATAGATGTGTCCTGGAGGGAACGAGATGATCTTGTCGCAAACGGAATGCAGACATTTCAGCTCGGAGGCGAAGAAGACCGCGCCTGGCATCTTGCTCGACCATCCCTGATACAGACTTGTAATTCCAATGGGGTCACGGGCAGCGATCGTTCGGTCTTGGGACTTGTCGTAGAGGACGAAGGAGAACATGCCGTCGAGGTGCTTGGGCGCATCGATATCATACTCCATATACTAGGTAGGAACATATCAGCACATACTCTTACAAGTAGCTGTCATTGTGTCTTCTCTTACCAAGGGTATTATGACCTCGCAATCGGAGTGCGTCTTGAAGTGATATGGCGTCGTCAAGGTTTTCCGAATGACTCTGTGGTTGTAAATTTCGCCATTGACTGCGAGTGCGATAGTCTCGTCCTTGTTGGTGAGAGGTTGCGCTCCACTGTCAACACCGACAACACTCAGACGCTCGTGAGCCAGGACTAGGACGTGTTAGTCAAGTGAACAGAGCTCTGACTGTCACCGCCAGAGTGGCCTCTTTAGTCCCAACTCACTTGTGTTGTTGGCCATGAAGCTGCCCGACCAATCTGGACCACGGTGACGGCATTGCTTCACCATCTTCAATGCCGTCGGTTTGAATGCCTTCGCATCAGGAACATGGTGGCATCCCACGATCCCACACATCTTGGGGGCGTGGTGGTGTTGTGGAGGCGGTGGAGGGGGTTGAGGTCACACTCCAATTATGCGCGGATTAGCAATTGATTGAGTGTTGAGAGAACGAATGTAAGTTCAAAGAAGTGAAGAGCGAGTATGAGGATTTCCAGAGCAATCGAATTCGTCCGATTGAGGTGCAAGAAGTATGGTATAAGTAGTCTGCGATGCAGGCACAAGACAACAAATGGGATGGGTTATGACTCCGTCCCAAAATTTATTGATAGCGGTTGGTGGGGTAAATTTGATGGCCGATGTTCGGCAGCAGAAGGTTTGTTTGGGTTTGGCGGTTGATAAGGCAAGGGCAGGGGCAGGTTGGCAGGGGCTGGGACAAGGAGGGGCAATAAATGGCAATCTTTTTGGTGCAACCCACCCACGCAACTCTCACTCTCATTCTGTGCTGCAGCGATTCCGAGGCGGCGGCGGCCACAATCGTCCACTCCTGCAGCTCCATTGGCAAACTCATTGTCATCCAATCCACGAATCTTCTCACTGGCAGAAGCGACGGCACTGGTCAGATGGGAATTCGAGCGTTCGGCGGACTTCACTTCTCTGCCTTTCTATTTGCCTCTTTGCGCCTCAAGTAGTGGGGTGTGTTCGAGGCATGAAGTCACCAGTTGCCGGGAAGAGGTGAGCACGAGAATAGTCGGCTCAGGGTCAAAAGCTCCGTTGAGGGAGGTTGTCGGTGGATGGAAATGTAGAGGAGAGTCAGTAGTCACACAGCCAACACACCAACACACGGCATTAGCTTGCTTCAAGCAAAAAAGTAACCAATACCGATAGTAAGTGACAAACCGAAGTTTCGTAATCCCGTTGTTCATTTTCATTACTCATCTATCGCATAACGTAGACCGTCTGGGAAAGAAAACCCATGCCGTAGAATAAAGATATCACCTTGCTGTACTGTGTGTGATGTGCTGTGTTGTATTGTGCAACTCTGCAATCAGCAGCAGAAACAGCCGAAGAACAACCTCAAAGTCTCAAAAAAGTCAAACCCCTCGCAAATACCGACCAACGCCATGCTCACAATCCCATCCATCCACGTTTCCTTCCTGCCCAAATGCACCCACTACGATCTCACAGATAGCTTCGGCGCCATGAGATCTTTCCGTTCCCATCGTCTGATTGCTTGTCTGCTCAAGGCGCTGGATGATCCCGCACGATCTTCTTGATCTTCGCATCGTATCCAGCGCGGTCCTTCTTGAACAGGTTATAGGCATCGGCTTGAGCTGGCGAATCGGGATTTGGGTCGTTGAGGAGGTCCTGAACACCGAGCAAGATCTGCTTGATGGTGATAGCTGGCTTCCAACCTTCCTCCTCGTTCAAGATCGACAGACAGACCGTGCCGGAGGGGTAGACATTGGGGTGGAAAAGGGGAGGAACGAATTTGCCTAAGCCTTGTCAGTATAGTACAATTTCCCCGGAGCAAAAGACAAGTTTATAAAAAGCAAACATACACTTTGGTGGCTTCGTTGGGTACTCTGTACAGTACGTTAGCTTCTGATCGTCTTGAACATGGTAATTAGAAAGTAAACTTACCATCGGGGAAGATCACGCTCAGCTTGAACAAACCACCCTCCCACATTGTCTTCTCCTTGCCTGGAATACCACACTCCCAAACCTTCAGATCAAGCACACCGGCTGCATTGCGTTGAGGCTTTGCGTAGAAACCAAAGGGATGATCTCTTCTCCACTGCTTTCTCTCCTCTTGGAGTCTGTTCTGGCAGAGCGCCATGGCTGCGAGTTTGTGGTGTGGGGTTTTCGAGGTTGTTGGTTTCGCAGAAGAGATGAGGCTGAGTTGATCTGTTTGTGGATGGAGTAACCGCCGGGAAAGTAAAAGCGAATGCTGAACTCGCAGATATTCACTTGCACGTTCGGGAATTAAGGTGCAACTTAGGACCCTACGAGAGAAAATGGAGTGGTTGGAAGCCGAAGTATTCTAGGCCGCCGTCGAGTTGGTGAGGCTGAAGAAAAGGTGCTGTGCTTTCGTCGCGGTTCTAGATTTTGTCCTGTATGTAATCGCGAGAGTTGCCCCTGATTGGGGAAGCGAGCATGAGTGGGGGTGGTGAGTGGGCAAGAGCAAGGGTGCGGTGCCTGCCCAATGGAGGTGGTTGTTGAATGCCTCGGTCTCAACAGTGAATCAGCGTGCTGTAGCCAGCGGTTTATCCTTCTTTCTTATGTTTAAGAAAAACTCAACTTGTCCTTCAAAATAGAGTTTTCCCTTTTCCTACAAGAAGATTTTCCCTCCAAAGATCACAGCACCAAGTCAACTAGCAATCTGCACTAAAATTCTGGTCTACACCCCGCTCGACACATGCATCTGGACCTGTCTCCATCACAAGCCAGTTCCTGAGTATGGACAAAGACCACTTCCCACCAAAAGACAATACCACCCACAAACAAATCATGGAGACCAAACCAGGGGATCTAGACGGTCTTGCAGAAACATCCAGCAAGGCCATCCAGAAAGAAGCAGAAGCAGAAACAAAACCAGTATCCAAAGACCCCGCACCAACGGCGCAGACCTCCACACAGCAAGATGTTGCATCTACAGAAGAGGTCCCAGATCCAGATGAGGACGATTTAGATGATTTGGATGGTATATAATCATCTCCCGTCAATGGACGCTGGTCCCTTCTTTCTAACCTTCCCACACAGACATGCTCGACGAATTCACCCCTTCCAAACCCGAGCCACCCCCCTCATCATCCAAGCCCACCAAAGCTCCCACGACCACCACCAACCCAATCGCAGACGGCATCTCCGACGAAGACTTCGCAAAGCAATTGCAAGCCGGCATGGCCGAGCTGATGGGGGAGCTGGATACCTCTCCAGACATGCAATCCCAACTCGAGCAGATGCTAAAGGAACTCGGTGGTGTAGCCGGACTTGACGCAGCAGCAGCAGCTTCTGCCAGCGCCGGGCCATCAACTACGAAAGAGGCTGCGAGTGCTTCGTCTTCTTCCAAAGAAACCCCCTCGAAAGCCAAAGCCGGGCCAAGCGAAGAGTCGTTCCAGGAAACGATCAAGAAGACTATGGAGCGCATGCAGAACAGCGGGGATCAAGCTACGGCCGCAGCAGCATCCGATAGCACAGATGACATCCTGGCGCAGATGATGAAGGCTATGGAATCGGGGGGTTTGGATGGGGAAGGCGGTGAAGAGGAGTTCTCAAAAATGTTGCTAGGTATGATGGAGCAGTTGACGAACAAGGAGATCCTGTACGAGCCGATGAAGGAGCTGGATGACAAGTTCCCGGCTTGGATGAAGGAGAACGAAGGGAAGGTGGATGCCGCCGATATGAAGCGCTATAAGGAACAGCAGGTGTATGTTAGTGAGATCGTGAAGAGGTTCGAGACGAAGACGTATACGGATGATAACTCAAAGGATAGAGAGTATATCGTGGAGAGGATGCAGAAGGTATGTTGTTCTCGATTCTTGATTCTTGATTATTTACTAACATCTCACAGATGCAATCAGCTGGCTCCCCACCACCTGATTTGGTGGGAGATATGGCAGCAGCACAGGAAGCATTTGGCGCTCCTGAAGAAGGTTGTCCGACACAATGAACAAGTCCCGATACCAAATACCCTCAGAACTATCCCTGTGACCTGAATTCCTTAATGATCCAGCACGGTGATACTCATAACACCGTTTCCCTATCCTTCTGCTTGACCACGGAAGAGTACCCCATAACGCCTGCGCTCAAAATGCACTATACAAGTAGAAACCGAACAACCGAACACTAACTCATATCCATCATGTCTTCATCCTGGATATACCTAGGAGGAGGCTGCTGACTCGACATCCTATTCTCTTCCTGAATAATATCCATGAAGAGCTGATCGTACTCGTCATCATCGCTTCCATAAATCGATTGCTGGTCGACAGGTGCTGCTCGAGAAATTTGGGTAGGGGTATCCATCTCTCCAAATAACATGCCCATCTGATTCGAAGATGCCGCTCCATAATTGAAGTAGCTCTCCTCCGGACTTATACTTCCCAGCATAGCTTCAAGTTCCTGCTCCTCACTCATTGCAACCTCCTCAGCCATAACCTCGTCTACACAGCATCAGCCATACGCACAATTGGACCACCCGAAGGTTTGAAGACTCACCCATACTCATCATCTGATCCTCCTCCTCCTCCTCTTCCACCACCTCAATACCCAACGCTTCCCTCCTCCTCCTCTCCACCCGTCTTCTCTCCTCCGCCAACCAAAGACACCTCATGATCTCCTCATCGCCCCCCGACCAGCCCACTTCTTCTCCTCGCTCCCCTCCCTAACCCTCTTCAGGAACAACTTCCTCCTCGTCTCCCTCCCCTCATCACCGCTTCCGCGCCCGCTCATCAGGGGATTGGGTTTCGTCGTGCGCTTGCTGTACGCGCTCTCTCTCTTACTGGGCGGCGGTGAGATCAACGCGTTTTGACTCGTGCGCGCGCTTTCGGGCGTGGTTTTCGCAGTGGTGCTGGTGAAGATTGGATTGTTGGTGCTGAAGTAGGAGGGAGAGGGAGAAGGTTTGCTAGGTGATGACATTATGGCGTCTTGCTGCTCCTGTGCGCGTGGCTGGACATTGGTGTCGCGAGGTGAGAGCGGGGATGGAGTGCTGTTGCGCAGTGGCGAGGAGGAAAGCGGTGATGGTTTGTGAGGTGTGTAGTGGTTCGATTGACCGTATGTGTGAGGAAGTACTGGGAGCATGCTGAACATCTTTCAGGTGGTGGTGTTGGTTGTTTGGCAGGTAGCAGTTGAGATGGATGATGTTAGGGAAGGAAGGCTGGGATGTCAGCTTGGAGGGGACGCGCTTGTGGACGCGGCGCGGGCGCGCTTTCCTCTTTCGCGTAAAGAGGCTAGTCTTCTTTCATCGCTCGACGACTCGGCTGGAAGTTGACAACACTTAACTTCACATTCCTTAACCGACATATCTCATGATTAAAAGCCCTACTGAGATTCCATCCTCGTATTAACAAACAAAGCAATCAATCTTGGCCGTGGCTGCAACATTGCCCTCCCCTTCCCGAAGCTCCCCCCCCTCCCCTATCCTCAATATGGTAACATCCAGAGCTCAGATAGCCAACCACCAGTTTCGCTGCTATATATTACAGCTTGCTAATTACGAGCAATTCAAAGATCAAGTACCATAGCGCCTCCCTCCCGTGTCTCTCCCCAAACGCCATCATTACTACCACCCCCTTAATCTTCACCATCAGTCTCGGCTGCTACCCGAAGGTCGTAACTCAGCTCGAAGCATTCTGCCAACAGGTCGTTCACGCTTCCTTGGCCTTCGGGAATATCCTTCCCCACTAAGAACTTTCCGTCTACTCTCATGTTGTCGATTGAGTTGAGCTAAATCATCTCAGTCTGGATGCAGGTCAAATCATCGAGGCTCATACCTTCATGCTGTAAGGATACAGCTCTCGTGGTGAGCTGACTCCCCCAGAGTTCTTCACTTCAATAAGACACCTTCTCAAAGTCTGTAGTTGGTTGTAGACTGGCAGGAGAGCTTCAGAGACCGGCTCTGACGATACCATCAGGTAGTAGATATATGCATAGCTTCGTCTGATGAGATAGAGAAGTGTCTGACAAAATTAGTGAAAGCCTTGATAAAAATTCGGCAAAGCTCACTCTCTGAACATAAAGCTCAGCAAAAACACCCTCGGCATCAACAAAATTGCCATCAACACGGCTTTCGTCAATCTTGTCCAGCTGCCGTTGGTAGTCGTAGAGATCGGTTTCTCTCAAAGACCAGGCCTGTGTGAGTGACAACTTCTCTAGCTTATTGCGGATATCGATAAGAGTTTGATACGTTCCGGCGAAGCTTTCTACCATTTTTCCTTTCCTGGGAGACGTCAGTGCTGATCAGCATATCTAAGTGATTGGTGGGTGCATACCGTTGCAGCACAATCTGCGACCAGAGCAAGCACTTGTTCAACAATTCGCAAGTCTCCTCGTTTCCGACTGGTACTTCGCCACTGGCAGTGACAAAATTGCCACCAACTCTCATGGCATCAATATCCTTCAATTGAGATTGTAATTTCTCGACTTCTGTGGTTGAGAACTAAATTCGGAGCTATCAGCTGCCGCCACATCCGAGATCCGGTAAGCAGAGTACAGGAAACCAAAACGCACCTTTGTCTTGGTGTTAGCCAGAGAAATGGAGCGAAGAATCGAGATCAGTTTCTCGTGAATCGAAAGTAGATCTCCGCCAAGCCTGTCGAGTCGGTTTTGGAGATCTGTAAGTGTTGCTTGACACAGCTCAACACGATTCGAGAGTAGAGTGATGAAGTATGGCGAATATTCTCCCTCTGCATCCTTGACAATCTTTCGTAGCCTATCCAAGGTATGTGAACAGTGGGTGAGGTCCTTCTCGGAGTACAGGTCCACCTCTCTCAAGTGTGCCAGTAACCGCTTTATCGTCGAGGTCAAGGCGTAAGCTGCTGGAGCTTCATTGTTTCGTCCAATTGTCATGAAGAACAGCGATAGCAATTGGAAACAACCGTCCAGAACCCGGTCAACTATATTCATAACAATCAGTTCTGGAGCAAACATGCGTGGGACCGAGCTGACCTCGATTATCTTCCTGTGGCTTATCGGCTCGGATCTCGTTCAATATCTTGACTTGCTCAACCACCCTATCGTAGAAAGCTAAAACATCTGAAGATTTGACATATGTTGATCTGTCTTGCTTCAGGGTTGTCAACTCGTCTCGAACCTTCATCAGGGTGTCGAGAATGGGCTGTTCTCGCGGGTCCAGAGGCAGGGCCATTGTTGGCGTGTCCGCCATGGTGTCGAGGCTGTAGAAGCTCGTTGGTTTGGGTTTATGGACTCTAAAGTGAAGGCAGGAGCTGGAGAGAAAGTACTATCAAATGTCCGACTCAAAAGTGTATTACGTGTTGGATGTGAAAGTTGTTTATTGGACTGCGTTCCAGAAATCGATATGACATCTGCCCGCATCCAGGCGGGGAACGTAATCGGTCGCGCCCCGCTAAATGCGAGGCTTATCCAGGCTCGTGTGGTCACAAAAGCGGCACTCAAGATAGTTTCCCTGATAGAATTTTAGAAACACAGCTTATCGACTTATTTAGCTAATGCAGAAAACGATGAAAAACTGTAACTCGGTTCTTATTCTTTTCAACTTCACTTGAGTCCTTCAATTCATGTTTGCGAGGTTTTAAACGACCTAATTCAGTACTGAACCGTTACTCAGAGCGGGCGTTGTTGTAACCCACGCCGCTTTAGTGGCAAGGCAGCCAAGCATCACGACTAGCGTCTCGGTAAGTAGCCACCACACACATTGCGAAATCGACTTACAAGAATTTCCTCCAAAGTCATTCAACGACGAACAAACACACCCGACAACCCAACCCACTGTCGGTGAGTCGCATATGTTGGGAATTGCTGCATAAGAGGCGCATATACTAATTACCAATCTCGAATTTACAGAACTTCAAAATGTCGAACTCCGAGCTCGCTGTCTCATACGCCGCGTTGATCCTCGCCGATGACGGTGTCGATATCACTGTACGAACCCAATTCTCTCGAAAGCTCTCAGGCTGGATAATTTGACAATTGGGGAGGTTGCTGATACTTTTTCCCAGGCCGACAAGCTACAGACCCTCATCAAGGCTGCTAAGATCGACGATGTTGAGCCAATCTGGACCTCACTCTTCGCCAAGGTACGAATGGAATTCCAATGGCTGTAGGAAATAGGGAACAGGTGCTGATATTTTGGGACTACAGGCTCTTGAGGGAAAGGATGTTAAGGACCTTCTGTTGAACGTCGGATCCGGAGGTGGAGCCGCTGCTGCCCCGGCTGCTGGTGGTGCCGCATCTGGTGAGGCCGCTGCTGAGGAGACCAAGGAGGAAGAAAAGGAAGAGGGTACGATATTCCCCCAAGTTCTGGAACATCTGGACGGCCATACTGACATGTTTTATAGCCAAGGAGGAGTCAGACGAGGACATGGGTTTCGGTCTTTTCGACTAGAGCAGTTCTCACATCTTTCTTGTTCTTTCAAATGCATGGCCACGGTTTTTCTCTCGGTGCAACATTTGGCTGGTCGAGTAGGCTTTCATAGATAAAGCAAGCTCATGACGATTCCTTGAACAAACTTGGATGCCAATTGCTGGGGTGTGAATACGTGAACTCTGATTGCTCTGGATACCGCCGCTCACCATGGATCCCCGTTGACTCAGGCTCAGCATTCTTGTCATTCAGCCTTGTGGTCCAGAAGCTCTTACAAACGTGCGGGTAATGGAAATGGTTGAAACGATCTTAACGGTGAACTGCATGATTCCATTCTTCTGATTCATTGAATATTACAGTGGCATCTTCTTCCCAAAGCACGCTCCGGTTTTGTAGGTCAGTCTATCCAAAGATCCGTCTAGAAGATCCAATCTGAAAAGAAGAAAAGCTTTCTCTTTTGTCTTTCCCTCAACACGTTTGCACGGCAGGCTACATTGCCAAGGAATCGTCCCCTGCGTGCCAGACATTTCGCTCTCCCTAGGAAACTTCAAACACGTTGAAGTGTTGTTGTCGTTGCATACTTTGAGGATATATTCTGAAGAGATGGGGTGTGTTTGCTGGTGTCACTTGGTTCTCCTACATGTTCCCTTCTTTGATCACCCCATGACCCATGCATGTGGCATCAATTTTAGTGGATGCTTCTACATGAGGGGTTGAAGACAGTTCACTACCCAGGTGAAGACATGCCCCTCATGCTGGACTAATTCGTCATGTCCTAGATTCCTGCGTTTGAATATGTCACACCCACAAGGCAGATTGGCCATTGTGAAGCTTCATTCTACTTTTCATGTCTCAAGGTACAACTGAAGAATTCCACAGGCAGCATGGTCGATTATCTATATAACACCCAGTTCTCTTGTCTCTCAATCTCATCTCATCAGCACATCAATCTCATCTGCATCTTCCTCTACTTCAATACCAACTACCTCATCAATCACACCCAGCTTCAAGCTCAAACAGACTAGCAAACTAGCAACTATGCAATACGCAACCACCCTCATCATCGCCATCATGGCCACTATCGGAGATACATCTCCAACAGGCACCCTCCAACCCCGAGCCTGCACCACCATCACCCCCAGCTCCATGCAAAGCCTCCTCAGCACCGAGCCCACCATCGGCTTCACCAACAAAGGCCTCAACGGCCCCGGCGGAAACGGCTTCAGCATCTTCCAAGACAACACCCAAGCCAACAACCGCTACCAGATGCTCCAATTCGTCGACTTCGAAGTCCCCTCCGGCTCCTACGGATGCCAGCTCCATGTCACCGACGCTGGAAACTCCATCGGTTACCACCTCCTCAATGGTCATGAGCCCTCGGCAGATCCTGGTATGGCTAAGGTCACTGTCATGGCTCTGGTTCCAAATGCTCTTTCTCCGTATCCTTCCTACGACGATGTACAGACTATGGACCCATCTCTTGTCTCTGCGAAGTCGTTTGGCACTTTCAGTATTGCCAATGGTACTGTGCCTGGAACCATCAACAGTGAGGCTTGCCCACCGGCTATGAGCGATGGTCAGAATGGGCACTTGCAGTTTGTGTTTGAGTTGGAGGGTAATGATCTCTCTCACACTAGATACTTCTCCAGTAAGTCACACTCTTCCCCCATCTTGCTTCTCCTTCATGTGTCTTGGAGATCGAGACTAACTCTTAGATCAGTGGGCCAGCGCAGTGCCGGAGCTGGTGGAGCTTTGAATGGAGTTTACATGACTTTCAATTGTTAGAGTACAGTAGGATTTGGGGGTGGACATGAAGTGTACGAGATGATTGGATTTTGAATTTGGAATGTTATGGTAGATCTTGGTTCATTTAATGGGAGTTGCGTTGTCCACTAGCAGTTTGCTAGAATGACTCAAATGAAATGAAATTGCAAATGAAATGATCAGTAGTGGGGGCGGCGAGACTTTGCAATTGTGAGATCTTTGCCACGAAAATGAGGAAGGAAAGTGCCATGTGTAGTTCGTGCAAGTTCTTGCGAACAATATTTCTGTCTCTTCCACTATATTTCTCAAACGAACTAGCTCATAGTCCTCAAGTCTACAGAGACGTGTACTTATGGAAGTCTGAAGGCGCACTTGAAGGGATAGATCTGAATCTATTCACTGTCAACATAACCTCCTCACGTCTCCATCACTGGGTACTTACTTACCTTGCTGAAATCCCACACCTCGTTCTTAGCATAGACATCCGCCTTCAATTGCTCAATGACCTCCTCCTTCGACGAAGCAAGTGCAACCATCGCACTGCCCTGAATCTTCATTCCCTCGCCCTCTTTGGGAACTTCCTCCAATAGAGCTCCTGACACCAATTAGGATCTATAAAGACGTCCATAATACAAGATCATGAAGGGAGCAGAGATGCGTATCCAGCTTGGAGTTTGAAGGCAGAAACAAAATCAAAGTAAGCGGAACTCACCGCCCATCTTCCAAAAGCCAGTTTCTAGACCAGCCTTCAACCCCTCAAAATGAGCGCTACACATCCCAATCAGCCAAACCCCAAATCAAACTACCTCCCCGAGCTCAAGATAAATATAAACATACGGCCTGACCTCCATCCGCTTAGCCAGCTTGCCTGGCTGATCCGGCATGATGACCAGCCACTCGAACTTCTCAGGTGCAGAAGAAGCCATTGTTCGGATCCGTGATATTCTTGATATTGAAGGGAATGTGTTTCTGAGGTTTTGACGAGAGAGGAGAGAGAGGGACATGGTTGGGTTGCAAGATGGGGGAGGTTTTGAGAGAGGGGTGGGTTTTGCTGATGTGGGGTTTCGGGTGTGGAAGGGCGTGGGAATTGGTGATACAGACACACCTAGCTTATTCCTCCCGAGAGGAAAGTCAAAATCGACATCGAGTGGTGTGAGAGATCAAGTGGATTTCTTTCTTTACAAATCCAGCCTGGGAGAATTTGAAAAGGAATGCCATAAAATTGTATTTTACAGAAGCTTCTCAGCGCCAATCAGGAAGGGTCAAACATACTACCGCGACTACAGCCTCCAAAGTAGCCGACTCTAGAGAGCATAGTCTCGCGATTTACCATTCAGTGGGAATGAGTTATAATTGGATGATGTTTTAGCTCTATATGGCTAAATTTGAAGTCTGAGTGATGGTGAAGAGCTACGCAAATGGTTAGGGACCTCTTGAGAATGGATGTGAGCTTTACGCATCTCGTCAAAGGGAAACCCTTATCAATATCATAGATCTTGAGAACAGAGTAAGGGTCGATCCTTCGAAAGTTTCCTTTTGAAGAAGATCAAATAATCGTAGTCTTCAGGAAATGTGTCAACTCCAAAGTCCCATCGTCCCTTTCTCAACTCATGTGCACTGAGGATGGCAGTCGCTCCTTCCAATGAGAACATTTCGTCTCATCAGACTGCGACTCCAAATGCTACACAGTGTAAACTTACGTCCTTATGAAACATTATTCGAATTATCGCGGTCAGCTTCACAACAACGTTGTTTCGCCTTTATCCATCCACAATGACCCAAGTCCGAAGTCCACTCAAACGAAGCAGGGAGCATTCCGAGTCTTGTATCATACCTCTGGATGGCAGAAAGGGCAAACTTCCGAGACTCACAACTATCCAGCCAGAGACTGCCAATGATGGATCTTTGTTGAAAGCCCTTCCCAAAACCATGCGCATATCATGGGATGTATATCAGAGTTTGTCAGAACGCCACACAACTTCAAGCAAAGCTACCGACGAGATACTAGATCGAAGCTGGGTGTTTATAGTCACCAAGAAGCCAACGTCTGGCCACGAAACCATGGAGGGATGCGAGATACTCGGCGATTTCAAGACCTTGCGAGAAGCTCTCCAGTTCTTTCACAATACCGCAAGATGCTCGGTGGTCAATCTTGCCCGACTATGATGCAGAAGATGAAGGTTGATGCTGATAGTGAGTCCAATCAGACTATGTGGCGTGCTGCGAGCTCGAAATGGGATATGTCTCTTGTTATGCATCGTGTCTAAGACAAGATGGTCGATATGAGGAAACAGCCAGATGCCATTGATCCCAGCCGGCAGAAGTTCTATACTAACCCCAGAAGATCAGGGGAACCCTCCTCAAAGCCTGAATATAGCTACAGTATGTCTCCCACATTGGTGGCTTGGACAAGACCAATGGAAGGTATCGAGCGCGCCCTCCTCCAACTACAGCTCCAGTCCCAGCTTACATTTTCCAACAAGTAGTCGTGGATCATAAGCTCAAAAACTTCGGCCTTCCAGGTATAACGCTGGCAAATGCTAACGACATGATTCAAAGGACGTGGAGGGATTATCCAGAAGCGAAAATTCCCGAAATGGATTACTTTGGAGGTCTCTACGACAGCGGTGATTCTTGGTAGATTTCTGGGGATAATGCTAGGTCTAGAAGTATTGTTGGGATACGAAATGATAAGACACTAACATCCGATCCAACAGAGGTCCAGGTAGAAGTCCAAAGGGGATGATGGGATTGCTTCGTCTTCGGGTTTGGGCTCTGGGCCCTAATAGATCTGGATCGAGCTCTGGGACCCTCTTGGAGTACACCTGAATGGGAATGACGTTCTCCGGGTGCTGCTCGGATGAGAACTGATCGCTTGTCTTTTAAGTCTGGTTGATTATGTATCTTGAAGACTGGCATCCGTTATTAGATTGTGTCCATGAACGTTTGGCGAAGCAATATGGTCGAAAGCAAGAAAGGAAGGATCCTGGCCTATGGCTGTTTTGTAGTTGCTACTACATGAGCTTGTGCGAGAGGGAAGCTTCAAACCCAACATTTAACTTCGACCCGTACTGTGATACTTCGTGACGATGTTGGAATATTGCCAGAGATTGATTTCTCCGTCTTTTTCCTAGGTGAAATTTGCTTTCTTTGTGCATAGCTTCAGATCAAAGTATCCCCCCACCCCCCCGCAAGGACAATGCACATATCAAGACTCTAATTCGCTTTCCGGTCGCGACGTAAGTTTCCCCTCCCACCGTCACCACTTCTTCAGTGTGGAGCTGCTTCCAAGAAACAAAATCTTAATTCTTGTCTACCAAGAGCTTGGTTCGGATACGAAGTCACAGAACAGGTATAATAGAAGTTCTGTTAAGAATTTAAGATATTCCACGTAGCAAGCACCTCGGGAAGGGCACGGATGAGCTAGTAGCATTGTGCTACATCTCCGGTGCTTGGGGACCCTGAACAGACTTGGCAAATTGCAAATTTGCAGCCATGCGGATTTGAGCTCGGCACCCGCGACACCCCTGACAGCGGCTCGGAGTTTGGTCCAAATTTGGACGGCCTGCGCTACTGTTTGGGATGAGGATCAGATGTGTCAGGTGGTGGCTCTGGTGGGTTTTCATGCACTTGGCTGTGGATTTGGAAAGCGTTGAGGAGAGGGGGGAAAGGAGGAAGACCAAGGCTAGAGAAAGTCGGTTTGAAAGCATGTCACTCACAAGGTAAAGCAGATGGAGGCAATTGTCATATACATGTAAACATTGAAAGTATAAGTTTGGATATGTCTATAAGTTTCGGACCACCCAAGAAAAAGAAGGAGAACAGTGAAAAGAAAGTAAGAAATCGTTGACTGAACGCCGAGCGGAATGCAATAAAGGTATATCCATTCATCGGACTATTAAAGTGCAATCCTCGCATACGAGCCTGTCATATATCCCCGCGTGAAACTCCGCGTCAAGCCTCTCAACGGCGACGCTGGAAACCCCTCATCTTCTCATTTCTACGAACAGCTCCGTGAATGGACCGCCTTGGTCTATTGCTGAATCTATGCCTCGAGAGCGGACATTGGCATGGCACCTGGTTCGATGTTAGGAATGAAAGTGAAGAGGATATCTAGTAGGACCGACCTGCGATACCGCCGAATGCACCGACACCCTGAATTGCAGCGTTGGGGAAGGCAGCTGCGCCACAGAGGCAGGAGCATGCGCATGCACCATTGGCCATTTGTCCAGTTCCACCGACCATGGCAGGAGGAGCGTTGGCAGCTGGTGGTGCGGCAACAGGGGCGGGGGGGGCAGCAGCAGGTGGAGCAGCAGCCGGTGGTGCAGGAGGAGCGGCTCCTGGCTGTCCTCCCACAATGACAGCGGGGGCTCCAGACCCCTTCTGGGCAACAGCCATCTGTTGGAACATGGCCTGGGTCTTGTTTTCAGTTGGGTTGATGGAGAAGGTCATTCCCTTTCCGCAGTGGTTGGCTTGACGGCAGTAGAACCCTACATACGTGTTAGCTACGTCTCCCAAAATTCAGTCGCAAGCTAGACAACATACAGAGAGGAGTGTCTACAGTGACCTGCATAGCCACTTGAGGAGGTGGAGAGATGGTGTTGTTTGGGTTGGCCATGAAACCAGTGTCCATGCCACCGGCAAGAGGGTCACAAGGTGTTGTGAAAGCAGATTGCGTCGAGGTGTGGTTTTGAGAGTGGAACTCAAAGATGACCATATCTCCAATTTTTGCCTTGAGCTGGTCTGGCGTGTAGACAAGTCCGCCTGCTCCACCAACAACAACCTATTTGCATGTGAGCTGGCGTTCTTGAAGATCCGATTGATTGACTTACAGTATGGGTAGCAACTGCCGCTGGTGCCGCAAGGTTCATTGTGGAAGTAACTGTCTGAGTTGCCGCGTTGTTCCCAGCGTTGATCCAGATAATGATGACCTCAGTGACCTGTGCATTTCCGCCTGCACCGGCATGAATGACCTCCTTTCCCTTAGAGGGCTCCTGCTTCATTGCTGCCTCATGGTTCGTTCGTACGGTCAATTCGGAGTCAACTGCCCCTCGTGCAACCAAGTCTGCTTGGAGCGATCCAGCCAACGCCAAAGGCGCGGCGCAAAGTGCTGTGATGGCGGAGAATCTCATGATGAATATATTAAGTGTAGTTGACTAGGTGTCGTAAATAGAAGGATTGCAAAGATGAAAGCCGCACTGCGGAATAGCTGAACTATCAAAGTTGTCGTGGCTGGAGAGTGCTCGTAAGTGACAGGAGATACAATTAGCCAGATGGCGAGGGCCTGCTCGTGATGATAGAAAAGGCGAAAGTTGAAGTAAGAACTGAGTGAAAGAGTGTGTTCACGGCAAAGACGAATGAAGAAGAGCAGAATGGAAGTACAATGCTGGGGACAGAGGGTATTAAATCAAGCATGAAATTGGTCCCAAGCATGGCTCGCAATCCTTGAGGGTGCGCCGCTGCAGGAGATCCTGGCGCGAAACAGGCCGGAGCGCAGGTCGTCCGGACATGGAGCCATCCAAACGGCATTGTGCTTGGGATCAATGGGATGGATCTGATGTGTGATCCGAGACAATATTATCTGAAGGGCTGGACGATGGAAGGCCAGCAAGGGCACGGATTGCAGAGTGATGAGGGCGGTCGTCGAGGAGAAACCCTCGGACGTGGAGTGTTTTAGAGTTCGTCGCAGAATCGTCGCGGAGTCCTCGCAGACAGGGTTAACCGAGCACGCCAACGTCTCGCTGAGGGGGCAACAACATCGGATCAAGGTTAAAAAAAGTGGAATTCGACGTGATAAGGTTAGAGTGTTCCCGGAGATCAGATTTTTTTCGACTGCTATCGCAACTTCGCAAGCCTCCAAGAATATTGGCAGTCAGGAGCTGTCAGGAGTGGGAGAGCGTGGCGGAATGGCTGTGGAAAGGAGGCAGGTCTCCACAGCGCAGCCGCCAGTAATCGCCCAAAACAGCCAAGCGACCTGTTCAACATTGGCGGCGACTCCTTTGCACAGTCGACACGTAATTGTGGTCGTTAATTCTCGGGGTTGATTGAACTTGATTCTCTGGGAAATGCTTGGATTCGCTTGTGAAGGCTGTCAAGCTGTCAAAGAAAAAGACTCCATCCGGTCTCGAGCTGAGAAGGCGCGGGAGAAGCCAAAACATGAGGCTGAGCGCTAAACAACGTGTAGTTCTTGTCCTGAAACGGGCGCGCATACTCTCATCCTGGAGGCACGCTTCGTTTCCTCTGCACCACTGTCCAGCCTATCCCATGTCTTTGACACCTGCCAGATGCAAACGCCTTCGGACCACAATCTACATAGAGCTTGCTTGCTGTGATCGGATGGTCAAAACTAGCACTGTCACAGCAACTCCTTCCATGCCTGAAGGATCCACCTACGCTTCATGCTTGGCAGCCTTGTCTCCCTGGGCTGCCTGCTTCCCTTCGTGCAAACCCGTGTAATAGCCCGCGTAATACCATGACATTAGCAGATTTTTGAGGCCCTCATCGTGAACTGCATTAGTTGGTCAATATTAGACAATCCCACGAAAGCCTTGAGCCGGATGTTTGTCTCACCTTGACCGATCAATGGCTGGGGCAGAGCTGGCGATCTGTTTGAGCTCTCTCGCTGCTCCACTACCTAAAGTCAGACAAGACTTAGCACTGGGTCCGCCAAGGTTCCACAGTCCATATTTTTGGTTCTTTCTAGCACAAAACTGCTTACCGGAACGTTCTCCTCCTGAGAAGTGATGTCAAGATCAGCTGTTTCTTCGGATGCCTTCTCCTTGGCACGCGGATCCTGAGCGGGATGGTCGTCGGCATCATCCTCTTGATAATGCACGTCCTCGCTCCTGAACAAATGTGAGAATTTGTCAGGTTTTTTTTTTCTCTTCTGGCTTGACTGACTTCTGATGATCCTTCTTTTCAACCTCTTTCAGAACTTTTTCGATATTTTCTCCTCGAGCTTTTATGCTGTGGTATTTCTGCGTTGCGGTCAGCTCTGGTACAGTCTCGGTTGGACTCATTCTCACCTTGTACTCCTCAAGCGCGTCATTCCAGGAGTTCACCAGAGAGGAGTCATCCCAGATCTGAGAGTGCGAGGCGTTGCTGTTAGATGCCATCTTTTGTGTATGTTGCAGTTTCCAGGTCTGTGTTGCAGTCGACAGCGCCTTTGTTCTAGGTAGGAAACCACGAACCTTAGCTCGATCTTAAGCGAAGTTCAATTCCAATGTCAGGTGCAATTTTCTTGCTACCTAAAGTACCTAGTAACCAAAGTTATATGGTCTATGTTTGGCCGGCAGGATGGCCTGCTTAAGAGGAAGTTTAAAGATGGCTAAATTTCGAAGTGGAATTTACCTCGAGTTTCACTGTACAGTACAAGCCTGAATCCAGTCTGGGTGTTTGGGTCACGTGCATTGTCTTGAAGAGGAGGACTCTGCCCGCCAGATCCTGTTCCGAGCGGTTGTTTGGAAGAAGGAAAGCTTTCACTGGGTTGTGGCCTCATTATCTCACCCTCGTTCGGCTGTTTGGATCTCTACCTTGTAGAAAAATCTAAGAGTCTAATTACACTCAAGCAGACCAAGTCCTCAGCTGCATTTCTGTCCATTCCCACAGCTCATTTCTCAATTTGTCATCTTTAGATTTCGGTATCCTACGTCGAACAATATCCTCAGGCTCGTAATACTCCCCACTGGCCACATCGTTTCCTGTTGCAGCCCAGAGCTGGTTACAAGATCCGTCTTTCGCGGTTTTCAGACCTCCTGGCACGAACAGCTTCCTCGAGATGGTATTTCCCTTCAACCAGCCTGGAGTCATTGTGGTATCACTCACAGACACCCGGATGAACCGCGACAAACTTGACCGCAGGGTATCGACGTGCCAGTTCCATGGTGTACACGATTGTTGGCTAGTTTGGATTGGGAATATCGACGCCATGAGTCTTTCCCGCCTAGGGAGCTAAGAACCGACAAATTGAGCTGCGTGGTACGGAGATATCTGAAGACGATCCCTTTAGACGTATGGAACCGGTACCAGTCGGAGGAGGTGGTGACGACACGAACGTCGGGTTGGAAAGTTGTAGTGTTGAGAAGCCTAGGAAGGAGCAATTTGACCAGCAAAGCGTGCCCCAGATGGTTTTCACCAAAACGTATCTCGTAACCGTCGACAGTCAATCCCAGAGGGGCACCCAGAATGCCAGCGTTGCAGAAAAGTAAGTCAAGCCGATCTGTTCTTAAGTTTATCTCCTTCGCTGCTTTGCTCACCGAAGCAAGGAAGCCTAGATCACACTCTACGAAAGCAAATTCGACGCTGGGAGCCAGCTTTCTGATATCGGTGATTGCTGACTCTGCGGTTTTGGCATTGCGAGCAACCATGAGTAGACGCTTCGGGTTATGCTTCGCCAAAGACAGGCACGTCTCTTTGCATAGTCCAGTGTTTCCTGCGGACATTAACATAACGCTGTGAAAAGAGGCGGATCCGGGAACTCACCACCATTAGGATGATTTTCCCAGAGAGGTCGGGGATATCAGTATCTGGATTGTACTTTTTTATTTTATTTTGACAAGTCAGGTTCAGGGGAACTTGGAACTGAAAAGATAGGTGTCGCTATAGCAAGATATACAGACCTCTTGGAAATAGAGAAGATATGGAGACTTAAGGAAGTTCTTTTGATACGTTCTTATTCTAGCGTCGTATTACTCCGCACTTCGAGATTGCGCCTACGCCCTGAGACGCCGTATGGTAGTGGAAACAAACATAGAAATCGAAATCTGAAATGGAGGTTTGACTTGTGGTAAGGAAAAATAGGAGTCGGACTTTTTAACAAAAGAAAATCCGATAACTCCTACAGTCTACAGAGTTTAAGGACCTCTAGCTTCTGCTGCGCTTCGAAAGTCGATTGGAAGTGCTGTGTGTATCTCCTCACTTTGCCGGGGTGGGCTTCAAATGTGTGAAAGATAAAGAGGGAAATCCTTCATTGTCAAATGAGGGCCATTGGAACATCCTTCGAGGATCGTCAACAGTAGTGAGTGCACTCATGTCTTTGAAGCTCGAAAGGTGGCATGGATGAGGCCCGCATACTCGTAGGATATTGAGACTGAAGAAGTCTCTGAGCACCGTTACTTACACCTGATTCTAGGTATGAACACAAGAGAAAGAGTGAGTTCAAGTTCAGAATTGATAATAGTTGTCCAGGTCGTTGGTTTCAGCAAGCATGTTGTTGAAAGAGCGAGGGGGAGGGGAGCGCTAGAAAGCGCACGCTTGTCTCTCACCGCCCACAGGCTGGCAGAACTAAAACTATCTCGAATTTGTTTCCCGAAAAAAAGTTTCCCAACCCAATCAACTGCAAAACATTTCGAGCATTGAACAACCTCTCACAATGGCGAAGGATATGCAAACCAAGAAGCGCAAGGGTAATTCAACCTCTCTGAATACTAATCGCATGCTAATTTGAAAGCAGCTTCGGTTCCTGAAGTCGGAGCTGAAAAGGTGAAGAAGGTGAAGAATGTTATCGCAACCCCCACCGAGACTCCAGCAAAGAAGCGCAAAGGTATGTTCAATATGTACTTGATACTTATCTGGTCAACTGCTAACAGCCATAATAGCCACCGAGGATGCCGCTCCTGCAAAGGTGAAGAAGACGAAGACGCCTAAAAATGCATCTGAAGTCAAGACCTCGACTGTCGCCGACAAAGCTCCCAAAGGATCCAAAACCACTGCGACTTCCGTAGAAAAGATGAAGGGTCCAAAGGAGATTGTCGCTGCTGCGAAGAAGGCAATTGTTTCCAAGAACAAGAATAGCACTGCAGTCTCCGAAAATATTGCCAACTCCGCGAAGCCTGAGATTGAAGTTGACGAGGATATGGATTCCGGTCTTGAGGACGAGGACAAAGACATGGATGGCGAGTCTGACTCGGATGCCGATGAGGAGACCCAGAACATCTTGGACGGCTTCGAGAGCGAGGGAGACGACGAGGAGGTCGCAGATGGCCTCCCCGAGGGCGCTGAGGTCCCTGCTCGAAAGCAGCTCAGCAAGAAGGAGGAGAAAAAGTTGAAGAAGATGAACGATTCTGGAGCCTCTGATAAGCCTGGAGTCATCTACGTTGGTCGCATTCCCCACGGTTTCTACGAGAATGAGATGAGAGCCTACTTCGGACAGTTCGGTACCATCCTCAAGCTTCGATTGTCTCGCAACAAGAAGACCGGTGCCAGCAAGCACTTCGCGTGGATCCAGTTCGAGTCCACTGGTGTCGCAGATATCGTGGCCAGAACTATGGACAACTACATGATGTTCAGTCACTTATTAAAGGTCAAGCTTATTCCAGATGAGCAGGTCAACCCCGATTGGTTCAAGGGAGCCAACAAGAGGTTCAAGAAGGTACCCTGGAACAAGATGGAAGGCCGAAAGCTTGAGCAAGGCAAGTCGGAGGAGTTCTGGAACACGAAGGTCGAGCGGGAATCGGGGAAGCGGGAGAAGAACGCTGCGAAGATGAAGGAGATTGGATACGAGTTTGAGGCTCCTAAGCTCAAGTCCGCTGCTGGTCTTGCAAAACCAAAGGCACCAGAGGAGTTAACTAGTGGCGAGAACGAAGTCAAGGTTATCGAAGCTGCACCTGTCGTTGAGGAGAATACTGGGTTGAAGAAGAAAGGCAAGAAATCGAAGGGTAGCACACACATTTCCCCTTCCGAACAATTTCCAGAGACCAACAACAAGGCCGAGAAGCGAGCCATGACCCACCCACCATCGAAGGAAGATACCAAGGAGACTGTCGATGCCCTGGTTGCCGAGGCTGGCGCGAAGGGGAAGAAGGGAAAGAAGACTAAGGTTGACAAGGAAGCTGAGGTTGTTGTTCAGGAGGCGATTGCCGTCGTCGAAGAGCCCAAGTTGAAGGAGAAGAAGGTCAAGAAGGCAAAGGTCGTTGAAACCACCATTTCTGAGCCTGCTGTGGAAGCTCCCGAGAAGAAGGTGAAGACCAAGAAGTCGAAGTCCTCCTTGGTTGAGACTACTGTCACTCCTGCCGCCGCACCCGAGGAAATCGTCAAGAAGACTAAGAAGGGCAAGAAGGCAAAGGATTCTGCTTGACAAATCTCTAATTATGAACTCTACAATTGCATCTTGCAGCGTGGATTTTGTTTTGTTGTGGATGGTGGCGTAATTGGAGTTTCTCACGTTTGATGACTCGATGGCATGACCATACATGACAGGTGGACATGTAGTTAGCAAGCATACTTTGTCCGAATACAAAAGAGAATTGCATATACAGTTGAGATTTGGAGGTGAAGGACGATAGCGCTTTTACGATCGAAGAGACTCCAGTAAGTGATGATGAAGTCGTGCTAGAACTAGGCAGTAGTTGGTATTTTCGTTCTTAGCACTATCACCCCTGCGTTTATCCTCAGCAGACTCAAAGCAAAGCTTAACGTTCTGCCAATTTCAATGTCGTTCCAATTGACAACTTCTAAGTTGGACTCAACAATCGCACGCACCGACCGAGGTGGCGCGTGTTGAGACATTTCACGCGCCTGCCTCGTCCTGGCGGAGAGTCCATTTCACAGCCCTCACGCACACTTACACAACACGTATAACCAGAAAACCCTACAAACTTTCTACCTCTAATTGTATAGTCGTTTCTTCTACATCGAAGTCAGAATAAGCGCCAGGTTGACCAAGTCGCCTATCAAATCTTTGATCTCGGCCGCCCATATGTTACCTTTATCTCGCAGGTGGGAAGGATGCATGCATGCACCCATTTTCCAGACTTCCGTCGTCGCTTCGCGCCTAATTTGAGGGTCATGAATCCTCTTCGTTGGTAATGGCCAGTCTCCTATAGATGCCAGCCTCGGCCAAGTAGTTTCTAGGTACAACATTATTACGCCTTACTTTTGAATTTATTTTCTTTTGGCTTCTTTTCCTTGTGCTTTTCCTGTGCTCTTCCTGTTTACTTCATTGATTTTGCCTTGCGTGCTCAGCGAATAGAGTTAATCGTATTTTCCAATGAACAGCCGGGCTTTCACAAGTAGTCGATGAGCCTGCGCCATGGATCTGTAAGCATTTTAACGGCTTCAACTTTCTCTCTCTCCTAAGCCTCAAGCATGCAAACAGACGAAGCTTTTAGAGAAGATAGGTATCTAAGATTTCTCAATCATCTTGGTTAGCAGCGTCTTCATTATAGGAGAGGTAGGCTTTTCAGTTTTTAGTATGCACATTGTCCTCCACCTCTATACACTATGTCTTCAAACGTCAATGCTGTCCCGTTTATTCAATTGCTGCGTTTTCCGAGTGCTGAATGAGTTGCAGAGGACCGAAAACAAAAACAATAATGCCTTGAGGTGGATAGTACTTAGGGCCATCTCCAAACGGCGGTCACTTTGCCGTCAGCAGTTGTTAGAATAATCATCAGAATTCAATCAACATGGTATACTTCTACAATGGCTGAGTCTATCATGGAGGTTCCTACTGGGTTTAATTGACTCCACTCAGTATCACTGTCAATCCAGAGGTTTCATGGCGGACATCCTTACCACCTCATGAAGAATGGTATCTTCAATGGCCGTATAAGGTACTTGTCACGATTCTTCCCACTCTTGCTACAATTGCTTCCCATCTCATATCCACCGGTCCCGTTTCTGACTTTCAGATAACATCGATCTTTGGCGACCCGCTCACTGGAGAAGGTCCTTATGCCCTCAATTTTACCAAGACAGCACTTCTAAGTGGCAACGAATCAGGTCTAATGCAGAATATGCCATCAACATATGACACATTTGGAGAATACTCTGAGGATTTTCTCAGAAGCGAAGGTAATGATGATAGCGGCCCTACAATTCGTGCCTTCTTCCCAATCACTTCGCCTACCACCCGTCAAACTATGAGCAACTATACTGGATAGGGACTGTTCTAAATAGCCATGTTGTTTGCATCAAATCTCAAGTTAGAGATGCAATGATTGATGCTTCAAGAGGTACGTCTTCGTCGAAGGCCCTTTTCTTGAATCTTGACCGGAACAGCTTCCATAAGGTCCTCCATCCCACCTAGTATCTCGTTCTTCAACTACACCTAAACAACATTTCTCATTTCTTCAACTAGGCGAACTCTACTCGTTCACTATCAGTTCCACAAACTACCAATGACTAGCCTACCTATGTCGATGTGTATAGCGGGGAACGGGTATGAAATTTTGAATGGCACCATGGTCGGTTCTGGTACTGCTGGAGGACTATGTGGGATACTGGGGCTCCGAGCCACACCCTTACTGCATGAAGATCTTCTGCTCGACCCCCAGTTATACCTAGTTGTCAACTACAGCAGACTTTTACGCCATCTGAAGTAAAGGCAAATATCCGTTGGGGCGACGTATTGCAGAATGGATCGTCGCAGCGAGTCCCCGAGACCGCAGATACCAGCTCCCGTGATCCGCAGACGGTGTCGATGAGCTACTGTTTCACGGATTTAAATCTGTTGAAGCAAATATCACGGTTCACAGCTCTATGAATGGGACGGAGCCTGTGTTGCAGAGTCTTCAGACCACTTTAGCTTAGCCCTTGACATAAGACAAGTGATTCTACAACTAGGCACAGATGGGTCTAATAATCCCCTCTCTGAGAGTGGCGAACTCACTCTCGAACATTCAAATACTTGGCCGACTGTATTTCCCAACAACGATGAAGAGTCCGCGGCAGGCTCAGCTGGGGTGCATGTCCTCGACAGATCATACGGTTTCGGTATGCTACCAAGTGGCATATCGAGTTTTCCCATCAAAAAAAACTTGGGTATTGTGCACCAACTGTGGTGCTTCAAACCCAGAGTATCAACAGCAATGCCACCGCAATTAGTGCCGCCCTTTCATCGATATTCCAGTCTTCTATTCGAGCATCCAGAAGCACAGCAAAAGTTTTACAGTCAATATTGACTATTGTGCAATACTACGAAAGGTATTAGTCCCTTCCCCCGTTCAATAGAGCTGATAAAGCTGCCCAGATTGCAACAATTTGAACTCAGCGTAACAGCACACACTACCTTCATCGAGCAACAACTACAACCGGTCCATCGCTCGGTCTCATACTCATCACCATTAGGCTATTCCTCCACTTGGCACTCGTCACCATCATCTCCGTCGTTTTCCTTTCCGGGACTAAGCACTCATTTATTGGCGAGAGCTGGCACACCGTCGCACAACTTTAGTCCGACAATCCCCTTGCGATAATGGATGGGGCAAGCTTGATGAGAGATAAAAGGAGTCGAAGCTTGGGTGTTGGAGCATGCGCTGAAGAAGCATATAATGTTCTTGTTTGGAGAAGAGAGGAATCTTGAAGCGCGAGCTGTGAAAAGGCATAAGTCAAAACATGAGCATACTTGAGGAGAAGAACTACGCTACTTTCACCGCCAAGCATTACATTTCGTTTTTTTTTATGTTGAGGAGTGACACCGGACTGCAGGTAAAATACAGCCTGGTCGCCTTAAGTAAGATTACCATTACTTTGGATGATGACAAGCGACGCGAAACGAACATTTCAAGGCGCTTGCTCCCCCGGCCTGTTTTTGATCGATTAGGAGTGTGCGGATTTAGGATTGGCTGTAGGCGTTGTGCCACTCTCCTTTTCCTCGGAGAGTCAACTGTTTACGAATCCAAGGGTCTTGCTGCTTCTGCATCGACATCTTGGATCGATAACCCTAGAAAAAGCAAGATATCCCAAAAGCAATCTGGAACACATCATTTGTCCTCAGACAGAAGTTGGTCCCCAGTACGAAAACAAAGACGTCTGTCTCGTTCGCGTCAGAACACCGATCCATCTCTTTCTGCGGTACTCTCAACCATTTGCTATTCTGACTATACTAGATTGAAGGTCATATCTACAAAAGCGCGGTTTAACGCCTCCCTATCCATAACTCCGTAAACGAATGCCTCCCCCAGGATCACCCAGTTATCAGCGTCGAGTTTCCTCAGTACCACAGGAACATCGCAGCCAAAGAGAATACATAATCGGTGTTCTTGTAATGATCTTTCAGAAATGAGACTCAAAGAATCTTCTGCTAATCTCACAAGTCTCTATCCGCTACGAGAGTTCGCCAGTACATTTCCTCCATATCGTTCTGTGTCAAATTTGCCCCTTTACGGCTGTAGTGCCACGAGTTGGGAACAACACCTTCATCAGCTCGTTCTCCTATCTAAGCAATTGTTGGGAGATAAAAGCCTTGTAGGTAAGGGCGAAGTGGGTTTCTTCATCGTTGAAACTTGTAGAAGCAGGAACATTCCCAGATGGGTGATAAATGGTTTCATGTGCCAAGCCGACCAAGGTATTCCGCATGCTGTCGAATATAAATATATTGGTAGTTTCTTCTGAATAGGAGGGCAGAATGTGGCAAGATCCGCGACGGCAGGTTTGGTAAATCTTGTACCCAAGGACGACACATGATGTTCAATGGGTGTGTATACGATGTGAAGAAGATCATGAAGAGATCGAGGGGAGTAGTATCACAGGTAGCATCATTCTACGGAAAATGATATCCATCGTGTATATAATCACTGACTTACCCACTGTCCAAATCATGCCGAAAATTGCACTGCTCACCGCTGCAGTCTGCTGGCAGGTAGGCAGAAAATTGCATCTGCCATCTAGTAGACAACCTTCTCCTCGCCTCCAGCACTATCACCCAAAGCTGTGGGCCAATAAACCGTGCTATACACCCCTGCATTGTTATGTTTGCACGGCTTTGCTCTCAAATTCGAGCCCACATGTTCCGCCGAAGGCCTCTCGTCGGGATCATGAAGCAGCATTTTTCTCAGTAACGCATCTTCGCCATTCAGGTTGGGGATATCACTACTGGACATTCCACCAGTCCATTCCCGCAGCGCATCTTGCGACACAACGCCAAACATCGAGTTTCCCTGCCCCAGACGTTCCCGAAAGCGTTGGAAGTCGACCACAGAGCGCTGCCTCGCCACAGTATAGATCTCAAAGAATACACATCCAAGAGAGAAGATATCAGCTGGCCGTCCACGTTTTGCATCGTCGTCAAGAACTTCCGGGGCGCTGTAGCTTCTGGTATTTCCCCAAGCCGCGGTGTTGGTAGAGCTGGTATCATTTATGTCAAATTCGCGGCAAGATCCGAAGTCCGTCATGAAAACCTGTGAACCTTTGTGTATGATGTTCGCGGGTTTAATGTCACGATGACGCACGCCCTGGCTGTGGATATAGGAGAGGGCTGAGACGAGACAGGACATCCATTCCCATATCATGATGCGTTGGTCAAGAAGGAAGCCATGCTCGGAGATTTCTTCCATGAGTACGCTCAAGTCTTCATCACCGACAGGCGACATGATGATGCAGAAGCTGCGAGGAGACTGGTAGGTACCTTGAATCGTTATAATGTGGGAGTGGGAGAGTCGCTTCAGGACATCAACTTCTTGCTTGATCACGGGCAACAACCAGTCCGCTTTGGAACCGGTGATATTAACTGATTTTCGTACAAAAATGCCGTTGGTCTTTATGCTCTTGACTTCTTCGACAATGCTGAAAGCGCCGCTGCCTAGGTTGCTCAGATGCTCGAAAGGAGGCGATTTCCCCTTTGCGAAGACGACGTGCTGAAGGCCTAATCCACATCCTACTCTTGTAGCAAGATCCGCTAAGCCTTGGGCCGATGCATTCTTGGCATTACTCAAGTTTGTTTGTGATATTTGAGGCGCGTTGGTTACCATTTGGGACTCTGGGCCCAGAAAGTCTCTTGGTGTAAGAGCCAAAGGAAGCTGTTCTTGTCTTTGTCGCCGCTCCCTATCCCATCTGGAACGTTCGTCGAATACGCGTTCGGAGTATGAAACGGGATTGCCCACGAATGTCCCTCCATTAAATTGTCGTTGATTGGACCTTTGGAGGAAAGGATTGAACCTTTTGGCCGGCTCGATTGCTTTGGGCTTAGCTTGAGGCTTGTCGCCCACTAGACCTGGTGTTTGCCTTGACATTTGTGTTGAGCATTTGTGTGATTGATGTGTAGACGCAAAAGGCAATGCGATTTTGCTAGGCTTCCGCAATCACTCATCTGCGGAAAGGTACCCCGTACCCATAAGTATCATATCCCCCTATAATCGAAGGATTCGTGTTTGATGTTCTTCCGGAGGGTGTACAGAACGACTCGGAGCTATCCTCACGTTCGTGGCTACTGAATGCCACCGTAGGGGTGGCACAAGCAGAAGTATAGCGCTCTGTAAAGCCACTAATTAGCTCTTGGAATGAACAATCCGGAATGTGCGGCCTTATTTGAGGTCGTACGAGACAAGAAATCAGCATATGCATTGTCCCAACGCATTGTTTACCTTGGTCCTTTGTTGATTTTGGGTCAAGCGACATGTAGTACTTTCCCCATAACTCGAAGCAGCACCAAGAATAAGATCAAACTTACTAAGAACCTGTACAATATCCCACGTACACCGCAAGAAGCTCTTCAGCCGTCTGCACTTGATTCCACTTTTAAGGAAGCCGACCGCAGATGCCTTAGCTATCACGACCTGTTGAGACTGGAATCGGACGAGAAGGTTGCGAGACAGGTCTAAGATCCTATCCGATACATCAGACCTACAGTCGTGTTTGCATGGTGATCGCACTTACAGTGGGTTGGACTAAATGAGATGGCATTAAGCTGCTGCGTTCCTTGGTTGCAGGTCAGCAAGGCTGTAGTCTTTAAATAGGAACAGCCTGCACGTGCGAGATCTATCTGACACAAGAGCCTTCGAGCAACGCAAGATTTTGGCAAGTCGACTGTAGAAAGTAGTCGTTAACCACTCTAAAACAGCAGCCAATTTGCCGTTTAGTTATTAAATGGAGTAATTATAAAAACCATTTCAAAAAAGGATTTTTAAATTTACTCCTCTATTTATAGAGTTGTTGTGTATTTAAGTATTCAAGCGAGCGCGGATACTTTTGCTTGCCGCGGACATTTTGCTTTCCCCTACTATCGAACGGGTGAGATAGGGGTGGTCAACACCTAGTATTAATTCTCAGCATTCGCGGATGTGCCTCCTTCACTTGAATATCTTCCGCGTTTGCATCTGTGCCCCATGCGTACGAGAGAGCAGTATAGGTGCATGCTTGGCTGAATCTAGCTGGCAGGAATTCGATCGAGAGCATGTCTTCCACCGTTGCGTCCGCTCCGTTGCGATTCAAAAACACGAGGCGAAACTCATCGGGACTTGTCAATGGGGAATACGTATACTCGTAGCCTTGTAAGGTGGACATGTTGTATGAACTTGTCTTATGAATGCGATAATTTGTTGCTGCCATGCAAGACAAGCGATGATTGTAATGCCGTAGAGAGCTTTTGTGATGTTGTAGTGAGCTTGTCTCCTCCATCGCTGAGGGGACAACTAAGATTGAGGGTTCTCTCCGGCCCCTTCTTGAGCAGCCAATGAGAGATGCAATTCCCAACCCGACACATTGCATGGTCTCTCAGCCTCAGCAAACTTACACCCTTTTAAGTTCTACGTGGATTTTTGAAAGCGTATGTGAGTCTGTGGCTGTGAACGAAATGAACGAAGTAGCAGGATAGTTGTGGAAAAGTCATGTCGTCGTATCTTACATTCTATTGTAATTGAATCCGTCTAGCTATTGGCACTGAGCTACACCCCCTTCATTCCGTATCATTTTCATGACGGCCTGAACCAATGATATACACATCACAGCCATGCCAAACACCACACAGGCAACAGCTGGAGCAGTCTTCCAACTCCGCGTACTGAGTTTCAGGTAACACAATGGAGGTAAAATGTAAGCGAGTGCGCAAGCACTTGTAGCTCCAATCAACTCAAACACCGCGCCTAAATCGCAAGTGATAAGACTGAGCGTCATGGCACTTATAACAAGTGACGATGAGAATATGAGGTGGAGATTCATGTTGAAGGGTTCACCCGGGAACCAGTAGTTGAACATGACTTCGCGGCAAACAAACGCTTCCAGGGGGAGGGTTGTAAGCATGTTGAGCCCGAAACAGAGGCGGGCGATGTTCACCATGATATTATCGGAGGGGAAGTTATTTAGGACGTTGCCTTGGGTGAGAGAGCCGAAGGTTAGGAAGCCAGCTAAAGCCATCAGTAGACATGCTACCATGGATATGCTGGTGCTGTAGTGGGTGACACGAGCGAAGCGGTCTATTGTAGGGGTCTTGAGAGATCCGTAGATGAGTAGGGAATTGTGGTGGCAGACAAATGCTGCGACGAATTAGCGAGTGAAAGGGGGTGAAGCGAAGTGCCAACAAACCAAAAGATATGACACCAATTGCTTGGAAGACCCCGCTGTTGATGGTCAAGAGAGGGGTGCTGAAAGTCCCCCTTGATTCCTTTGGCACCATGAAACCTTGGGTGACAACCGTAAATAAAATGATGACCATGCTGATTAACGCCAGCGTACTCGCTTTTGCCAACTGTCTTCATCAGCTTGCCATTCATCCCCAGTTAGAAGCCGTCTCACCTTAGCAATATCCCGATACAAGCTCAAGGGATAGCTGATGCCCAGTATGAAAATGACAATGACTGCCCGTCTATTCGTCAATAACCCCAACACCGGTATATCGCCCAGTCCCGGAAACACCGCCGCCAAAACATGCGGTATTGAATCCCCCACGATTATGCCAAACGCCACCATGCCTCCAAAAGCAAACGCCCATTGTGCAACCGAAATAGCAATCAAGCCCGTCTTGCCAAAGCAATGCTCCACTGTCCCTTGGAAGCTGTTACTTCCACTCAGCTTGCTGTTTATGACAATCAAACGAATCGTCCAATCCACCGTTATTGTAAGCCCAATGAGCAATATGACGCCCGTCAGGAGCCCAGCTTGTTTGAAGGCGTAAGGTTGCCCGATGATTCCGGCACCTATGATGGAGTTCGCCATGTTCATAAACGCAGATCTCAGCCCAGACTTTGGCCGCAGACGTTCCCGCTCAGCCCATTCGTGTACATCGTCGTCACCCCAAGGACTTGCTGCAAGAGTGACAGACGGCGCTTCGATATCCGTAAGCAGAGGGATAAAGGCTTGGGGGCGCGGATCGCGGCGCCCGGAGAGGGGGGAATCGTTGTAGGGAGGAGGTGCGCCATTGCTATGTAGATCTGTATCTAGAGCCGGAGGCAGGTCGAATCGCACACGGTTTGGAGTTCGAGGAGTTCGAGGTTCGGCTTCTTGGGAGCTGTTACGTCCAGGGTGTACGACTAGGTCTTCATCATCGTCAGAGGAATTGTCGGAGAGTAGACCGCGGTCTTCCTCATGCGCGGGATCTGCTGTATTCTCGCCATCCTTGCGGGTGGTATTTGTTTTGGCCTTGGCCATGCTATTATCGAGGAAGCATTGTCCTGGTGGGGGTGATGCGTACGAAGTGAAGCTGATGTGGTCTCCCAAATTCTTGTAGATCCATCCATGCTCGCTTATTCGCGGGCTGATCAAGCTATTTTGGGCATGGAATTCAGGGGCAAGGGACACCTGTGAATTGACGTGTGTACTTTTGGGTCACTTTGTATCAAGATCACAGAAAAAGAAAGAGAAAGTAACTAGGAATAGTTGAGAACTTCATGCACGGTCAATTATTGTGTACGTGACCCCTCTAGAATGTACATTGTGGCGTTCTGCCCTTTGTTCTGCTAGGTATGCAGGCCCTTGGCCCACTCCCAGTATGCTCGCTCAAGCAAATGCTGCGCTAATAATTACAAAATTGGGTAAACACCCAGAGGTATTCTGCTATGACATGTTTGTACACTGGCCGGGCCAGATTTTTGTGCCTCCATGCATGTATGACTGGTTCAAATGCCACGTCATGTGAAACCGACGAAAGACGGAAGAGCTCTGTGTGAGAGCGTGGACGGAATGTTCTCAGGCGCGGGACGAGGATGGGTAAATGGGTGCCAAAGGAGATGTCCGTGAAAAAGGCCGCTTGGGCTGCGGAAGATGGTTACCGTAACCAAGTGCGATTAGGTTATTAAAGTCATGAGGACAAAGGCGAATGTAGCTGGCAGAAGGGTCGAAAGCAACTGTCTGGCATCGGATTTGGGAGTCGGAGTTGCAGAGGTCGTCGACGATTGAGTTTGGGCAGAAGCGGGATCAGAACCAGAAGTCTCATGGCCATTGAGTCCTGGAGAAAGTGCAGGTGCAACACTAGAGCTGGCACTCGAAGAGCCAGGATTTGTTGTCGAAGCAGAGGTACCTGCAGTGGAAGATTCAGTACCGGAAGACGAAGTGGTTCCTACAGGATTTCCGTTAGAAGAAGAAGTCAGGGTGGCGGTTGTGCTTCCAGGTCCGGTGGGGGAAGTTGCCATACCAGTAGAAGCAGCGGAAGAAATAGATAGCGTTGATGTGGAGGACACCGTGCCTGCTACCACGTTCTTCTGGGCAAATCCTGTGTGCATGTTAGTGTATAATTTATAGGACTGTATAATCGCCTTGATCTTACCAATTCGATCTTTGTCAGCGTCAAAAACACTGTACACATTCTTCAAAAATGTGTCTCCCAAGAGCCAGTTCCCAGGTGTCACTGCTTGGCCGTAAATGTTGCCAGTGCAAACTCCGTTGGCCATAGGCGACACCCAGTCCTTGGATGCGACATCATATGTGATCGATCCAAATGTGAACGTCAATGAAGTGGTGGTCGTGCATGGAACAGTGTATGTTATATTATTTGTTGACTTGGCTTCGGGAACCAAGGCATAAAGAAGCTTCGCATCTTCGGGTGGACAGAAGATGAACGAGGTTCCTGTATCAACAAAAGCAAGCTTACCCTTGACGTTCGCCTGTGTAGTTCCTACCCCAACATTATCCATTGGAATGGCCCAATCTCCACCGGCGTCTTTCGACACATCGTTGTAGTTCAGACTGCCGCTGTACTTGGATGTGTTCGGTTCCCCAAAGTTGATCTCCCCGGTGTTAGTTCCGTCCGTAGCTCGGTTGAGACTGACTCCAAAGATATTTGATTTCAAGGTCTTCGATTCAACCAGGGTCTCAAGGAAGATGGGATAGTCGCCTTTCGATTGTGACAGGCCAAGGATACCATCAATCGGGAAAGAGTTGAAGTCATCAGATGTCATCTCGGCAATTCCCAGAGTCATGGCAAAGCTCATGCCAGCCAGAGAAATTGTGTCCGTTCCCAATTTTCCACCCACCTGTCCTGACCCATAGGAGATATTGAATGTCTTGCTCATGTCCTTGAATGAAGTCGAGGTAGATGGATCGAACGTGTTGTGAACTTTGCAAGGACCCGAAGTACATGACTTTCCCATCACCCAAGTTGTCGCTGCTCCAGTATCGAGAAGCATATAAATCAAGGTTTTGCTTGAGCCTAATGTAACCTCAGTGAAGTAAGAAAAATCGGTACCATCCTGATCAATGGGAGCGCTCATTGTCTGGGTAGGAGTAGAGGCCGGCATGATATTGTACGTGTTGGTCCTTTTCGCAACTCCATCGCGCTCATGAATTTCGACAGGCTGAACCGGAGTACCGCGTTGGTATTTTCTCGTTAATCGTTGTGCAAGTCGTTGTATTTGTACATCGTGAGGTAGGTCATTCTTTCCAAAGATGTCAGTATTGATTTTAATAAAGCTGCCAAGGAAAGCTACCTTCGGTATGCGTTGGACCAATTTGAGTGTTGCTGCTACGAGTCCACGGTCTTCCACGGCACGCTCTGCAACACAAGTATGCTCCTCAACACAAAGATAATCCGGGAACCAGGGGAAGAAAGCCGTGGCTGTAGATGCCAAGGCAACGGCCGTAGCAAAAGCTCTGGTAACCAACATGGCGAAGTAGACCAAAAGTATCCCAGAGATGGGTATCCAAAAAGTAATAGGTGTAGAAATTACAGCTTGACGACCTTCATAGAATAGCCAGTGGTGAATATTACAGGTCGATATAAGAGTCAGAAGCTCGTCAATTGAGTTCGGGCTGCTCAGTGAATCGGACTCGTTCCAAAATCGTACAGATAGAACTATGGGATGGAGTTGAACTTCCGAGACGCCGAGTACCAGACTCTTGATTGCGAGATTAATATTATAACTTGGGCAGCATGGAGACAAAGTGAAAATGCAAGCCGAAGACAGTTAAGTCGTCGACAATGCGCAAGTCCTGATGTTCGCGGGGTGGTGGAGGCAGGAGAGACCGATCGATAATTTGAGGATCCGGCAACTGGAGAGGACAGGCGAAGGGAAATGCAACAAAGAGACAGTCGGAAATCGGATGCAAGGTTGACTTTTGTGGTTCTTCCAAGGAATAAAACACGCGCGGCACAAGTATATCTGCAGAGAAATGCGGATTGGGGGAGGGGATAGAGGAGGAGGTCGGAGAGAAGAGTGTGGAGTGAGGAGGACGAGCAAAGGAAGCGGGAGGGACAAGAAACGAGGTTGGAGATCAAGATGGAGTTCTGGACGATCAGCTTGCGCTTGCACGCATCTGGCCGTGGTCCTATCTGGGTGTAACCCACACAACAGAGTTCGGCTTGACAACCTTGAACTCTCCCATATCTCCTCCACTTCTTTGCCGTCGTTTCATTCTTCATTCAGCGCCATGCCGATGATGCTATTCCGAAAAAGCGCTGGCGGGAAGTGTGCCCAGGAGCAAGCAGGTCATTCTATCGGCCGACTAAGCGCAAAAGGGGCTGGGACGGGCTGGAGCTATCACCATTGGCCGCGAAGCTTCAACACTTGCACAACCATGCACAACTCCAGGGAAACTCTGCTTTTCAGCCGCCAGGATACCTCCACACCTTCGATTCCGGGATCTGAAGCTGGGGACGGACTCCAATCACCGTGGGCGAGCAAGGCATGGCGGTCTGGATTCGAAATTGCCTTCTGATTGTGGGACTGGAAGAACGCCTCCAATGCTTCTGCCCCTATCACGATCGACAGACACAACTTGATTTCCTTGTCTGGGGAACCAAGAGTCTTGACAAAGATCGTGATAGAGTTTGTCCTCCATTACATCTAGCTTCCGTAGATGGCCGGATCCCTAGCTGCCCGTGCCACAAACGTCCAAGCCATTTCTCACGAATTGCGATCATCAGACGTCATAAAACCAACCTTTCCAACCCTCCCAAACTTTTCAAGGGCAAGGGGGGATATTGTAGCGGCTCATCTCATATCAACGGCAAACAAGAAAGACCTTGTTGACCGTCCCTTGCTGGCAGGAAGCTGGGGATATAGATTGCCTCGGGGTTTTGGCGACGAAAAATGTTCGACTCGCCCACGACCTTCTAGACACCCTCACATGGGTGCAACGCCAAAACCAGATGTCTCTGAAAAATAAGTCTCGAGCACAGAGATAATTTCTCGCAGTTACGCTAAGGATGTCGTAATCGGGGTAGTGAAGACAAGTGCTAAATTTATGTAGTTGCATCTCGGATCTGTGCATAAAGATCGTGGTGGCACATCTAGGTTTCGCTTGCGACCTGGATCTTTTTTGGGGGAAGCGCCACAATATTGATCTGTTCTTCTGTTGTTTACACGAACTTGATTTTTACTTAGCTTTAATACCCAATCATGCAAACAGGTGGTGGTTAGTTGAATAGCTAGGACTAGCCACCTGTTTCACACTATCGAGTAGCTGCTGGCTGAAGGAGCATGTGATAAATCCAGACTGTTTGGTAATCCAGCCACGCTTCAATTCAGGGGTGGGAATTCTCCGGCAGCTCGGCCAGATCGAAGAGTTGGACATAGAACCACTAGCAGTCAAGATCATGACCCTCATCCTAGGATTTTCGATAGGAATCATACCATGAGTAGGTAACGGAAATCTGCGAGCCGGCTATCGCCAATTCAAGTCAATTCGAGTCTAACTAATTCTACTTTAGGTATGATGAATCTGAAAAGTCGAAAATCGCACTTTGACAAAGACTACCTGCAATATAATATAGACTATTAATACTGAACGTTGGAGAACCAACTGAAAAACTGAAATTGGCAGACAAGCTCAACTAGATCCAGCCTGCTGGAAGTGCAGCACGCAACTCATAATCAACCTGTAGGCCCCAGAGTGCTCGAATACATCGCCTCTTGACCGTGGCGGCTGGTGCAATAGTATCTTTGACGAGGATGAAGTTAAAGTAAACGGCGTCTTGATGCATACCGAACGGGACAAAATTGAGGGCAGCGTTGACGATCCATGTAAAATAAAGTAGGAATTTCCTGATATAACAGCACTCAAAGCCACCCTGTGGCACCAAGTATGAGATCAGAAGCCACTGAAAGTGCTGTAGGTAACAGCGAAGAAAGATAGAGAGAGAAATTCTAGCCGAAGTAACAAAGCGCTTGAAGTTTTATACATGACTCTTTCCCAGCGAGTCGAGAACTCTCTTCGATATGCAGCGGTGCGAACATTTGCTTTCACCATCTCTTGCGCCTCAGCTAGTGCCCAGGAGTAGATACCACCACTTTTTTCTCTCACTGGTGTACTCCTTTTACCACCGCTTCAGTTGGTAATTGCACGTCCCATCCTCAAAGTTATTCTTTTCATCGTCTCTGAACCTCGTCAAAATCCTAGGTAAGGAATTCTCAGTTTGCGACACAACGACGATGGAAGATAGGAACACAGCTAGGACGATCCAGAAGTAGAGAGCGGAGAAAGCTACGCTGAATGCTTCGATTCTGATGCAAGTTTGAGGATTGGTGCCAGTGGCACTCTTTCACGTCCGCCCGTATACGACGGTAATAGAGCTGATGAAGAAGCCTTCTGCAACCGCGATAGGCAGCAACTTAGTTGACCTGTCAGCTACTAAGGCATTGCCTGTAATACGCCATATTTTGAGAAACTCGCGGCGGTCTTGAAGTGATGTCGTAGGAGAAGTTCTTTTTCGGCATGTCAGCTTTGATTTGGCGACAAGGGATGGTCTTTTGCTCGGCGTACAGTGTCTTGTCTATAAATTCGAGGGCTTTATTGCCTACTTCTTGACCCCACTCGTAGAGTCAATAATGGCAGTCTGGCCCTTCCACACCAAAGCAATCTCGGCCAGGTGGTTGTTGTCATGTAGTTCGTCAACCACAGTTAAGTTTTCTAAAACCATCTGAGTCATCTCTAGTGAAGCTATCCTTCCAGAACATGGCACGGCTTTAGCAGCTCGCTACTTTGAGGAGAAGGTTGCTGATTGTGGAGATAGGCCCCATATCAAATGTCACGAGACAAAGAATTCTGTGCGGGGGATTGAGCATTAGAATTATTCATCGCTTGCGGGTACTCGAAGACTGTCCGCGAGCAAAACAATAGGTACTGGGCCCACACCCATGTTTATACGCGGAACAACCTCCGAGAGCATAATAATGTGCAATCAGGAACTTTGTGGCAGCCTGATCAAGTCATCGAGTCTTTGGTAAATCAGCTGGTGTGCTGTCTGAGATTTACGCCATCGAGAGCGACGACTCGCATGAAGACAAGACAGGCGTTGATTTCAAGCGCTTAAATCAACTTCTGCGCTCACCGAAGGCTATAGACTACAGCCTTGTGTAACGTTCACGCTCAACTGTAAGAACAGACATTGTGGAGAGGCGTAGCTTTACTAAAGTCACCTAAACAACAATTTTGTGCCTGGCTATGTCTACTTATGGACTGTACTGAAACACAGAGGTTGGATGATACCTGACTCAATGGCGATAACCAAATAGCAGACTTCTGTTTTGTTTCGGGCCATAATTGTTTGACGACTTTAACGAGGAACGGATTGTGCCAGGGCAACCTTGAACAACTCAAGACCTTGACTTCAGAACCCACAGAATTCGCAAGATCAAGAAAGACAGGCTAGCGGTCGAATATATTAGGGGGAAAAGATCAAATTGGTTGCTGTCTCATCATGTATTTGGACCCTATATCGTACAGTAAACGCCTATCTGACTACTGAAGGATCAGGTCAGAGCTCAGCCGCCCAAAGAGCTGATATCAACATCTTCCACCCTCCATGAATAATACATCAATAGACTCCTAAAGCTTCGAGTTAGCATTGAATTCCATGACCGCTGGAAACTTACCTATATGGTCTGAATTTTTCTGCCATCTCCTCCATTTCTTTTTCACTCATATACTTCCATTTGCCTCCCTTGCTAGTCTTCAACTTGCTCACATTCCTTCCTGCCAGAACCGCCATGCCTCTTTGTACTCCAAGATCCCCAGTGGAGAAAACGTCCATGCGCTTGAGTCCAAAACACGCAAACATCTCCACACTCCACTTCCCGAGTCCGCGGACTTTGATTAGCTCTTCCAGAACCTCCTCATACGTCGCTGTGAATAACATCGAGGTCGTGAGCTCGCCTTTGTGAAACTTCTCGGCGAGACCGAGGACATATTCGGCTTTGCGTTGCGAAAGACCTGCTGTTCGAAGAATCTCAATCTTGCTCGAGCATACTTGAGATGGAGTTGGGAACTTGTGTAGGGCAACATCTGGCTGGTCGGCATTAAACAGTGCAACAAATTTGGCTTTGATGCTTTTCGCCGCAGCTCCAGAGACCTAAGTTGAGTGAACATCTGTCCCTCTGTGGCGAACGTCCTTGCTTACCTGCTGAGAGATTATACCGCTGGTCAAGCTCATGAACGGATCGATTTCCTCCGCTAGACCTTCTGGAGAGAACATGTGACACGGGTGCCTTTCGATTACTGGCTTCAACTTTGGCTCAACTTTTATCAGGTGCGCAACCGCCTCCTCGAGAATGTTTCCACTCGTGGTCTTGACCTTAGATACTTTTGACGGAGACGCCTGATCAAGAGGCTTATTGGCAACGACTCGGTGAGTCTCAGGCGTGATCAGTGTGGCATTGGTCCCATTCGGCAGTGCAAGGCGGTTGATGGGAGGACCCATATCTCCAAACCCCGCTGGTGCGGCCATCAATCCTATTGCTGACGGAGTTGGAGTTACGGGAGGAATTGACTTTGTTGCTCGTTTCTTCTTGGGCGTTGATGGAGATTCAACATCATCATTCGGTGAGGGTACTGCCTCCGAGGCAGGATTCTTTCGTTTCTTTGAGAAGTTGGCCATTTTTGGTGCGAAGGACCTCGCCTGGACTTCATTTGTTTTCACCTCTAGTGAAGCTGCACTAAGACGTGTTGACCTTCTAGGTGACATCCTGAAAGTTCTTGATAATATTGGTAAGCAGAAAGAAGTAAACGCGGGATTCTGCGTTGACGCGGGGAGGCGTTGGAGCCTAATGGCCAGTGAAAGAATACAGGCCGTCGTTGTGATGAAGTATTGCCGTAGAGTACCAATAGATGGCTAGTTCGCATATATTTCGAATGCTTCTCGGAATTATACTTTTCTAGTATTCGATACCGTAGGTGTCTTGCATTGAGGTTGAAGGATGATGACTTCCAGAGCAAGTGTGAGGTCCAAGACCCGCTCAAATAGCTCCATCTCCACTTGCCCAAACAGGATTAGTCATCTTCATACGTGAAGCGAGCCAATTCTTGGCATTCTGCCATAGTTCGACTCGCTCGACTAATCCTCAAGCTCCTCTCTCCCCTCGCTAATCAACAGCCATAGAAAACAACGTTTTCTGTCCTCACTTGCCACATGAAACTCCAAACGTATGGAGGAACATCTGCTGTGTCCCAAGCCTTCTTCTATTGGTGCATGCTCACGATGCCGAACCCGCAAAGTGAAGGTCGGTTCAGCTCATCAATTTCAACGCGCGCAACGAAGCTCATAAGTTTATGTAGTGTGATGGCAACGTGCCTCAATGTGCTGCTTGCACTAAGCACAATACTTCTTGCGACATTACGGATTACGTATCTTATTCCTATGAGACCGTCCAAATGCTTCAAGCTACTATTCACCAGCATGAAGCACGGCAGTCTGCCGTTGCCCCTGTCCCGACATCCTTGAGCTTCCAGCATTCGCCCTTACCGATCGAGACGCTCTCCGCACCGCGGCCCGTCTCCGTACCTGTAGTTAATACAGCATCTTCGAGGAGTCGGCTATCGCAAGTGCCAAACAACCAGGCGAAGACTTGGCAACCATTGAAACGGTGGCTGAAGAAGTTGGCAGTCTGGCTCTGGGGCAGCAATCTTCACAGCAATACAGTAAGATTCAAACATGTCTATGTAAGACGTATAGGGCTGAATATCCTCCTTTATAGTCGGAAGCGCCGCCGGTTCGAGCTTCTGTCGGATATTCTTCCATCAGTTGAACTTAGCCTCCGAGACCCTCGGCCACATAGGATCCAACCTTCGGTAAACAGATCCATTCTCTACACATGCATCTCTTCCCCCAAAATCTGTTGGCCTATTCCTGTTGTCAACATATATCACCAGAGTTCACATGTGGAGGCCAATCTTCAATTTGAAAGATCTGAGAAGTTGGTTTCAGCAAGCTTACACGTCTCCAACATCTTGCGATGCCTTTAAGAGGTTTTCTGTATTTTTGTGCTTGCTATAGGCTCGTACGAAGCCGAAGGAAGTGAAGCATATGAAACATTACTGGATGTTCAAGCCCCAGCCGAGTACTTTACATCAGGTATGATGTTCTTCGATCAGATATCTGCCTGCAACAATCTGCAATGCCACCAGTCTACCCTACTTCTGGGCCTCTGGCTATCAAGAGTATCAAAACTTGCCAATAATACACATCTGTGGCATATTAGCCGGATTGCCATGAGCCTAGCTATCGAACTAGGATGTCATCGAAACAACCCTAGGTGGGAAATTGGTTCATCGGAGCGGGGGCTGCGAAACAGGATTTGGTGGTGCACTTATGATTTAGAAAGGTACGCCAAATCCCTCTTTGTGGAACGAGACATTGCGTACATGCCCCTACTTCTTCTTGCGCACTACTTTAGTAGCCTCATTTGAAGAATACCCGAAAGCGAAGGTACGAGCGATATGCAGCGAGGCAAAGCTGTGGTTGTAATCTACACATATCTTTGCTAATAGTTATCACCAGAAGTGTCGCTGTATCTACTGGCCGAGTTCTCTCTATACGCAACCAAGCAATGAATGCACCCTTTCCGAAGGTGGCCGACGATGACGTCCTCACTGAAAGCGAACGGAATATATCACCAACTTTCGCAACCAAGGTTTTTAGCCCCGCCATCCACATGTTTAGACTACGAATTATCACTGGAGACATTCTTGAGTCCATTTATATAGCTCGGCCACGCGCTGGACATCACCCATCCATTCAAGACACCGCTGTGGTCGCTGATAGTATCCGAGAGCGCCTGGCTAGGTGGCACTCTATACTTGGTGAGCGTGCAGTATTGGACTCCCGGGAGAGTTTGGAGATGCATCTGGAGCTTTGCCTTGCTGTCATATTACTCAACCGGCCTTCCCCTTCTTTCCCGAATCCAACGGATTCCGCTGTGGAAGCTTGTGGAGATGCATGCCAAACAGCAATTCAGACTTGGAAAGTTCTTTTGGGTCGAAATGAACTTGGAATATCGTGGAAATCTTTTCACGACGTATTTATGACGGGTCTTGTTTGGCTTTACTGTGCTTGGTAGGACTTGCCTGCTTTCTGTATCTTGGAATAGGAAGTTCATTACTCGACGAAAACTCCGTGGAGCACTTTGCCACAACTTGCATCAGTATTCTCGAGCACATTGGCAGAATCACAGGGGGATCAAGTAGGTACATACAATTCTTTGTACGGATAAAAGACATCACGATCAGACGAATTCGATCCCAGGGAGAGGCGACTTTACAACGAGCCACCAATGACTTGGAATTTAATCACCTAGGATTTGATTGGATGGATGAATGTTTCAACAAACTTTTTACTGGAGCTGGTGACTCTTTTGCTATGGACTTTACGATGAACGAGGACATGTTCGAGATGCCAGCTCATTTACAATATACTCACGCCAGGTGAGCAGTCATGATATTTTACACCGAAAAATACAATGCTACAATTTGGAAGTTCTAGGAGAGACTTCAGCCAAGATTGCCTCCCTTGATCTTCCTGTGTCTGCCTCGACGAGTTTCTTGTACAGCTCCGAAATTCTCTTGATCACTGTGCCCATACCCCTGACCTCGCCGATTTGCCTTCCATCAACGTCCACAACAGGTATATGGCTGGGGAAAGTGCCCGTACAAAATGCCTCATCAGCACCATACGTCTCTGTCAGAGTGAAGTCCGTCTCAATTATTGGTATTTCATTGTCTCTGCACAACTTGATGGTCATCGCCCGCGTTATGCCTTGCATCTGATACGCTCTCGTTGGAGCCCAAACTACACCCCTCGCGCACGATGAAGAAGTTGGTTGAATTGCATGTCTTTACAAAGCCATGAACATCCAACATCAAAGCTTTATCCGCACCAACAGCATTAAAACCAATGCAAGCCTGGATATCTGATGGTTTGGAAATACGATTCCACATCTCGTCCTTCACATCGGGCATTCCACAACGGATATGAGATGTCACCAATCGAAGACCTTTTGCTTTTGCAACCGGGTGTGCGAGTTTGTACTCTGGGATGATCACGATGAGTGGCATGCCCAGGTTGACCCTCGGATTTTGGTAGGGCGTCGATTTCAGTCCTCTACTAACGGCCAGGCGGATGTGTATGCTGTTCGAGGTTCCCATACCGTTGGCGTCCACGGTCTGATGTATAAGAGAAAAAAGTTCATGTTTCGCGAGGCCCAAGATCTATTGCCATCGGTTTTACCGATTGGAAGAGTCTGTCCAAATGAGCCTTCGCGAATTGGACTTTCCAACAGTTGACTCGGAGACCTTCCCAAATCCCATCTCCGACCAAGAAATTTGAATCGAAAACGGAGACTATTGCATCTTTGCGAGCACATAGTCTGAAATCACCGCTCAGACCATCTCTCATACCAATCTATTTCCGCCATTTGTACTTCACCAGCACATTTTCTGTTCCATGAATTGAACTCACGAGAATGTTCTCGTTCTTCTCATCATGAACTACCGCATGAGTCGCCATGGCTTTTGACTAAGAGCTTGAAGAATTGATAGGATTTGATTTCGTCTAAGCTGAAATCGAGAGATGGCGTGCTACTTCCCCAGTAAGTGCTCATTGATATACAATTTTACAAGTCCTTCAACCTCGTGGACCTCCGACTCACAACGTCCACTTCCGCCCAAGGTGGGGCATATTAAGCTGGAATCGGTGGCGCAAGCGTGATACTGACAGATGCTCGAGCCAATTGTTGCCACATCTTCTTGGAATGTTGACTTTAGATCCAATCTAAATCTCGGTGTGGTGCGAATATTTCTTGGTGCCCACCGAGCGAGTCAGGGTATACTTTAAGCGAAGACAAACCAAGAACTCAAAGTTGGGGGTAGATTACCCCGGATGGACCAATGATGAGATGACAAAAATGTTTATATCTTATCTCATCGACCTCCTCGTATAGTGACGGTGGTTCGCTCTCCTATCTGACATGTCGTGGACGGTTTTATAAGAATGTCCTAGTGGTCCGTTGCCGTTCGTTGCTCTCAGAATATCCAACTCCAGAGCGACGACAACGTCAATCTAAAAGAAATCTCGAGATCAACAATATATATAGAGTTACATCCAAGGCATCCATCGAGGATGGCGATGTTAATAATACAGAACTTCCCATTGAGGACTTGTCTCCCACGATGAACAAGCGTCTTCACCTGAAAACCGATCTCATCATTCTCCTTCTGATTGTTCTCACATCTACTCTGGCTTTCCTGGACAAGGTAACCCCCTCCTGATATGAACGTTCAGAAGGCGATAGCTAACAATCAACAGAATGGAATGAGAAAGGACACCCATCTAGTCGGACAATAATACTCCTGTCTCGGCACGATTTTTTACTTCGGTTACCTCTTCGCTGAGTTCCCAGTACTCTGGCTTCTTACTAAAGTGCCGATTGGGGAGTACATAGTAGTCTGCCTCTTTTCTTGGGGCGGAGTGTTATGCTGTATGGCTGCCTGCTATAACTTCGCAGGCTTGGCTACTGTCAGATTCCTCTTGGGAGTTCTGGAAGCGGGTATACTGCCGTGCTTGATGATCGTCAACTCGATATGGTACACCAGGGAGGAGCAGCCGATGAGGACGGCTTTTTGGTACAATACTTTTGCTGGAGTAAGTTGCGTCACCTATCCATGTTTTGAATCAAATGTCTGATATTGAAAATAGATATTCGGTGGGATATTGAGTTATGCGATTGGGAAGATGTCCGCTCCTTTGGCTACTTGGAAGGTACTGATCACGGCAGTTTCCAACTGTAACTTTATTCTAATTTTGTTATAGTATATCTTTCTCATCTATGTCGCAGTGACAATGGGGTTTGGTATCCTTCTGTTCTTCGCATTGCCCGACTCGACGTCCAAGGCATGGTTCTTCACCGCCGAAGAGAAGAAGGCTGCCGTTATTCGCGCAGCAAAGAATCAGACGGGTGTGAAAACTCAACAAGTCAGTACAACAGCCGTCTCAACTGTGGTGGCAACTAACATCGACCAGATATGGAAACTACCTCAAGTGCTTGAAACACTTTTAGACCCAAAGTACTACTGTGTTGCTATCTTCGTCATCGCCCAGTCAGTCACAAACGCCGGTATCACCAATGCAAGCAATCCACACTTGAGAAAACTCGTCTTGTACTAATCGGACATCAGTTCAATCCTCTCATCATCGCTAGATATGGTTTCAGCGCGCCAAAGACAACATTAATGGCAACTCCCCAAGCAGCAGTCACTTTGGTAGCACAGGTCATCTGCACAGCTACCACGTTCTACATCCCCAACATCCGTTGTCTGCTGTGGACTCTCACATGTCTTCCAGCTCTCGCTGGAGCGGTAATGATACACAGTAGGTGCTTCTGCAATCCCTGTGTCAAGACTCTTGCTAAACCCTCACAGCTCTTGACATCGAGGCGCACCGCTTTGCTTCACTTGCAGGAGTCTACTTAATGGGATTCTATAATGTCCCGTGGGTTCTCATGCTGAGTCTTCAGTCTTCGAACACTGCAGGGATGACAAATAAATCCTTCGTCTCCGTCTCAATTGCAGTCTTCTACGCTCTAGGAAATATCATTGGACCGCAATTCTTCAGGACCGATCAAGCACCACACTACCTACTAGGTATCGGAGCTATGCTGTGCTGTTTCGCTATCATGGCTGCAACTGGTGTTGTGTACTGGGTTTTGATTGTGGTTGACAATAAGAGGCGGGATGCAGCTTATGGAATCCCTGGTGAGAATGCCGTTACGATCGGGTTGAAGATCGATGAGCAGGATCGGACGGATAGGGAGAATAAGGAGTTCAGATATGTATGCTAGAAAGGGATGCTCGTGATACTGAGATGGGTGTACAAAGTATGATGGCGATGGGATACAGGGATATCGCCACAACCAGGAAATGTAATATTGACCCACTGCCGCCCACTTGGTCGCATGATTCTATAAATACCTGCACTACCTACATGATGATGGATTCGACAGGTTTCTTGTAATCTTGCAAAGACTTGGAAGGAATGCAAATCTGAAATTGTGGGAATGCGATGATACTTTGATGCATCTTGAATCTAGGGGAAGAAAGGGGTCGAAATCTAAGAGTGGAGGCAAGGGGCTGATGCAGGCTAAAGGCAAGACGAGGACGGTAATCAACAGAAGGCAGTACCAAAAGTGCTAGAACAAAACGACTAGCAAAGACAATGGGGTTTTGCTATCAAATGAAAACTTGGAAACAATTTATATGAAGTTATTTCAACAAGGAAAAGCTGGGAAATTTCCTTTGATCTTTTGTCTCTTCACGTGACCCACCCCCTTTAAAATGGTCGCCTCATCAATCGGCGAGAAGGTGAAGCGAACCCCATCAAGCCAGAAATTTACAGAAGCAGAACCAGGCAGCAAAAAAAAACTCTAACTGCAATTCTTCACTAGAAGGAATAGTAGTCGTCCAAAATAAAATTATATCAAGTTGCTGCCACTGACAGAAGAAGGGTCCAATCTCGACACAAGCTAAAGCTCAACCTCGCTAATCCCCAACGGCGCGGCCTTGGCTTGGCACCTCTAAATGGCGAGAACGAATCCAGTCCAGGTCCCTGCGTGTTCTGCTCACTCGCTCGACTGGCGGTTTCTTCACTGCTCAACCATTACCTCCGTACGCTTCTTCTTCTACTTCCTTCTCCTCCTTCTCGCCCTCCTCGCCCACGATCCAACTCTCGCTTGCATCGGCTCGCACATCTCCTTGACGACCATCTGCGGCGGCGCATTCTGTTTTCCGGGTCGAATTGATTGCATACCTTCATTTGGTGGTGCTGCGACTACGGGTGTTCAGTCGTCATGCTTCTCCCTAAGGGCGGCGTTACGTGGAAGTCTGCGAAGGCTCAACTGCCTCCTACGAGGGCGATATGGGTCTTTCTCACACGAACGCGATTTCTCCTATGCGTCGCGCTGGCGGGGATTTGCCTGTTACTATGGAGAGGAGTTAGGACATCGGCATCAGAAATGCAAAGGTCAGAGCTCCTTTTTGATGCTCCTGTGCTGCAGGGCCGCAGGAGATATCCATCACGGCTGATTACTGACACCATTGTCGCAGGTTTTACTGCTGGGGACCCTCGAAACCTCCAATGCAGATGACACCGAATGAAGCTGTCGATTGGAACGCGCATTTACAAACACCCGTCATATTTAACCACCACGAACCTCTGGTGGTAAATTCGTCGACGATCAAACGTGTCGACCTCAACCCGATAAAGTCTACCCACAAGGCGGCAGCAAACGAGGAGCGGGTGTTGATCTTGACTCCCCTACGAGACGCTGCGACCTATCTCTCTAAATATTTCGACCTCTTGACCGAATTGTCGTATCCCCATCACTTGATTGATCTTGGATTCCTTGTTGGCGACTCCAAGGACGATACTCTCGCCGTTCTTGCCGCAGAACTCGCACGTATACAGAAAACCACGGACACATTGACTGATCCATTCAACAGCGTTCTGATTGTTGAAAAGGACTTTGGCATTGTCACTGCTCAGTCCGTTGAGGAGCGACATGGATATGCGGCTCAAGGACCCCGAAGGAAGAACATGGCTAGAGCCAGGAATTACCTTCTTAGCGCCGCCTTGAAGCCAGAGCACTCTTGGGTTTACTGGAGGGATGTGGACATTGTAGACAGCCCCAAAAAGATCATCGAAGATTTCACGGCACACAACAGGGATATTCTTGTACCGAGTACGTGCAACAATTCCAGGATGGGCGACCCCGCTAACAATAGTAGATGTATGGTTTCATCGTTATAGAGATGGCAAGGATATCGAGGGAAGGTGTAAGTTAAGGTTCGAATTCGCGGCAAGAAAGCTACTAATACCCCACAGTCGACTATAACTCCTGGATCGAATCAGACAAGGCTCTCAAATTGGCATCGAAACTGGATAAGGACACCATCATTGTTGAAGGTATGGACTCTCAGATGGATTTATACCTACGAGTCTGACAATTTTCTAGGTTACAAGGAATTTGATACCGGACGTACATATATGGCAAAGATGGGAGATTGGCGCCTGAACAAAGACGAGGAACTCAAGCTTGATGGTATTGGAGGTGTCAATATTGTTGTCAAGGCAGATGTTCACAGATCAGGTATTTTCTGCTGCGACGTGAACCAGAACACAAGACTAATAGTACACAGGCATTAATTTCCCCGCCTATGCTTTCGAGAACCAAGCAGAAACAGAAGGATTCGCAAAGATGGCGAAGAGAGCAGGCTACGAGGTCATTGGTCTACCCAACTACGTGGTATGGCATATAGATACAGACGAGAAGCCCGGCAACGCGTAATGAAAGAGGAACATTTATTTCGTTATTCGAAGCACGGAGAGATCAGATCAGATCCACTCGATCATGTTTTCACGCATATATGGAACGGAGTTCACTGAGAGGCGAAGACAGACCAAAGAAAGCCCCTTTTGGTGGCCCCTGGGAAGACAAATATCGACTGAAGATTGGAGAGGAGGAAAAGGGGAACGATACACACCCCTCCTGGATTTCGATTCTTGTGCTGATATTTGGTGTCCTCTAAGCCGGCCTTCCACAATCGGGGCTTTCTTTTCCTTGTTCTTTTTCTTCTGTCTTTGCTAGGAAGGGAGGAGTTCTTTTTTCCATCGGGTTTTCGATATCATCGAGTCCTTTTCCACATGGAAAGACTTGCCGCAAATGGAATGGACTAGGCCTCCAAGGCTGGTGCAGCAGAGTGGGACGGAATGGAATCCCCGCAGCACACTGTAATAGAATGATTTGATTTGATATTGTTTTTTGGCTGTTCTTGTCTGCTCCTTTACTCACAATAGGCGGGTTGGCGCTGCTATGAGTGGTGGTTGTGGATCCTCGCTGCAAGCATGGTGTGGTCTGAGATAAGATGAGCTATCTCAGATGAGATGAAATTTCTTGTATGGATAAGTACCGGTGGGATACGATGCGATCGGAATTGGGAAGTAATATAAAGAAACCATGTAGATGGTTCTGACATGCAATGGAGAGACAGTTTTCAACAGTGCTGACTGAAATGTCTACTCGACTGCTTGAAAGTGAGCTGTGCAGAGGTGTGATCGTATTCTATTCAAGCCATTGAAGGCTGTTGCATGTATCATGAGAACTGCGCAGACCTAACAATGCCTATCGTTCATGAGATAGTGCAGGAAGATGGCTAAGAATTGAAGCCTGCCCTAGTCGCGGTATAAGAACTTACCCATACCGTAGCTTCTTCATCACAAGAACCATAACATACATAACTCTGCTATTTTCAAAAAGCTTCTTGAATTGGTGATCTCTGATATACAGGCGCTCTCATTCCACTCCCATCCATCTAGCCTTCTAACCCAATCCATTCATTGTACACATCCACCCCCTCCTTCCTTCATTCCACACATTGATCCTCTATTTCCGCGTAATCGACAAAGTCTCCAAATCCGCGCGCTCCTGTGCCTCGGCCTCGATTTCCTTGATGATGGGTGACAGGTATGCGATGTCCTAGGCGACATGTAAGCATGCAGATACTGCTAAGGGGCGGTATAAAGTTGGGTGCATACCTCTTCTGGCTTCGTCTGTTGCGCCTTTGGGAGAAGTTGATGAGCGAGCGAAGCCTGGAAATTGATCAGCATGACACCCTGATTCAGCACTACCTGTCCGTATGTGCGCTGGCATATCGTCAACGCACCTGGAAAGCTCTTCGGAGACGGAAAACACGATCGTAGGCCTCCTTTTGCGGAAGACGCTTGAGAGCTAGGAGAACAGCCTCGGATTCCTCGGGGATCAAATCATCGGCTCTGCGGACACGGTATATCAGCATCTCTTCTTCGCACATTCCCGAACAGCCCTTCCATCAATTGACTCTGTCGCTGTTGGATTGGGAGCGGGCGGGCGTACCTCAGGCCGAGCTTCCTGTATCCTGCGGCGTTGCAGTACCAATTCGACAGCGGCATCATCATCTTCTTCAGCCATGAGCGCTGCTTGATGAAGTTGGCGAGGGAGGGTTGAGACATGGTGCCGGCGTGAGGTTCGTCAGGTCGATATCGAGTCGAGTCGGGGGGCGCAAACTGGGAGGGAGTCTTCTGCAATCGAATGTCGTCCGTCCGTGTCAAGCCTCAAAGAGCTTCCGCATACTTTTCGAGCAGTTAGGTAATCTGATTGAAGAGGATGTGATTGGCCGAGGCGCTCCAAGCATGTGATCTTGTATCATGTGATTAGCAGGGAGTCAACACTTTGCGAAGCAGGACCGAAGCTTGGCACAAAGAGGGCAGGAGCAGCCAACGAGGACCCCTGTTTGCTATTCCCCCACTCTGGGCTCATCAGTTCCAAGTTCGCGCAAGAGAGAGAATTGCATTCCTTCACAGCGAAAGGCACTACGCAATTAGATAACCAGTCCAAGACTTCCGTCCTCAACTCATCCTGAAGAGCCTCAATCCAACTTTCATCTCCATCCAACTGTCGAACCTCTCTCCCATATCAACCAAAACTTTCTTTCATAAGCGAATCTCACCCAAGCTTGCTTGCTAGAGGAAAGCTATCTGCTTCCCATACCCACTTCGAATATAACCTCCGCCCGCCGCCCGAACTCGCTCCCTCTGCCTGCAAATCTCACACCCATCCTCCACTCTCGCCCTCTTCCTCCTCCACCTCATCATCGCATACTCAAGGTCAGTCGTCAATGGCCTTGGATAATCGCTAGCAGTGTCACTGGCGTGCTGCGTGGGATCTTTCCCCGCACACCGGGACACGAGATTGGAAACTACTCCCCAACGCGAACGGAAAGGAAAGGGAAAGAAAATAAAAAGACAATCCCCGACGAGTCCACAGAACGTTGTGCCTTCCTGTCCGCTTCACCGGGAGGGAAGCCAACTCCGGCCTGCTTTCTCGCGGTAGCTGGCGGGCTGGCCAGGTACTCGTTGAAACACTTCTCTCCCTCCGTTTACCTTTTCGCCCAAGAAGAATTCTACAATGTCGCATGAACGCAGCCCGGCATCATCTCCCGCATCTCAGGACTTTGCTGCAGCTCCGCCACCTCCGGCCGCTCAACCATTTGCGAGGACGTCCTCGAGCTTTCAAAAAGAGAATGGCATTACACCTTTCGAAGAATGGGCAAAGGGAAGGTCGGATGATAGTTTCAGAGCGCTGGCTGGTGCTGCTGGAGGGTTCACATCGGGCATAGTCACTTGTCCATTGGATGTGATAAAGACGAAGTTGCAAGCACAAGGAGGCTTTCGGCCGCGGACGAATGGAGGACCTTCACATGTCGTGTATAGTGGGCTGATAGGGACTGGCAAGGTTATCTGGAGAGAAGAGGGGTTGCGGGGGATGTATCGAGGACTGGGGCCGATCATACTGGGATATTTACCGACTTGGGCAGTTTACTTTACGGTCTATGGGAGATCGAAAGTGTTCTTTGCCAATTATGTTGGTATGAACTGCATTTCCTTCGTTAAAAGAATCTGCATGCTGACAATCACTAGAAAATACATACGGCGTCAACTTTTGTTCGTCTCTTGTCGCTGGAGCGTGCTCCACAATGGTCACCAACCCAATCTGGGTGATCAAGACCCGATTGATGTCCCAAGTGAGCAGGAAAGCAGCTTCGAATGAAGCTCGGCCGCCCTGGCATTACAGATCGACATTCGACGCAGCCAGGAAGATGTACCGAACTGAAGGGATTCTCTCCTTCTACTCGGGTCTTACTCCAGCACTTCTTGGCTTGACGCATGTTGCTGTACAGTTTCCAGCATACGAATACCTCAAGACCAGGTTTACGGGACAAGGAATGGGCAAGTCAGCGGAAGGCGATGACAGCGCTCACTGGGTCGGGATATTTTCAGCAAGTGTGCTTAGCAAAGTCATGGCGAGCTCAGCCACTTACCCACACGAGGTAATACGAACGAGGTTACAAACCCAGCAAAGGACCATGCCATCTTCAACATCCGAATATGTAGCATTTCGAGGCGGACTCGAAGGGTCTGAAAGCCACAGCCCGGCAGCGGCAATTACGAAAGTAGCAGGCCGGAGATACAAAGGTCTTGTGATGACCTTCAAAACGATATTACGGGAAGAAGGCTGGCGAGCTTTCTATGCTGGAATGGGGACCAACATGATGCGAGCGGTCCCAGCAGCAACCACAACTATGTTGACATACGAGTTCGTTATGAAGAATTTGACTCACGCCAGAAACGAAGGGAAGCAAAAGTCGAATTCATGGTGAAAGCGCATCCATCGGTGGAACATATGCAATACCTGAGGATGAATGATAGTAATAGATCTCTCCTAGGAGGATACTTCGCCGACTACATGTTCGGTCTGCAGCGAGCATCGACCGGTGTCCTCTTGCATTTTGGGAACTTATTTTTCAGATGTTGGCGTTTTTTGTGTCGGGACTCGCTTTGGCCATGGAAACGGGCAAATGCATATCTTCTTTCAAGAGTCCGGCATTTCTGGGATGGATGGATGTTTACGTTTGCCTTTGGGGTCCGGGATATACAGATGGATACCCTCTTGTGGATGATACCTGATCACCTTCACCTGGCTAGGGGAGGTGTTGTAGCTATATTACTTGGAGATGAGCAGCCATCTTGAGGCAGTCTCTTTCCATAACATTTTAAATCTCCTGTTTGTACAGACTGCTCGCTATGATGTCCAACTTAGCAGGATTTCGACCTTTTGCTAGCATTGTTTCCTCATAATTGTCATATAATCCCAAAACACCTTGCAATGCAATCTTACATCCCAAATCCAACAAACCCACCATCCTCTCCCTCTATTCACATCCCATCACATCACAACCCCCTCTTCCTCTCCCTAACCCTCCTCTCCTCCACCGTCTCCCCCACAACCTTCCCCTCCCCCTCCCCATCCACAGCCTTCTTCCCACCCTTCAACGCCCCAACTAACTCCCCAACCGTACTCCCCTCTCCTGGTGCATCCAACTTGCCATGCCTCCTCAAACTCTCATTATGCCAATTTATCTGTCCACCGTCCGCCTCCCTGTGCCGCTGCGCATTGCGCTTCGCGGCTTGGATGGATGTGCGAGTGTAGACGAAGAGGAGGGTAGCCATTGTGAAGGCCGCGAGGGGCATTGTGAGGCTCTGGGAGGGGGGAAGGATATTAGTGAAATGAGATTAGTTGGAGGTGGTGGGAGGAGTGAGAGGGGATAGGTACTTTGCCGTTGATGTTCCATTTTGGAGGCATATTGAAAGTAACAATTGCTTTTCCTTGCGTACTGTAGATGGGGTGTGGAATCCAATTGTGATCTCACATCTCTTCTTTCCCCTTGGTTTGGCAGAGTACCTGTAAGCTCAAAGTCAGAGAAGTAAAACGAAGTCCGAAAGTCAATTCATGAGGAGAGCTCCATCTTCAAAGCTCTGGACTGAACTGACTGAGAGGTCATGCGATTGCAGGGATCACCCATGTCCACATCGACAGACGACGACATCATCAGAGTGAGCCGAGGGTGGATGGATGCAGGTCGGGCAACTTTTTTATACTACCACTCAACGCTTTTTCTTCCATGCGATTCATGCTCAACCCAACATCCCACACTTCACATACAACCTACGAAGCATTGAAGTGTCGACGGTATGGAGTCATGATTCGAGATTGATTTTTGGGGACAGCGAATTGTGTTGCATTGAATTGGATTGCATTCGATTGCACTTTCTCGATACGGCTCAAGAGAGGCAACAACACGAGAGATGAAAGGCTTAAACCTCGCAACCACCCTCGCGAGAGACGCTTCTTCGTCTGCGGGGGGCTATAATGGATTGAGCTCTTGGACGTGTAGGAGGTGTTTATCGCAGACGATGAAGAGCGCGAGGGTTGGGAGTCAGTTCAGAGGATATTCGAAGAAAGGCCATAATACAGGGCGTGAGAGTGGGAATGGGAGTGGGTATACAGACAATGGCAAGTCGCGCAGGAAAGGGAGAGTCCTAGCTGCTGCTGCGCTTGGGGGTGTGGGTGCTTCGACTCTGGCTTTTGGGGATGATGTGAAGCATGCGTATGGCGCCGTGGAGAGGAGTGGGAGGGTGGCTAGTACGTTGGCGGTGTGTATTAATGAGTGAGTTGTTCTGGCTTTTGTGTCGTCTTTGGGGAAGTGAGGTTTGGTTTAAGGAATATGGACTGATTTGTGCTGGTAGTTATCGAGTTACGCTAAATCAGAATGAGAAGACGGAGGACGAGGAGGAACAAAATATTAGTTTAAAAGCGTGCCACCAGAGGTGTGCTGATCGGACGCTGAAGGTGCTGGAGAAGAATGGGAGTATCTTTATCAAATTAGGGCAGCATTTGGTAAGTCAAGTTACTGGGGCATGAATTGGGATTGGGCTGACGAAATTTAGAGTGCAATGAACTACCTCCTCCCTCTCGAATGGACGACCACTTTCATACCACTCCAAGACAAATGTCCCGTCTCATCATTTGAATCAATAGAAGCCATGTTTGAAAAAGACACAGGCGAGAAATTATCAGACTACTTCTCAGAATTCGACCATGTACCTATAGGTGCTGCATCACTGGCTCAAGTACATCTCGCGACAGTGAAGGAAACAGGGCAGAAAGTCGCTGTGAAGGTTCAGCATCCAGCACTAGCCGAATGGGCGACTCTGGATCTGGCTCTTACGAGGTTTACCTTCTCGACTTTGAAGAGATTCTTTCCTGAGTATGATCTGGAATGGCTATCCTCGGAAATGGAAATCTCGTTACCACAAGAGCTGGATTTTGCTCTCGAAGGACAGAATGCATTAAGGACAAAAGAGTACTTCTCGCACAAGCCCGAATTACCACTAGTCATCCCAGATGTTCTCTGGGGCAAGAAGCGCATTCTAGTGATGGAGAACGTTTCCGGACACCGTCCAGACGACCTAGCCTTCCTCGACGCCAATGGCATAGACAGAGACGAAGTCTCCGCCGCCCTCGCTCGTATCTTCAACGAGATGATCTTCGGCAACGGTGCACCCCTCCACTGCGACCCGCACGGCGGCAATATCGCCATCCGCAAGAATACCACCCGCCGCGGGCCCTGCAACTTCGACGTCGTTCTCTATGATCACGGATTATACCGCGACATCCCCCTCACTCTCCGGCGCTCCTACGCCAAGCTCTGGCTAGCAGTCATCGACGCGGATGAGCCTCGCATGCGCAAGTACTCGAAAGAAGTAGCCGGCATCACGGACGAGCAATTCCCGCTCTTCGCGTCCGCTATCACGGGCAGAGATTACAGGGTCCTGACAAAAGACGTCTCGATGGCGCGCTCGGCGGAGGAGAAGAAGAGTATCAATGATGCGCTTGGCGAGGGCATGTTGCAGCAACTCGTACAGCTACTCGGTCAGGTCCCGCGGATTATCTTGTTGATTCTCAAAACGAATGATTTGACGCGGAGTTTGGATGAGAATCTGCACACGCGACAAGGACCGGTTAGGTCGTTCTTGATCTTGGCTAGGTATTGCTCAAGGACTGTTTTTGAGGAGCAGGTGGAGTCTTTGAGGGAGAGGGGAAGTTTGTTGTGGCCGAGGAATTTTCTGGGCTTGGTCAGAGCTTGGGCGGGGTATTTTAGAGTGGAGATGAAGTTGGAGGCTTTTGAGGCGTGGTTGGCTGTTAAGAGAGGGTGGGGGGCTGTTGTTGGATGAGTGGAAATGGAAGAGGGTAGGAGGTGATGTGTATATAGGGGAGTGGTGAGGGGTGGATGGGGATGTAGATATTTGGGGTCTTGGGAGGGCCTTAGAGAGTGTGATACCTGATTAGATAGACGCATTAGAACGGTATAAAGATCATGAGCATGCAGTATTCTTATCCTTCGTCCATCCTTCTCACTGTGTGTCGTCCGGCATAAATGAATTAGCCACCCTTTCGCATTCCAACTTTCGCGCAACAACGTTACGGAAATCAAAGCAGTCAAGTTCCTATACCGTAGCAGTGTGATTGTAAGAGTATTTTTGAGGACATTTCGCAATTTTAGGATTTGTTTTGGTTGGGAGGAATTAAGCGAGGCTGGCTCTGGTGGGTGGCACGCCAATTCTTGTGGACTTACTTATTGCGGGGGCGGGGAAGCTGAGAGCGTCGTAGGGTATCATACATTATCACTAATATTCAGAATAGACTTACAGTAGCATCTTCTTTTCTGGTCAGTTTTGCTTGAACAACTAGAACAGTGGCACCTTCTTCGTTGCAAAATAGGTGATAAGCCCTAAAAGTGTGCTACCAAGCTGCGTAGATTCTCATGATTAAGCATTGTAGTCTGGAGTCTCAGAATGGTTTTATTGACAATCCCTATCAACAGCAATACGTTTGCTGTCTCGATCACAGCCCACGAGAGATATCCACCTGCCAAAGCAAATACTAAACATCCGAAAACAGTATCCCCCTAGCAGTGTCAAAGCAGCTGTGGGTATCCGCAAGCAGCATCCTCCCACGAAATTCCTCCGAAGGAAATAAAAATCAAAGCAACCCCCACGCTATTAGCGTTCCCACGTCGTCCAAGAACTCCCGTTCAGCTTGCAGGGGGCCTCATTTGTGTTGGGTTACTTTACTCCATTTCAAGGTCATCGTACAATTGCTGGGGGTAGGGGAATTGCTCGAAATTTGCTCTGAATCATTGTTAGGCCTGTCCAGGCAAAAGATGAGGGGAATGGACTTACTCAATGATTGGGCTGCTCTCCAACTTGACCTTCTTAGCCTGCTGATGATCTTGACCCTGCGCTTTCATCATCTGATTACGACGGATCCTAGACCACACAAGTCAGCGAAGTAAACCAACATACAGTCGATAGAAACACTCACGAATCTTCAGCTTTACCAGACGAGGATGAACGACCCATGGAGCCACCCCAGCCAGCAGCACCAGCAGCCTTGTCAGCCCCAGCCCAAGATCTCCGCTCATCATTGCCAGTCTCAACCTCCTCCATCTTGACCTTGACCTCCTTCTCCTCCTTAACCGCGCGCTCTCTCTCCCTAGCCCGGTCTTTCTTCTTCTTCAACTTCAAATCAGGACCCTTCTCAAACGACCACGTAAGACCGTTCTCTCCGTATCCCTTAGAAGCAGCGCGTTCGCATCCAATTCTAGCTGAGCGGCGGCCGGAAACAGCTGAGGGCTCTGCATCGAGCTTGCAGTTGCAGCGCGTCGTGTTGGTGACGTACCGGGAGGCCTTTCTAAAGTCTGGGCAAATGGCGTTGTCGAGCTGCTTGCGCGTGTGGTCGACGTGGGAGGCGCAAACCTTGAGGTGGATGCGGACTGCATTGCAGTTTGAGTAGATGGTGGTGGTTTCGGTACACATGTTTGATGCCGTGTAGGAGTTTGGAATTTGTGATTGTGCTGTGGTGTGGTCGTATATGGAGTTGCGGGGATGAAGATTTCAGAAGGAAGGAGCGCGTTGATAGAGAACGTGGGCCATTGACGAGAATTGGTTCAATCGAACATGACTTCACCTTTGGAGAGTAACGTGACAATGCTGAGAAGTTGAATGTAAATGCAGAGCGAGGGGGGACAGTGAATTGAATTTAGAAGCGAGGGTATGGAAATCACCGCCATGTGGCCGGTTGAATCGTCAAAACAAAAGCCTGTAGCCATGTATTGACTTTAGTGACTTTCATTGTTGAAATGAAGATTTGGCAACGGGAATGCGAATTTGAGAAAGAAAAAATGCCGCAGGGCCTGTTTCCAGATATTAGTGCTCAAATCCTCTTGGTGGTGGAAGTAGCAACTTACAAGTCAGTTGACATCGTTATCCTCCCACATCTCCTCATCGATAGCTTCCTCTTCGGCTTCCTCCTCCGGTATATTCTCCTCGCCGGTCGCGCTGCTGTACTGGAAATTAGCACTTCGACCACTTCCAATGCCAGTATCAAATACGAGAAAATGGCTTACTAGAAGTTCGACTCGAGGAGCCAGACACTCAGACCCCCAACACGACCATTGCCAGTCACACCACCCGCAACAGCCAACGCACCCGGAACACCAAATCCAACTCCAACTTCAGCTCCATCCTCCTCCTCCGTCTCTTCGTAAATGTCCACCTCCACCGGGCCATTTCTTCTTCTCTTCTTTCCTGCCTTTCCCTTCTCCTCTTCCTCTTCCTCTTCCTCTTCCTCTTCCTCTTCCTCTTCCTCTTCCTCTTCCTCTTCCTCTTCCTCTTCCTCTTCCTCCTCGAATTGGTATTCAAGTATCTCCTCCCCCTTGCACTCTCCAGTGCATTTGGGACCTCCCTCGTAATCGGTCGAGAAGTTGAGGGCCGGGCAGAACATACAGTCGATGTTATTGTCCGTCTGGACTTGATCTAACCGCATCTGAAATTAGTGTGTATTCCAAATCTGGGGATGATGAAAATAGAAAAGTAGATAATAGGATAATCAAGATGCCTTCCCAGATGCTAAATAGTAAAGCCAGATGTAGATGCTAAGCTGAGTCCATGATATTAAGGAAATGATAATAATTGATCTTTAAAAACTGCTCCAGATTAGGTACTCCAGACAATCTCTTGGAGCGCTGGGATGCATTTGCGTTTGAAATGGTTCAGGTGAAATTTCGATAAAAGGGGCTCGCTCGCTAAACTCGAGGCAACTCCTCAATCACAACACAAGGCGCTACAGCCCCATCGAAGCCTTATACAGCGCGCCAGACACAGTAGAAGGTGCAAAATGAAGGGGAAAGGAACGAATAAAGAGTCTGGTGCAGGTAGATCGACGCTTGAACTGAAAAGAAAGTGAACTTACGAGCAGCACAGACGATGTGGTAGCAATGCATGCAGCCACAGTTGAAATTGGTTTGCTTAACGACACACATTTTGACTGATAATTTTGGTGGATTGAAGTTGTTGGTTGTTGGTTGTTTGTAGAGTGGCAGATGGTGTCTGGAGAAGAGGTTGTGTTGTGTTGTGAGGGAGAGAGGATGTGGGACAGATTGGGAGTAATTGAGACAAGGGTTAGGGGAGAAAGTGGTTGAAATTCACAGCTCGCAAAGTCAGACCTGGCCGATTAAAACAGAAAGCGAGGGCAAATTCAAATATCTGCGTAAAACTGAACGTCCATGCTTCCGAATCTCATATACTATACAGAAAATTGTAGAGAATTAGAACGTTGAGGTTGATAGTACTACCTTTAAATGCTAGCCGAGATACGGTACGAATTTGTGAGATGCTGCTTATTAAGGAGCATTAAATGAGAGCTGCTGTGATATTTGAAGAAATCGAGAGCTCCATGTGTGAGGTAGAGCACTAGTACATGCCTCGTGAGAGGAGCCTTAAACATTTGCTGCCAGTAGCACTGTACTAGACTTGAACGTTAAACATTATAGCTGAAGTAAGAGACAGCTGATCCATAGAATGGTATGGAGGATTGTGCCCAAGTATAGGCCAAGAGGGATGTGGGGTCGCCATCGCCATATCCTTCCAACGCCGATGTCAAGGTAGAGCGGTAGGCTTAATTTGATGCATAAGCCATGACAGGGCAAGACAGTACCATAAAAGCAGTATAAGATTAAAAGCAGACAAAGGCAGTGCTGGGTATATCGAAACCACTGGAATATCTTTGATATGAATGGGCAATTGAGTGAGCGTAGAGTGTTGATACATAGTAATATGTGTGACTTGAGCTGAAGCATCATGCCTGGCTAACCCTACGCATGGAAATTCATGGATAATGAGTATTAACGGAAATAACCGCTGCTTGTATTGGATATTGAAGCCTTGAATGATTTCCATCTGTCTGGAAATTTTATTTACTCAACATCCGAAGCTTACAAAGGTATCAACGAACATTCCGCTCCGAGATTCGCATGTAGAAGAGAGTAGATCAGGTTCTAGCCGAGGATGAACATCAAAGTCTTACACCGTTGGGAAAAGGCAGGAGAAAACTAACACACTTTGTACAATATCTATGTATACCAGATCTATACGAGCTCGGTCTCAGGACTGAGGATATGAAGAGTTATGCCAGATATTGGATCCAATGTCTAGGAACGAATCAGGCATCCAATATTTTGTAGCAACAATCTGGTACGCACGATTCTCAGACTAGGGGAAAAGCTTGCAGAGCAGCATGGTAACGTAACATTCTGTCTTGGATAGCAGTCTAGGTATGCAGAGCCCCTCGCAATTTCCTTGAGAATGGCCACGGCAACTCATTCTACTCCGATCTTCCAATATCAATGAGAGTCTGAGGACTTAATCTACACATACTACAGAATGCATTGTCTCAGTTGCCCTGGCGTACAGCCCACGAGGTAGACATTCACCATGACATACAGCAAGTGCATATCAAAATCGCAGACTTGTTCAGTACGAGTAGGGTAAAGAATCTAGTCGTTGTGAAGAGCAGGAGTAAAGTTGCAAGTCGTAACCAAAGGACGTGTCACTATTTACACGAGGCGTTTGCACATATGACAAAGGCAAGGTCCTTCAATGGCAAAATCCTGACTGGGGGCTTGGGTCACTGAACTGTATGGCAGGCGGGACATCCGCTCCAGCATTGAAGAATTCTCTGCCAACTTCCGCATGGATGCATGTCAGTCACATCCTCCGTCAGGTACTGTAGGATCCTTGCTCGGGCGGGTATAGTATCAAGCTTGATGATTCACAAGCCATTTATGTACCTCATGTACCTCACTCAAATTCCACTATTAAGAAGCTGAATCACGCAAAAGATCAAATTCTCAAAAAGCATCTCTGATAGACTACGCCTATTGCTATTACACCGTACAAAAATGCGCATCCAGTCTCCCAGCCTGCCCTTATGACGACGAACCAAAGAAGAGACGCAGCAGCAGGACCATAGCCTTTACGATTCAGAAGCCCATTCTGAATGTAAAGAGAGAAAGGAGAAGCACACACAAAGATCTTGCAAGAAACGCATTCCGAGAGACGCAGAGAAGAAATAGCGCAGCATAGCGAAGAAAAGAGCCCCCATGCCAAGATGTATCCGAACCAAGAGACGAGGAGGCTTTCGAGGACGTGTTGTTGTCGGGATGCGTATGGTGAGGGTATGATGAATTGAGTCTCTGCGGGTTGTGAGGTATCCACGAGTATCAAAAAAGATGATAGATCAAATGCCGGAAGAGGAGCAATGCACACTCTCCAGCACGCTGTCCCGTTCCAAAGCATCCGTATCACCCGAGGAGTTTATAGTGGGAACCGATCGCGTTAGAGAAAGGGAGGTCGGTATTGGTAGCTTTACAGGACGATGCACTTCTTATCCTTCTTCTTCTTGGTCAAGAGTGCAGCACGGGTAGCATGTTCGAAAACCTCACGGACACCCTCATTGGTCTTTGCTGAACACTCAAGGTACTTGTAGGCGCCAATCTTCTTGCGGATCTCCTCACCCTATATCATCGTCAGCATTGTTCCAAGAGCCTGCAGATCTTCCCTCATAACTGTGGTCCAAGCTCGGGTCGGATGTTGTTTATCTTACCTGCTCGGGGGTAACAGGCTTTTGGCTTGTCTTGTGGAGTTCTTCGATGGTCTTCTGGTCGTAACGGAGATCCTTCTTACAACCAACGAGAATGATTGGGAGGCCGCTGCAGAAGTGTAGGACTTCGGAAATCCACTATTTGTAGAGCACGTGTCAGCAGGTTCTTATCTCCTCGTCGGATTTCCTCGGTCTAGGGGCAATGGTACCTTCTCCTGAACGTTATCAAGGGAATCTGGGGAGTCGACAGCGAAGCAGATGAGGATGACGTGCGAATCTGGGTATGAAAGAGGTCGGAGACGGTCGTAATCTTCTTGTCCGGCCGTATCCCACAGAGCTAGCTCAACATGCTTTCCATCAACCTCGACATCGGCAACGTAGTTCTCGAAGACAGTTGGGACATAGACCTATATTCCATCTACATCAGCTCTATATCCTCTCATGATATTATTGCAACCGTGGTCGAATTGTTGATAAGACCGCGCATGAGGCAGGTTTCGGATGATCGTTGGAAGTTGGCTGAAGGCTTACCTCTGGGAATGTGCCCTTGGAGAAGACGCTGTGCTCAAGTTAGTTTAGAACGCAGAAACTCGGCAGTATAACATACATCAGGAGACAAGTTTTTCCACAGGCTAACAAGCTTGTTAGATATCTTGAATTGTTAATGGATTGCAGATTGGTTACTTACCTCCGTCACCAACGATGACAAGCTTTCTGCGAATCTCCGCCATTCTGTCAGTGTGTGCTGTTGTAGTGGAGGATGGTTCGAAGCTTGCTGTATGTGTTGGAGGAGAAGAGAATCGAGCGGTTGTGGAAGATGGGAGAAGAAGAGGTAGTTGGTTGTTGAGAGTTGAAGTTGAAGTTGAAGACGAGGCAATGCAATCGAGGCGGCAGGGTGCTTAGCGCGGGTGGTTGCGGTGCCTGAGACCTGAGGTTTGGATGCCTGATGTGTTGCCGAATGTCACCAGCGGGCGTGGGAATCGCAATCGGTTCGGACTTTGACGGGGAACAACAACTCCATTCACAGAGCAAGTGCTTGATAAATTCAAGTAATCATCCGCTGGGCAATATCCAGGAGCATGCTAGTTCTGGCAAAGGGGAGCCTTCTCCTGATTTGAAGTGTTCGATTTGTTTTGTTTTATTTCAAGTCAGGAATTCTTTCTTGTTTGTTTGTTTGTTTGTTACAGACAAGTTGCGGTATCTCAGGGTGGTAACTGGTGGTATCAAAGAGGCGTAGCCCATAGTACCCCAGTTATATATACATTTTATACTCCGTCATTCGCTGCAGGTTGTTGCCTCCTGTTCTCAAATCCAGGCAAGACCTTGTGAATCATCGAAGCCGTTTCGAACATTCACAAGGCATCAATGCATACTCTACTGTACTTACTTATCCATTATAACACTACCAAGAGAAGCTCCTCTCATGGCTACAAGCACATGCTTCTCCTCGTAGTATCGGATTTTATTTTCAAGCCTCTCTCTCCATCCGGATCATCCCCAGAAGCCTAGAGGCAGCCACTACTACCAAATGCAGGATTCGCCTCCCAAAAGTCCTCGCCCGCCCTACACAAAGGAGGATGCATACCAGAATGTGCCGACTGCTGCAACATCAACTTCCGAGCACCAACCGTACGAGCCCCAGAGTCCTTGTACAGCTGAGGACTGCCAAACTCTACATGACTCTAGGCTGCATGAGGAAAACCACCAATCGACTTCAACCCGAATTGACGCACATCATGAGGCGCAGCCTTGGCAGAATGAAGGCAACGCGAGTCCCATAAATTACTTGGTTGATAGAGAGCCAGCTGGTTTCTGAGCAGTGGTCTGGGGTCCAACTTGAGTAGGACTCTCCCCAGAATTCACTAACCCAAGACTACATCTGCAGGACTCGATGCAAGCCTTGAACGGTGTGAAGCTTTCATATCAACTGCCAGCTCTCGCAACGCTATCCCAGCTCTGAAAGGCTACATCGAATGCCCAGTGTCAGCCTAGATTACAGCTCCCACTTTCAATTCCTATGTCACCACTCAGCCCTACGACAATAGTGACAACACTAAATCTACAACTTCGTAACACAATCCTCTTGGATTCTCGTAAAAGCATCAAATCCAGACATGCAATCCAATTTACCCCTGAAAATGTAGTATCCCGTGCCTCATGTCCGGATCAACGATACCCCTAGCGCGCCAAGACCCAAATATCGAGCTCGATTCAAAAAGTTACCAAACCCAACACTTCGACACCAATTGACAACCTCACCTCCCTGCAACCATGCAGAAGGTATTCCGGCACACCATACTAGCGGAGAGGCAGGCGGCTCGACGGTCAGCGAAGCGAACAGAGAGCAAATTCAGAGCCAAGTGGAAGAACGAAAGAGATCAGACTGGCTACCATCGGAAGGATGAGATCAAGCAGATAAAGGATGCGAGGCTCGCACGGAGGGAGGACTATGAGATGGGCCCTTTGGCGCCGAGGAGAGATGTCGGAGACCAGAAAGACACATACGGAACTGTCAGCTTGAATCGTACGAGGGGCCGGCCTCTACACGGCAAGGAGAAATGGGATATCTTGAATTTCTGGGGAGGGAAGTTCCTGAATATCGTCAAGGAGGACAGGGTTGTCATTCTGGAGGGGAGGGATAAAGGGAAGATTGGGAAGGTCATTGCGATCGATCGTAAGAGGGCGGAGTGCACTATCGATGAATTGAACATGGTACGTCCATTTCCTCCTATCTACGTATCTACCTAGATAACGATGCATAGAGCTGATACTGACCGATTTTGCTATAGATGGATGTCAACGTCCCACAATACATGATCGGCGCCGAAGAAGCAGACCAACGTCCCATCCGCACCATCCCACAACCCATCTCCCTCAAATCCGTCCGTCTTGTCGTTCCCTACACCAACCACAAAACTGGCGTCTGCAGTGACGTGATTGTCAAAGCAATATCCAGCACCAAGCCCATGTTCGACCGTGAGGGTAAAGCCAGATGGCGCCGCTTCATCACTGGCCTGAAAGTCAACATCCCCTTTCCGAAGGGTCCCCCTAAAGCAGTGCCAGAAGACTTTGCCGCGGATACTCTGCGTGTGGATGTCGAGACGAAAACTTTCGTTCCGAGTCTACTGACGCCTCCGATGCCGAGCAGCGTTATCGACGAGTTGAGAAACAGGTATTCCGTCTTCAGGACGAGGCACGAGCCGGAGTATATTGAGAAGAAGCAGAAGGAGGAGGATGAGAAGCTTGAGAAGAAGAAGCTGGCGAAGAAGATGCGGACGCCTCTAAATGAAGCGAACCGAAAAGCGAGGAAGGAGAAGAAGAAGTTGGGCAAGGGCAAGCTCACGCCAGATATGCTAGAGAAGATCGGCCAGGTGATTGCTGGCAGGAAGAACCTAGTTGTGGATGCGAATGTGGCGAACGAAACTGTTGAGCCGCTTCCTGCGTGAAATGTGTATGATACGTAGTTGAGAGGACAGGACTGTACAGCATCGTGGGCATTTGTGGGCGTTGTAAAAAACCTCATCCGGTTGGTAGGCACTTTAGACTATCTCTTCTTGGTATGAACTTGTATTGTATAGACCATTGCTTTTCAAATCTTTTCGTGCATGCTATCTAAGTCCTAATTCCCCAGTAAAGACAACTTCTGAAATGCCGCAATGACAGGAGGCTCCTTAGGTTTGCCAGCTGCATCAAGACTCTCTTGAAGCACGGCATCACCTCCAATAGGACGATACCCATTCTCACCAGCCACCATCTCAGCTGGCTGTTCACTCGTCCCAAAAACCTCCGGCACACAAGCTTTACACATACCCACGACCTCCGCCAACGCAGCCTCCACAGCCCTCGCCCGTTCCCACATAGCTCTCCGCACCAAACCCGTCACCAACCTCCCAACCTCACCCCTAACACTCTCAACTCTGTCCACCAACCTCCCCACACTAGCAATCAGATACTCCTCTTCATACACACTCCCCTTCTTCCCCCTCGCTCTCTTCCTCTCCTCCCTCCTTCGATTCTTACTCGTCGCTCTACTCACCCCTGTCCCCGCTGTCCCAATACTCTGCCCCTGACTCCCCTTGCCCGTATACCGCGTAAACAGACTCCTATTCGTACTCACCCTCGAACTAGCAGCCACCGACACATCGTCCGGCAAATCCCCATCGCCTCCCCTCTCACCCTCGTAGAAAGCCAGAGGGTCCGCGAGTGCTTTGGCGCGGAGTTCGCGGATGCGAGGCACTTGTGCTAGGAGCTGGGCTTTGCATTCTGCGAGGAGCTCGGTGGAGGAGGCGAAGGCGTCGCCGAGGCCTGGGTCAATTACTTCTTCCAGAAGAGAAGTTTGCTGTTTCTGTGCTATGAGGTGCAGGGCTTCGGAGAAGAAATAGCCTTTGCAGTAGGCGCGGCAGGCGGTGGAGATGGAGGAGAGGTAGTCGAGTTGGATGGTACCGGCTGCGAAATAGTCTTTACTCTCTAGGAGGGCGTCGAAGAGGGATGTGGCTAGGTCTGTGAGACCTGGTCCTGAGAGAGGTGGTGTTTGTGAGAGGGCGCAAAAGAGGGTTTCGCGCCAGGAGGAGGGTCCGGATGCGAGGTAGCAGGAGGTGGCTTTCTCGTAGTTGTGGAGGGATTCGTAGGCCAGTGCTGCTTCTTTGAAGGATGATTTGGTTTCAAGGTAGGAGGCGTATAGCAGGGTCAGAGCAGCGTGTTGAGTTGGGTTGTAGCGGTAGAGTGAGAGTGCACCTTGGTAGAGTGCGTGTTTTTGAGTGTATGTCTGGAGTTCGGCGAAGTCGTCTAATGCGTGAAGATGTGTCAAAGCCTTTGCATGACGGTTTAGGTAGTCGTCGATGCTGAAGCGACGGCGTAATTCGGTCATCTCTTGGAGATTCTGCATAAATGGCAGATACTCCCGAGGGTCTTTCTGGGATTGCTGTGCTACTAGCAGGGCCAAATCCAGATTGTAGAGGCCAAGAGCATTGTCGTAGAGCTTGTTGACATCGGCTAAGAAGCAGATGTGCTCAACGGCTTTGTCGGCCATCTGCGAATCCTCTTGCATAAGTTGTGCAACGACCAGTAAGCCATCCTCGAGAGCGGGAGGTGACTTGCAGACGTTTGCTGTGATGATATTCTGAAGATTCGTAGCCGTCTTGGTCTTTAATACTTCAAGGAAGGCATCGCAGACCTTATTTACTTTCGACTTTTTGCCAAATGTTGTCTCTGGTGTTATAACGCCGACAGCACCATTAGTGATTAGAACACCATTTTGAAGCGGAGGGATAACTCTGGTTTCTTTGTACATGGTCTGTGTAACGTCTTCCTCTCTACTTATGATTAGCCCTGCCAAATAGATTGCAGTCAAAACACATACCTGAGGGAAGACAAGAAGAGGTCAATGTATGTAATCTTCTTGACCTGGTCGATAAACAACGGAACGTTGGCTAAGAACTGCTCTGGAGCATGATCATATAGGATGTTCATGTCAACTCTTTGAGTTCTACAGTGTGTAAAAGCCCTCTTGTAATTCTTTTCCTCGATCAACTTCCGAATACCGGCAACAACCATTGCACGTGGGAAGATAGTCTCGAGGTTGCCTCTTGGCATTTGAAGAACTAGACTGAGAGCTGTTGGAATTGCAGTGACAAGCCGAGCTCCTCGCTCAATACTTCTACATCTCTCATCGTTTTCTGGATCGTCTGCTGGGACCTCGAGATCTGGCGTTATGTCAGCATAGTACATCGCCATATGACTTGAGGGCTTACCGTTGACTTGAGTGATGTGAACGAATTTCAGGAGGTGGGTAGTGGTCGTAAATATGAGATGTGCTGAACTAACAAGAAAGGAGGTGCAGTTCTTGACGAGCAGGCGTGAGTTGGCATACAAATGGCCGTAACTAGACATGCCGAATGCAATCTCCTCTTCGCCACTTGAAATCTCCACCCAAGAGAGATACATCGGGAAACTGCAGTGAGATAGAAAATTGCCTTTAGTGGTAAGACCGTGTAAATCCCCTTTTCTTCCCTGAACAAATGAATGTGATACGCTACCCTTGGAGAAACTCGACAGTGTGAATATTGCCGATGTGGGAGGGAGGATGACTTCTATCATGTCCATTTTACCAGTATCATCATTGAAGCCGTAACGGTAAACCTTGGCTCCTGTTTCGTCTTTTTGTAAAATCAGCACTTCGTTAGTACCAGAGAATGAGATCTGTTGGTATGTGGGAGTGAAAAATTCGTCCTTTTCAAAGGTCACTCTGCCTGTTAGTGTGGGAGGAGGAGATGAAGCCGCAACATTCTTCCACTCGAATAACGATATTCCTTTTTGATGCAAGACGGCTATCAAAGAGTCATCAGCGTTGAATGCGACATCAATCGCGTTCGACGGGACCTCAATTTCATGCAATGCCATAGGAGGAGGAACATTGGCAGTCCTAAGAGGGGTGATGTTGACTGATAGACCATCTACCACAGCGATAGTTCCATGATCATGTGGAGGTGCAACAGACGAACGAGCAATTGTCAAGATATAGTCATGTAGACCAAGGGTTTCTATTGAAAGGTTTCAGAGATAATTCTTCGCACAAAGGGCAGTGGTACTCACCTGGTGACGCCGTTAAGAGTCTCAATGGTACTTCAGGATGCCACAGTAGAGGACTTGCGGGAAGTAAAGGTTCGGTGTTCATGACTTGCTTCAGATACCAATGGTAGTTACCCATCGTCCATAACTGTATACAAGTGGCCATCACAACAGCTAATACTGTCGAGTCCGAGTTCCAGTATACTTTGATGTGTTCCTCTGAATTGTGTAACTGTTCAGTAGAAAGTCGGAGACTAAACTGGCCATGTCTCAGTCCGTTCCGCTCGAAGAACACAACATCAATCCGGTCGGCTAATCGTTGGATACCGGCAATGAGATTTCCAGCTGGTCTCCAGCTCAGAGCACCTTCCAAACCATCAACTGGCTCACTGACACTGTCTAGCACACCTTCTCTCGAGTAAACACGAATCACTCGTCGAACACTACCTTCAATGGTTGAGGTAGCAAGGTATGCACCATCTCCTCTCCAGCTGATACTAGCTCTAGTATCATCATTTGAGCTCAGAACGCCCTCGTCGATTTTCTCTGGCATGGTTGGATCTCGCATGGCCTTGGCACCCTTGCCCTTGAACTGTGTCTCTTTCTTACCCCAACCAACCGAGACATGATTTGATGCTTTGAGATCATCCGAGGTCATAGCAACATCAGTGACTCCCTCAAAGCTCCTACTCATGAACACAAGCGTATCAGCCTTTGTGGTAATAGCCAAAAGCTCTTCATCAGGTGACCATCTTGCAGCAGTAATGCCCTCGTCGACGGACCCAACAATCTCAATCCGATCCTCTCCAGTTTGAGGTTCCTCTCTGACGACCGTAATGTCGCCGCCAGTAAGGACTAGACATGCTGTCAAACTGTCTCCAAAGTAATGCAGACTTAAGATTTCGTCACAAGCCAGATCTGGATTCGGACATGGCGCATCCCAAGAGGTGATAATTGTGTGTTCACTGTGACAATATTAATTAAATTCAAAATAGCTGTGAGAATGACGTACTGTATATCGCCCTTTGCTGCCACTCTCACCAATTCAATAAGAGGATCATTTTCGGTTGGTCCAAAAGCGCATATAATGGAGTCATTTGCAAGGTCCCAGGTCGCAGCAGTCAAAGGCTTTCCCTTGAACTGACTGGGAGGTGCCCACTGATCGTATCGTGTATTCCTGAGATTGCGCATCTTGATAAACTTTGTCTCAAGATTTCAAAGTCACGGTCTCAATATCATGATCCTTTTCGGGGGTTGGTGCATCTTCACAAATTTCAGTGGGTCTGGTTTCTGTTCCGTTTTCACAAGTCAAAAATTTGACGAGGCGAGGCTTCGCTTCCTTGTTGGCCCACTTCTTCCCCGGATTATCACGCTCTCCCTGAATCACCTCACTTCTCACCTTCTTATATATCCCACCACTTCTCCCATTGTTCTTGACTCGCAAAGTTCTACAGTTCAATCAACTATGGATGTGGCATACAATCAGCATTCGCCGTACTCGCGGCACCACGGTCGCTCCCATACCAATCTCGGTCAATTAACTCTCGCTCCCTTGACCTCTCGACTCCCCCTCTCCGATCCAGACGCCCTCCCAGACTCAAATCACGTCTCTTACATCGAAGACCGCTCGGCCCCTACATCTCCCTCGATCCTCTCTCGGTCATCCTCGCGCGTGTCCCTCCGCAAGCCAATGAACATATCCCTCCCAAAATCAAAATCAAGCACCCATCTTGTCGCTGACCGAAAACAGCCTCGGTCTGGCGCTACCACACCTGGCGGGACTCGACTAAGGAACGAACTTAACCTGAGCACAATATCTGGGAAGGACAGGAATGATTCGGATTGGCTACTACGTGCTGGGGCTGCTATATCATCGTCAACGCGAGAGTCGAAGGGACAATCATGGCTAGTGTCAAGGGCGAGCTCTACAAGTCTGACGGGACAAAGGGATGAAGATGATGAAGAGCTGGAACGAGAACTTGCCAAGGAGAGGGAACAGGCAAGTAGACGTGCAAGTAGGAGGGGTAGTGCAGTGGCATTTGATGCCGATGATGAGTTCTCTCCTGTCACAACGCGGCGAAGTCTGAGTTTTGGACCGGCAACTGGTACGGGAAGTCGACCTACAAGCAGATTTGGGAGTAGGGTGAACAGCAGACGGGGCAGTAAGGCGCAGCTCTTTACGCCAATAGGTGGAGAGCGAGATGGTTACTTCGACCAAGGAGATTATGTCCGCCAGGACTTTGTCACAGAGCCAGACTTCGTGGATGCCGAGGAAGAGGAGGTGTATGAGAATGAGGATGAGGCTAAAAAAGACGACGCTGAAGTCCGAAAACTAGCAAGATCAAGCAATGTGGGTCTTGCTGGATGGGTTGAGAGAATGCTTGGATGGAGTCTATTTGCTGTTGAAGAAGATGGCGAGGAAGAGGAGATCACGGATGAGAAAGCTGAAAACTCAGAAACGTCATCGAGAGCTTCTAGGCGAACGTTGGTAGGCATTGCCGACCCTGTTGCTGGAGAAGTACCACCTCCTTTGAGGGACGGTGATGTTGGAGGTTGGCAGGATGCTGCATGGTTATTGAGCGTTGCAACGAAGGTACTGCTGTAACAGAATGTAATTTCACAATCATGGCTAAACGCCGTCTACAACTCATGAAGCCAGTTTCTAGACTTTGCTTTGACGCAGTCCGTCCTGTCTGAATATGTTTCAAGTCTCTTCTGAGAGTGATCTTTATTTCAACTAGTCGCTGAATGTCGGTATATTCACTCCGAACATCAAAACCGCGCTGTTGTTGTGTTGGGTCCCGAAATTATCACGTTTCAAGGTTGCATCACTGCTAGTCAGCATATAGTTGATAGCAACATCTTACTTTAACAAGTCCTTACTCCAAAAGTCACTACGACTCCTCAAACCCATAGCGTTGGGGTGGCTTCCTATCCCGTGATCGTCCTTCAACTTCTCCGGAACTTCCCTCTTGCAGAATCCTGAGCTCTTTTCGCCCTATTCTTCTTCTCTTAGAGGATGTTTCCTTAACTTCTTCCTCTTCTATCTCTTGCCGTACGTACGGACCTTGACCTTGACCGCCATTCAGAACTTCTGGCTGTAGGATGGGTACGCATCTGGGTTGATATTGCTCCTCATCAAGAGATTCATGGCTATGAGGTTGTGGATCTTGTTCCTGATTTTCGCTTTCTTCTTCGTAGAAACAGTTCCGCACATCAAGACGTGTGATATGACCTCTCCTCGCCCCACCTCTCCTCGCAGAATTATGTTTATGTTGCCTTTTACTCGTTTGAATGGTCATAGTTGGTGCCCTTGGTCGTTCTTCAATGGATGGTAGCAGCGAATCTTCTTTGGGAGGCCAAAATTCACTATGTCTCATCAGCCTTCCAAAATCTCTTGGTTCAAATGCCACCACTCACTCGAAAGCAGCCAGCCAAGCATCGACCTGGTGTTCGTACGGGCCCACAGGATCAGCAAGGAAATAGATTGGTCCAGGCATCCGCGCTCTCCTCGCAGCGCCATGAATAGGATGTTTAAACCACAACCTTACAGTATTCAGGCCCAGCCTCGAGACATCCATCCTCCTCCAACCTAGCACCAAGCCAGCACCCAGACAAGGAAACGCAATACTCGCCGCTCCAACCTTGTATGCCTCCTCCAAACACCTCCTATAGCAATCCACCAACTGCTGCCTCAACAACGGGATCGTCGATCTCGTCCTGCCTCTGTAATTCGGCGCATTGGTATGGATGACATGACAGCAGTTCGCCAGCTCGAAATTTGGAGATACAGCTCCTTCCCCCACAGGCAGTCCGTCAGGGTATTTGGTGCATAGCCATTGTAGCATATCCGGGCCACCTCCTCGTGTAATCTGAAATTTGGCTGCTGGTATATTGGCTGTGTTTAATGTCATGGCTATGTTTGTAGCGTTGACTATGGCGGCAGCTGGGAAGCTGACCATGATAGCTTTGCGGATCTCGTAGCGGCCATCGGGACTGCGGTGGATGAATTCGCCCGCATTGCCTACGAGTGATCTGGGAGACGATGACTCCATATCGTATATTGAAGAGAGAGTAGCACTCGGAGTTTCCGGTAGTTGTACTATGGCAAGAGTGTTTTCGGCCGTGTTTAAATTCGAAAAGGGGCTTCTTTGAGATGTTGTATTGCAGACAAAGAATGCAGGAAGGGTATTTTGCTTTTGGCATCGTAGTGGAAGAAATAATCAGGACTATCCCTTTGTTCCTCGCTGGCAGAGCGTCTTCTTCTGTGATTCATTTTCCTGCACTGGCACTTGTCATTCAGAGATGGAAGGGGCGACTTCAAAGTGTATCACGACGGCAGAGTCAAACTTTGACAATTGCATGCTAACAATGACAAATAATATGTTTGGTGGACTAGAAAAATTCATACGTATCCTGTGTAAACCATTTTCAGTAATCATGAAACTCAGCAAACGCACGATCAACAAACATAGCTCGCCGAATCTAGTGTCCCGACGCCTATTCGAAGGTAATATGGATCTTGCTTAAACATGGAAGTTGCTATTCCAGTCCATGGATTGACAAAGAGAAATAGGGCTTGTGGTATTAAGCATCTTTAAAACCCCCCAAACTCCAAAGCTCGCTTGTATTTAGTGATACCAGAGTGCCCAAACAGAAGTGGGGTTTTAATTGTTAATTTGATGAGGATGGAAGGTTTCCACGACAAGTACCAACCAGCCGTGGAAGCTATAAGCCACCTTCCCCCACCTTTGGTCCAATTCAGACTTTCTTTCCCTCTCTTACACTCTTAGTCAAAGACAATATCAAAACTACCCGTAAGTAAGCGTGGGCTCACCGGGCATTCAACATCTTCGTCTCTATAAAGACTCTCAACCTCGCCAAATATTACCAAACTTCCCAAACTAGCAATCAACAAATACCACCGAGACACGTGATATCAGCTCATCATGGCTACCAAATCCAACATCCTCCTCGTTGGCAGTGGAGGAGTTGGGACGATGGCTGCTTACAATCTCGAAGTCGGAGGATTGGCTTCAGTGACAGCGGTTCTAAGATCGAATTTCAAGGCTGTATCGGAGAATGGGTTCACGATCACTTCGGTTGATCACGGTAATATCAAAGGCTGGAAGCCAACAAACAGTAATCTTTCTCTGCACAAAGTTACTGAGTTGGTGGCTGATACAAGATACCAGTCATAAACTCAGTCCCGATAGCTGGAAAAGATACACTGCCTTTCGATTTCATCGTCGTCACCACGAAAAATGTAGCCGATGTCAAGCCCACGGTAGCAGAGCTCATCGCTCCAGCCGTAACAGAAGGGCACACTACCATTGCTCTGCTACAGAACGGTCTCAATATTGAGAAGCCTATAATTGCTGCATTTCCCAAGAACCCGGTTCTTTCGGGTGTTTCCCTCATTGGAGCTACTGAGACTTCCCATTCTCACGTTTTGCATGACGATCCTGGTAAGTTGAATCTCTCAGACCTTCAAATATGTTATGGACGAAGCTGAATTTATCACAGACGAACTAATCATCAGTCCCTTCCACAACCCCAATATTCCCCAAGAAGTCTCCATTGCAGCAGCCAAGAAATTCACCGAGCTCTACCTCGCCTCCGGAAAAGTAGACTGTGAGTATAACGAGAACGTCGGGTTCGTGAGATGGCGGAAACTTGTGTACAACGCTTGTTACAATTCGGCATGTGCGGTCGTACGTATGGATACGAGTCGGATGCGGATGTATAAGTTCCCGATTGAGGATGTGGTGAGGCCGTTGAGTACGTGACCTTCAGCCCTTGAAATCTCAGTGATCTGGGATCAGGATTGCTTTTTCTTTGTTGATTCTAATCCTGATCCTAAGGCATTGAGATATTTACATACTAAAATCTTGATTAGTGGTGGAGATTATTGCTATTGCGAAGGCGGCGGGTCATGATTTGCCGGAGGGTATAGCGGATAAGATGATTAATGCCGATCCCGAATTTACGTTTTTCAAGCCAAGCATGCAGCAGGACATCGAGAAGGTAAGATCCTTGGGGTTTTAAATAGAGTTTGGGATACCGGCTAATGGGAAACAGGGAAACTTTATCGAGTTTGAAAATATTGTTGGGGAGCCCCTGAGAGAGGCTGAACGGTTGGATGTTGAATCTCCGAATCTGAGGATGATATATGGGCTGTTGAAGATCTTGCAGTAAGACTCATCCCTCCTTATTTGGCTGATATGTACCCTTAAGCGAGCCTGAAAAAGGCTTGAGTCTCTTTAAGCCGCTTCGGTGTAAAGATTTGCTAATAACTGTGTCTTAGATGGAAGAATATGGAGATAAAAGGTCTGGTGAAGTTGCCTGTAAGTCCCGGATCAGCAAGTAGCCTATGAACAATGTGTCAAGAATGTAGTCGTGCAGAGGTGATTAATGCAAATCTCGAATTATGGGCTTTCGGCAGGATGATAGCACCGACTCATAAGCCATCAGTTGTATCGTTCATCTACTTAACATTGAAAATACACCCCTTCTCCTCCTGGGCCGAATTCCGTTTAATTTATAGTGTGAGGCTGCATGATGGATCTCTACTTGAGCGACCTGTGGCCCAGCGTGCCATATATCTCTTGCCTTCAGGAACTTTTCGTACTGTGTGATGTGTCCGTCAGTTAAAACCTTGTATCGGGTGGTATGAAATCTCCATCTCGAGCGATGATTCTCTGCATCTAACTTGCCAGCCCATCTAGCCTTGCCACCCTGGCTGTTCACGAGCACCCCTTTGGCATAAACACTTGAATCACTACTTGATGTAGAGTCATATTGCTCCTTAATCGAATTTTTTGGATTGTCCCTTTGCCGGTGCGTGTCCCGAGATGCTGCACTGGCCGAGCTCAAGGTATTCGACGGCTCCGGTTCCGCTTTGAATCTGCTCATTCCGCTGCTAAAAGATTCCGTAGGAATGCTGCCAAAGTCTGCCATCGTGGATAGTTCATCAGTACCCTCGAATTGAACAGGTTCTTGATAGGATGAAAGGGATGTTATCTCCAGGTGCCGGGTAGTATTCGTCTTTCTGCCCGCTTCCTCCGCTACCAGGTGGGCAACAATTTTCGTTTCTGGCAATACTGTGGTGTCCTCTACGAGCTCGGTTCTTTCTTGCTGGAGATTTACTGATGATGTCTCCGGATGTTGAATAGTACGTGATTCTTCGTCGTCCGTATTTGTGTGTTGAGATTCGCTGGCGAACGAGTCGGATCTAGAAACGACTGCTCCTTCTCCGTCTCTAAGATCATCCTTATTCTCAATTTTAAGGAGACCATGTAGGTTTGGAATAGGCTCTAGCTCCGAAATAGAACTTAGATTCATCGGGAATTCGGGTTCATTGTCCAGTACTGATACACAGCCTTCAGCCCTACTACCCAAGGTCAAGGGTCTGCTTCTGGTCTGACTTAAAGCCAGCACGCAAAAGTCGGTACTGCTTTGGCTAACTCGCTTCGACCTTTGGATCATTTCTTTCCCATGTCCACCCGCCTCATCTTCGGATGACGCCGGTGGTAGATTGTTGGGTCCTGTTTGGGGTGTGTCCAAGGCTCCCCTTTTGCCAAGCTCCAGTGCGTACATCTTGATTGCTTCTTGATGTCTCTTCAAAATCTCGCTACTGAAACCCTCTCCGATCAGCTCTCTGCGGAAGTCCTTCCAGACGGACTTGTCATCCTCCGTGTACGATGTCAAGATAGAGTTTTCTTCGTAACTCCTAGCCTGCGTCGAAGAAATCACCCAGTGCAGGGAATTCTTGATTTCTCGTAGCTCTTCGCCATTCGTCTCCATATACCTGCTGACCTCGCCCAGCTCGCCCATAGCCAACAGATTCAAGAACAACGTAATAGCTTGCGTATACGTCGCCAACTCCGTGCGTATTTCGCCAAGATCCTGCATCTCGCCATTCCCAAAACGGACTTGTTTCCACAACCTCGTCACACTCCGCTTCTCCTCAGACAACGCATTATACTTCTCCAACACGCTCGACAGCACATTCAGCACCCCTCTACAATCCCTCGTTAGCGTACCGAGCTCATGACGTCTGTTGTCCTCGGTGCGATTTAAAATTGAGTCGGGCTTCGAGACTTCGTGCTGTAGTCGCTGGAGTACTACGTGCAAGCTGTTGACTTCGCGGGTGAGGCTGTCGTGGGCTCCGCATGCTTCGCGGGCGTTGTTGACGGTGTGCCGTGCGAGATTCGTTAGGAGGATGAAGTCTCCAATGGAGAAGCCAAACGACATCTTGACCGTGAAGGACGAGGCTGTGAGGCTGGGGACGTGTACATTGCCCCATCGACCTATTGAGCCTGGGAAACACTTGCTTGCGCCGATGTACAAAGGCTTTGACTCAGTGGAGAACAGCGTAAATGTGTAATTAAGTGGCAAGAAGAGGATCAAGAAGAGGATAGCGATGTCAAGGAAGAACTGAGGAGCGACAGCATACATGCAGCGTGGGGAACTTATTTCCGTGGGGTTGGCCACTGCCGCATTGCATATGGTGGCTTGCTAGGCAGACTTCCACTATTGGCAGCTGAGAGCAAACGTACTGCGAGAAGGAAGGACGATAAAAACTGGGGTAAAAGCAGAATGTAACGTATCAAGATGGGTGACGAGGTCCAAAAGTTCTCTTGCAGCTTTGCAACCCAGACATGAGATCCGGATTATACCATTTCCTTAGCCTTACAGCGTCATGAGAGTTTTACATGTTCAAGTCTAATCGATCTGATTATCTGATACATTTAGTAGCCAGGGGAGGCTCTTGAAATGCCAGTGTTCAATTGCCACTGAGCATAATGCATAGTGATACTCCAAAGCACAGTTGCAAACTGTGGAAGGTCTCGCAGTGTAGCTGAGTGCTTGCGTTCCAAGACCAAGGCTGTTTCACAGCCCAGAAGGCTGAATGGCCTGTATCACATACGTTGACGCTTTATATCTCGAAGGGTTTGCACGGAGAATCTTTGCTGATATTCAATTCACCTTTGAAGATGCGCCCATTTCTTATGTACAAAGCAAAACCACCGCTCTACCCCTCTATTGGAAAGTTCGACAAGGATATCTGCCACAAGTTAGCCATTGACCATCAACTCCAGAACCACACAACTCACTGTTCGGGATACGCATTCTCCGCCGTCAAGTTATACTTATCCGCACCAGCCTTCAAGCTCAACCCACTCGGCAAAGGCGGGAGACCATCCTTCCCCAACACAGCCAACGTCGCGCTCTTCCCCTCCTTCTCAAAGAACTTCGCCAGCCCGCCCTCGCCCTCCTCCTTAACCTGCACAAGAGCCTGCGAGCCCGCCTCGCCAATCAACTCCTTCTTCGGGGCGCTCGCGCTGCCCAAGCTCAAGAGTCCGACGACATCGCCCTGCGTGACGAACGATAGCTGCGGGTACGAACGCCGGGAGTCGCGCTTCCAGTACGGGTTTTCCGCGATGTCGCCTGCGGGCAGGGTGACGGGGTCTTCGAAGGAGAAGGGGTCGTTGGATCCTGGAGGTGGGTTGCGGAATTGTTTTAGGGGTACGCCGTTGGAGCGTTCGGGCGACACGGCGAGGGCGCGGCGGATGCGTTCCCAGATTCCGGTGGATTGGACTGTGTATTTCTGGGAGGCTGTTAGCTGGCGTAGAGGGGATGCTTGAGGAGGAAGGGTGAGGAAATGTCAGGGAGTGGGCGAGAGCGAGGGCAAATAGCTTACTTTGTGGACGGGCATCACTCGCTGTGCGGCTTGCGCTGCTTTGGCGACTGTTGTTGAAGACATGGTGAGCTTCTCTTGCGCAACGAGAGGTCAATTGGCTCGTTGGGGGTGAGAAGGCGCTCGAGAGGTTCAATCTGATGATTGTTCGTCGTTGAGGTTTGGGAGCGAGATGGGTTGGTTGCCGATAATTAACCGACGCTATCTTGGCGCTGGGACGGAAATGTGTGATGAGGATTGAGCTTTCTCCTTCTCTCATGATATTTTGGAACCCAATTTCAATTATGACGTTGAAATGTCTTGATCTTGCGGAAGCTTCTCTGAGATTGTTTCAGTACTTCTTCTAAAATTGTAAGAAGAAGTTTGCATTGTGCTGTCTGGACCTCACAGGCAGTAAGTAAGATGACTAGCAAGAAATCAACTACAGAATTGTCTGCTACGCAGGTATCAGAAAATCGCTCATGCTCGTACACGCTTTTTGCCAAGTTCGTTAGTCAATCATTGATTTAGCTATCAAAGAAAGCAGAAGATACGCCTTTCTACCTCGAAAGCAAACCCATCCAGCCACATACCGGCTTTCCCATGCCCCATTTTGAGACCCAGAACACATGAAAATGAGGGCATTCCTTCACGTTCTATTCATATCCTCCATAGGTATCATTCATGCAGCAACTGGCTTAGCCTCGCTACTATCAAGCTTCGCGGCAGTGGCAGCAACTTCATCAGCGGTAGCAGCCTGAGCCTTATCCTCCGCCGTAGCAGCACCATTGACACCATTCGTAGCAACCTCGGGCTTTGGCTCAGCAGTAGCTGGAGCAGCCACTAGAGCGGGAGCCGCATCACCACCCTCAACGAGTTTCTTGACAACCTCAACAGTAGCCGCAGGACCTCCAGCCTCGGACGCCAGGACCTTTCCGGACTTGTCAACCACGAATACACCGCGAGCAGTGCTAGCTGGTGCCTTCTTCAAGCCAATAGCTCCGATGAGGGTGCTGCTGGGATCGCAGAGGAGAGGATATGGTAGGTTCTGCTTGGTCTTGAATGTGGTGTTCGACTTTGGCGAGTCCTTGGAGAGACCGTAGATCGAGAAGCCGGTGGATGTGAGAGGAGCATATTGGTCGCGGAACATGCATGCTTGAGTAGTGCCTGTGGAAAAAAAATTAGTTCGAGTTCATGTGACTATGCGCAATATATTGCTGGTTTATCGTGGTTTGCTTTCGAAAGTGAGATAGTACTTACAGCCTGGGGTGGAAGCTTTGGGATAAGTGAACAGAACAACACCGCCCTTGCTCTCCTCAACGAGCTGCTTGAGAGTAGTCTTCACGCCATCGTTGGTCTCAATCTCGCCGCCAAATCCTTCGAGGTTGATGGTTTCACCGACCGCGACCTTCGAAGCGCTTGTAGCACCGTTCGTCTTGGTCGTCTTTGGGCTCACGGCTTCCTTGACTTTCGCGATGGCCTTTGCGACAGGACCCTTCTTCTTTGCGGGAGGAGCTGCAACGGGTTCCGAAGCAGGCGCCTTGCGTTTTCTCAACTCGGGAGGCATCTTGCGCGGTGGTGAGGGTGCTTGCGACGAGGGAGTGGTGGTTGTGGAATTGAGGGTTGTGATTGGCGCAAGAGACTGGTCGTCAGGTTTAGAGTGGGGGTGAGTGGGTTGATATCGAGTTGAGGCGCGTTCTCGCTATGCGACGGGAGTTGATGGATGCGCGGAAGTCCAGGAGACTTTGGATTTGGTAGAGGGGAAGAAAGGAGGAGGAGGAGGAGGAGGAAAAGGAAGAAGACAAGGTGAGGTGATGGAGGGAGGTTGGATTATAAGCTGAGCAATCTCCTCATACCCAAAGCTACGCAGGACAGGACAGGACAGGACAGGACTAGGTCAGGGGAGGGAATAGATGGATGGATGGATGGTTGGGGGGGAGCAGACTGCAGAGCAGAGCACAGTAGAGCAGAGCAGAGGACCACACCCGGGCAGCACTATTATACTATACGGTAATGGAATCGGCTTGTTGCCGCTCTGCGACATGAGTGAACCGCCTGGCCACGCCAGGGAAAGCTGCTGTCTGATGGCTGCTGGCTGCACCGCAAGTTAGTTACTGCCTCACTCCCTCTAGCAAGCCTTCGCCTCCCTCCAGCCCGCCGGCCAGCCAGCCAGCCACCCACTCACCCATCAATCAGCAAATAGCAGGTTTGTGCACCCGAAACACCCCTGGAGCAAGCAATCAAGAAGCTGGGGAACTTATGGGGCGCGAGGCAATTAATAGATGCGCACCCATGATTGGTTCTGCCACCGCCCTGTGCCCTCGATCAAGAACCGCATGATGGGGCTTTCATGGCTCATCGAGTTTCGAGTTGGGCATCCATGGAGAGGAGGAGGAAAACCAAGCCATATGTATAAATAGTGGCCACAACACCATCCCCCGGCGCTTTTGCTCCGTGTCAGATTGGCTTGGATATGTGAATCAACTGACTGTTCTGCCCAATACGAGATGCAGATCCCTTCCTTGTTTTGAAGATACGGAGAGCCTGCTTCTGACTCCTCCCAAAAAGAATATGTTCAGGGGGCCGAAAGCAAACACGCCAAGTCACGTGATACTCTGCAAAGTGATGCTTCTTGGGCCTGAAGGCTATCATGTTGAGAGAATAAGTGAAGACACTATGCTCATTGCCATTTCATATCAGGGCAGCTTTTCAAGAAGCACTGGTGAAATCAGCGAGGCTGTATCCAAGAAAATCGGGAGCTTTGACGTCCGTCCCGAGCCGCGAGTTAAGCGAGTTCAGGGGCTAAAGCTAAGGCCGAAGAGCAGTCAACGCTCCCATCGACCAACGGCAGCAATCGAAAGGCGGATGGGAAACTAATCTCTGATGAAGCAAGGAGGCAGATTTAATAATGATGTATAAAGCAAGGCCAAAGGAATGACTGCAGCTTTGCTTTCCACAAAGTTTGACCATTGCGAGTTGTTTATTTGCTCTTTTCTACGATTCCTGATGATGTAAGCCCTCCTCCCAAGCAGCATTTGGCGTTCTGGCCACCACTGAAGTTTTGGGGACGTTTGGGTAGGAGTACTTATCTTGACATTCTTTTGATCTCCTTTGTGTTCTTATACCATGCTGTGAAATTCGTATTCAGCTTGTTTACACTGTCTTGAGTTTGCTCGGTTTCTTAATGTGCGTGCATGCATCTAGGCATGTATGAGAAGAAAGAGGAATATGAGCCTTCATCAGGGCGTCAATACGGCTTTCCTCCTTCAAATTCAACAATTATATGGGTATTTCAAAGGGCTGATTCTCGCAACGAGCCACTATTTCGTCTCTATCTGCAATATTGATCACCTAGATTGCATATTCACCCTCCTCAACCGATAGTAGCTGATAACAGCTCCAATTCACCATTCACCCCAACAGACTTACAAATGCCAATTTCGTATGTCGTAAAGCGATGGAACTGGAGCCAAACAGCGACTACAATCCTATCTCTAGGTCCAAAGACGGCCATGCTGTCGATACGCTAAGGATCACAAGCGAATCTCTCCCCTGCCAGAAGATCTCCTCGAGAACACGGACAGGGTCTCCTTCCTCTACACAAAAACCTCCTCTTTTAAGCACTCAAGTGGGTTGGGATCCGACTGCAGTTACTTAGTTCTCGAGGTCTTACAAACTTAGATGGACGTCGGCTCATTCTGAGTTGGCTTGTATGCAGCAGACGAGAGGCTAATAATACGCAGCAGTTTCTTCCAATACAATGATGTTGGCAACTTCTTGTCTTACTCATACATTATGTGATTGTTCTGTCTCTCTCTCTCTCGCTCTCTATCTCTCTCTCTCTCGCTCTCTGTCTCTCTCTCTCTCTCTCTCTCTCTCTCTCTCTCTCGCTCTCTATCTCTCTCTCTCTCGCTCTCTGTCTCTCTCTCTCTCTCTCCCTCTCTCTCTCTCTCTCTCTCTCTCTCTCTCTCTCTCTCTCTCTCTCTCTCTCGCTCTCTATCTCTCTCTCTCTCTCTCTTCATCTTTGAATATCGAGGTCTGCTGAGTACTTGAACCGGCACCTTTGGCTCGACTGCTCTTGAACTCGTCTTATGCTCCCAACCAAGCAGACAAATAAACGTATGCTTCGTCTTTTGTGTTGAGAATGTGAATGTACTGTAAAATAACCGGGTATCAATAACTAAACACAACAACACCAGTGTGAACTCGTCCATACCAATTCAAGGCTTTCCTTTCTCACTTTTCCCCTTCCCATCTCCTAGCTTCCTGGCAGCCAGTTTTGCGTCACATCTCTGAACAAATCTAGGTCAGCACTATCCCTCTCGAATTATTACATAAACACTTCTAACTTTTCCATGCCTTTCCATACATCAAATCAAAGCTATCAAAATCATCAAGACCAGAAAAGTCGAAAACATTATGAGAAGAGAAGTCTCTTATATGAACGAAACCAACCCACCTCCAAATACCCCTCCAACGTCTTCCTAAACTCAGCAATAAGCCCCTCGGCCTTCAAGGCCTCCACAGTGACCCTTCTCGCCTCCTCATACCGCCTATAAAAATATAGCTCCTCCACGGCGTGAAGGATCGTTTGCGATACTGGCTTTGACGGATTGGAAATGGGCACGGTGATAGTTTTGTAGATCTGTAGGTATTAGTCAGTGAAACTCTCACCTCAGCTCAATCTCATTTCATGTATAATGCATACATATGTCTTGCGTGAGAGAAAACGAAGGTATTATTTAAGCATGAGCGAAATTTGGGGAGAAGTTTCCCAGACGGACGTGCATACCTCACCCCTCTCAACCTTCGGCCTCCACTCCCTCGCCTGCCTCTGAAAATCTTCTTCGGACTGGTAATCGCGTGGGACTTTCTTCTCCTGCTCAGCGGCTGCTTTCTCGTCTTCAGAGTCAAATTCGATATTGAAGAGGCCGCCATTCTCGTCATCTTCATCCATTTTTGCTTACGCACTTTGAGACCTCAAGAGTGTTTTACCCCCTGATGGTCTCTCGGATCTTGAAGATTTTACTGAAAAGAAGAGGGTATAATGGTATACAATCTCTGATGCTCTTATGGGAACAGTAAGAGGAGGACTTGATTGGGTAATTGGAAGATGGGGAAGAGGAAGAGAAATTTCTTATCGATAAGAGAGAGCTACATGACCCCGCCATTATACCCCACTTGAGCTTCATGTTCCAACCTCACATCACTTCGTCCTATCTTCAAGCGTCACTCTCCTCTGCTTTCACTCTTCTCAAATCAATCTACCCAGTCGCCAATTCTATGCCCCTTCTAACATGGAGGACCAAGTAAACCGTCTCGTCCAAAAGACATGGAGTACGTCTCACCCCTCTTCTTTTCTAACCTCGATTTCGACCTGGGTGCCCCTCTATTCGAAATCGGAACCTAGAAGTCAACAAACAACTAACAGTCAGAATAGCAAAATACAAAACCCTCCCACCAAACGAGAGACTCCTAATTGCCATCTCAGGAATCCCCGGATCCGGTAAATCCCCATCGTCCCCAACCACTCCCCAAAAACACAACCTCTCTGACAAAACCCCAGGTAAAACAACCCTCGCAACAACAGTAACCACCCGTCTCAACACCCTCTCCTCCAGCACCTCTTCTATTCCAAATCCCGCATCAATAGCAACTTACATCCCCATGGACGGCTACCACTTCCCCCTTTCTTACCTCCACTCCCTCCCCGACCCGACCCACGCCCTCGCCCGCCGCGGCGCGCCCTTCACCTTCGACTCCTCCTCCTACCTCTCCCTTATAAAGGCCCTCCGACCGCCCATAACCCCCAGCACACCAACAATCCACGCCCCCTCCTTCTCACACACGACGAAAGACCCCATCATGGACGCGATCCCCATCCCAGCCTCATCTCGGATCCTGATCTTCGAAGGCAATTATCTGAGTCTGGATGAGGGCGATTGGAGAGAGGCGGCGGGATTGATGGACGAGCATTGGTTTGTGGAGGTCGAGGAGGAAGTGGCGGGGAGGAGGTTGGTGCAGAGGCATGTTAAGAGTGGGGTTGCGGAGGATGAAGAGGGGGCGTGGAGGAGGGCGAGGGAGAATGATTTGCCGAATGGGAGGGAGATCGTGGAGGGGAGGAGAAAGGGGATTGATGAGGTTCTTATTAGTAGGGAGGATGAGAGTTGGAGGGCTGTAGGGGAGGAGTGAGTGTTTTAAACCGAAGTGTTTAGGGACGGAATAGAGCTGACTTCCGGCGAGGTAGGCTGAAGTATGGAATTCTGAATGTACTTGATGTACATGAGGAAATCAAGAATCGATTTCCGAGTCCTATTAAGTATAATAAAGACCCCAAGCAGACACTACGCCCCCACAACAACCTCTACTACTACTAGTCGAGGCAAAAAATAATCATCGCTCAAACTCTTTGGTAACCCTCAAACCCACTCAATCTCTCCGGGACGAGCTTCATCTCATGCTCTTTGGCTGGGAGGCTTTGTGAGCCCGTCATCAATTGTCGATCACCATCGCCCTGCTCGGAGTCTTGTTCCTCATATGGATCACAGAAAAGGCCACAAGATTCACCCTCTGAACTAATATCCGGTGGTGCGAAATCAACATCAATCCCAGAGTCTCTTCTGGGATCTTCGTCTTGGGCAGAAGCCCTCTCTGCTGCAAAACTTGCTTCGTCATCCCCTTCGTAGTCCATCTCCTCTTCATCAAGAAACAGGCGTGTCAGTCCCAGGCTACTGATGCTTGATTCACCTCTATTTCTTCTTAGTGGCGTATCCGCTCTGCTGTTCTGCGTTGACATCCTGGCAGTCATCAGCATAATTTCATTAGAAAAGGGAAACGGCATGTTGATGCAATATTACGCCACTTACTCTGCGCTTTGAATAACTAGATCCTGCCAAACTTCTTGATTGTAGTTGTCGAGCTCTCGATAATTCTCACCACCAGTATCGAGACCATCAGATGATCTGAACAGGGCATCACCTCCCACCCTGAGCAAAGGCCCAGTCAGAAGAACGTGAACACGGTGAACAACCGCAACCTGGTAGGTGAAACATCGGTCGAAGAAGTCGATCACGTCTTGCTTCAAATGTCTCTGCATTGCCGTCGAAGAGCTTGCCGTCTTCTGAGCAATGTATGGGTGGGCTTTGAGGGCATAGTAGGCGTTCTCCCTCTCTGTACGGAGCGCAGGTACGACAATCCATATTGTAGGTGTAACCTAGGAACGTCAGTCTTCATAGGACGCTGGGAAAAGCTACACAGCTCACATTGTAGGGTAGAGCATCGAGACCCTCCGTGATTTTCATCAAGTAGAAGAGATTGGCATTGTATTTCTTTTCTAGGTCTGGGTTTAGAACTTCGGCATCTCCAAAGCCACTCTTCATGCGACGGACAAGCTCGCTAGCTATGTCCTTGGAGCAAGGCGTCAATGCAGGTGTCTGCAAGATTTAAGGTTTAGTATCACAGATAAAGAAGCAGATATTCCAGTACCTTTGCTTGCTCAGGGATCTTGGGCGTTGCGACTTCTGAAGCATTTTTCCTCTTCGTTGTTGCGAGAAAATGCTCAACTAGCTGGCCCATCTTATCACTGGATTTTGCAAGCTCAGCAAGTACCTTGTTAGCCTCTTTCCAATTAGCAAGAAGACTCTTCAGGTTCTCGGATGTTTTTTCTAGTATGAGTAGCTCCATGTTGGCATCATCGTTGAACACACTACTTGTACTTGTCGAATCATCAATGTCCTCGTCATCTTTATCACTCTGAAGAGATGTGTATAGAGGTCGAAGTCCAACAACAGGAGTACGCGGACAACATTCCACAGGATCTGACTTGGATCGTTTCTAAAGTAGCCAAACATTAGAATTCCAAATTCGGACAGGATCTGTGGAACATACGGCTCTCGACACTTCAATCGACTCATCAATCTTTCTCTTAGCAGGAGACAATGACCGTGTTCGGGTCGGTTTCGATTCAGTATCAAGGAAATCTACCAGATCGCTCTGCTGATCCAATCAGCATCGAGAATTCCACATGCCTGTTGGATGCATCGGAACCCACATATGATGGCTTTGCGTCTTTTGCTGTTGTAGCCGAGTCTGTGGAAGAGTCTGAGCGGGATTTCTTCCCCTCTCTGTATTCAGCCAAGAGCGGTTCCATTTCATCTATCTTGAGCCTGCAAGATTCAACAGGCGAGTCGCGGCTGATTCGTGAGGAGGCCCTAGATCGCATAGTATGTCAGTCCTGCATATAAGGATTTCCGTTCGATATTTGAGTAGTGCGGACTTACATTTTAGATTAAGCAAGTGGTAGTGGTGGTACTGATAGACAGCGATTGGATTGGGATTGATAGAAGTGAGGGCTTGGTAAAAAGAGAATGGATGTCTGATGTGCTTACAAAAATGATGCTTGATGATGCAGAAGTGATTTGCTGCAAGTGGGAGAGAAGAAGAAAGGATACCTGTTGTGAAAAGCTGCAGGAAAGGAAGGAACCATCAGCAATTCCAGCCATCACAATGTCGATCGTACCTACCAGATTAAGCACCAACAAATAATATATGAGACGCTTGCAGAGTCCCTATTATACAGAACTTTATACATTTAAGTCAATAATTGTGCCTTTACTCGATCCGCATCTCGAAGAAGCCGTAATAAGTCCGAGACCAGGTAGAGACTGCCAGCCACGATAACAGGCCCAGCTGTAGCTACTGTAGCAGCCCATCGCAATGCTGCCGGTAAGTCTTCCCCAGCATCATACATCCGAGCAGAATCCACTCCCTGTTTAGATACAGCCTCGATTATTTCATGAGTGGGCATTGCCTGAACCCAAGGCATTCCATCGACTGGGCTGAACTGGACAGCTGCCACACAATCTCCTTCTTTCAACAGTGGCTTCAAAATACCTTCCAGTTCCTTCCCTTGAGATGCTGCAAGGACCCACGTCACTTTCTGGTTCTTGTCGGTTCTAAGTCTCCCATCAACGTAGGCACCGAGGACTTCGGCTGATTGGACATTGTGAGCACCGTCGAGCAGAGTGATCCCAGTCCGTCCTGTGAGACTGCTGATGTCCAGGGCTTGCAAACGCCCTGGCCAATTTATCTTTTGAATGGCAGGTAGAAGCCGGTGTAAAGGAGACTCAAGCTTGGTGTATGCCAGGTGGAAAGCGGTATATGCGCAAGCAAGGTTTTGCCATTGGTGAGGCTCAAAGCCATCTTGAGACAGCTCATCTAGGAACGAGGATTCAGTGGAGCTGAGTACCACGTCAGTTCCGATTTCTGTTGCGTAATCCTGCACGACTCTCTGGACAGAAGGGGAATTCGAGCTGTCCATAACACACGGAACTCCTGGTCGCATAATGCCAGCCTTCTCTCGAGCAATCTCTTCAATAGTGTTTCCGAGGAACGATTGATGATCTAGACCAATCTTCGATATGATAGTCACAGCCTTCTTTTCCATCGCATTCGTAGCGTCTAGTCGTCCACCGAGACCAACTTCTATTACACCCATCTCAATCTTTTCTTTCGCAAAGACTTCGAAAGCTGTGGCTGTGAGAAGCTCAAATTCCGAAGCTCCAATCTTCTCCGTTTGATTTCTTTTCAAAACCAGATTCTCTGCCTCTCTGAATACCGATTCTCTGACCGTCTTGTCGTTGACAGCAATGCAGTCCCAGCGGTCGATCAGATGAGGAGACGTGAATCGACCACAGCGAACACCACTACCATGGAGCATTGCCGACAGGTAGGCACATATTGATCCTTTGCCATTTGTCCCAGCGACATGGATAGCCTTCCATGGTTGAGGAGTGTGTCTGAGTAGACTGCTTATCCGGGCTAACCCTAGTTCTATCATCTTGGTGGATGTAGCTCTTTGATGCGCTGTGACTGAGATTTCTGGCGGGTGTTGACTTTGTAGATCAAAGGCGTTGCCTTAAGGATCCCAGAGCATTCAAGATTGAAGATTCTGGGCCAGTGTTTCCGTTTCCCAGTACGACTTGGCGGATGAGAAAGCCGCTCCTAGTCCTTCTCTGAACTCGAGTCTCAGACTCTTTTTGATTTGAAGTCGAGTGCTTCAATGTGTATGAGTTGTAGCACCTCTCTGCTTCCCTGTTCCTACTCCTCCTAATAACAATCAAGGAGAGGAAAAGGCGTTTTCTCTAGCATCAAAGATAACCACCACTGACATCCTCTTGGCCGCATATAGGATGGCTTGGCAAGTTCATATGAGAGGTTTAGGATGGCTAAGACATGGAATTCAGGTGGCTCTACAGAATCCAGGGGTCGTCAAGCTGTTTGTCACCTTCATACCCAAGTCTTTGGATGTGTAGTGATCTTGGCCAAAGAGGGCTGTTGAAGGGTCATATGTGGTAGTGAGTCAGGTCTTGTTGTAGGATGAAGTTGTTCTCAGCCTCTTGATTATTTTGGATACCCCCCTGTCCTGTCCTGCGCTGCCCCCTGACCCCCACGCTTGTTTGCTCCACACAAATGAAAATGACTTGCAGGCCGGCCCAAGAAGTGATCCAAAAAGGCACGCTAACAAACTCGCCTGCCTTTCCCCTTCTCGCCCTTCCCTCCTTCGGTTCGTGAGCGGCGCCATCGCCTTCGCCTCGCCTTCATCAACAACCAGAATACCGTCGCTGCCATCACCGCCAGAACCAAAACCATCGAATTCTCCATCAGCATCCGCATAATCGCTGTCGCCAACACTCCTTTACCCCTACACACGACTTTTTCCATCTTCCTGCGCCCTCAATCCGCGAAAATGGGTCTGCCGTACGTTCATCAGCCTCCCCCCGTCTCGCATGCGCTGCTAACCAGTTCACAGTTTATTTATCACGCCAGTGGAGCCTGCGGTCGCGTCCAAGGCAGCGGAAAAGATCGCAGCAGGACCACGATCGTCCATTCGAAGACAGCGAACACTACGAGGACCTCATGCGCGTCTGACCGCCGAGGTGCGTAGGCGCAGAATATTGGGTTTGATGCCCGAGGCTGAGCCAGAAGAATTCGAGGTGTCGGAAGGCCAACAAGGCAATATGCTAGCCCAGGTCGAATTGCCTTCGCCGGCGGCTCTGCAGATGCGGGCATTTCGCATGGTTGAACAAGAGCGAATGAGAATGCGCGACCCCCTCAGCTTCGAAAGACAACATCCATCAAATCCGGACGTCGATGGGCCCTTAATGCCACCAGTTCCCGAGTCGAGAGACTACTCAGTTGCCGAAGAACGCCATAGGGAAATCTACAGATTGCGACAAGTCAGGCAAGATCTACGAAGAATGGCCCGGAGACATCCTGCGCCTACCCCGCCGTATACCGATAGCGATTTGGCATTCTTAGCACGGACAGACTCTCCGCGACTTTCTTCCTCCTTGACACCAGTACTTTCACCATCCCATCAACCCTCAACCAATGACATGGACTCACCACCGCGCCGTCCCCTTGAGGAAGCCGACTTCAGTTTCACTGCGAGAGTGCACCCATATACAGACGTAAGTTCATACCTGGCTTCCTTGACTTGCTTTGACAGTTATTTTTGAAAGAAGTTTAAAACTCCTATCTCGTTACTGGCAATAGTGTATTTTCGAAAACATACTGACTTGTCAATTAGTCGATAGGAAGACCAACACTGTCGGAAAGAGCCCAGGCATTGAATCGAACAGCAAGTAATATTGAGAGATCGCGGCGGCTGATTCGTCAAGTTCGTCAAGTTCGTCTAGATGGGCTTGGGGACCGAGACAGAAGTCTAAGTCCTGATGGAGGTGCTGCCTGGGAAACTCTTCTTACAAGTATCACACCGGACCCACAGCCACCAAGTGCTGGATCTTCATTTGCTTCTACATCTGCCGCTGCAGCCGCTGCGTCGTCTTCCTCGGGATCAGGGCAGTCATCCGCTTCAGCGTCCGCCTCGGCCAGCACCTCAATGACAAGCCTTGATCGGAATGGGGAGCATGAATGTGATGTATCAGATTCCGGGTCGAATACCGAGGATGAGGAGGAAGACATTTATGAACTTCAAGAAATCAGCGGGAGCAGAGGTAGAGGAGATCGCTTCTGGAGGACTTACGCAGATGTCGTTACGGCAAGAGCAGATAGGGCTGCAAGACAAGATGGCGACCTTGGAGGAATGCATCGAATTATTTCACGCCTGGCGCGAAGAGACGAAATCCCCCAATCCTGGTGGGCGTCAGCGGGACTGAGCCGGAACCTTCGTCAGGAGCCTTCGAACTGAACAGCAGAGACCGAATGGGGGATCTCATTCTACAAAATTTCTTGCGAACATGCCGCATTTTCAAATGTGTATGATACCACTTGTTGTTGTACCATAGCTTGTTTCTACTATTTTCAAAAGCTCTTAGAGCCATTTTCCTAGGGATTTTGAGCATTACTGGCGTTCAAAGGCTGGAATCACGGATAGGATTCATGGCTGGAGTTTATAGGTGGGGGATCGTTCTGATCACGGATGGCTAACGATTGTGTCTCTACGACGATCACTTTCAGAAGATCGCATTGTCTTTGACGAGAAATGGAATCTGCTTTTATTATGGATACTTGATCAACCCGATTTGCTGTGATCTGAACTCGAACCTGCATATCAGGGCGCGAATAAAGCTGACAGGGACCCGCATTATATGTATGGTTGACGTACAGGATAACCGCCACCAGTGACCAGACTTCATCAGACTTCTGAGAGAACAATAGTTTTGTTGATTGGTTACAAAGAAGGCAGAGCGCATGGCCCGATGCAGACGCCAGAAGCAGAAAAAGAAACACGTATTCCGAGGCGGGCCTGAGCAAATCCAATGCAGTGGCTCGTTGGGAGTCGCGATCCAGATCCTAGACTTTCAGCCTTACGCGCATCCTAGCAGCGGCTTGTTTGTCATTTTGAACATTGCCAATTTCGCTCCATGAATTGTGAACACTGCATTATTGCACTACACTGCACTAATAATAAGCCTCCCTTTCCAGACAGACATTTGACACGGCAGCACTGCGGCAGAGAATGTGGCATTTGCGCCGCCGATATAGAACTCACCGTCTGCCCATCAACAACGTCCGTCCATTGTTGACTGTGAATTCCGCCGTCCGCTCGCCAGCTTCCGCAGACCAGACCGGGATCCGCCATATACACAAGACAACCTAGGCAATAACCCTCCTTCGAACCCCGCGATATTCCGCGATTCGAAACGGGGACCTGGTCCACAACGTGAGCATCGATGTCTGGGATGAGATCCTCTATCTGCCAGAGCATTCGACCTCCTCTCTCCCTCCGTTGAAACCCATTCCTGGGCCTCGACATCGGCCATGGGCGCCCATCCTCCATCTTCGTCAGATCGGCAGGCAAATGGCAGATCAGGGGCTGGTAATGGGCATGGCAAAGCAGAGAGGACACCAGGCACACCGAGAAAAGATGGCGGAGCGGGAAAAGACAAGGCGGTTCAAGATCCAGGGCTGAAGGACTATGTAGGTCACGATTGTGGTAGTAGGACAGGACAACTGCTTATACTAGGGACAGCGTCTAGGAGAGTGTTTAGGCAAGGGAGCTTTTGGATCTGTCTACAAGGCATTCAATTGGGGAACTGGGGAAGCTGTGGCAGTCAAGCAGATCAAGCTCGGAGACCTACCGAAGAGCGAACTGCGGATGATCGAGGTAGGAAAATCCGAGTTGTGGGAGTACATGGGGTCTGACATGTGTTTCTAGGCCGAAATCGACCTCCTAAAAAACCTGCATGTAAGTGATGATAGTCTCGATGGACTAAGCTGGACGGAACACTGACCTGCATTAGCATGACAATATCGTCAAGTATTTAGGTTTCGTCAAGTCGACCGACTGTCTGAACATCATATTGGAGTAAGCCTTGGCGGAACATCTTCTTCTGACCTCTTACTAACAGGAGCATAGGTACTGCGAAAATGGATCTTTACATTCGATATGTAAGAGCTATGGCAAATTTCCCGAGAACCTCGTTGGAGTCTACATGGGCCAAATACTCCTCGGACTTCAGTACCTCCATGACCAAGGTGTTATACATCGAGACATAAAAGGAGCCAATATTCTTACAACCAAGGATGGAAAGGTCAAGCTTGCGGATTTTGGAGTTTCAACAAGTACACTCGCTGGCGCAGACAAGGAAGCACAAGTAGTTGGAACCCCATATTGGATGGCCCCGGAGATCATTCAGCTATCCGGCGCAACACCTGCGTCTGATATATGGAGTTTGGGCTGCACGGTCATTGAGCTTCTGGAGGGCAAGCCCCCGTATCACAAGTTGGCTCCCATGCCAGCTCTTTTCGCCATCGTCAATGATGACCACCCACCATTGCCGGAGGGAGTCTCCCCAGTAAGTCAAGGCCTGGTCGCTATAGCCCCCATCTAGTACTAATTTCTGAAGGCCGCTCGAGATTTTCTTATGCAATGTTTCCAAAAAGATCCCAACTTGAGAGTATCAGCCAGGAAACTCCTCAAGCATGCCTGGATCGTAGGTTCTCGGCGAACAGATGCTCCCGTGGCTAAACCACCCGCCAACTTTAGCGAAGCTGTTGAAGAGGTCAAGCAATGGAATGAAGCCTTAAAATCGCCAACCGGCCCAGGCTCTTTTCGTGCATCAACCAGGTCGACCGTTGCAAGCCCTTTGCCCGCGAGACGAGACCCTCCTTTACGGAATATCCATAATGACCAACAGGTTGCTGGGTTAATTACTCCTGCAAAAGGCCCACTTTCATTAGCTAAGCCAAAAACTCAAGCGGAGGCATTCCGGTCACCAGAGACTACAGGTATGTGAACTCAAAAAACTCTGAATATTTCAGGAATGCTTTTAGATGTGGACGTTAACACTAGATCTAGAGGACGACAATTGGGACGATGATTTCGCAACCTCGATATCACCGAGTGCGCTTCATCTGCCTCAGTTCAAGCCACACGATAACTTTGGTGGGATGTTTTCTTCTGATCGCCTCAAAGCTTTTGCGTCATTCGACATAACCAATGATGAAAATGATAATTGGGACAATAATTTTGAGGGTGACCTGATCACTATCAAGGGGCCTAGAAAGGTGATCGAGCCGGATAGCCATGAGCTTGAAACAATCCGGCCATACCGGATCAAACCCATTGTCGTCACACAAGATATCAAGCCTGCAGTTGCACTGAAACCTCAGTCGAGAAAGCCATCCAGGAGTGAACCCCCTCGGCCAAAGTCACCTGTGAAAGCTCAAGCAGAATATAAATTTGCTCTCCCAGAAAGGCCGGCAACGATGTACCGAGAACAATCTGTTGAGGACTATTCAGACCTGTTTATAGATAATGATAGTGTCTTTGATCGGAGACTAAGTATTATCAAGGTAAGATTGAGATTTGATGCGGAAGTTCTTTCACTGACAAAAACCCCAAGGACGATGCTCTGTCGCCGAAGCTTTTCCACCCATCAGATCTTACAAGCCTTCCCCGCTCCGCTCAGTCCCCTGTCACTAATATCAACGGAAGTATTCGAAGGAAAGCTGCTCCTCGAGCCGCAGAGCAAGCGATGCGACGGACTAGATCTTCGGTCGAGATACAGCGGTACGCAGAAGATGAAGATGATGAAGATTTCTCCGACATATTTGGCAAGGAGGGCGCTATTGTCGAGAAAGACGAGAGTGATAGAGGTTCGGAAGATGGTGTCGGAGCACTGATGTTGCACTCGAAACTTTCCAATAACTCCTGGCTTGGTGATGAGGACGACGAGGATGATCCATTTGCATCACTTGAGCAGGGCTTTGACGAGATGGATCTGCAAGCGAACATTGCTCGAGATAAGCATGCAAGGCTATGCACTTTGGTCGAGGGCCTGGTGAGCTCTCTGAAGGTGACTGAAGAACATGATACCATTTCAGATGTATCTGAGCAACTTGTAAGTTCTGATTGTTGGGACTGACGAATCGGATCTGACTGTCCCTAGCTCGATGTTTTGTACGAATCGGACGATGCAAAGGCCATGATAATCAGCGCCCATGGCATGCTTCCTATTCTGGAAATTCTTGAGCCCTGTACCGTCAAGAGCCGCCAAAGCATGATACTGCGGCTGCTTAAGGTGGTCAACACAGTATGAGATTCCCTGGTCATAATCGTGGAAAATGCTAACCTGCGCCAGATCATCTTGAACGATGTGGAAATACAAGAAAATCTTTGTTTCGTTGGTGGGATTCCGATCATCACAAAATTCGCCGCCAGACAATATTCGAATGAGATCCGACTTGAAGCAGCTGCATTTGTACGGCAGATGTACCAAACCTCGACGCTGACTTTGCAGATGTTCGTTAGCGCTGGTGGTCTCAATGTCCTCGTCGAGTTCTTGGATGAGGACTACGATGAAGCGAGAGACCTGGTACTGATTGGCGTGAATGGAATTTGGAATGTCTTCGAGCTCCAGGTATGTTGAAGTTTTCGCGTTCCGTTTACTACAAACGGAGACTAAGAAGAACAGGGCCCGACTCCCAAGAATGACTTCTGTCGAATCTTTTCGAGAAGTAAGATCCTGTCCCCCCTGGCGCTGGTCCTGGACCGTGTCCTTGATGAGGATGACGAGCTTTCCGAACTTGTCGAGGGGCGTATCGTGAACATATTTTACCTCTTTTCCCAAGCAGAGAATTATGTCAAGGAAGTTGTGGCAGATCGTGTTGTCCTCAAACGTATGGCATTTTCTCCTGCTTCAACGAGTATTGCTGACCAAATTCAGGCGTTTTAAAAGACCTTCGAAGGATGACTCCTGTTCACCAGATCACCATGCTCAAGTTCATTAAGAATTTGTCTATGTTGTCAACCACACTCGATAGTCTGCATTCAGCAAATGCTATTGAGTTGTTGATTGATCTTCTAAATTCGAGCATGAAAAAAGACACAGCACATTTCCGAGAGATCTCAAATCAGGTCTTGAATACAATGTACAACCTGTGTCGACTCAGCAAGGTACGACAAGAGGATGCAGCGATCAACAACATAATCCCACTGCTGCTCAAGATCATGAAGACCAAGAGACCACCGAAGGAATTCGCACTTCCCATTTTGTGCGACATGGCCCATTCCGGAAAGGTGGGAAGAAAGTATTTGTGGCAGAATAAGGGGCTGCAATTCTACGTTTCCTTATTGGAGGATCAATACTGGCAGGTCACTGCTTTGGATGCCATATTCATATGGTAAGTTGCTACTTCCCTTGCAAGAGACCATTCCTTAATCAATCACAGGCTCCAAGAAGAGACCGCCAAAGTGGAGAAATGCTTGCTCGAAGGCAACTTCACCGAAGCGATAGTTCAGTGCTTCAACGCTCCGAGGGCCAGTGCTTTTGACTATAACCTTCTCGAGCCCTTGCAAAAGTTGCTGCGACTTAGCTCGCCCGTCGCAGCTTCACTTGCTCGAACTGATGTGTTCTCCGGTATTCTCCAGAAGCTCAACCACAAGAAGGCAGTTGTGCGTTTGAATCTGCTGCGTATCGTTCGCAGTATATGTGATCCGAGCGATGAGCAAGCTGAGAATGTCCAAAGCCACGGCTTATTCGAGGCCATCCAGCGTTTAGCAGAAAACGACAACGCTGTCCTGGTACGAAATATGGCAAGCGAGCTTGTAAAAGCCAACTTGGACAAAGACTCAGAGAGTGGAAGTGGAGGTCGACCAAGAACCGGTCAAATAAAGCGGACTTTCACTCCTCCGTCACTTTACCACAGTCAATCAACACCAATCACACCAACCCATGTGAGCCGCGCATCACAGCCATCTTTCGTAGAAGCAAGCGTCACTCCACGTCGCATCGCTGTACCGTCCGGTAGCAGTGAATCGATACTCTACCGGCCTGCAAGCAGAGACGGTCCAAAGATGGTTCGTCGAACCAGCGCGGAGATTGCAAGCAGCTCTTCTATGAGCAAGAGCAGACTACCTCGCACATCTATGCTACGGGGATCAAGATCCTCACTAGCCACAATGTCTGTTGGAGACGACTCTGGGTCAGCACCCACATCTAGTAGGAGAGAAAACGGTATCCGCATTACGAGAGAACAATCCCGCTCTGGGGCATCACCTGCAACGAGTGGCACAGCGCCGCAATTACACTCGAAACGAAGAACACGGCAGCCGAGTGGGGACATCAAATGGTCATGAAGCATACAATACATACCGAATGACCAAACGAGTCATGAGATGAGATGAGATTATAGAGATATGATGGCAGGAATGGATGGGTAGAGGAATATTAGCGGAAAACACGTGCATTGGGCGGAGTACAAAGCGGCCTGACTGCTTGGGTTTTGATGCGTCTTCTTTTTTTCTGTGGGGGAAGCATAGTTTGCGGGATGGGAAACTCTTTCCTTGATTTGTGCTGGTAGTTCTGGTGTATGGGTGGGCAAACAATGCAGAGATCCTAGTATCCAGGCTTTTTTTGAATCCTAAGATTTGAAGTTGCGTTTATTGTGATGATGAGAGCTTGCTTGGTAAGTACCAGGTACATGCTCGGGTGCGCATTTCTGCAGAGCACGCATTTCTGGTATCCCTCATTACCATGCCAGGTATGCTTGCATCGCAGGGTGTACTTTCCGCTCGGTCCATGGTTCCAGAGCTCGGTTAATAAAAGGGGTTAGATCTCGTGGAAAGAATGATTATCCATATAGGTAAACACAAACATGAAAACAGGACAAATCTCCATCTAAGGCAGCTCTTAGACAGTAGTTTATGACTCAACGGTATTTTATCAATTTTCTAGAATACGAGAAGCAATAATTCCTAGCAACAAGCAGAACAGAAAGTCTGCCTATTGCCTGACCAAACCCCCCCAAACGAAATTAGGATCCTTCTTCCACCTTGGTTCTCCACGTTCTTTCGGTCCACCACCGTTTAAAATTTTCGGAAACATTGGCCCATACCACATGTCCTTGTTAGATCTGTCAACTTGCCGATTATAATACTTCCCCTTGTCCTCCACCAGCAGCTCGTGCGTCACCATGTGTCCGCCAGCCCAGCAGCGATACCCATCTATCTTTTTCCCATCAAGGGACGGCTCATCTGTCTTGAACGTCCACCAACTATATCCCTGTGGGCAAAACTCCCCTCGCTTGAGTTGGCCTTTCGCCCATTGCTTCTGGATGGCGCGCTCGGCTGGGTTAAGGGTGTCGATGCGAAGCTGCCTTTCGGCCATGGCTCTATCTTGTGGCGGAATAGTGCTGTAATTTGCTCGGTACTTGGGATTGCCGACCATGGTGTATGGGAACGTGGTGAAGCTCTCCATGTAGCCTCTGTCATAATTGTGGGCGCCGGGCTTAGCATAGATTGTCAAGTCCGTTTCTCCTTCCCTAGGATGCGTCTTAACATCGGGCGCGCCTTTACCACCGTGGCTTGGCATGTAGGATACTGGAATAATTTCTGGGTGTTCTTTGGAAGACGAAGGAGTAGGTTTCTTCGGAGTGTTGCTTGGGCCCGCATTTAAGCCGTCCTTGAAGTACCTACTATCAAGCAAGGGGGATGATCTGTTCTCACCACCATAGCCTGGTAATATACTAGGATCCTGCATCTCACCACGACTGCGCACGCCAAAACCCATGAAATACGGTATACCGACCGAAGGACCTCCTGGTACAGCGGCATTGTGGCGTCCATCTGGTCCCTTATACATAGGTCCCAACCACGGTGGGTTCTCGCACGCTGTCGAGGACGCTTTCTGACCCCTTGAAAACTGACCCATGGCGCCTCGAACCCGCCCGTCAATTGTATACAGCCCTCCCTTACCTTCCGCTAGAAGCTCATGTGTAACTAGATGTGTACCGCCTTGGCATCTATATCCCTCGTATCCCACCTGGTAATGAGGGACGAAGCCGAAGCCCATGGGACATGTGTTGTCATACATTATAAGCTTCTGTTGGGCCCACTTGTCTTGCTCTTGCTGCTTGGCTGGGGGTAAGCTTTTGTAGTTTCTCTGCTTCTCGGCCATCTTAACATCTTCTGGCGTGGTGTACGCCGATACCATCTTTGTATTATCCCGAAAGTTGGCGGACGGGAGTACGGACTGGTTGGGTTGGACTCTGCTTTTGTCGAGGAAAGCCTCTGAGCTTCGTAGTTGTTGCGGGCGATAGACAGATCCTGGGACGTGGGTGTTGCAACCAGCCAGGGGGTTGACTTCGTGTCTAGAGTGGGATGGTCTTTCGTCTCTGGAGCTTGTCAGTGGTCCAGAGCTTGAGTCTTGATGGTGTTTCCGACGTGAGGAAGACATGGCCTTGCTCTTGGGCGTGTAAGTAGTATGTGGTCAGAAAGGCTCGGTTGCACTGACGAGGAGTGGTGTTTAGGTTAATACTCACTTGAGAAGTCTGAGAAGATTTATAGAATGGGCAATGGTGGACTTAGGACAACAGTCATATCATGACCGTTATTTTTCCTCGTTCACTCACCTGAAGGTCGGTTGAATGCAATATAAGTAATTTTGGATTTTGAGTCAACGGTATCTCATTGATCTTTCTGCACCCACTCGAAGTCCATCCAATCATGCTGAAATATTGCTCTACAGACTAACCCTGCTGCTATTCATTGAGTGTGCTATCGTCCCGGGAGGTTAGCCCAAGGAGGTGGCTTCGTTTGAATGACAGGCTTCATAGGCCCCATTGCCGCACGACGAGTAGCGAGAGACTCTTGTACACCAAGTTCCATATACTGAGGACCGTGCCATACATCACCTTGGGTTTGTGGGTCCGGCTGGGGATATGCCTGAGGTGCCTGTGTTACATGAGGTGCTGGATACACACCCGGGAACATTTGAGGCATGCCATACCCATTTGGCACACCGGGCATGCCGGATACACTTGGTGCGACTGGGACGGCTGACGCCGAGAACATACCACGAATCAGAGTAGGTACAGATCGCACATAGCAGCCTCCATCTCCAGCAGCCAGGAGCTCATGCGTGACCAAGTGATTCCCACCAAAGCAGCGATAGCCAAGCAGCTTCCGCCCATTGGTGTTTACCCCATCATTGTATTCCCACCAAGAAAATCCTGCGGGGCAGGTTCCATGAATTTGTAGCTTTTCTTGAGCCCATTCTTCTTGCTTTATTCGTTCCGCGGGCTTCAGACTTGCGATTCTGGTTTGCTTCTCAGCCATTTCAATATCCTTTGGGTTGGTGAAAGCTGTCTTGAACTTATGCCTTGGTTGAGGTTTTCCTTGTCTGCTGCTTTGCCCTGGTCGGTCTTCATATCTTATGGGAGGCTTGGCGTGTGGGTCCGACTACGTGAACTTGTTAGACTCACGATGACTGTAGTTAGTCGATGACTTCTTGCTCTGAATTTCATGCTTAGACTTTTTAGGGTCCTTAACATCATGCTCTGGTGGAGTATGTGAAGGTGGGACGCGGCTTTCGTCTTTAAAAAAAGCACTGTTTAGCACCGACTTCTCTTTTCGGGATGATGATTTGGCATATTCGTCTACTTCAGGGATGGGCCTCCTGGAGTTCCAGTCGCCAGTGGTTTGGTAGCGCGACTGCTTATCCTTGCCCTTGTCTTTGTCTTCGGAATCCTTCTTCGATAAACTCGAGCGGCATGCTCCTTTGGAAGAATGTGGAGCCATAGTATTGTCGTTTGCTGTGAGACTTGGCCAGGCCTGTTAATAAGATTGTTTCTAGATGAGTATGGTGGGCTACTTCTACGTTTCAAACAAGTGGCTTTGTTCCGGTAATTTATAGCTGCAAATACCCAACCTGCATAAGAAATTTCCAGACATTCACGCGATATTCTCCATACTGAATTGTCCTCGAAGCGCTGTCAACATTGGAGACATGTAATATGCCGGAGTCAAGTTCTGGCAGAATCAGAAGTTCGGTACAGTCACAAGATTGGGGAAAGAAAAGCCGAAAGAAGTTTCTGCAAATATTGATTCGCAGTGGCATTCTGTGGAGATAACGTTTTCCCATGGTTGATTTCACAGAAAAATACGATGTCAAATTCAAGCATAAAACTTATAGATCCAATGCTTCGGGTACGCCAGTCTTCTTGAGGTTGGTAGATGGGAAGTGGCCGGTTATGCGTTGCTATCACCGCAAACAAAATCCAACGCTAGTGAAGCGAAAGAAAACAAAACACAAGATCACCAAAAGCCAAACCGCAAAATTACTGCACAACTCAATATCCTACACAGTTCCGTTCGATTACAATTGCAGTACTCCATCAGTTCTGTTGCCACAAACTAATTTTGTTGGATGCATTCACCTGTGATCGCTCGGCAAAACCTACTCGCGTCGCGGCTGCCACCGCCGCCGCCTTGCTTCTGTACACTTCTGCCCCTCCTACCTCGCCAGCGGACGCTGGCGCCTTTAGATTCTTTTCTTTGTCCCTAAGGTAGCCTTGTTCTCCTGGAGATTTCCGAACCACCGAACGGCGCGCCCTTCTTCGGAGCTGTGCAGACACCTCGACACCACCGCGCCAGTGCGCCATCCATTCCCCACTGCACTCTCCATCACTCAAAACCCCCAATCCTACAATGGATTCCACTAATCTGCCACATGGTGAGAGACCTATCAGGCAGGACGATGCGGCAGAGTTTCCAGGGGCAGTAGGTTTCACCATCTTCCATCCCAGGCGAATGCATATGCATTTGGTGCTAAACGCTTGCTAATACTTAACACATGAGAATGCAAGATTGATGTCGACCGCAGATGAGATATGTGGCATGTTGTCTATGGCCCAAGACTGGATGAAAGATTTGCGTCGTGTCATGGCCAATGATGCGGAGGAGAAGCGTCTATTGAACAGCCAAATCGTTGATGACAGTCAAAGCTGCGCGCAAGAGAGACGAAATCATCGAGAAGTTTCTAGCTGTCGAACACTGCATCGCGGTTCTTCGTAGCTCCAGGGACACTGAAGCTCAGGAGATGAAAGCACTGGCAGAGATGGAGATAAAGCGTGGTTGGGAGAACTTCAACCTCGAAAAGGAGGCTGCGGAGGAAAAGCTTCGAGAGAACACGCGCAAGGAGAGAATAGACTTGGCAGGCCTGCAAAGACTCCGCACCGAAGAGGAGCGAATGCTCTCTGAGCGTGAGGAATTGCAGACCATGCATACAAAGTTGGATGCTGCGGAGAAGGCTTTGAAGGTACGCACTATCTCCTGTCAGGTTCAATGAGCCGTAAAGCTGACAACATGGTAATAGGAGCAGGACATGATAATGGAAATCAACCAGGCAGCATGCGCGCAAGTGTTAAACGAGAAGAATGCTGTCGTTCGTCAAGTCGAGGGACTCACCGTCAACGAAAATCGTCTCAAGGAGACGCTTGCTGATTTGGAAAGCAAGCTGGAGAGTATGGCTGTGGGCAGTTCGGAGGATGATGCACTCAACTCAAAAATTCGGGAGGCTATTGAGTTTCGGAAAGAATGGGATGCGCGTATGTCCCGTCCGGCCAAATCACTAGGTGCTAATGGAGCCATCATCACAACCGCTTGGCCTGACTTGGCGTCCAGAAAGTGGGAGATACTTGAAGTCTTGAGAAAGAACAGCCCGCAAAATCCGATCACAGAGGCTTATCTCTCCAAGGCCGGTGCACCTTTCCAGTATCTGCCGTTCGATTACCGCAAGAAGGTGGCAGATGATGATGAGTTAGTTTATACTGTTTCGAATTTGGCTGCTCTCAATAAGGCAGTTTCGGTAAGAGAAGTTCAGAATCTCTTCAATGTCTAGTGCACTAATAACACCTCTTTTAACAGTTTGAGAGAGCCTCACCAGTCGTCCGCCGTCGCGTCCTGCCTGAACGACAAGATGCCCTACGGGAAATACAATTCTTCAAGTTCTACCAAGATCACAACGCTGCCGATCGTCTTCGACTCCTCCAGAAGCTTGTAGACTTTTATGACACAAGATTCCAGTACCAGATCTGTAAATTAGTTTACAAACAATACGATAACTCCGATCCTCGTCTTATACTCGGCGGCAACAAAGATACTCTCGACTTCCCCCAACTCAATGTTGGATCATACAACGAGGAGGACGTAATCAAGCAAAATAGGCGCAGATGGAGAGCTTTCTACTGATAGACCGGATTTTCAGAGGGAAGTACCCGGCAGGTTTCGATACTTTGGTGAGGACAACTGCCAAATGTTGTTTGTGATGGAGGGCTGGGCAGTCTTTGTCTCTCATGTTTTGCATTTTTCACTGGAATGGCGTGAAAAAATATAGATACCCAGATGTTATTGATTGCTTTTGTATTTTAGTGCAGTCCACGAATAGACCGAAATTTTGCGAATGATTTTCTCCCTTGTGAAATTCCTCCCCATGTTTGATAGCTGAGATATGGATCATTTGTATACCTTGATTTTTGTCAGTCTCAAAGAACTTCTATTGTAAACGTCATGACCCTCCAAGGTGCCCAACATGTGATGCATCTATTAGAAATCCAAGGGGCAATCTTGATTCTGCTACCCCCACGGACACACTGCCAGACCCAGATCGCTGTTTCGTCACGCCAGCGATCTTCTAAATATTACCGCTCTTCTTCAGCCCATCAATCTCCGTCATCATTGCCGCAAGAAGCGCTTCAAGCTTCTTGATCTTGGCGTCCTTCAGTCTCAGTTGCTCCTGGTAGCTCTCTATCTGCTCATTTTGCTTTCCTAACATCTCAGCCTCGAGCTTCGACTTCAGTTTCATGAGTTCCTTTCTGTTGTCCTCCTCGAGGTCGAGTCTAGCATCCTGTCGCGCAGTCTTCTTGTACGCTACGGCCATGCTCTTGTGAAACTTTCGTGCTTCCTCCTTGAGAAACTGAGCCTTAATTTCGTTTCGAATCTTCTCGTGTTCTTGTTGGGTTTGCAGGAGACCGTAGGAAGAAGGCTCGAATTGCTGATGGCGCTTCTGTTGAAGGATTAGAATCGCACCTCAGGGAATGAGAAAATAAGTTCACTTACGGCACTTGGGGTTTCGTCAGTGCTGGTGATGCCAAAACTGATACCTTCGATTTGAATATCCATATTGCAGGGATGGTGAGATATGTGGTTGAGGTTGAGGTTGAGGTTGAGGTTGAGGTTGTTGGTCAGAAAGCGTGTTAACAGAATGCACGACTGGAGGAGAGTAGGTTGCTGGGACTTGTGATAACGATTAAGGTGCAAAGAAAGTTCTAAAGGGTGAAGAAGAAGGGCGGTCTTGTTGGGAGCGAGATAGATTTTCTGATCACTAGCGTGATCGAAGCACAATGGATTGACTTATAGTAAGATTAGGCCGACCAGAATGATTATTCGGGTTGTATTCAATGGGTTCAGTTCACCTCACTGTCCTAGAGTCGCAAATGGAACTGATTAGGCCATGGTTAACTTGGCAACCTGTTCCACGACGCCCTCAACTTAGTACAAACCGATGAGACAAGTACCAAATACAGGCAGCATTACAGGATGGAAATAAGAGACTTCTCAGCGCAGGATGAAATTTAAGTGCGTAGACAAAGTTGCTGAGCTCTCGCAGCGCAACAGGTGCGAGTAGATGTGAGCGCGGCAAGTTATGGCTCTTAGAAAGAGAAAGAACTAGAAACTAAGCAATGAATGGTAGCGACTACGCTAGCAAAGAAGACGAAGTTGCTACTGAGATCAACGATAAGTCTGAGGCGATTGTGGCGCATCGACGATAGATTTTTGCCGAACGTTTGGCCTTCCACAGCGCGGTGACCTCCCATTCTTTCACGGCGTCGCGCCCATTTCCTTTCTCCTCTTCGAATTGAATTTTCCCTGGGTAATCGCCACGACCTGATAGCCACCAGAATGGGACTGGAATCGGCAAATGTCCCCGGTGCGATGCTACCGCGAGCACTCGTATCCTTCCAGATGGGTAATAGCAAGGAGAAACTTTCCGACGGCTTATCCAAGTCCAAGCCTGTGAGCCTAAGAATACATCTGGCGCACCGCACTGTCACTGACAATTCAAAGGACAAGAAGTTCAAGCCCACCAACTTGTTCAACCGCTTGAAAGAGAACACTGGCATGCCTCTCAAGAATCGAAGACGCCACCAATTGAGCTTCGCCAAGCAGCCAGCCAATGACAAGTCCACGATGGAGCAATTGAGCAAGGAGATTAATGAATTACGAATGAGCAACAACGTAAGACACAATACATAACACGCTCTCTCAAAGCTGACTATAATAGCACCTTGAAATCCAAGTTGTTGATTTAGGTCACGAACGAGACAACTACCTCGCGTGTTTCGCATATCGGCTCAACGAGGGCATTGGTCGGGCTGAGCGTCGCAAACAGCAGTTCGACGACTTCGCTGTGTTCCGCAAGAGAACCTGTGAAAATGGCATATTCGTATTCGGTGCCCGAATCCACACACAGTCTCAAATCGACATCACTCTTGAGATATTGAGACGAGCGGATCCAGCTGACTCTTATCTGATGGAGGATATTTATGAACTCACATGCGTACAAGAGCACCTCGAAGATGAAGAATATTGTTCACAAGTCGGTCGGGAGGATCCACGCGCACAAAACGTAGACAGATTAGCGAGGAGAAATGAGGCTGTCCCTGTAAGTCTCCCGTCAGCTTAATTTCGCTCGAAAATCTAACTATCTGCGTAGTAGCGTGAAGCTTGGTATGTCGTCCGCAAACTTCTGGTCGGCGAGCGGAAGGCTGTCTTGGAATGCCTTGTCAGACATGGGCTGTACAAGGATTGCAGTGATGAAACCCGCGCTCGGATTCTCTATATCTGTATCCAGTTCTTCGATCGTCGTCTCTCCTACCAAGTCTGGAAGATGACCCTGCAGGAATTGAGCGATTGTCCTCGTCTTCTTATCGGTGGCGATATTCACACCGTGGAGTACCAGAATATCAACCTTGTTATTGATGACTGCGATGAGTACAACTGTGGAGAGTGGATTAGACAGGGCGGCACAATCTGATTGAGTAGAATTGGAGGCTTTGGAATGAGCGATACAGGTGTACTGCATTTGATACAGATGTGCGAATGGTAGCGACACCAGGGTGGGTGTAAAAAGTAGCTCGATAGAAGGCCAAAAATACAGAAAAAGCACAATAACCTGCAGTCCTTCACCTAGGAGGTCAATGTACGTCGGTGATTTTGTTATCGGTACTGCCTGATAGGTTCAACGGTAAAACCAAAGCGGAAACGGAATGACAGAACACAGCGATCAGCGAAGGGGATATTGCCAATGTTCAGCAAGAAGACGTCCTATTCCCAGGTGGGGAACTACTTGATTTCGAAGATGAAGTCCGGATTCATTTTAAATTAGATGACTTCCTCTAGTATGCTGAAAGGCTAGTCGCTATGTCTCCTTGATTTCTCCCACAATCCTTTCGATGATCTTTGCCTTGCCTTGAGCACGCTTCAGACGATCATCAAAATCCGACACTGCTTCCTCGGAGTTCTCAGTAGACAGACTCTCGGATTCTGCGAGGGCATGCAGAACTTTGACATGCTTTGCGAGTCTTTGGTTCTCAGGCAAGATATTAAGGTTGGTGGCCTGGACTCGCTGGGGTGACTGATGGTCAGATGATTCCGCAGAGAGTTGTGATTGGGGTGTATGAGCAATATTGTCAGCATCTGTGACGCGATTGTGAATGTGAGGCATGCGATTTGCCCAAACAATAGATTTGCCGTACAGTCGGCCACTCTCAACGTACTTCTCGAACCCCTTCTCAAGCCCAAATGTCCTTCCCTCGATCCTGCCTGCTTTGACCCCATCTTCCCGTCCTTGGTTGAAGCCATCGCGGTAGAATTGCTCCTCCAGACCCAGAACCTCATCAAAAGTTTGGGACGCCATCTCGCGGGAGTTCTGTGTGAGTGGCGAGCCTTGGTGAGCAGACATTTGTGATGTTGTTCTGAGTCTGCAGTATCGATGGTGACATTGGTGAGGTGAGTAAAAATTGCCAAGCCGGCACAAATTCGGGCGGAACCTCAGGTTTGGGAAAGGCTGCGCGAGGCTGAAGCTCGTTATACATATATTCAAATAGGCAAAATAATGTCATTCCCCATCACTTCAGAGCACCGCTAACCGTGAGCAGACGACAGCACCCCTAAATCTCAAGACTTTCTAACAATTGACTTTACTATTAGTACATCGCAGAATATGCCCTAATGGTTTGTGGGATTGCAGCCGTGGGTGCCGCGCAAGTTCTAACGATACGAAGTAGCCCCGAAAAGGTGTCTCCCCTGTGGGTGGCTAAGGAGGTTGAAAGATATGTCTTCGAGTCGGCAGGTCCTTGGATCATGAAATTTTTTTTTTTTGGTCCTCGTAAAGTATCATTCTTAAAGAATAATTACAGACAGCTGGGTTTCGCTAAGCGAAGTTTGTTTGTTTATTTGGACATAACCTGTCCCGACGAGCTGACGGCCCAAGGTCCTGTCTCAGAGATTGGGCATTGCGAGCAGAGAAATTTCAAAGGCCTTAGATGCATCGACCAAATTGACCTTGGTATTGCGCGTGTCCAACCCAGGGCCAGCGCGAGAAGAAGCTTCCGTATAGGATCGAGATCTACCAGGTCACTACTGGCGGTGCCCCCGACCTTTCGTACCTTTCGAGCTCCTTCTGGAGCGAGTAAGAAACAAAGTCCTTCTCTGGTAGAGTATTTTAAAGATACAAGATCTAACAAAGTATTCCTCAAGCTCACTGGGGTGAAGTCCTTCCGTCTTTCTCATGTTCATACATGCTGAGAAGGCAGACCTTTACAAACTTGACTAGGAATGGTGCCTTCGCCATATACAAAGAATTAAATAATTCACAGATGCAAAGTTAGCACGCGGCGGGTCTCTTCAAGCCTGTGCGGCCGTGCTAGCATGGCCGAATGGTCACTTTTGTCTAATTCCGAGGTTGTTGCGCTTCGGCAGCGGGAGTACTTCATCTAGCGAAATAATAAGTTCCTTGACACAACCAATCCTTCCAGTACTGGTCAAGTCGGTCAATTCGACAACACAAATGGTACGTAATGATTCAATTTCTAATGTCTACTAATTGATACTAGTCGCACAAACCCTTAGTCAAGTTGACGAATCTTTGGGATATAACATACTCCCGGGGGTATACTGCTGGGGATATGGCGGACCCTCTGGCGAGTTACTTCAGCAAATACACCCCGGCCTCATCAATTAGTGAGGGGTTGAACATTGAGAGGGTTTGAACTATTAAAAACAAATTTTTTGTTTCTTTTTTTCATCCTGAGCGTTTCTCTCCAGAGAGTATAGCCAAGCCGTGCCTCGCTTGCAAAGGAGATCTCCGACCGTCCCTTATATTAATACCTGTAAAAGCGTTTTTACTAGCGGTAACTATTTTCATGGACAACTGCTTGATATCGACTGAATATCGTTTTGGCAGAGTTTGAATGAGGCTCCTGCTTTCTCTTCCCGTTCCTCAACCGCCCGCTAACGACCTGCACCTTTGGCGTTCTTTTGCGATACACTAAAAGCCCTTATAGACGTATGATTTTGGAGCATACTCTGGCCTAGTGTTCGTCAAGGCGACTTCCTTGTGTCTTGCAGTGGTACAGACAACGAACAGCAGAAAAAACTGTCAAATGCGCCGGCTAGCTTTTCAAATCGACGAGGACACTTGTCCATTGCAAGGGATATCGACTTGAGAAGAACAAGAATTGAATGACCATTTCAGCCTTCTTTGGTTTATTCTAGGGCGAGCCCTTAGGTAGGATGTTTTGTTCTCGTCTGGTCACCGAAATTTGTTGATGCCGAGCCTATGCCGTAAGCGAGTTTCGCACACATGTTTATTTACTTCCGAGAAGCAGCAATGTGTCAATCCAAACAGCGCCTTCCCACCCCAAAAACTCATTACCCGAGCTCTCGTAGTTTAGCATGAAATATACAGCACACTACTAGTTCTTACTCGCTTTCATACGAGATACTTCACTATTTAATCTAGTATTACAAAGCGACCCTCGCACGGCGCACCTCGAAAGCCAGACTTGCTTAGCAATGATCATAAGAATGTGTATTCATTCTCCACAAATGATAAGCTGATATTTAGTTATTCCAAAAAAAGAATCCATTTCCCAAGGGCCAAGCCCGAAAATTGGCCATATGCTTTTGAGGACAAGCGACTCTCTAGATGTCGAGTAAGCCATATATTATGAACTTCCCTGAAGTTCATCAGCATCCTGTCTTGCCTCTTAAATAAGAGTCCCTGCAACTAGACTTAAATGTTTCACACAGAGATAATTTTGTAATCGTGGGACTGAGACACTAGTCGTTTGTCATCAACTCTAGGACTGTGGAAAGGGGGTGGGCACGTTAAGCTGAAAGCTTTCTAGGGCGGTTTTGGCAATTGAATTTTCTAATAAATAGACTAAAAGAATTTTGGATACAAAATAATTTCGCTCTGCCATCCAGTACCCCCGATAGGTCGGGGCGTTTCGCTGTCGGTACTGATTGCAGGATTGGCTCCTGGAGCGTCTTCTGACCGAAGAAACCCAGTCTAATGCTGTCTCGGTCTCGAAATTCTCAGGGAACGGTCAACTGAAGTAGCAACAGTTGAGCCGAAATACAAAGTAGAAACCTCTCGACTCCCGCAGCAATTTTTGGAGGCAAGTTCTCTTCGGTAGGAAGGAGATTTGAGCTTGCGTCAAGAAACAGAATCACGAAACGGCCTAGTAACTTCTTGACATATCACAAAATTGCAAACTAGCACATTCTGACAACTGTCGAAGCAAGCTTGGATTCCAAAGTCATGCTCTTCTACCTTTCTTTGGGTTTCCTCACGGATACCATCCGCTCTGGATTGATTTCTCAGCCTTGCTTTCGCTTAGCTGTCCAAACCCACCATTCTCAGCCTCGTCTTGGTTCATGAGTCAACCCCACCAGCCCACCAAAGCTTAAAACATCACAGCTACCCCTCGATTCACAACTTGTCAATTCCACTAAACAGTATGGCAACGACGAAAGTTATCTTGCCCGAGGAGGGTAAAAACAACATCCTGATCACCAGTGCCCTTCCATACGTCAACAACATTCCCCATCTCGGAAATGTCATTGGTAGTGTGCTCAGCGCAGATGTCTATTCGAGATTTAGCAAGTTGCGCGACAGACCAACCCTCTTCATCTGCGGAACGGACGAGTACGGTACGGCGACGGAGGCAAGAGCGCGCGAGACTGGGCAGACTCCCAAGGAGCTCTGCGACGAATTCCACGTGAAGCACAAGGCGATTTACGACTGGTTCGAGATTGGGTTCGATTACTTTGGTAGGACAACAACAGAGCAGCAGACAGTTATCGCGCAGGATATCTTCATGAAGCTATACAAGAATGGATATTTAGAGGAACGAACGACTTTACAGCCATACTGCGAACATCACCACTCTTTCCTTGCAGACCGATTTGTTGAGGGTACCTGTCCGAAATGCCAGTACGACGACGCTCGGGGCGATCAATGCGACAAGTGCGGCAGTCTCCTAGATGCTCTCGAACTCATCAACCCTCGGTGTAAGGTCGATGGCACAACTCCCGTACCAAAAGATACTACACACATCTTTATGCGCCTAGACAAAGTCCAGGAGGATGTCGCGAAGTTCTTCGCGCAATCGAGCGTCGAGGGAGGATGGTCAGCAAACGGAATCAGCATCACAAAGTCATGGCTGGACAAGGGGCTCGAGGGTAGGAGTATCACACGAGACTTGAACTGGGGTACACCGGTTCCATTGCCAGGATATGAGAAGAAGGTGCTGTACGTCTGGTTCGATGCTTGTATTGGATACCCCTCAATCACTGCAAATTACACCAAGGATTGGGAGCTCTGGTGGCGTAACCCGGAACAGGTTAAGCTCTACCAGTTTATGGGCAAAGACAATGTTCCTTTCCATACGGTCATCTTCCCAGGCTCTCAGCTAGGTACCAAAGATAAGTGGACGAAGCTACACAACATTTCAGTCACTGAATATCTGAACTATGAGCAAGGAAAGTTCTCAAAGTCTCGAGGAATTGGTGTCTTTGGTGATGGGGCGAAGGAGACTGGGATCCCACCTTCTGTATGGAGATATTACTTGATCGCAAACCGACCAGAGACTGGTGACACACAATTCGAGTGGAAAGCCTTTATTGCCGGAAACAACAGCGAGCTCCTCGCAAATGTAGGTAATTTTGTCAATCGATTGGTCAAGTTCGTCAACGCAAAGCTTGGAGGGGTTATCCCAGAGTTCTCTGCAACATATGAGGACGATTCTTTCGATTTCCCTGGATTTATCGGAGAAGTCAACGGTCTTCTCGCTGAGTACGTCGCCGACATGGAAGCTGTGCACTTGAGATCAGGACTGAAGAAATTCATGGAAATTTCTGCGAAGGGCAATCTCATCCTGGCTGGCCGTCTCGATAATGCCAATCTGGCCAACAGCCCAGAACGCACGCATGCCATCATTGGACTCGCCCTAAACCTCGCATACCTCCTCGCATCTCTCTCATCCCCATTCATGCCAGCAACAGCAACCTCCATTACCGAACAACTCAACGCTCCACTTCTCTCCATCCCAGACAAATGGTCTCCAGGCGCTCTCCCCGGCGGTCACAAGCTCGGCAAGGCTGCATACCTGTTCACTAGAATTCCTGAAGAGAAAGAGGCAGAGTGGCGTGGAAAGTATGGTGGCACACAAGCTTCTCGACAAGCTGAGGAAGAGGCCAAGGCGAAGAAGGCAGCCGACAAGGCGAGAGACAAGGAGCGCAAGAAAGCTAAGGTTCGTAAAGCTAGAGGAGGTTTCCTTTTCATGCTATGGAGACGGGTGATAAATTACTGGGGACGACTGCCGAGTCTTCTTCTCTTTCTCAGTCAAAAAATCACAATGCTAATTCCCTACCAGAAGGAGGCTGCCAAGGCTGCAGGATCAAGTACAGAAGCTCCTAAGGAGACGACACCAAAGAAGGAAGCTGGAGAGGCTGGGACAGCAAAGGCCAAATCAACCGAAGAAGGAGAGACAGCAAAGAAGGATGAGGTAGAGTTGCCATTGCGGGGTGTGACTGCGGAAGAACAAGCACCACCACCTTCTGCTGCACCATGAAACAAGTACTATGGGAATACTGGCGTTGGAGAACTGAAGGGTAGTAAGCGGTAGCTAAATAATTGCAGTAAAACTTCATTTCAACATGAAAATATATTCTCTTGTTCCTGCCCGTGACGTGCCTTTCTCTCCTCTATTTACTGTATCCACTGTATCCAAACCTCACAACATAGCTCCCAACTCATATGGCCATTCTCATCCCTCCATTCGCACAAACCACTTGCCCAGTACACCACAAACTATCCGGCGTGCACAACATGCCTACCACCCCAGCAATCTCACCAACATAAGCCGGTCTTCCCCCCGCATTTTCAGCATCCTTCACCAGATCCTCATCGTCAACCTCTGGTCTAATCGCACTCCCCGGCGTCTGCTTAATAAACATACTCAAACTCTTCTTGAACTCTGCCGTAGTACCAGCCCACATGTCCGTCTTGACCGGCCCAGGATTAACAGCATTGACCGTCGCCCTCTCAGCCAACTCTCGCGCCCACGTCCGAGTCATAGCTTCCAAAGCAGCTTTCGTGCCGCCATACACACTCTGTCCGATGAAGCCCTGGGAACTCGATACGGAGCTCAGGTTCACAATGCGTCCGCTCCGATCATTTGGCAAGTAAGGGAGAACGGCTTGGATTAGCAAAAGGGGACCGAGAACGTTGATCTTATATTGCCAGTCGAAATCGGCGATCGTGCACTCGGGGATGGGAAGGTTCTTGGAGACGCCGGCGTTGTTGATTAGGATGTCGATTTGGAACTTGCCGGTCTTGGGGTGTGAGAAGTGGTTCTTGGCGGTGTTTACTATGTGTGCTGGGCCGGTTGGGATGCCCATGTCTGCTTCTAAGTGGGGGTTAGCTTTCTGTTTACTGTTGGAGAAGAGATGAGTGGAAGATCGAAGCTCGTCCTCTCTTTCTGGAGTTCATCTCTAAAATTTATCATGTTCAAAAGTGTCCGGGATTTAAATTTACTTACGGATCACCAGACAAGTAACTCCATGCTCTTCCGTGAGAAGAGCCGAGAGATCTGCTGTGGCCTTGCTGGAAGAATCGGACGTGTAGTTGAGGATCAAATTTGCTCCTTTGGAAGCCAAATTGTGTGCAATTGCTTCTCCAATGCCTAGAAACCTGTTAGATGTAACATCTATTGGGAAATTTTCCAGATACATACCTCTCGAAGCTCCAGTAATGATTGCAAGTTTCCCATCTAGAATTCGCGAATTGACCCCGCCTAAATTGGTAGATCTCGTTCTCTCGTGTGTAGGACGTGCCGCGGCCATTTTGTAGTTATTCCAAGTCAAATTAGAGGAGGTAAAATAGATCCGTGAGGATATAAATGAGTAATTTGAATACTTTGAATATTCTAAGTGAAGAGAAAGAGAAATTCAACTTCTCACGAGGGCATTATCTGAAGCTCAGCCGAACAACCCCGCCATGGAGTTTAGCAGTTCAAGCGGCCCCACTTCCATACTAGCGCACCAATCCCAGCCTGCAGACGAAATATTGCCCTGAGCAGGCTGGTCCAGATGTCACATTTGATTATCCACAGCCTCGAAGCTCCAGCTCCAGCTCCAGCTCCAGGTATAGGTTCAAGATACCGCCGCTGCAACCATGGATATCCGATTGCTGCGGTCTTCGGACATACCGCATGTACAACATGCAAACATCACCAATCTGCCCGAGAAGTATGTACATCTCCTTCCGTTGAACAGCTGCTCCATTTCTGTCTCGTCTCTCCGCTTAAAAATGCAGTAGCTAACAGCATACCTAGCTACTTCATGAAGTACTACCTCTATCATGCCCTCTCCTGGCCCCAGCTCTCCTATGTCGCCGTCGATGTCTCCCGCCCCCAGAAGTCTCCCTATGACTACCCCCGCATCGTAGGATACGTTCTGGCGAAGATGGAGGAGGACCCCCCCGATGGAGTTCAGCATGGTCACATCACCAGCTTGAGCGTCATGCGAACACATAGACGGTTGGGCATAGCTGAGAAGTTGATGAGGCAATCACGTACGTCTATCTTTGAAACCTCTCCCATACATAGTGCTGTATATCTCTCTGGAGCATGGGCATTGGGCAATTGGAGATCTGGAGGCATTGTAAAGTGAAGCTAACACATCTGTAGAACGAGCCATGGTCGAAACCTTCCAAGCACAATACGTCTCCCTCCACGTTCGCGTCTCCAACAAAGCCGCTCTGCACCTCTATCGCGATACCCTCGAGTTCCAGATGGAGAAGACAGAATCCAAGTACTACGCCGACGGCGAGGACGCATTCAGCATGAAGCTCGACCTAGGAACTTTGCGCGAGGAGCTTGTCGATGAGATGGACAAGGAGCTTGACGAGGGAGAGCCTGTGGGCGAGATGGGCAAGGAGAGTGATTTGGTCTTGCTAGATGGCAACAAAGAGGCGTCGAAGGGGGGCAAGAAGCGGAAGGTTAGAGTGGGTCGTGGATTGGGTGTTGGGGATTTGGTGGAGAGGGATGAGAGCCATAAGTGAGGCGGTAAGCGCTTGGAGAACTGCTGGGATTTCATGCATGTGTGGAGTTCAAAAGGCCTGGGTGTCATGGGTGCCATAGATCCTTTCTACTAAATGGTATTTTCGGCTATTTCAGGATGTTGAGCCTCTTGAGCGTCTTTTTGTTTCTCGGTTTCTTCCGCATAGATGTTCTCGGCCATCTTTGTTTGCCTCTCTATACAGGTCAAATTCGCTCCCAGGATAGTTCCTTGCAGAAGCCTGCTGCCCATCGTTCAGTTCTCTCATTTGAAGGACCGCTACCCAAATCAGTAGAAGCAAAAGCAGTATCCTATCCAATCCCATCTTGTCTCAAAGGCCACATGAAGGAGGCATATCCAACGTCTCAAAGCAAAACTGTACATACCTTAGCTCGGAGCCTTGTCTGTATCTCCTGTAGTTGATCTTTCGATAGCTCAACGACATCGATCCCCTTCGCCAGCAAGATTTCTTCACTCTCAACTTTTACACCCTTTCCCTCTTGCCGGATCTACCAGGAGCCTGCAGTTTCTCATAAATACTACATAAGATTGTCTATTTCACGCAGAGTGTAGCTATTGCAGTAGTCCCACAGTGCTCCGAAAAGTTGACCACCACAGACTCCACAGCAGTCTCAACTCCGCGTCAACTTGAACCGTAAATCTTCTCAAGTTTCCTTCATAGCTTCAACCCGACTGTTACTTCCTTACTCAATAATTGGGTACTTGGGTTCGTTCTCAATTTTCACCCTTCGCTGCTGGGAGGATTCCCTTCTCCGCGTGAATTCCTCCATGCTTTCTCGAGTGGTATTCTTGTGATATGTGATATCGTTATCGGTACGATCTGCCATAATGACGGTTTTACAGACTGAGTGGGACATTATGGGAAGCTACACGGGAAGCTATGCCGGGAACCGATGTCATCTGAATGTGCCCGTATTTCGTGGGAATGCTAGTATACATGTTTTGGGAGCTGCTCTCAACCCTGGAAGTAAGTAATAATACCCACCAGGTGTCCTCACTTTGTGCGAAGCAGTGGTTGCTCAGCTTTCCCCTCACCTCAATCAAAGGTCCATTTACCTCGGGTCTTTATGAACCTTTTTACGGAGTAGCTAAGTGCCAACTGTTATTCGAGGATTGGTTATCTTTCCCCCGCCTGTTCTGCTAAATTCATATGCCACTGATTTCTTTCCGAATCTTAAAACCAGTGGAAACTTCGGCAACAGCCACCTATCTATTGTTAAGACTCGGCGTGATATCCAAGCCACATTGCGTTAAAGAAGCCAACAGCTGTTACTATGCATTGAAGACAGCCTATGATAAGTTAAGAGTTCGTGTAGCTTCCAGAGTAAACCCTTCACTATATACTATAGTCTATCGTTAAGAGGAGCATTTTGTAGTATTTGCTAAAGAACTAATAGGTGTTTTGAAAGTGATTGAATCCGATACAGGAACTTCTGACAGCGAGACCGATCATTTCCTAATGAATTACCATATTTAGCTCAAGACATTCAAGCAAAGGAACGCTATCGCTACCGCGCCGAGCGTCTGATCTATCGTTTTATGAAGGACGAATCCAGAAGCCTTAAATTTTCCAACTATTGTAAGTTTGATACGAGATTACTCTGAACTGTGTCGAGCTAATAATATGAAGGTCGGAAACGGCGACTGTCTGAGAGTGAAATAAATGAACGAATCTAAATTTCTCTTCACAAACACCCACAAATGGGGAAAGTGTATTGGATTTGCGTAAATGGCTGAGCTAGGTTAGGTGTTCTAGCAACCAGGCCATCGGCTACGTCCTATTTTCCTCCACATCATCGTCATCATTATCCTCCACTTCGACCGCGTCGACTTGACTTTCCCATCCCTCCAGAAAGGCGTTCTGGCAAAGCGAGGAATCTCGTCAACGGGCCACCGAGTCATGCTGTTACAGTGTTAAAGGACGTAACGACGATTCATCGCTGAGGGGATCCTGCCTGCTGCCTAGAAACAGTCAGAATTACCGGGTTCTGGTTTGCAATCTTGACTCACCCATGATTGCAATTCATTATAGCTGTCTTCGAGGTCATCAACTCGGTGATGCATTATCCCTTGAAAAAGATAATCTCAAAGGTACTTGCACTTCAGGTCTAGGTTCGTCTTCAGGTGTGTTTTGAGGCCGTTCAGGTTATCATCGAATTGATCGCGGCGCATCATCGACCACCTCGAGTTTCCGTATAGAAATGGAAGGTTCATTTCAGGTAGCAATCGCTGCAGAAATGCTGGCACGATGATCTGATTCGGATTCATAACCTTGCCGATGAACTTCATGTGATCGGAAGGTATCTTAAATCGTAGAAGAGGGTCACCCTAGAATTCTCGGCGGCCCATGTTAAAGCTACAGCAGGTTAGTTCGCGAGCGATGTGCTAAAAAGGAGGGCTTCATTTACATCAAGAATGCAATACCTATGTGAATCATCTTGCCAACGGGCTACCCCTTGGCGTTGAGGACTTGCCTAGCGTAATTGAAGGATGCACCATCGTTGCTGGTTTGCATGAACTTTGGAAGCATATCCTTGACATCCATAATCTGTAAGTGTCCCTCATAAACGTATCTGATAGCGGCTAGTTTTCCATGTGATGTTCGTTGTCCTTTCCTTTGGCTGCTTGATTGTTGACTAGGCGAAGCGTGCTTTGCACTTTCTGGGCACTTCGGCGCTTCATGTCGATGTCTGATGGCTTAAGTCGCCTCGCGTATGACTCGAATGTGAAGTCACGATTATGTTGTCTTAGTTCGGAAAGCTAACCTTGTTCGGTGGTGTAGGTCGCAATGCATTCCTCAATTCCCAAGTCTTTGCCAGCCTGTGCCACTCTACACAAGGGACGAAGGAACTCCTACCAATCTTGATACACTGCCAAACGTTTCTTTCCCATACATCATGTGAAAATTCGACTGTCTCGCTGAAATCCGGACGCTTGACTCTCAATGTCCCTAGTTTTCCAGTTTCTTCAAGTCCAGCCTCACGAATCCAAACCCTCGTTAGTCTTCGGCTCGGGCCCCCTAAACTCCGTGCCCTGGTGAATATCACTAAGTCTAGCACAAAGACCTAATAGAACCACCGTTTCCGTGGCCGCGAAATGATTCAATTCATCAAGCAATATATGCATGTGTCTCGCGAAGTTTAGCTCGAACTTATTCAAGTTTGAGACCATTTTCTCAAGTTGAGGTGCGGGGATGTCCAAGCTCGTGGGTCTTATCAAGGATTGGCTTTTCTCGCTCTGAAACCGCGCCCATTGTTGATGATGCATGCTAGATGGTTTGGTGCTGCCTAAAAGGTCTGGGTCGTTAGACTCTAGCTCGCGAGAAAGCCACGAGGTGAAGCTAGAGAACATGGAGCATGTTTGCATGAGTTTAGCATGTCTCTACTCCAAAAGATTAGCGAGCGCGTCGTTGCGATTATATCTGCCTTGAGAGAGGAAACATACCCTCAAGAGTCGGGCATTGGTAAGCATGCACTCTTTCAGACATGTATCGAGGAAGTCAACATGGGTTTGCATCAACTCATCTACTGTACCAACAGTTGATGTAGAGCCGTCCTTGAGCTTCTCCATGAAGCATTGCCAATTCGGTTCAATGACTTCGGAAGTGCAGAAATATAGAAGTTGCTGTACGTACACTAGCATGCGAGCGCGCAAGGCAAAAGCACGCCGCTTACAAAGCTCAATCTCCTTATTTAAACTTTTATGAGCCCAGCTAGAAGCTTTGTTCAGTGTTTGCCAGTTGGCAACCAGCTGTTGCTCCAAATGTCGCAGTGAAAGAGGTATCGAGACAAAGCCTGGTATCTCCCTAATAGTAGAAATGCCGGAGTCAGCGTTGTTTTAGGAATAGCAAGTAGAAAGGGTAGTGGTGGGTAGTCACTTACAAACAGTCTTCCCACTGATGACAAGCGAGGCTGGGAAAGGAACGATGCAATCGAATTGCAAAGAAGTGAAGCCAATAGGGCCTTTATCACTTTCAACAGGCGGATCAGGTGGATTTGACAGCGCTTCTCCATCCTCAATGCCAGATATGTTAATGACTCGCGTTAAACAATCAATCAAATTGATCTTGTTCATCTCCACTTTGATGTTCTCCTTGAAGGGATCTTAAGCAGGAAGGACCAGATCAAGCAAAGCTTGCAATTTACTTGTGCTAACCTTGTCCGCGGGTTTGCGAAGCTCTGGTGATGCTAAATCAAGGAAATGCGACAGAAAGTCAGACTGGCTGAGAAAGAAATAGTGTTTCATCGAATGCAATCGCGCAGGCAAGGCATATGTTGTTAGCAACAAGTTCAACAGAGATTTGTTTGCGTAGACGTATGCGTGATTGATATTATCGAACAATCGAGGGTCGTCGAAGGTAGTGGGGACATTACTGATAGCTTGACCGATGTCAATTCCCCCACATTCGCGGACAACGTTGAGGTATTTCCCTGCAAGGAGAACTTTGTGTTGCACACTTTCAAGTTGTGGCGGCACGAGAGACTACTTAAATCAACATTTGCAAGACTCTAAATCTTCACGAAATGTTTATCGAACCAACTCAGAATAAGGGAAGTGTAGTAATTTTTAAACGTGACGAAATATTCCAAGTACTTTGGAGATGCGCATTTGTCAAAATCGGGAACCTTTAGCTACCCAGTAGATGTTCGCGTAAGCGCGAAACCTTTCACGCGCAGCGCTAAACATCCCACCCCTGGCCCCACGTACCATTGGATACTAAAACACTGATTGGGGGATCCCACAATTACAGAAAATTCAGCCCAAATAGTACTCTTCGCCCTCTTTCAAAATCGCTATGCCTTTGACCATGAGAAGAAGCTATCTCAATTATAACGTTTCCCACACGCGTTGTTATTCAAATTATATCTCACGGAGGTACTGGGGGTAATATTTCCCCCGCAGTCTTGGGCAGAACATGAGAATCTGAGGGTTTTGTTTTGGTTGGTCCAACCCCATGTTCTGTCCAAGAGGGTGAGACAAACATTACCACCTCTGCTCAATCTTCAGAAATCCTTATGCAATGCGATGGTGCACTGCCAAAACATAATTATTTCCCGTGAATATTGCTCCAAGTCATTCCATGATCTAATGTACAAGCCCCAAAGTAGATTCAAACAAGTGACAAGATGCAATCCAGACGATATAAACCAAGCGATATACAAACTAAAATAACTGTCAAAGCCATCTGAACACAAATTCTCCACAGCATACCTTTGAAGCTGAGCTGAGCTGACAAGCTCACTCTCAAGTTGTGCTAGACCCTCAGCAGCTGGGGCGGCTATATGAAAGTATGACCGGTGTGCACCACCTTCACAGTGCGAGAAAAGTCAGTGCGCTCTGGAGACACTACTCTGTTGATTTAAGAGGCTTATACCCCTGGTTGCCAGGTTACAACACCTGATTGTCGGCTTTGTTTACGAGGCCTCTTCCTCGTCTTCTTCTTCTCCTTCTCCTTCTAGGATCGCCTAGGTAAGTAATAGTACCTACTTCCAATCCCACATCACTTACTTTTTTCCCCATCATAAAGCAATACATGTGTTCATAAAGAATGGTATGCAAACAATTCAGAAACTCTGTTAAGAGGGGAGGTGAGAGGAGGTATGTGTAATGGACTACTACTTGAAGCGAATGTTCAAGTGTCTGTACTAATGTATGACAATTTAAAATAGAAGTGCTACTTAGCAAAAGAAAAGCTTTCTTCGTTTTCCAATGTCCGGGTCAAACTTGACAGTACTGGAGACATTCCGGTCGGGATGAGGAAGCACGAGTCGTAAAAATATGAAGTAGATCCATGGAATAAAACATGCTTCCAAGTATTTGTTCATAAACCATTGATGTCCAGGGCAAGTAACTAGCACACCGCTACGTCACTGGCTGATTAGATTTGAGTTGATACACAGTCAATTATGACTACCCTTCTATCTTTCCTTCCTTCCGTTCATTCCTACATCCCAAACCATCAAAGATTATGAATTTACTCGAATGGGTTGGTGTGGGTTCCCCACCATGTGAGGAAGAGCGAAAGACCAACTGTCTCGAAAACTACCCATGTGTTAGCTGGTGATTGTGTCGCGGCGATATTCAAGTAACTTACTGCGGGCAACGGCACCAACAGCAACTGTATCAAGAGGACGCTTCTCGGTGAAGATCTGGGCGATGAACTAGCAACTGTTAGTACATGATACAGCAGAAGCGTTGTGCTGACGCGAATGCCGGGGTCCCGCATCGTTCAAATTTGGACGTACCGAAGGAGCAGAGCTGGCCATGAAGATCAAAGATCCCAAATAGGCGGCGCCCTTGTAGGAGAGAGTACCAGTAGCATTGATCAAAGCACCAACACCATATGACTGGATGGCGCTACCGACGAGGGAAGTTCCATAAGCGGCAGCGGCGGAGGCGGCCTCCTTTGACTTGACAAACTCCTCTTTTGAGTTGGCAGCCTGGGCACGGTGGTAAGTATCACCGAAGACTGGGCCGAGAACAGCGAGGGAGGCAGCGTGGTTGAAGATGGTGCCGAGGGCAATGGCGGATGGCTTGACAGGTGGGAGATCTGTGCGGGGAAGAGGTCAGTCGAGAGCATTAACAACGTGATCATGGTTGAAAAAGGTGTAGAGAATAGTATAGTGGAGCTGTGAGGAACTCAATACTGAGTTGGTCTCAAGCTGAAAAGGGTAGATTGAGCTCATCCTAAGCTCAGATTCCAATTGCAGCTCCAGACACCAATCAATGAAGCCAGGACAAAAACAAACAATGGATGTCGTCACCGCTTAAAGCTTGAGAGAGGTAGGTAGATACGTACAGTGGAGAGACATGATGGGCAAAGTGTGGTGTTGATTGAAAAGGTTGATTGGAGGGTCTTCGAGTAGTTGGATTGATGCCACTGTGTGAAGGTGTTGATGAAGGAAAGAAGTATGAAAGGAAGAGAAGAGGTGCAGCAGACAAAGGGTTTTAAGGGAGAGGGCGAGGGGAGGGCAGGCACGGGTCTAGCTGGGGGTTGAGGAAGGGTGAGTTCCGGCAGGTGGCAGGGGGGTTGGTGTGGCTGGATTGGCTGGACTGGCTGGACTGGACTACACTGAGGGGTATGACGTGACTGTCAGGAGGAACATGAGAGCTGGACATGGACATGGACTGGACATGGACTTGCTTCGAATCTGGCTGGGGCAACGTTTTCCACCTTACTTGGCTTAGGTTGGTGCAGATTTGGTGCAATTGCAAGTGCAACTAATGCTTTGCGCTCTTTTTTCATTCATTTCATTCCAGTTCTCCCCATTTCCAAGGCAGAGCAAGGATCACGACAAGCAAGTGGCAGTGGCGGTCGATTCATGCCTGGACCCATGCATTCGCTTTTCATAGTGATCGATGGATCGCGTTTCCCCCTTCGCCATGCAAGTTGCAGGTCTCACCATCCAAGGCGGCAGAGCTCAGCTCAGCTTCCAAGCTTCAAACCGAGGCTGTTGTTGTTTTCATCCATCCATCCACTCAACTGTCCATCCATTTATCATTCACAATCGCAATGACGTCGATGTCTCCATTCAGAGATCAAACACCTCGAGTCTCCTTTGTCCTGTTGAGCCACAATGCAACATCCGTACCGGACTTCATTTCTTGTCAAGCTGGCAGACCTGATCGTCGTCAAGTGGCCGGCCCACTTCACCTTGCCCTTTGTGGGGTAATGCCAAGCATCTAGAAATCATTACATCATTGTGGCTGAAGCTCCACCCACTGCAACAGAGTAGAGCTCGAATCGGGGGTGAGTAAGCAGATCTGACACAAGATAATCCCGCCACGTGATTCACACTTCAACCTCCCGTCTCTTTCGGGTTACCTCGTTTTCCAACCTTCAGCCTCGTCTTTCATCGTTCCGGCCCTTGCAAAGTTTTCCAAGGTTCGTACTCTACTGATCGCCCCCATATCTCTCTGAGCCGGTGTGTTCCGTCCCTTCAGCCTCACGGCCCCTGATCTCGATCCACGGCTTCGATTCGTACGGTACGCCGGCTGCTTGCATGGGAAGGTCAACCCAACCAACCCACCAAATTGACAGTAACTCGATCGATCCACTTAAATTATGGCTTGTTGATGCTCATGCCCCAAAAAGTAGAAAGTATCAGATCGAACCCACACGCGCATATGCTCGGAAGAAGACGAAATTTGTGTAGTCTGAATTCTTTCATGTAAGCCTCGACCTCAGCATCGCGGGACACAAGCTTATACTCCCAAGTGCATTTCTGCTAGTAGCCACAGTTATCATAGCTTTTATGATCATGATGGGAGAAACACCTGCTCCCTCAGAAGAGTACACCAAGTACAGTACTGTCACGGGGTACTTTCTTCAAGATGATGAAGCTACGGATCCCAAGACTTTCGATTTCGTACGTCCCCCCTATTAGCAAGCTTTTTATAAGCCTAACACATTCCAGACAACCTCCAACTTCGGGTTGAAAGACCGAAGCTATCCTGCAGATGCGGATCTAAGTGCCAACAGCAAGTTGACACAATGGCAGCGCTTTGCTCGGGAAGTGTCGAAATTGAATCACGACAGCAGTTCCAAAGTCACTTACAAACTTCTTTATCGTAAGCTTTCCTCACCGATCCGAGATATTCATTAACACATTTAGTTGGTCGCCATGGTGAAGGATACCATAATCTCGCTGAAGCATTCTACGGCACCGAAGCATGGGATGTCAGTATTCATACAGCCCTCTTCCCGCTTATCCTAATATCATACAGTGCTACTGGTCTCTCCAAGACGGCAACGAAACCAGCACATGGGTCGACGCTCTCCTTACACCTGTCGGAGAAGGGCAAGCTCAAAAAGCCAATTCCTTCTGGCGTACGCAGATCAAAGACCAGAAAATGCCCACCCCAGAATCCTACTACACAAGTCCCCTCCTCCGCTGCATGGCTACAGCTAATATCACATTCTCCGGACTCGATCTTCCCAAAGAACATCCCTTCGTGCCGACGATTAAAGAATCGATCAGAGAAGTAATCGGTGTGCATACATGCGACAGGAGGAGTAGCAAGTCGGTTATTCGTAGCCATTATCCGGACTGGCCTTTCGAAGAGGGCTTTGCGGAGGATGATCCTCTGTGGAGTGCTACACTCAGAGAGACGAATGAGGCGATTGATCAGAGGACGTTGAGCGCTGTTGAGGACTTGTTCGCAACGGACAAGAGCACTTATATCAGTATCTCCACTCATTCGGGACAGATAGCCTCGATGTTGAGAGGTGAGTGACGCTTGTTAAGATTGAAGCATCGAGAGATGAAGGGCTAATTCTGGATAGTTCTTGGACACAGAGCGTTCGGGCTGGGAACAGGACAGGCAATTCCTGTCCTCGTCAAGGCAGAGAAAGTCTCTGGCACTGCACCTCCAAGGAAGGATGCTCCATGGGAGACAATCTCAACTTGTTCTAAACCACCGCCTGCTCCAACAGCATGAAAGATAACGATACCTGAATAGTACTGAAGATGTCAATTAGCACAGTTTTGGTGGACATAGATTATAGACCTATGAATTTCCGAAGTTCACATACCCGAACTCGCTTCACTCCGTACAGTTGAGTTACGAGGCTGCCAGACTGATCCTCAAATAAACCTGCCCAGCAAGCCACCACCACCACACTACAGTGGAAGAACAAATCTGCCTCGCCTGAGCAAGGCTCTGCGTTGCACAACTATCTCGCTGTCTATCTCTTATCTCTCCACCGACCCCCAATCTCTCCATCCCATCTCATCCCAATTTTCTCCCTCGTCAACCCAACAATCGATCAATCCACCAGCCTTGTTCCCCCAAACCACGTCGAACTATAATCACAATGTCCCAATCCCTCACCTCCCTAATCCTCGAGCCCATCTTCCTCCGCATCCTTACCCCCCTCCTCAAATCTCTCCTAGAAACATACACAGCCAATGCATCACACGGCCGCGAACACCCCGCTCCCTTACCCACAACCTCAACCTCAACATCCACCTCCAGCTCCACCACCGCTTCTCAACCCCGCACCAGCGGTAACACATACAGCCTCCTCGCATTCAATAACTCCTCTAACTCAAGAATACGCGTCGCTGTGAATAATCCAGGAGAAGAAGGAGGAGGAAATAAAAGGCAAAGGAGACGATATCACGATCCTCAATATCCTTATCGGATTGGCATTACCGGCTCTTTCGTATTTCGCTGCCGGTGTGGCGTTCATGACCGGTATTTTTCTCATGCTTTGGATATTGAGGAAGGTCTTTCCCGTTCCCGGTGAGGGCGACGAAGAGAGGGAGAGGGGTACACCAGGAACATCTCTGTCTCCCAGCAGATCAAGTACGGACCTCCAGCCTACGGCCATGCATGTACTAGAAACAAATACGATCTTCAGCCATTCAGGTAAATAACCCCCCAGCCCTTCCATCTCAGCTCCAGAATGGTCATTATGTGTATATATTAACACCGCCCTACAAAATATTAGCAGACGACCAACCAACAACAACCCAACTCGCACTCCTCGCTTCTCGCTTCCCCCATCTTGATACCCCGACGCTGAACGATGTCTTGATGGCGAATGGATGTTGTGCTGATGTCGCGGCGGAATTCTTTGGTGGGCTCTGATGGGAGAAAAGGGATAGAGAAAACGACAAGAAGGGGCAAGGAGCAAAGATTGGGTTTGACGGGATAGGCGAATGTAGCGGTTCTCGTTTCCCACACCGAGTAAATTTTTGTTTCTTTCTTCTTTTTCACTTTCTGCTGATTTGCGGCAGGTACTGAATAGGAGATTCCTTTGGCAGATCGTATTGGAAAGAAGAACTACCTTATTTCGTCTGTACCGCATAGACCTATGCATGCATAAATTTATTCTCGAGGTAGAACACCATTTCTACTGTACGTGTATGTACAACTCTCACCACTCAGTGCTTACTAAACACGAACCTCTCATGCTGGAATACACATTGGACTTTCAGTAACGCAATTACGTCCGTACTGTAGCCTTCTGCTGTCGCGACGAAGCAGAACACAGCGAAGCAAATCGCAACCCACACACTCAATCCAGGCCCGTTCTTACTCAGGCCTGACACACCTGCCTCTGCGTCTGGGGATAAAGATACCACCATCCATACTGCGCTATAACACCTAGGCAAAAAGCCAACAGCACAATACCAGCCTGCAACAAATTCTCGCGTGTAGAATTTGGACGAGGTCTGACATCAAGCGCATACGGACCCACCATCTTCTTGATGGGCGTGATATTCTCTCTCTTGCGGGTCTCGACACCACGACGCATTCCCGGGAGACCGTCCATGCTTTCCGAGTTTTTGAATGCCCAGTAGCTGTGTCCTCGGTTACCATACTGCACATGTTATATTCATTCCGAGTTCCGCCAGCCAGGCGGGAACAAGAAGTGGCGAATGAAAGAGCAAGAGAATTGCAAAAGAAGGGAGAAAAGGACAAAGACCCACTTCTCAATCCCATCCTTCTTATTCCCCTCCTCCTCCGCCCTAACCCTCTTCTCAAAGAACTCATTCAGCGTCGGCCTGAACGCCTTGAAATCATAAAACGGCATACTGAACCCACACGAGCTCCCCACCTGATGCACATGCACCACAACCACCGCCCTCGTCCCTGCAACCGTCTCCACCTCATTCTTCTTCACAAAATCAACATACTTCTCCGTCCCATACTCAAGCACCTCCCCCGTTCCCCACAATCTCACGATCTTCGGCGCGCCCTCAAATGCATTGAAGAGTACGGTGATACGTCCGTTCCCTGGTTCTTGGAGGTGCGAGAGGGTTTCGACCCCGGAGCCGGTGAGGTCGACATACCAGAATGTCTGCGGGTTGAGGATGCCGAAGTAAGACCCGCCTTTTGGGGAGATGTTGATGTGGCCGCTTGGTAAGAGGGGCGCGGAGGCGATCCAGAAGACTTTTTGCTGGAGGATCCAGGTTATGAGATTTTGGGGGATGGTTTCGTAGAACGCTCCCATTTTTTCTTCTTGTTCTTTCGGTGTCTTGATGATGATTGGTGAGTTTGGGGATTGGGGTTGTGGAGTGAGGGCTGTCTTAAGAGTTGGAGAGAGGATTCACTTCGATGTGATGCACCTCTTTGTTGATGCTCGAAGTACTCGTACCTCAAGAGTCACCGAAAGTGGGGTAGCTGTTCCTCAAGGTTTGACCGAATCCGATACCGGGCTTACGTTTTCGCATCAAAAAACCGCACCGATTATGCAAATTCTAAAATAGAGTAATGTTGATGAAAAATACAACCTTTTATTGCTTCTTCACGAAATTTGACTTGTGATGTTTGCTTGAGAGCAACATGAGTTCGAGGCTAGGATGAGGTTTACCGAGGCGAAACTGACCAATAACATCGATTCGTTTTTGGACCCCTATTCAAGCCTAAGGCAAAAGCGACTTTCGCTGCCCTCTTTTGTTTACCTTTGTAAACCCCTTTCCATCACTACAAAACACCATAATATTAACCAAACAACGCATCAAAACTCCCCACATATTTCAAGCCCTCCAGATCATCAAAATGTCAAAATCTCGACAATCATCCTCGCGTCGCGGGCGCGGCGAAACCCTCCGCAATTTCCGTCCTCCTCTGCGCAGCGCCATTCAACCTCCAACATGAAAGGGGAAACAGAGCACACGACATCGATCCTCACCCCGGCCCTAAATCGATGATCGATATCCGCACCGCAGGAGCCAAAGGCCTCGGTGTCTTCGCAAAGCAACTCATCCCACGAGGGACACGCATATTCTCCGAACGGCCACTCCTCACCATCCAAGCCGATAATGTCGCCACTCTCTACCCAGCCGCCAAGCTCCTCAGCGCGAAAGATCGAGATGCGCTTATGGCTTTGAGCTCGTTTCGGACCAGGGAACTGGATCTCATGAGGTGGTCTGTGGCGCTTGTGCATACGGCTAAAACCACCGTATCGACTATCCTAGATGCTTTGAAGGGGAAGAAAGTACTCAAGCTCAAGGGTACCAAGAGGAGGAATTCGATATCCGATCACGTGGAGGTGGTTAGCATCTTCCGCAGCAACTCATTCAACATCGGGTCAAAGCTGGGGATTGCTCTCTTCCCTAAGATAGCCAGGATAAATCATTCGTGCTTGCCGAATGCGCAGGGGAATTTCCATGAGGGACTGGGGAGGTTCAATGTCCATGCTACGAGGGATATCGAGGTGGATGAGGAGGTTAGCTTGAATTATCTCTTGGAGAGTGGACAGGTGAGGGATGTGAGGGTGGAGAAGTTGAGGAGGGGGTATGGTTTTGAGTGTGCGTGTCCGGCGTGTGATTTGAGTGGGAAGAGGGGGAAGGATGGCGAGGAGAAGAGAGTAGCAATGGGCGAGTTATTGAGGGCTTTTGTGGAGAGGCCGGTGGCTGGGGATGGTTCGGATAAGGAGGCTGAGATGGAGACCATTATGGCGTTCATTGAGCTCTATGAGGGTCAAGGGATTGCGGGCAAGGAGTTGTCGAGCATGTAAGTCTTCAACTGGGTGTATATGGGGTAGCTTACTGATATGAACTCCCAGGTACCTGGAAGCTGCCAACCTCAATGTGAAGCTGGGTAAGCTCGAAGAGGCTTCAAGATGTGCTGTGCTGGCGACGCAGCTCGACAAGGACTGTTTCGGCGAAGATCATGCAGAGTACGCGAAAAGCCTAGAGACCGTCCGCAGAGTCAGGGGTCTGAACTGACTGTATCATACTGTGTATTAGAAGTCATGTACGATAATTGTACTGTACAAGTTGAAACATGATGTTTATAGACGAAGCGACCTTTGGGGTCATGTGATCAATATTTGTAGCCAATACCTACCTACCTTAGGCTCAATTGAATGGATGTTACGAATGTGCCACATCAGGCAACAACAACTCTCATCATCTTACTCTCGCAGCGAGAGCTATCTAGGTGGCGTGGCCAGACTGCCCAGAATTGAGGTCGTACTCGATCGATGTGTACGTGCGAGACTGCGGCCCACATCTTATTGAGTCAACATGGCTTCCAGACGGTTCCACTCCAAAACAAGGAATGGTTGTATTCAGTGTAAAAAGCGAAAGACTAAGGTGACCCTCAATCTTGATCCTCTCGAGACAAAAGATGGCTAATTATCACAACAGTGTGATGAAGGCAAACCAAGATGCTCCAAGTGCCTCAAACGCGGCGAGCTCTGCTCATTCAGTGACACCTCAGCTACCGCCCCATCGCTACCCCCGTTTGAATTCGAGCGAAACAGGAATGTCATCACAGTCCAAGAGCCCCCCAAGTTTCCCCCGCACTACGAATCAATATTCTGTCGCAAAGGCCCCGTGAGCGCCAATCTCTCAGCAGCTTACGTCCTGCAGGACGACAGCCAAGATGTCCTCCGACTAATCTACCACTACGGATCCTCAACATCAAAAAGCATATCCGACTCTCCCGACTGCGTGCCAATCTGGCGAGACGTCGTACCCGCACTAGCCTTCAAGCATGACTTCCTCCTCTCAGGCGTCTTCTCCGTCTCAGCCCTCCACCTAGGCCTCCTCTACCCCTCCGCTCTACACAGCAAAGTAGCTCTCCACCACCACACAACCGGCCTCGAGAGTTTCCGAGAACATCTCCAAGACATCACATCCGACAACGTAAGAGCCCTCTTCGCCTTCGCCTGTCTCGTCCCAGTCTACGCTTTCGGCTCGAGGAATCTAGCTATCTCTGCTCTAGCAGACCAGACAAATGACCCTCTAGTCGAGATCATAGACCTCTTCACTCTTCTAGGTGGAATAGCTCTCATCATTGAGAAAGGCAACCACTGGCTCCTCGAAAGTGAATTCGCGCCCTTCTTGCGCAAAAACCCTCTATCACCATCCGCACAACCTTCCCTCCCACTCCATCCCGCCATTGAAAACGCCCTCACGATCCTCACCACGCAGAATAACCTGACCACACTCGACGCACGACTCCGTGAAGCGTATAATTCCGCTATCAAGGACTTGCGGTGTGGATTCCTACGCGCGCGCGAACGCCCGTATGCGAAGATGGTGGTGCTGCCGTGTCCGATTATGTTGAAGGATGATGTGATGGATGAGATGAAGGCGAAAAGTCCGATGGCATTGGTGGTGCTGGCACATTATGGTGTCTTGTTGCATTTGCTGAGGAGGGATTTGTGGATGAGGGGGTGGGGGAGGGATGTCATTCTTGCGGTGAGGAGGGAGGTTGAGTGGGAGACTTGGGGGAGGTGTTTGGTCTGGCCGTTGGAGCAGGTGGAGTTTTGCGATGATTGAACTAATTGAGCGTCCAGGTTGGAATTTTTTGAAAGCCTTCTACAAATCGTTGGACTGTCTAGGTTTGAAAGAGCTGGACTCTAAGAATGAGAGTGCTTTCGTTTAGCGATGTTTTCAGTCCCAACCACAATACCAATCTGTAATTCTCTAAATCACTTGAGCGTTATCTCTCAAATGCGTATAACGGAGTCCTAATACTCCTTCAAAAAGCCAAATTATATGCTAAGCTACGTACCTAGTATATCTATAACAAAGCGGACAAATCCTATCTTCAAATATCATAAACAGCAATTATTAATCTACCCGGAAAAATCAACTTAGCGAACACCCCCTGAAAAACAAAACTCGCTAAATTCAATGCACACCAAATCTGCCTCATCCCTTCGCATTCGCTTCGACACCCCTGTATTTTAAGGATGAACATCGGAATGTTGACTTGACATCGGTCAGACGAGGCTGTTCATGAATATCTAGATTTTCATTGAGCTGTTGTGATTTCTGAGCGGGTGGTATACGCGTATTCAAGGAGGCTTGGTTTGATATGTGTGCATGTCAAATGTCAGATTGGCGCTTGAAGCTTTTGATAAATATGGACGAGACATTCTCTCTTCATACTTGGAAAGACCATTTCGAGAAGTATAGACCAGCTTCCTACACTCATTCAAGCTACACTGTATCTTTCTCCTTCTAAATCAAATAAACAACACCTCTAACCTCACTACAAGCTCAAAAACAATGCTCACCTCTCGAGACCAGCTCTCCATCTCCCAATTCATCATCTACTCCCCAGTCCTTCTCATATCAATCTACCTCACCCTCCGCAACAGGTGGAAAAGACTCCAATGGCCATACATAGCCACCCTGGCTACCATCCGCATCATCGGCTCGATCCTCGCGATAAAAGCTTCGCAGAGCAGTGATGCTGACTTCGTCACTACGGCTGCGATATTGAATGGTGTGGGCCTGTCGCCGCTGGTACTTACTATGTTGGGATTTGTGCAGGAGCTGTAAGCATTCCCACTTCTGACCTCCCCCTCTCTTTCTCCGTCTCTTCCCCCTTTCCCAAACGACGACCCAGATGCGCTCCCAAGAATCAAACGGAACTAACAAGAGAAAATAGCTGTATCAAAGTCAACAAATCTACACTAGCAAAAAACCTCCACTGGCTTCACCTTCCTATCCTCCTCGCCCTTCCCCTCCTGATAATCGGCATCCTCAAACTCTTCTCCACCACCTCCACACCCGCCTCCATAAAAACCTTAGGCAAAATCCTAACAGCCCTCGCCCTAGCCCAATTCACACTGACATTCCTTCTCCTTGCCCTCGCCAGCATCTACACCACAACACTCCTCTACCGTCACCGTTATCCCGCTCCATCCAATCACAACCACAGTCACAAGTACACCAAAACCGAGAGCTTCGCTGTTATAGCAGTCAACGCCATGATCCCGCTTATTATCCTTAGGTTGGTATACGCAGCCTGTGCGTTTTTCGTGGAGGGGACGCACATGTTCAGGCCGAATGGAGGGAGTGTGGCGGTTTTGGTTGTTATGTCTGTAGGCCCGGAGAATTTGGTTGTGTTGTTGGGGTTGGGGGTAGGGGTTTTGGAGAGGAGGAGAGAAAGGGGGAGAGGTGGTAGAGATGGGATGGGGAGTGAGGATGGGGAGGAGGAGGAGGAGGAGGAGGAGGGAGGAGATAGGTCTCAGCTTCATCGGAGGTTGGTTAGTGAACCAGATGGGGAGAGGGGAAAAGTTATTGGGGTGGAGAGTGAGAGGGTGGGGACACAAGAGATGTGAGGATGGTAAAATGGGGTTGTGACTGTGGATCTGGCTGAGATTCTTCGTATTAACGCTCGATTAGAAAGGGACATAAGCATGCTTTTGGTGGTTTGGACGAGACTACAGGATTTGACCCGGAGTACTGTGTAGAGACGAAACGGTAAACAACGCCAAAGTCAAATCTTCAGAATGCCTATGCGTATGGATAATCGCTGGTTTATACCGAATAAAAATTCCTTGATAGAACTGTTGTTCTTCTTGCTATTCTGCACAATAAATAACAACTTCGTTAAGGATGAACACGTAGATCGACTAAGCGGGCACCGATGCGAGAGCAAAAAGAAAAGGGAATACCAGCGAATCACCCAATTCGGCAGTAACAAGATATTTAAGAAAATAATACACAGTACTGTTCGTCATTGGTGTTTTGGTCAGCAAGAACATGGCTGTGTGCTAAACACTTGTCATTATCCATGCAATGGCTTCTTCGAGAGGGCAGGAATACCCACAAACATCTCATTAACATACCTGACATTCCTCCCGAACGACAACAACACAGACGCCGACGGCGAGCGAAATTTCAAAAAGCTGGCTTCAAAATTCGCGTATTTCGAGTCTACTCCACAAGCCGACTTTACCAGCTCACAATGTTCCCGGATCTTATTCGTCTCAAAAGTGCCGTCTGCAATTTGACCATCGATAGATAGCCCAGCAGATTACCGTTTGAACCCCCCTCTTCTGGAACTTCTAGCACTCTGGGGCTCCAAAATTGAGGCACATCCACGAGATTTTATACCGAGAAAGTCAACAACTGAATTATGGAGACACTTTTGGACTTTAGCGAGCGGGCTCCGGAGAAGTGAGGAACATGACCCTCAAGCTATCAGAAAGTGCTTATCGAAAGGGTGTTTGGACGTAGGAATAGTAGACAAGACTACTATCTATCATCAAAACACGCCTCAGCTAGTCTTTCAATACCAACAGGTAAAGATACAAGAGCAGAGCTCGTTAGACTCTAGAATTTTGAAGAATAATCAGCAGGAAACCAGAAAAATGACTGCAATGCGGCTGGTAGACAGAGACGCGGGAACATTAGAGAAGTTGCGTAGAGGCAATTGGTAATTATGGAGTAAGTGAAGTATATGAAGTATATGAAGTATATGAAGTATATGAAGTATATGAAGCTGTGTGCTTCTGAAAGATGCGGTTGTGCCCGGGAACCGTTCATAATTCGAGGTAGTATACTGAAGTCAAGTACTTAGCGATGAGAGGGTAGTTGACAGTAGTTAAACACCACAACCGAAATCAGCAGAGCAATATTGTACCAACAATGGAACAGTAGTCTACTCCAGAACAGTTAACATTCTCAGTTGAGGGTAACGGAAATGAAATGGAGAGGAGCATTATTTGCATGGTATTATACAGACTCGCTGCTAGTACGACTCGTAATCCACCTCAAGCATCAAATCATCAATCATCCCCGCACGTCGGCACATGTTCTCCCCAAACCCCAGTATTTACTTTCCTCCGAACCAGGAAGAGACGCCGCTCTTGGCCTTTGCTGCCTCATTCTCGATCTTCCTGTCTGCTGCATCAATCTTCTTCATTGTCTCTGCGCCAGCATCTTTGCGGTATTGGTCGAACTTGCCCTCGGCTTTGGCTAGCTCTGCCTTGCTCTTCTCGACCTGGGGTTGTGGTTAGTTATGCTTCTTACTCGAAGTCGGGGTACCGGAGAAGCTGGACGGCATCATCGATGGCACTGGAATATCCCAGCAACCATCATCCAAGCTTGCTCAATAAAATTTGAGGATGTCAAGAATATCGTGGGGGTACTTACTGCAGAGTCAAGCTTTGAGCCAGCTTCACTTGCCCACTTCTCGCCCTCCTTCTGAGCTTCCTTAGCACGGCCAGGGATCTCCGACTTGATCTTTGCAGAAGCACGAGACAAATCAGCTAGCAAGGAGTCAGTTCATGTGCCTCGAGATTTGGTACGGGATCCGAGTAACATACCCTCGACTTGCTTCTCAGCAACCTTTGGGCTCCCACCGGCAGTGTAAAGGTAGTATCCAACACCACCTGCGGCAGCAAGGCCGAGGAAGAGTGGCACTCTAGACTTTGGTTGGGCCATTGTTGAGTGTGTGTGTGTATGTGTGGTTGAGACAGGAATTAACGTTTGTTATTGGGAGAAGGTCGAGTGGTTTAGTTTAGGATGTCAATACTGTGATGGGATGTGGTGTGAAGAGGGAAGACGAGATGAAGATGCGGAAGAAGAGGAGACAACCCCGGGCATTGTTATGAGAGGGCAGTGGGCTGCTGATTGGCTGGCAAGGTCGAGGGAAGCTCTTCCATGCAGCTTTCCCCACACGCATTCGGCCATACCAGGAAATGCAATGCACACCACGTCATAGAGGAACCGGGAAGTCATTCAGTTAGTCATTCAGTCATTCAGTCCAAGGGGGCCAGATCAACAGATGGCCCGTGAGAGCTGAACTGCTTTACCCGTAAGTCTTTACGGTAGCTCCATAAGTAAAGTCTCCATTGTGGCTGGTGAGACCCTCTTAATGCCTCTTTTGGTCTGGCAGCTATTCAAAGTTGGCAGATCGGGTAGATGATTTGCTAGTAGTACAGGACAGGAGCTTGGTAGCTTGCCCCACGCGTCATCGAGCTTGTGCGGTCGCGACTACGACTCCGACGTCCTCTTCTTCTTCCTCCTCCTCCTCGGCTCCTGATCATGGATGGTCTGATGCTAGAGAGCTAATTATAAAACAGGAAATCGCTAATGAGGTCGGTTCTTGAGCTAGAAGCGTCTAGTTTTAGGCGCCTGGATCGTGGAAACCCGTAACAAGAAGGGTCAACATTGCTATTTCACTCAATTCGTTGAATCCTCTTGTACCGCCCATCCTTGGATCATTTCCCAATTGTGGATCGAGGCTGAAGTTCCCTTTGCTACTACGGCAAGAACACCACCAGCTTCAAGAGCTGCAAAACCCCTACAGGATGCTGTGACGTTCGTAGGAGATGTCTATCCTACACTCTTCGACACGTCGACCATCGCCCCTGAAGGACACCGATTACGACCATGAAATCAACCTCATCGACCATACGCGACCTGAAAGTCCAGAGGTAGCCCGCAGCCGCTCGGTGGGTGAAAGACCCCTTTCTCCAGGTAAGAATCTCTTCTCTGGCTTAAGACAATCATCGTTGTGGATTGGACGGAGGATTGACTAGGTCTAGGTGTCATTTCAGACTCCTCTTCACGAAGACATAGCGATGTGCCTCTGCGAAAGCATACGACCCCGTTACGTTTACGGCAGGAGCTCACAAAGAGGAAATACTCGAAATACCAGGACCGCAGATTGGGGCAAGCTGAGGGGTCTAATGATGAGCCCGATAATGATACCACCGGAGACATCAGCAATGTGCAGGTAGACGGAGAGGAAGAAGTAGAAGCAGAAGCAGAGGAACGTGGTCGGACGAAAGATACTGGCGCGGCAAAGAAACCCAAGCCAAGTCCCATCTCTGCAATCGATATTCTGTACGAGAATCAACGAGGGGGGTTTCTATGTGGGATGCCCCTCTTCTCATCCAGTGCTCTTGGGAATCTGGATCCTTCTCCCTGGACCAATAGCGCCCAGAAAACCAGCGCTACCAATATCACCAATGCACAGGTTCCAGATCCATCATGGGAATGGGCTTGGCCAGAATGGCATATCAATCACACGGACGAGGTTGACGAGGACGGCTGGGAATACTCCTTTATGTTTTCCAAGAAGTTCTCGTGGCATGGGAAATCGTGGTACAGCTCATTTGTCCGTCGGAGAGCTTGGATACGAAAACGGGTGAAGAAAAGCACTGGATATCGAGTCAATGAGGGGCATATGCTCAATTCGGATTACTTTACTATACACCCTGCGGAATTGCGAGACTGTAGTCGTGCTTCCACGACAGAAGGCCAGAGGAAACGCTTTAGTACCATATCACGGCGAGAAATGGAGGAGGGCATCGTCGTGGAAGAAATTCAGGACATTGGAACACTCTTGAAAGCACTTCGCTTGGCTCGAATCGACCGAGAGAAGATGGAAGCCGTAGAAAGCTTTATCCAGCACGGTGGCGATGACCTCTATTATCTAAGGGATCACATGCACGAGATTATGGGAATGTTCATATTCCAGGCCTCGCGCAGATTGCTCTTGAGTCACCTACTCCAGATTTTCAACAAGGCAACCGAGGAGAACGAAAAGTCTGAAAAGGACGAAGTAGATCCTACCAAACAGAGACGATTAGAGAACCTGGAGGCAGCCGTGAAACATGCCGATGAAGAGGTCAAGAAACTCGAGTTCTGGAGCGATGTGAAAGATATGGCGGAGAAAGGGGAAACTAAAGGAGCAGTGGACGAGAGTCAAGGGTGGGACCAAGGGTGGAGCAGCCTAGACAACAGTGCTCCAAGAGACGTAATCTCAGATCAGAAACTCCCTGGGGGTGACAACTGTTATGAAGGGGAAGGGAATGGTACAGCTATTTTAACAAGGGAAAATGGGAAGGCAAATGAAAAGGGAAAGGGCAAGGCAACGGACTAGAATCCTGGAGCATGGCGTTAGGAAGGTGGAGCAAAGCACCATAGCTGAATTGTATTGAAATATCATCAACAATGTTGGTTTATGGATTCGTGACATTGAACGTCCACTTCAAATGGGTTTGGCTTGCACTGTCCGTGTCGAAGACGAGGTTGTAAATTTAGATGTGTTTGGCTACTTGCCATTTCATAGCTATGACTAGGTATGCTTTTTGTGAATACAACATAATTCAGGTCTAAGTATACGATATTCAAGTCTTATTATCCCATACTCCAGACACCAAAATTACCATCAACAAATCATCGCCAAAGTCAGGGGTAGTACCTGGGCCAATTGGATCCATCGGCTTTTCTCCGGCATACGATGGCTTGTTCCCGAAATATTTTTGAAGACCGAGGTGGCTCAATAGCATCAGCAACACCAAAGCGAAGAATGCCCGGATCATAACGAATGTCCCTGGGAAGTCGCATAGCAAAACGGAGCAGGGTCGCAGTCTTTGCACAGCTGACCTCGACTCCCAGGGAACCTTTATTGTTTCTCTACCCTTCGTGGATTCGGAACAACTCAACTGCGTCTTCAGCACCTCTTCAACATGAATCCCATGCAGAGCCCGTTGTGCAGCAGCAACCCGTCTTGATACCGAAACATGCCGCCACTCTGTGCGAAGATCCAGCCGTACTGGACAAGCGGTTCAACAGACCCAAAGCTGCATCTGCAAGCGACCAGCATGCCCTCAATACCAACGATGCGTCCCCGAAGAGCCGCCCGCCCAATATCGCAACAGAAGATGGGATTGCTTCTCTGCAGAAAGAGCAGAGCAATCTCAAAGATACCACATCCTCTGCGGCCACGGAAAAGATGGTCCGAAAGCTGCTTGGGCTTCAAGAGATCAGCGATGACGCGAGGCAATCTGCCAGCTCCTTGAGGAAAGCTTACCAGGCAGTCAAGAGAGAAGAACTGCAGCTTTGGACACCAGACTGGCGAACCGTACTGGCGACCCTGGTTAAGCATACACCGGAGCATGGACAGTGGCTGTCAAAAGCTCTAAAGTTCGAGATACCTGAGGACGCTCTTGTTAAACTCCTGGGTGGAATTGACGACTACTATGCGGAGATTGGGGATAAATACGGGTGTCGAATTGAGTTGGGGGGTCGGGATGATGTTACCATGAAAATTTCGACTTTGGTCATCTCTGGACCCGCCGTTGCTATCAGCAAATGTGCAGCTGAGATCTTGGGCATTGCCCCGAATGTTGAGATTACGCCATTCAAAAACGGTCTCGCTTCTGCTGAGACTGGTGCTTTACAAGATGGCACCGAAGTGCCTGGTAATGTCTCGCATATATACGATAGTGGAGTGAAAATCCGGAATGTCATGGTATCAGGGCCTCCTCGATGTGCACCAGGAGTTCAACAACGACGACCAGAGGATATACCGAAACCCGAGAAATGGGATCAACACTCATTTCTCGACTATGTCCGAGATCTCACAACTTCTAGTTTGACCAACCACGTCAATCGATTTGGCTATTCGTCGACAGAGGATCGCCACGCTGTGATCGCCTCCTATCTTCGCGAGCTGTTCAACACTCCGAGTCTCAGACCATCAATCACGAGAGAGGCTTGTCATGAAGCGATGAAGTATTGGGTCAGAGGAAACCACATTCAAGATGCCAGGATTCTCTTTGTTCAAATGGAAATATTGAAACTGCAAATGGTTCCTGAAACTTTCAATATCCTGCTGGCTGGTGCCGCCAAGTTCGAAGACATACACAACTTCCACTTCATCCTCCACCTGATGCTCAATCGAGGGATAACGCCAAACGGGCGGACCTGGAACCATTTTATGGTTGCCTTTTCGGATGTGAAAATCAAGCTTCACATCTTGACTGCAATGCAGAAGAAAGGTCTTCTCAACCACCCACAGACAATGCTCGAAGCGACCGCTCAGCTCGCCAGCCATGAAATCGAAGCGTCACTCGAACAAAACCAGACACAAAAGGACTTCATAGCTCACATGGACTCCCGATACGGTAGCGATTGGGTCAGTAGTAGCAGCGGAAATCACATATTACATGTGCTCGGAGCCCACGGGCTGATATCTCGCTGTTGGGAATTCCTCCATTTCATGGATTCGCGGCACATCGTGCCAGATAAGTATAGTGTCCACACCGTCCTTCACCACTGCAAGCAAGCCGTCAATTTAAAAGGTGCAATCGAAATACTCCGAAGTCTCCCCAAAAGCATGAGGTTCCTAGCAAACGAAGAGACATACCGAATCATGTTTGACCTGGCTTGGAAACTAAGCTATTACAACGTTGCTAAAGTGGTATGGCGATATGCCTGCCTGTCAGGCGCTACGAGCTTTGACATGAGACGACGTGTTTTCCAGACCATGAAGGAATCGAATCTTGTCGACCTGCCTAAATCCCATAAGGGCCGCTTTAAGAGGTTTCTTGGGCCAGTGATCATTGGCATCGATACCATCAAGGATCATCCTTCGCGTTATCTGGAGCGTATGTTTCCGGTAATTGAATACGAGAGGCTCCTGCGGCGAGAAGAGGCACGTATGGAGAAAGCCGCGATGAAGCAGAGCTTCGCCCAACCCAATGAGACTGAGCCCAGTGTATCTGAGCCTGATGTGTCTGAGTCAGGTGCATCTGAAGCATCTGTACCTGATGACTGGGCGAACTTTTCTCCGATCGAGCCACAGGATAAGAGTCGGACCAAAGAGCAAGAGTCCAAGCAGACTGACAAATTGAACGAGTACGAGCAGTCTGCAAGCAAAGCATCTCAATCCACTGAGGAAGATCCCCATCCGTCTCACGAGTCTGAGCAATCTGAAGCCAAAGATCCTCAGCCCACAGAGGAAAATCCCAACGACTCCCATGAGTCTAAGCAGTCTGTATCCAAGGTTGTTCAAATTCGGCTAAAATCACCGTTCACCAGAGAGCAATTTGAAGCACATCGCTCATCACCAGCTTACCAAAAGCAACTCGAAGCACACCGCTCTTCACCAGCCTACCAAGAGCATCTCAAACGACTCGAGCGCCCTCTGATTCTCGAGCCGTGGAGTCCCTCGACCTTCGGCAACCGAATCCCGTACTACAAATCCCAAATTCTCAAAGACATCTTGTACGCTGACTTGGAGGTATTTAAGCAGTGGAGGCCTGTGAAGCCGTTTGAAGACATGTTGGCGGAGGCTCTGGAGAGGGATACGGAGTGGAGACAGGAGGAAGGGTATAAAGAAAAGCAGTTGGACTGGTTTATGGATGGGAGGGCGGTGAGCGTTAGTATTGCGACTCGTACCGGGTTGGTGAAAGAGTTTGAGTGGAAGTAGGTGACGAGAGAGGTGGATGTTGTGCAAGGGCTTTAATTGTATGACAATGGGGCGAGCTGTATAAAGTGAGTACTGGATGTACGATACTTGTAACATAGTGTGTAGATAGATTACCAGGACCACTTTCAAGCATATCGATATCCAAATCGTCTCTTATTATCGTTCAAAGGAGAAATTTGTGCTTATTATCAGCTAAAGCCATCCGCCCCTCCATCCATCCATCGAAGATGAAAGACGCCATATTTCCCCAACCGTAGTATCAACACAGCCATCGCAGAACAAACACAAGAAAGGACAGAATTAGAAACCCGTCCCAATCCCCAATCCCAATCCCACGCACATCATATCATAACATCTCCCTCATCGTCTCCCCCCTTCCCAGACTTAATCTCCAACCCTATAACTAACCAACGTGTCCACCTTATGATTGCTCGTACTAAAGCTCCTTAGCTGCACCTTCTCCCCATTCCGAATCTCCTTCGCATCGCTGTCACCCCACTCCATCGGCACCTCGCTATCGGCATCCGCATACACCAGCACGTTGAACGTGCATTCGCCGTCCAGTTGCGGGAGGAAGGTCACTGAAGCTGTGATCTGTCGGAAGATCGATTGGATCTCGGATTGGATCTCGGCCTCGGTTTTTTCGGGCGGGGGGGCCGGGGAGGAGGATCTAGGAGGGCAAAGATGGTTAGTTATGAGTGATAGGCATGATATGGAGGGGTGGGGAGGAAGGGGAGAGGTGGGGAGAGGTGAGAAGACGTACTCTGGAGCGGCGTTCTCTTTGTCAGCTGCCTTTTTAGAGGATTTCTTCGAGGAGGATTTGTTGAATATTTGGACCTGCAAACTCCAGCATTAGCATACCGGATTCCGACTAGGATTCTATAGCTCATCTACCCGGATCTCCCAGAAGGAAGGAGCGGGGGAATAGAGAAACGCACATCAAACTGCCACCGCTCAACGTGCTCTCCGGTATCTTTACTCGTGATAACAACCACCAGCTTCGAGATCTTGCCGCCCACCATCCACTTGTCTAGCTGACCCATGATCTTCTTGATATAAGCTTTCACTTGGTCATCTGAGGATACAAGCATCGTGAGGCCATATTTCTTGACTCTGCGAACGCTGTTAGAGTGTGTGTTGGGTGAGGGAAGAGGGGCATGACGAACGCGGTGAAGTCTTCGGCGGGGTAGACACCTCTTTGGAAGCTGTTGAAGGATCAGTACACTGTATTCCGAGGTTTGAAAGGGGCTCCTCTTACAGGATTGTGTTTATGGAGTATTGGAACTACTTGTTATCAGTATAACTCTTTCCTGCATCTGCTTGAATCTGCCACTTACGAATTCCGCAACCAGTTTGGATGATCCTGCGACTGTTAGAAAGAGCTCCAATTTGGCGCAGAACCAAACGTACCTTTCAAAGAGAGCTTATGCGTCTTCGCCTTATCTTTCTCTTTTTCGCCCGACATCTTGCTTGTGCTAGCTATGCTGTGGGATTGCTTGCCTGAACGTTACGGACTGCGATTTGAAGTTCGTTCGGCATTCCCAGTGTCAATAAAAAAAACGGGGGTTGCTGCAGTGACCGGGATCGGGAAGTTCCGCACCCCTGCAGGACGAAGCTCGAGATGGATGGTCTCACCAAAAATAATTTCGAAGCTTCAATTCGGTACCAATTTGAACTTCTCGACTTTCAGCCCTCACTAACACGCCAATGCAGCGATGTCCATTGCAACTCCTCCGGCTCCCTAGCTCGCTGCGAACACACTATGCCTCCCAATTCCTCACACACGCCACTACTGCTGCTGCTGCCACCCAGCGAGGCTTCAGCACTTCAATAGCACGATGCGCGCAACCCTCCAAGCCGATTTCAGACCTCGAGCGCCGCATCCAAGCCATTCCCATATCCCGCTTCCGCAATTTCTGTATTGTGGCACATGTCGATCATGGGAAGAGTACGCTGAGCGACCGTTTGCTGGAACTCACTGGGACGATCGAACCTGGTGGCAACAAGCAGATTCTGGATAAGTTGGATGTGGAGAGGGAGAGGGGCATTACAGTCAAGGCGCAGACTTGTAGTATGCTGTATAAGCACGCGGGGGAGGACTACCTGCTGCATTTGGTGGATACGCCTGGCCATGTGGATTTCAGAGCTGAAGTCTCGAGATCGTATGCGAGTTGTGGAGGAGCACTCTTGCTTGTTGATGCTAGCCAGGGTGTGCAGGCCCAGACGGTGGCTAATTTCTACCTGGCTTTCTCGCAGGGTCTGATTCTGGTACCGGTTATCAATAAGGTGGATTTACCTTCTGCAGACTCCCCCAGAGCGTTGGAGCAGATGGAGACGGCGTTCGAGTTGAAGCCTGAGAATGCGGTCCTGGTTTCTGCGAAGACGGGGTTGAATGTGGAGAATATTCTACCAAATGTTATTAGACAGGTCCCTTGCCCGGTGGGTGATCACAAGAAGCCTTTGAGACTGCTGCTGGTGGATTCGTGGTACGACAATTACAAGGGCGTTATTCTGCTTGTAAGGATATTTGATGGGCAGATTAAGGCTGGTGATCAAGTAGTGTCGTTTGCTACTGGTTTGAAGTATTTCGTTGGTGAGGTGGGGATCATGTATCCCGATCAGACGCCTCAGAACGTTATACGTGCTGGCCAGGTGGGGTATATCTACTTCAATCCTGGCATGAAGAAGAGTCAGGAGGCTTTGAGCGGAGACACCTTCACCAGTGTTGGCTCAGAGCATCTCGTTGAGCCATATCCAGGATTTGAGGAACCGAAGTCTATGGTTTTTGTCTCAGCTTTCCCAGTCGATCAGAGTGATTTTGGGCATTTGGAGGACTCGATCAACCAGATAGTTTTGAATGACAGGAGTGTCACTCTTCAAAAAGAGTCCTCGGAAGCATTGGGTGCTGGCTGGAGGTTGGGGTTCTTGGGCACGCTTCACTGCTCTGTTTTCGAGGACCGCTTGCGTCAAGAACACGGAGCCAGTATCATCATTACACCACCTACTGTGCCTTTCAAAGTCATCTGGGCCGACGGACGGGAAGAGATTATTCAATCTCCTACAAACTTTCCCGAGACAGATTCGATGAAAGACAAGATTGCAGAATTGCAGGAGCCATACGTCTCAGCAACGATTACTCTCCCAGAAGAATACCTAGGCAAAGTAATCGAGCTCTGCGAAGCCAACCGCGGCGTGCAGAAAGAACTCAACTTCTTCACCGCCACGCAGGTCATTCTCAAATACGACCTACCACTCTCCCAGCTCGTCGACGACTTTTTCGGCAAGCTCAAAGGTGGCACAAAAGGTTACGCCAGTCTCGACTACGAAGACGCCGGGTTTCGACGCAGCACCATTGTCAAAATGCAACTCCTCGTGAACAAGGAACCCGTCGATGCCGTGGCTCGCGTGGTGCACAGCAGCCAAGTTGAGAGACTCGGACGGCTCTGGGTCAAGAAGTTCAAAGAGCATGTTGACAGGCAGATGTTTGAGGTCATCATCCAAGCCACCTCCGGAAGGAGGATCGTGGCTAGAGAAACCATCAAACCGTTCCGGAAAGATGTGCTTCAGAAACTGCACGCTGCGGATATTGGCCGCAAGAGGAAGTTGCTGGATAAGCAGAAGGAGGGGAGGAAGAAGTTGAAGGCGGTCGGGAATATCACGATTGATCACAAAGCTTTCCAGAAGTTCTTGGCGAAGTAGTGCAAGAACAATATTTGTGTACATTTTTTGTATAATTTACATGTTGAAATTGAGAGATGGCACGATTTACGCTGGTGATGGACGTGTATAGGTTCTTTTTATATTACTTGTACAGACTTTCCCAGGATTTGTCTAGTTACACTCGCGAAATGCGTAGCGGCATTTGCCATCAAAATCTCAACACCTTCACCAATGATCTTCCATTTTTTTTTAAATTTTTTTTTTTTTTGAAAACCATCGTCCAAACATGCCCCATACAAATCATTCAAAACATGCGAATCAAGAGCTTATGTGGTCTCCAACTCTATCTCCTTCGCTCCAAAACTCTGGCGTGCATCAGCACCACGAATCTGCTCCCAAGTCTGCTGTGCCAACTCATATATTTCTTCGCGATTCCAAGGGCCGAAGTCGAGGGTTTTTGATTGCCGTGGAGCAATGTGCGAGTCGCCAATGCGAAGGACCTTGGACTGATCTCGATCCAAGATCTTGGATGTAAATCGGTGCACCTCCTGAGTCAAACGTCGGTCGAAGTAGTCAATTGCCTCCTGCTCAATTTTATCTCTGACGAGCTTGAGGTTGCTACTATACAACGGATGGGCTCAGATCAAGAGGGAGACACGATCCTTAGACTTAGATAATGCGTCGCGAACGGTGCCGAAAAGATACTCATACTGATACCGGTATCAGCAGACTGCTTTTATATATGGCGAGAGTACTTACGGATGTTTCATATCCAAGTTTCAGGCGCAGCTCCAATTCAATAACGGCTGTGTCCCAATCTTTAGGCCCTCTGTACTCCTCGAATTCAAAATCTTCGTTGCTTTCCGGAATATACACTTCGACATATCTGATGTTCTTGCAGACACGTCGGATGATCTCCAAGGCGTCCTTAACATGAACAGGATGTCGGCGCTTCTCCTCTCCATCACGCAGAATTCCATCTTCACCCACGATCTGCTCTCTGATGAGAGTATCAACATCACATTCTTTCTTCTTCAACACAACCATGTTCTTCCCAGCTTCTTCTTCCTCACGTATCTGCTCCTCGGAAGCAGCTATGTTGCTGATATATTCCGTGCTGTTGACTTCAGCTTCGAATTTAAGGGATGCTATTTTGCGATCAGCTGCCTCGGTTTCGAGTCTGACGGCGTCCAAATGCTTCTGCAATTCCTCAACCAAGCCCGCTGTATTGACTAAATCCTCAATATCAACCTAAGCGAGTCTGGTCTCTATTGATTTGGAGACATATCGCTCGCATGGCTTGGGTTTCTCATGCGGAACTTGAACATCAGGTTCGCAGGTTTAGGAGCTGCCATCAACACTCTTAGCATCGTGTGCTATGCCATCGTCCAGTTTGGGTCGTTTCTAGAAATGAGGTGATTAGCAAGGTGGGAGGGTGAGACAGAAGTTGCAAGTACCGGGGAGCGTTCTGGATCTTCACTGGTCTTCTCTCCCATGCTCTTCTCGATCGTCTCGCAGTGATCTTCGACTGCCATGATACTTTGGCTGGTGTCCTCGTAGATTTGTGATCTGAAGTTGCACGATGTCGCAGTTGAAAAGAGCAGGATTTTGGAGGTTGATAGGGGTAGGTTTACGGCGGAGGCCTGCCGCAGGATCAAGAAGTGAACATATGCATTCACCTCTTTTCATACCCTGACGTCTGAAACCCGCCCCGAGGCCTACGTGAAATGCAGTCAAGCATCGGAAGCACAGGTACATTAGGGCTGTCGACGTAGTTACGACCCCGAGTCCAAGAACTCCAGAAACAATATTTGAGGCTTGGCACCCGGTGCTTTTACATTGCCTTGCTGTTATAGGCTTGGGAGGTAATGTTGGTTTCAAGAGTTGGTTAAATGTACAGTTAATGAGTTCAACCTCCGAGCAACTACTAATACCCGGTTTGAGCCGATTATAATTTGAGACTAGAAAGTCTGTGTAGTCGAAAAACTCAAGCCTATTTACTCTGATCATATGCTTCAACGGCTGCCCTTTGGGTTCCCGATTTACTTAGAGCACATGTGAAGACCTGGGTTACATTTCGATTTGGGGCTGGACATACCTCAATCGAGCCAGTCGGCATAAGATATTATTACAATGCAGCATAAATGCACTTTATGATCTCCAAAGCCAACCAGATTAAATCACTCCTTGTAGAGGTGTGAAGGAGATTCAACCAAAGCACCGATGTTAACTCGGTTAAACCTTGGCATGCAAGAGATTCACCACACGCACAAAATCATCCCTGACCAAATAACCAAATAAGATGTATGACGATAATGTGTGTTTTCTTTTAAGCGACACGGTGTGACTCAGCGGTGGAGCTCAGGTATGCCTATCCTGAATCCCGCGAAATCGAGATTTGAGGACTAACACCTCCATGTTCCCGGCACCCAATGCTCAATAACGGCCGCACCGTGGAGTACACCATCACGTAGTCCCTTTGGTATGGGACTTTAGGCTCTTGCATGTCCTAAATTTGTCTGATGCTACTAAGCGGTTTGGTAGCCAACCCATAGCCTCCACCAGGGTTATTGTGTAGAAGTTGAAAGTTGGATGCCACCCCTTCTTTTTTCCCCTTGTTTCTTCTCTTTTCCCTTGTAAGGAATTGTTCTTCGAATTATGTAATAGCATTTATCGTCGCTTTTTCAAGTCCTAGTTGAGGGCAACACTTGAGAAATGGAGACATCGTTTAGTGTTACATTCTCCATATCTAGGAACCCTTACTGTTGAGGTGCTCTCCCAGAATCAAGAAATCCACGCTTCGAAATAAAAGCAGCCGTTCCTCACGCCGCAGAACTCCGCCATCTCTACCTCCTTGCCTTGACTCAAGGCCATACTCCTCATCCCGACATGCAACTTCAGAATCGCCAACTCAAAGTTCTGGGAAAATTCCGGCTGTCCAGAAACTGTTAGATGTCGTAGGCCTGGTATTCTCCCTAGCGGCGATTGAGACAACGCCATATCAGGACCGGTACCAAAATTGTTCGAATGGAATCCGAAGAATGAATGATCATGGAAGCATGGTGGAGCCCAAGGTCGTACGCCACCTTCGAATTGAGGTCTTAATTGATACTTCTCGCGCAGAATGACGTAACTCGGGACTGGGAAGATCATCTGGCCGGGGTATGTTGGGACGAGATGCAGTGTCAAGTCAGTTAGCGGTGCTTGAGCTGCAAGGATGAGATTCCATATTGGATTCAGCAGATGTGTTTCGTAAGCTTTAAGCGTTATCTCCAAGCTCGAGAGACGGTTCAAGAGCGGTTGACAAATGGTGAGGATCGAAGAGCAAAGCTCGGGTCGCGGGAATGTGATACGCGGGATGGCGTAGATGTAGTTGATTGTCTCTGCAAGAAGCTGATGATTGGTGAAAATGAGACCGCTAGAGATGTGACTAAATGGGACCATGTATTTTTCGGCTTTGGCGGCGGTTGATTGTTGACGTGTATCAGAGAAAAGGTATGCGAAGATCTCGAGGCGGATTTCGAGAGGCAATCGAAATAGCTTGGGCCCGAGGTGAACGGTTGACCCCATGTCATACATTGGAATGTGCTCTCTCGATTTCGAAGATACTCGACTCCTCCGGAAAATTGGAATGAGAGCGTCCATTGCGAGGGTAAGTTTGTTGCCTAGAAGGAGGTCACTATCGGAGGGGCTCCAAATCACGCCCGCGCCAAGGGTCCTTACTATTCCACACCGAACCTACTGCAAATAATTTTGATTGGACAGATGCTCCTGATTAGATAATTTTGAAAATATCGGTAAGGATGATGGGATACCTAGGTAGGTCCTTAGGAAAGAATGTCGTTGAACTGGGAAGCTAGAAACGTAAGCGAAGCAGGCTGGATTCGGCAGGTGGGGAGAGCAATCACACGTGATGTACAAGGTCAAACAGGCAGTAGCTGGACTTGCGGAACAGTTGCGGTCCTTCAATTAATTATTCGCTAGATTTGCCGGCAAACTTTCAAGCTCACTATATTTGAAAGTACTGTACTGTATTGTTTGCTAAGCGAACATGCTCATGCAGAAAGCTAGTAAAAATCCGGCATCGAAGTAAGATGTAATAGCAAACAAAGGGCGTCTACTCGTGGGCTGCCTCAACACCTCCTTGAGGAAGTCCTCATCGAGTCATGTGCTAAGCTTTTAACATCAATGCCCTTAGAAGCATCACATCATGGGCACGCAAAGTTAATCTCTCAGTAGTCAAGAACTACTACCAATCGCTTCAATGAGGGCATTCATTCTTCCATAAACCTAGAGTCCATCAAATATCGATTTACAGTAAAATTCCGAAAACGACATTGCCAGCCTTCGGTTGTGTAAAGTAGAGGTAAGCTTAAAATACTGCTACAGGCGTCAGGAGACCCCGCTCCATCAGCCAGAACTGGGACAAACAGATTGTATAGCACCAAGCACTTAAAACTCATGGTTCCGAAAACTCTAGGTATGATATAGTGTATTTTGCTAATGTGATAGAAAAAGATAGGGCTTACCATAAGGTAGGATGCTGTTAAGCATATCGCGTGGATAGTTGTTACAAGAAGCTAATTGAGCTGGAAGCAGCGCAATACCCTTCTCTCAAAAATGATTTCTAGATTATACTGAGTGTTTTGAATTAGAAACTAACAGTTTTGACGTTGTCACTACAGAACAAAATCAGGCTTGCCAGGGTGCCTTCTCCTCAACACCTACTTACGAAATCCCCAACACAGCACGACGTCCTTCAAAGGCACCCACTTCCATTGCATCGTGTCAAAAAAATACTTCGACATCGGTACGGCAATCTACATGAAACTGTGTTGCTCTTTTGCAGGTCTGTTTGGCCTCAGAGCTAGCAACAATGCCATCTGGGACAACATCTGCCGTTCGAGCTACACTTATGACACCGGCTGCCTCATAAGTCAATTGTAAGTCTTCGAAAGCTTCTCATTTTGACTTTACATAGAGTGTTGAGGTCATGTTATCTCGCTGTATCCATCAATATCTAGAGAGCTGTGTTGGTGATAAGCAATATTTGTTGGACAAGGTAGGGTTGAGCGAGAAGGACGGAAATACCGATGAAAATACCGAGATCCCAACTCACGAGCTCGTTTGTATCGGTTGCGCAAAGAGAAATTCTCGCAAACTTGGAATCCATGAGAAAGATTCCTGTTAGAAGATACCCTTGTTCGCTGTTTGCATTTACTGCCGAGGAATCGCCTTTGTCAGGAAAATGTGGCCCACAGATTCCACAACAGATACATTTGGATGATGCTCTTGAACCGCCCCATGTACAATGGACCCGGATTTGAGCTCAATTTCCGCATGCTGAAGTCGACTTTCGGCATTACTGAGAAGGAGTTTGCTCGCCAATTCGGTTGGACTGTCAAGGATATGATCGACCGTGCAACCACTAGCCATATCAGTAATGAGGATGTAGAGGACGTCGCGTATAACCTTGCTGTGGATCGTCGGGCAAAAGATAAAGGGTTCTGGCACTGCCTCGCAGGAACCGACAACTACAAACGGCAATTTTGAAGCCATGTGGCTGGCACGGTACATGGGTCCCAAGTATGAGGACGACATGGGAAACTGGGGTGGAGGTGGAGGTGGAGGTGGAGGAGAATATCTGGACGAAATTATCAAGTTTATCCTGGAGGTTGCACTGCACGCTAATCCAAGCCTCAAATCGATCCGCCTCTACAAGACGCTCCCCGACCCTGGCTACAACTGCGACGATCCATTCACCTACAACTCTACAAGTTGTTGAGTGGAGAGTTCAAGACTAAGACGCATAATTAATTTTAGTCGTCGCGTTCCATTCTGAAATTGGTACAGCAGTTCGAGAAGGTTATCGTGCTCGCTACTATTGCTGGTGAATTCTGACCAGTGATTCACACACGTCAGGCAGCGCAGACCCGACATAACCAAGTTGAGCTAGCGTACGTACTTGAATCTATTATTTCAGTTTGCTCTTTTAAAGTTTCCAATCCACTTTCGGCCTGACCAGAACATCGTTGACAGACAAAGCAGCGTAATACCCCACAGAGACAGCACGACCCATCCAATTACACACAATATGTCTTCCTCGTCTATTTAACCAAGCTTCTAATAGGGATCAATATAACGCAAGTCGATCAACTTGTTCTTATATTGAAGTGCTCTGACAAATCTGTAGCTTCCAATCAACTCGGAGGCATCCACGAAAAGCTCAAGGCCATCAGCGGTGTTCCACGCGCCAAAATCCTCTTCGACATTATGGTAAAGGAAGCCACCACTCAAGTTTCCTCCGTACTAAGCAAATCCCATGCTCACACCGCTGAGCGCAACACCAAGATCCTCGAACTTCTCGCCATGACCCTCCAAGTCGGGCAGCTTGACAGGTGCGCTCAATAGGGCCTGGGCCAAGCCGTGCATGGGTTGCAACTACGTCGATAGATATGGAAACCGAGGTGAAAGAGAACTGTAAGGATCTGCTTTCAACATAGCCGTGGCTCAAGAGGCTATACGTCGTGCCAAGACTAATGATGAGTTGGCAAAGATTATAATTCTTGTCTCTCGTTTAAACATCGAGATTGAGAATATAAAAGGTCTCTTTGATCGTCGCTAATTTCGATTTGTCGTTCACGAAGGCTCATCGCAGGGAACCTCTGCCACGCGCCAGGAATACTTTCGAGCAACACATGTCATCTAGCGGTCGCTGATAATCTGCGGCTGGAGTTGTCTAGAGAGGTTATTCCCAGGAGGTTGTTTTTAAGATAGTCATAAGAGTCTTTTTCGTTTAAGTAAGAAGTCGCGTTGGAGTGGTGATATGGTACGTGTCAGGTGGATTAGCCTCTTGGAAATGGCTAAGCAGAACAATGGCAATTTCTATTTGGATGTTTTTTTGATATATTAACGAAAGTTCGCTGGTTCGCTGATTCACTAGCCGGCTTTCTCAAAGCTGGTGTTGCGATAGAATTAAAAAAAAATCGTTCTGGTAAACTGTGCTCTCGGTAATTTCTAAACACAAAGCAAAATAAATATAAAAAAGGGGAAAAATTAGATAGGAGACCGACCAACTCCTTGAGCTCCCTTCAACATATAGATTATGTCCTATCACAGACTCCTTTTTCAAGGCCACTTGCATCCCAGAAACTTGTGCGAACTATGTAAGCTACAATCCCACAAACCATTAGGGTTTTTCCTGCGTGATATGCTCATGGTAAACCCGGTTGTTAGGTTCAACGAGAATTTTACGGATAGGTCATCGTTAGCAGAATTAATTCATAGGGGGATGGTCAGGAACTTGCTTAGTTGAATATTTATCTACGCAAAACTTTAACCGAGCTCAAACCGGTTCAACCCTATTCTTGCACCCGAGTCCCTACTTACGGGTCCCAAGACATCAAAGTCGCGTGTCCTAGCACTTCAAAGGGAATTATAGAATTTTCGAACCTGGCACCTTGTACCTTGTACAACTTGCCGACTTTACATGGCTGTTCTTCAGTTGAGGATGCCACCATCAGGTTGTAAACGTACATTTAGTAGCATATGGTACGCCTTTCGTGCCATTCTCTTCGCAGAAATCCAGTAATTTACTGAGGAGTCTGAGTCATATTCATTAAAGAGTTCAGAAAGCGAGTGGCTTGGCCCTGGATGAGCCGCGATCATTTTGCTAGTTACAGCTTTCCAATTTTATGTTACCTTGGCTTTACTATTTTACGTTAAGCAGCATTCATGGGCTCCCACCTAAGCCAAAAGATACTAGTACCCTCAAATTAGTGACGAAGAGTCTCAATTAAATGTTCGAATTTCCATTTCTGCGGTAATAGGATGGCTGCATCTAAGTGGCTGACGTCAAACACCTGATCACGGGATGTTTACATTTCGCTAAAGTCGATTTGTGAATTCAACGTCTAACTTGTAATAATGTGCAACGGCAAGAATAACAGCGCAGAATCAAAAGCTTCTTTATTATAGAATTAGAATACTAACAATTTGGTGTCTTGGCAAGATTCATAGTACCATCGTATGCAACAAAACATATCCACCTTACCAGATAGAACCAGTAGAGCCTACAATAATCTGGATTTTCATTGTCTGAGATCTTGAAATCAAACCGGCTTCTCATAAGATTGTGATTGCCAACTAACCAAAGTAGATCTTACATTATAAAACCATTATGAATCTGAAGATGGCTCTTGAATGCGCTTCAGATACTGGCTGTGCAAAGCACGCACCGGGAGACTTTCAATTGCAGAAGGTGAATTTCGAGTTGTCACTTAATACAGAAGCCAGGGCGAGATTCATGTAGCTAAGGCAGGCCGAGCCCGTGCACGCAAGCAGACTAATGAGGAGATGTCGCTATTGAATATCAAGAAAGATACAAATGTCAATGACCAATAGGAGAAAGGCGCTAGATTCGCCTCAGCATCGAACAAGATGATTACTCTTAAAATCCTTCACCGAGAGTTCCCCGGAAATGAGTTCAAGAATATCTACTTTGTCGAAGAGCAAATGGATTTGGAGTCGCAGGAATATGTCAAGGGAAGAAAGCAGCACCCCCCCTGTCACGACGATTCTCAAGATGGATTCCAAAGTTAAGGCCGGCAAGCCTGTTGACGTGAGTAAGATCCTTATGATGAATTGATTAACAAATTTTCTAACGGGAAGAAACAGTTCAATTCTGCTGTCTACGCAGTCCGATTCTACCTTCTGCCAGATCTTCAACAAACCATTCTGTGCATTCGAAGCCACCCTATTTACATGTATTGGGAGGATGACGGAAATGTACTTAATTTGTTACAAATGGAAGCCAAAGATTGTTTGGCACAGCCTCGCTTGAGACATGACAACTGCCGATAAACTTCCGGAAACTGCAATTACCACAATACAATGACGTCAAAATGTATGAAATCGAGTTTTTCTCTAGCCCTAATTAATCATTATGTGCCTGTATGTAGCCCGAGAATGGCCAATGCATAGTCGTGGATACTACAGAGATTCCTTACCAAAGCATATACTCATCAGAAACACGTAAAATTTGCATGGGTTCCCTTTTGAGAATGACAAAGGAAAAAGTTCATTCTGTTGAGTTAGAACAATTATGTGCAGTTCACAGAATGAAGAAATAAAAGTATCATCTTGCTATCACTAGATTATCAATCCTCAGTCAAGTGCAAACTTGCGTGGCCTTGATGCTACAATTGAATTCAGACTGTGGCTTAGATATAAAATATAATATATAGACCGTATCTAAAAGTTTTTCTTGAATGTCCAATCCGTGTCGCTGGTTTAGTATCGCGCTCCGAAACTATGGAAATCTAGGCGCATCACGTGATGTTTACTTTTCGCTAAGTTCCGCGACGCCTGTAGAAAAAATGAATTTTGCACATTGAGTTCATTGTTTCAGAATATTCAAGAATGTGACAATGACAAGTATGAGATTAGTTATCAGGACTAGAGCTGCGTCATCAACGACGGCCCAGCTTCTGACCTAGGCCGCAGGTGCAAGGCAATGACAATGTTTCCACTGTCCAAAATAAAAAACACGCATATGTGCTCTATACAAGTCCTACTCCTAGCAAAAAACAACTATGTCTTATTCATAAAGACATGTAGTAATAAACCACGGTAAGCAATCATTCCTATGTAATAGTGTTGACAGCCTGACTTTAGACACATCACGTATGCGGCAGAATCATTTCTATACTATCAAAGATATTGATCACACATTCATGCTTTATGAAAGTCTCACTTCTACTAAATTACAATTGAATCACATCTATCAAGGCATTTGGTGGTGCATTCTTGCTAGTATTCGACTATTATATTAAGAAAGTTTCATAAGTCTAATCTTTTCTTTTCCATCAGTTGTCATGATTGCCAAGCCGCCCGAAATTGGAGTAACTGATTTTTCAAAGTCGACTAAGATTCCTCACCTTTAACGATAAGAAGCAAGCCTCATAGGCGGTGAATAAGGTGGTAGGCCTCCCGCTGTCTCGACTGCTTCGTAGCCTCGCCTTTCCACGTCCCCGCCTTACTCCTCCGTCTATTCTACGACCATCACCATCGCAACAAAACAACAACACCAACAACAACAATAACAACGCAACAATGGCTTTAGAAGCTTTTGAGTCCAACTCCTCCGAGAGTGTTGTTGCTGATGCAATGGACAAATCAAAGACAACTCCCGTCAAATTCACTATTCCTGAGGTACGTTCATGATCCCTTAGCGACATTTCGCCTCTGCTGACGGCGCGCAAAGAAGCGCAGGCCCCGCGGTCTGATGATTTCTGTTCTCAGGACTGGCATCAAAGTCAGAACTCCCAAATTCACTACCATTGCTCGTGCTGCCAGTGAGCCTGTGGATACGAAGGCTGAGCTCCAAACTTTGCAGAAGCACCTTGAAGCCATTCGAATTGATAATGAGGTAAGCATTCTGGCGCAACTAGCTCTCGCCAACTGATCACAATAGGCTCTGAAGGAATGTCTCGAATGGGAGAGAGATAGCATGGGATGTCGTGCAGATGCCATACGCCAGGAGATGATGCAGGAGAGAATGGTTGCAGACATCGAGCGCGCGCGCCTCCGCAAGAAAACCTTCGATCAAGAAATGGTTTTGCACCGCATGACTGGAAAGGTGGATCACAATGGCCAGGAAGTGATTGGCGATTTTATGTTCCCAATATCAGCTGTCATGATAGCTCTCGAGATTCTACGCCGCGAGTGCCCCGATGAGTTGATGTTGAGTGTCTACATTGAACACGAACGACCACACTTGGAGGATTCGAAGTATATCCGTCAGCTCCCATCCAGAAATGTCAGACTCAAGACCCTCGACGAAGTTGACTATAAAGTCTCCAAGGGAGAGCCTGTTGATGTGAGTATTAGCTGGAAAAAATGCATTATCATCCATCCTGACAAATAGAATAGTTCAAGTCTGCCCTCACAGCTGTTGGTACAGCCCTGCTGCCCGTCCTATAATTACTGCGTGATTCGGTGCATCGAGTGCCATGCACTCTACATGGATTGCATTGGTGAAGAGCGCCTGAAAATTCTCAACGGCTGCATTAAATTCTTCAACCGTCGTTTCTCGTACCAAGTCTGGCAAATATCACAACAGCCCATCGAATTTCCTATGTTATTTCTAGAAGGAACCGAGGTAACCCGGAAGTACTGTACAGATTCACGGAGAAGGAAGCACAACTTGCCACAGCTCCCTTGGCTGAATGTAACGCTAAGAACAAGGCTAATTGGATTGCTGCTGGTGGAAAGATTATGTGAAGGTCCGCGTGCACTATTCCATTTGGTCTATACGCATGGAAGTTGGTTGTGATTTTTGGTCATGGGAAGGCAGCTTGCCATAGACACCAATGAGAGTCTGGACATACTGAAGAGACAACGATGATTGTGAAGTGCTCTATCAAGAACTATACCTGAAAGCTCTCAATATATACGCTACGAAATACATATCGGACATTACACATATCTCACAACACACTAATTCATCAACAAAGTAGACCGAAACTGAATTTCCCCCGTATACCCATAACCTCAAACCCTTGAAACCCAATGCCCATATATGCTCCACTACTTGATCATATCATCAGTTGAACACCTTCTTCATCGACGACAATAAGGAATTAAGCGGTCCCTTCGGCTTCTCCTTCTCTCGCTCTTTCTCCTTCTCACGTCTGTGACGATGTCGGTGCACTCTCTCCTTACTTCGAACAGCTTCGCCGTCCCGGATCCTCTCGGCCTCCTTGCCTTTATCAGCACTAACTTCCGAGTTCTTCCCACCACTGAACTCGGAAGTCTTCTCTAGCGCTTCCAGCTCCGCTCTCTTGAGTCTGCGTTCTTCGCGCCTAGCTCTGCGCTCCTCGTCTTCTTTCTCCTGGAGCTTCTTAGCTTTGTCAGCGACTTCTTCCCGAGCAGCCACCATGGCTTTCTCAGACTCCCGCCGAGACTTTCTGGCCTTTCTCTCTTCTTCCGCCTTGTCACTGTCTTCTTTCTCCTTACGATGAGATCTCGTATGGTGGCTTGTCGTCTCTCTTCGAGAAAGCTTTGGCCGCTCGTGATCCATGGAGAAACGAGGTCGGTCGATGATAGGTGCCTTGACCTTCTCCACCACTTCTTTTATATGAGATTTATCGGTGGCGACGAAGGGGCTCTTTACAACGCTGACGCCCTTCAAACCCAGTAAATTAGGTCGTTTGTCGCCGTCCGCTGTACTGCCATGAGATGTGGCAGACTTGCTGCTGCTATATCGTCGAGACGACGACATGCGCCTGGGGATAGCTGGAATTGGAGCTTCTGGTTCCTCCTCTACTACAGCGCTTTCCAAGGGTATCGACTTCGTCAATTCGGCCTCTGCCTCCCGTAGTTTTGCCCGCTTCTCCTCCTTTCGCTTATCGTGGGCGGCTTGCTCCTCAGGAGTTCGATCCTTGCGATGTCTATGAGAGCCAGAACTTCCAGTACTTACCCCGCTGTCATGGCGAATTGGCCTGGCGGATCTCGGAGAGGTCTTTGGAGATGACTTGGGGGATGGCTCGGTCTCACGGCGTTTCGTATGGGGTCGTTCCTCACGAGGCACGTCCTTGCTGGAGCTGCTGTGGTGACTCGAACGCGAATGTCTCGAAGAGCGATGTCTACGTTTGTCTTTGTCCGATTTCGGGGTTGAGGGTGTCTCTCCCGATCCAGGCTCCTCGGCCACTTCTGGAAGCTGTTCGGGTTCTTCGACTATGGCTTTATCGGTTACGGGCTTATCGTCAGACAGAACCTCAGCTGCTATGGCTCCGACAGCTATAGCCGCTGCTGCTCCGGCCGCAATGGGTAAGGCATCGTCCAGGACGGAGCTGTCTTTGGGTTCGTCGCCGCCTTCCGCGACAATTTCCTCACTAGCTTCCAGTTCCTGGGGCGGAGAAGGACTATCGGTTTCAGGATCAACCTGCCAAAGTTAGTGGTGATTTCGTGACATGGACAGAAGTGGGCATACTTCTTTGACTTCTTCAACTATAGCTTCTGGCTCAGGCTCAGGCTCCTTCTCAGGCTCAGGCTCCTTCTCAGGCTCAGGTTCCTTGGGCTCATCGGCGGGAGCCTCTGGTTCAACGCTTGGTTCATCCTAGAATTTGTTTGTCAACCGTGGACTTTAGTGAGCCAACCGAATTTGAAGGTACATACCGGCTGGGATACCTCCAATACCTCGGGAGCACTATCGACAACGGGCTCCGGTTCAGGCTCCAACTCCTTTGTTTCTTCGGGCACTGCCTCGGGCTACTATGCATCAGCAGTTGTTTTTCAACACTCGCACTCCAGCATACCTCTTTAATCTCCTCAACAATCTCAGGGGTACTGTCAGCCTCCGGCTCGGGTTCTGGTGCTTCAGCCTCTTCTGGCTGGGCGGCCTGTGAATATTTAGGTCCATGTTCTCACTTGCTTTTGGTAAAATTGACATACCTCTTCAACTACGTCGGGAGTCTCCAAGGCAGGCTCCGGCTCTTTAGCCTCCTCTGGGGCCGGTTCAGCTTGTACCTCCTAGAAGAAGTTATTTTCTGAATTCGGGAGTTGACTAGACGACACATCTCCTCGTTTTGGAGTGTGTAAAGCGTAACTGCTTGGGACTTTTCCATACCTCTTTTGTTTCTTCGACAATCTCAGGGGTGCTATCCACCACAGCCTCCGGTTCTTTGACTTCGTCTTCAACTGCCACAACAGGGGCTTGTTCCTCCTATATGAAGTTAATTTTCATTCCCGATACAAGCACACTCAGGGCAGTGTTCGTACCTCTTCGGCATCCTCAACAGGCTCGAGGGTGCTTTCAACAGCTTCTTCGTCATCCTCGACCTTCTCAACGATAGCTGGTTGGCTTTCGCTTTCAACCTCAACTTCTTTGGACTCGTCTGAGCTATGCGCCTCGGTCGATTCTGGGGGGTCAGAAGGTCCACTTTCATCAGGAGCTGCGACCTCTGGTTCGGCCTGATGTCGTTAGCGAGACGTATGAAATAGGATTCTTTCCCGAAGACTCACCTCTTTAACCTCGTCAACAGCTGACTCAGTGGTTTCAGGCTCAGCTTCAATTTCGGGCTAGAACTGTTGTCAGCTAAGTTCGGGATATTGTGCTAATTTTTTTGCAGAATGATGGTGTTGTGCATGTGTCTCACCTCTTTGGCTTCATCGACAGTGGGTTCCGCTTTGAGTTCTTCCACAGCATGAGATTCGGACCCTTCTTCCGGATTACTATCATCCTTCAAGTCTTCGACAATAGGCTCACTAGCGATAGTCTCAACTGGAGTCGGCTCGTCTTTGGTCTCTTCAGCTGCGGGCTCAATAGGCTCCGAGGATTCTTCTTCTTCTGGCTCCTCCACTTCGTTTGCTAATATCTCAGGCTCCTCAATTTCGACGGGCGTCGAAGATTCATCTGGAGCAAGGCATTCTTCCTTCTCTTCGACGACCGAAGGAGCCGGTGCCTCTTCGCTGGCGGCTATTTCTTCGGGTTGAGATTCTTCCTGAGTTTCTTCAACGGAAACCGGTTCACTCTCGGCCACAACCTCATCCGGAGACGACTCGACGGCTTCTTCAGCAACGAGAGGGCTTTCGGGCTCGGCCGATGGCTCGCTAGAATCTCCTGAAGGCTCGCCATTCTCCTCAAGAACAGATGCATCTACCGCATCATCGGCACGCGTGTCTTCAGCCAATACCTCACTGCTATCCTCCTCGATAGACTTAGTAGCTTCTTCGAGTTCGGCAGGCGTTTCGACCACGGTCTCGGATATTTCTTCGCTGAGTTCAGACGATTCAATTTCAGTTGGAGATTCGCTAACCTCTGGCGCAGTTTCGACAGACGCGGGGTTTAGTTCAGGCTGTTCAGTCGACGTAGTTTCGGGCTCTTCCTTGACCTCTTCGGGAGCATCGGCGGTCTCGATGGCTGGATTCTCCTCGAGTTGGTCACTTATTGGAATTTCAGTGTCCTCCTTGGACTCATCAGAAGCCGGAGTTTGATCGCTGTCAATTGTTGGCGGCTCGGAATCGGCTGGACTTGTGTCCGCTTCTTCGACTTCTTCGACTTCTTCGACTTCTTCGACTTCTTCGACTTCTTCGACTTCTTCGACCTCTTCGACTTCTTCGACTTCTTCGACCTCTTCGACTTCTTCGGCTTCTTCGACTTCTTCGACTTCTTCGACCTACATTGGGTTAGTTCATAAGCTCGCTCTGACTTGAATGAATCAATGGATAACTCACTATGTTGTCAGCCTCGACAGGAGCTGCTTCGGGAGCCGATTGAGTCTCATCAGGCTTTTCATCACTGGGAGAACTAGATGGGACCTCCACCTCCTCCTTGTTTTCCGACTCCTCGGCCTGCAATTATGTCAGTCGTTCATGATGCCAAAATGGCTCGTCACATTTAGCTTACCAGCGCCTCGGATTCAACAATTTCAGGTTGGGCTTCCTTCTCCTCGGTGCTTTGCTCTGCAGCATCCATGACCAAGGGTAGTTCATCACTTGCCTCGGTAGGTTCCGAGCCCTGGGCCTAAGCGGTACATGTTAGCTCACATTATCCCACATATCTATGATACCTCCAAAATTATTCCTGACAGCTAATAACTCAATGAAAAAAATGATGAGTAGTGCGCGTACCACTTCAGTCAGTGCCGAATCCCCTTGTCCATCACTGGTGGGACTTTCTTCGGTCTTTTCTGGTTCCTCAGAGTCCGCTGACGGCTCTTCTGGCGTAGATTCCTCAGCCTACCCACGTTAGCCATCGCTTAAGCTTATCTGAATGAAGAACTGGTAGCTTACAGCCGAGTCCAGTGCGACTTCACTCTCCAACGGAGCTGGGTCATCTACAACAGGCGCCGTCTCATTTTCAGCAACGACTTCAGGAGCCTCAGGCTCACTGGGCTGGAGGGGACTCGAATCGTCGCCATCTTTCGATTCTTCCGCCTCCTCGGTATCGTCGCTAGTCTCTGCGGGCGGCTCTTTTACCGTCTCTGTGGGAGGTAGGTCACTTTCAACTGGAGAAGCCTCGGTCTTTATTGGGGCTGGTTCCTCTTCCTTTGATTCCTCAACCTGTACGAAAATTAATGTTGAAATTTTTCACTTTCGAAAGGTACAGGGTTGGTGCAGTGCTTGTAACAAAGCTCGAGATGCATTGGCACAATCACAGTCCGCATTTGACTGAAAAACTGGTACAAATATGGACGGATTTACACTTACTATTAGAGCTGGAGTCTCTTCGGCCAAAGCTTCAGGCTCAGCGGGCTCAGCGGGCTCAGAAGTCTCATCAGCCTGCCAAAGTTAGTTTTGGGATCCAGGCAATGTCGCGTACGGAAGTTACGACTTGTACACATCGATTGAAAATTACTTACCGTCGGGACTGGCTCTTCCTCTGATGGCTGAGGGGTCTCCTCAATCTGGTAATAATTAGCTGTGGTTCAGAAATTGCGAATTAAATTGGTGGGGGGAGAGGTAAAGAACGCCAGCCACGGCGCAGAAAATTTATATTGGGTGACTTGAATAGAGAAAGTGTATTTACCACTTCATCGGTGGGTTCAGCAGCCGCTTGAGGCTCTTCCTCGACCTATATAAATCAGCATTGGGGGCCCAATACATAAGGCATACTCCAAGGATAGTCCCGTTTCCGTTCACAAAGAGCTTTAAACTTCGGTAGTGTAGTGGAGTTTAGGGTTAGGTGAAAAGGTGGTCGACTTACTACAACAGGAGCTTCCTCTGCAACTGATTCTGGAGCCTCGGTGGTCTGTTCTCGTGTCAGTAAAATGAGCTCTCGCGACAGAAGAAATTGCGAGCTGGACGATTATTCTACTAGACTCGGAGGAGCGAACACGAGAAGGAGCTTACGGGTTCAGGAACTGTCTCTTCTTCCGAGGGACCAGGAGTTGGCTCGCTTGGAGCTTCAGGGCTTTCAGCTGCCTATTACATGTCAGCCGTGAAACTAGTTATCCCGACGACATGGAACGAAACACTTAGGAAAATATTCGTAAACAACTTACAAGCTCTGGTTCCGGGTCACAAGCTGGCGTGTCCTCACCAGCTGGCGTTTCTTCGGCCGGCGGTGAAGGCTCTTCTTCCTTCTAACATTTGTTAGCTATCTGCCTGTAGCTACGCCCAAAGCGGTAACGAGGTTTGGATCGACTCACCACTGGTTCTGGCTCGGACTCGGAAACCTCCTCAAGAGCATCTGGTGGGCTATCATCCTCCTGAAATATGTAAGTACGAAGAAAGTTATGGATATGGAGAATATGAGGTTAGTATTGCTCTACTTGGGTTCGAAGGAGCATGAATAGGCTTTTCGGAATTAAGGAGATTGGAGGAAGATATGCTTACAGCAGGACTGGAATTTACATCATCTATTGTGGCTGCTGCCTCCTCGGCCTAGAAGATGGAGGTCAGTACTGTTTGTAGCGAAGATGAACAACAGTAATAAATTGCTGCCAGAAGCCTTTCAAAGGGTAGAACTCACAACTGGTATTGAACTGGGTTCATCCACAACTGGATCCGAGGCTGGTGTTTCTGCCTCCTACAGAAACGTTAGCGACGGGTCTCCGGCCCGGTACTCCCTGAAGAATCGTTGGTGGGTAGAAGGCTTACGGTAGGTGCCGGGCTATCCTCTACGGCCGGTACATCTTCAGTCTATTCAAGTCAGCCAGAGCTACGAAAGGTAAGACAACAGGTGGGTAGATAGAAGGGTGGAACTAAGAAGACTCACTGCTGTTTCAGTAGCAGCCTGCTCTTCGACGATTGGAGCTGGTGCATCCTCCTGAAAGACAAGTCAGATCGGTATTTCAAGGTCATGAACATTGGCGGCGACTTGAAATAAGAGACTTGACTTACTACAGTTGGAGGGCTAGACTCTTCTTCAACAGGATCCGATGTATCTTCCGCCTAAGCGAAGTGAGATTTAGATTTTTGCTGTCACTGAGGTCGTCAGGAGAAGTGCATCGAGGGAGACTTACCACTGGCGCGGGGCTAGACTCCGCTTCAACAGGAGTCGGTATATCCTCAACCTAGCTAAAGTCAGCAATTAACTCTTGTTTCGAATGAGACTTCCCGAGGAAATTCTTCGTTTGAAACTCACAGTAGGCGCAGGAGCTGTCTCTTCTTCGATCGGAGCCGGTGGATCCTCAGCCTAGACGAAATTAGCAATTCGCTTCCCCCTCAAACCAAAATCTCGAGAATCAAGTTTGAACAAAACTCACAGCAGGTTCAGAACTAGGGTCTTCTTCAGTTAGAGCCGGTGTATCCTCGACCTATAAAGCTGTTAGAGATAGAACATCGGTGTAGCCAAGAATTCTCGGCTAATTATATTCATCGAAGCTTACGACCAGTGCTGGCTCTTCAGGGGGAGCAATTGTGTCCTCAGCCTATCTCAATCATTATTGGAGTGTCATAATGTAGTAGTCTCGGATCAAGACTTACGACGGCACTTTCTTCTGCCTCTGGGGCAGGAATTTCATCAACCTGAGCGACTTAGTAACGGCGCCTTGTTGGAGGCGAGATAGACAAGAGGTTGCATCGAATGAGAACTTACCACAGGCGCTGGGCTCTCCTCCTCAACTTCTTCGGCTGGAGTCTCCTCTACCTGCTTGAACATCAACATTGAATTTCCAGATCAGAGTCAGACTGTCCCGGGGAAGACTTGGCTCGAGAAAACTTACCGCTAGATCCGGACTTCGCTCCTCAGCTAGACTGGGGACGTCTTCGACCTACAAAAAGTCGTCAGCGGCTGAAAATTCGAACCCGATCTTGAGCGGAGGGACGTTTTGAGATTCGCGATTGGAAGTGGGCACTTACCACAGGAGCTTCTGGAGCCGACCCCTCTGTAGATGGGGCTGGAACTTCTTCAACCTGTTGAGCCGTTAGCACAATTGTCCAAGGTGTATGTCGTATGCCTTGTTTGGGGCTTTGACTTACAACAGGTTCTAGGGCTAGGTCCTCTATAGCTGCGGCTGAGGCTTCCTCAACCTGCTGAGGCGTAAGTACAATGGCTCAGGTGTATGCCGTTTGCATGGCTTGGGGCTTTGACTTACAACAGGTTCCAGGACTGACTCCTCTATCGCTATCGCTGGAGCTTCCTCCGCCTGCTGAAAGATCAGTTCATCTGTATGTATGCATGTCATTTGCCTGAATTGGGACTTCAACGTACTACCGCTTCTGGTGTGGACTCTTCAATCGCTGGGGTTGGAATATCTTCAACCTGTCGAAATATTAGTACTGTCAACGGTTTATGTCATATCCGTAGCTTGTGACTTACCACTGATTCTGGTGCAGACTCTACGGGAGCTGGTGTTTCTTCCTTCATAGGGTTAGACTTGAAATACATTGGGGCAATAGGAACTTACTACAGGTGCTGATGGCTCTTCACCAGCAGGCTCATCAGGACTTGGTGCCGACTCGGCTTCGATAGGAGCCTCTGTCGGTTCGACTATAGCTTCTGGCTCCGAAGCTGGAGCTACATCTATACTTTCCACAACATCCGTCAAGGGAGCTGGGTCTGAAGTAGTGATGTTGTCGACGGGATCTAGGTCGTCGGCGGGACCAGATTCGCCCTCACCAGGGCTATCTGATGGCGACTCGTCTGACGGTGGAGGTGTCATTTCACTGGCTATGGCGGCAGCTGCACCTATCGCAGCTACACCTGCCAAAGCTTTACCAGCTTTCTCTTTCCCCTTTCCGCCCTTCTTGTCTTTCTTACCCTTACCTCCCTTCTCCTGCTTCTCGGCTTTTTCTGGCTTCACCTCCTCATCAATTGTCGGTTCAGGCTCCCAGGACTTGTCTGCTTTCTTTCCCTTCTTCCCCTTCCTGCCGGATTTCGGAAAGTCGTCTTCGAGCTTTTCGGTCTCAACTGGCTTCTCAGTTTCGGGTTCCTTGTTGGCCTGTTTCGACCTTTTGTCTTGCCTCTTGTCTTTCCTGGATTCCTTTCCTTTCTTTTCAAGCTTCGGAGCCTCTTCTTCGATATTCTCGACTTCAACGATGGATTCCGGTTCAAGTTCCTTCTCGGCTTGTTTGGCCTTTTTATCCTGCTTCTTATCCTTCTTGGCGTCCTTTTTCGATTGCTTGTTATTTTTCCCTTTAGGTCTGAACTCGAAAGCAAGTGGAGCAGTGTCATCAGCGAAATGAACGCTGTTGGGACTGGATGGTGAAGTTACATCATCACCCTGGGTTGGAGGATCAGGGGCCGTCGGCGGCACACTAGAAACACCTTCAGGTCCATCCTCAGTGACCTCCGATGTGACAGGTTGGGATATGCTGGCTTCCCCAGCAATTTCGGGCCCGCCACCATCGTCATTCTTTGGATCCCCCCACCGTCCATAGTTTTCTGCCCCTCGTTGTCACCCTCAAGCTCGGCCGGAGATTCGGACACAGGGTTGTCGTCGTTGTCCTCGCCTTCTTTTATTGATTCATTGTCGGAATCGTCTGAGCAACCAAATTAGCTTTTTGTCAAATCCTGATGTGCCAATCCGTTTGAGAATATTGATCCTTGTTCAATGCTTCAATGCATGTTGATTTGAGTATTTTCCGAGAGCATGGATCACCCAGATCACAATCCGGAAGTACAATGGGTGGATAGCTTACCGTCAACTTGATATTCAAACGCAGTACCCTTCTTGCACTTGGCGAGAAGCGCAAGATCCTTCTCCGTACCCGTAAAAGTCATGGGTTTGCCGTATTTTGTTTGTTGGACCTCGAATCTCTGAGGCGCTTGGAATTCGTACTTTTGGGTTTGTACCTCGAATTTCTGAGTCTGTACTTCGTATTCTTCCGTCTGAATAGAAGACGGGTCATGAACTTGCGTCCTAAAGGGACATACTGAAACGGAAGGTTTTTCCATACTAGAGAGTCTGCCTCGTCCAGAGACGATTGAGAAGCTTCACTTAGAACGTATTGCGTGTTCCTCTTATTCTCCCCTCCCCATGTCAGAAGATTTCTCGGCAATATGCGGGCACCTAATATCGGGGATTTTAAGGTCGAATTATTTCCGTCGTGGACACAAGGTCGGCCTAAGCAACGTGGATTGGAGGTTGAGCTGCAGTTGCAATTGAAAAACAAATTGAGAAGTGATTGTTGAAATGGAACACAGACAATGAACTCTCTATGAAGTATGATTGCAGAGACAGAGGAAGAGAGGAAATGTTGCCATTGGCAATCCGGCAGAAACAGTGAGAGACAGAGGACTCGACATAATCCGACCCACGTTCCTTCCGCGGGGGACACCCCACGACAGAAACTACCTGTCGAGCAAATGATCAATATCGTGCTCGATACTAATTGGAGCAGAGAAGGGGACTGGCGCCACGTCGCAGGCCAGTGGTCTTGCACTGATCGCATGCTGCAGCAGTCGACGACCACCGCGATATCGCAACACATCGAATGCGGCCCAACGCTGCAGGCCAACACATATCGGGTTAACCGGGCTGCAACAAAGAACTCTCGACTTACTGTACTTGCTTGCCAGCATGCGTAATCCGCCGTGCGGGACATGACAACCATGGCTCTGCATCGTGCTACGGTAGGCTGTTGTTGGGTGGAATTTGCTCGATATGCTTCCTACTGGCTCGATGGGTTCCTGGCCGTGAGAAGGGAGGTCCTTGACTCCCGTCCCGCAATGCATGCATGCGACGTGTTCGCCTTGTATGCCTCGTCAGGAGAAGCCTGTGATGGCCGATCGGTCCATGTAATTCGCTGAATTGGATGCAGACTGTGGGTTGCATCGACCGACGAATTCTCCTAATGGACATTAAGCATCAGTGTGGGGTTGGATAGTGACACGGAATAATGAATCGAACAGAAGTCACTTCGTTGTCCCACGACTTTCTTCGAGGCATGAGCTTCAAGGATTCGTTTAGCGAGCTCAGTATCCACGGAGTACGTAGCCAAAATAGCACCCCTCCATTAACCTGAGTCTCTAGCGAAGTTCATTTATACATACTTTAGACGATGAGATGTACTCAGGACAACTGTGGTATGTGCTAAGGTAGGTAAATTGTCGAAGTCAATAAAGGGAAGGGAAGTGTGGTATGAATATTTGTTATACTATAGTGGACTTCACAGGACCCGAATCACCCGAGTCATCATCCCGTCTCTTACCGAACAAAGCGCAGTTACCCGAGTCAAGCACGCAATAATGACTGGAGTATCACGAGCACTCTTCCTCCTATTTGCAACCTGTACCCAAATTGGCATTCATTCTAGAGAGACATACTAATGTTCGGTCCGTCTTGAATGACAAAAAGATATGTTTCGGGATTAGTGGAGCATATCAAGTTCCAGTGAGACTTTCTCTAAAAGAACCTGGATGATAGCCTCACTTGACGGATCTACCTGCCTACCTTGCCTAGCTACAGATTACATTAGCTCCCGGCTGCTGGATTTGGCGGTGTATCTCACGTGGCACAAAAATCTCGATTCGGAGTACAGTACCTATCAGATGACGGCGAGCGTGCTTGTGTATCTTGTCGGTGGATGAAAAGGTATCCCCATTTTAAAAGATGTACATCAGCAAATCCTAAACGCCGGCTCAAAAGGTGGATCTGGAATCTTCAAAAACGCAATTGTGGAATCCCAACGCAACCATAACCCCTCAGCAACATGCAGGTCCCAGACACGACGCAGGTGTCGTGCGGTGGGTGAAAAGAAAAGTGGTGGCCGTAACATCCTCACAGTTACATAGCCATCTCGGCCTGTAGCTTCCGAAGTTCTTCCTCTTCGTCTTCCTCCTCGGCATGCACTGGTGCTTTGCCTTTGACTGCAAACAATATAAGTAAGTGACTAGAGGTAGGTGAAAGTGTAACTTACGTTCTCCATTCGCGGCTGCTGGTAACCTGTGCACCTCATCCGACACGGGAACAGTTCCAGTCTTGAGCATCTTGTTATCAAGTTGCTCCTGCTCCAGCTCAGCCAGCTCATCATCTAACTCTGTCTCGTCGATCGGTTCGCCAATAGGAGCACTTGTGATAGCTTGAGCAATTTCCTCGCCCAAAGCGTGCTGCTCTCTAAGCTTCTCCCTAGAACCAAACAGTCAGCAATTTTGTTCCGGACTCCAAGATGCGTAGTGTAACGTACATCGTCTCGTCGACTTTGTCGATGTTAAGCTTGCCATGGATTTGTTGCATGGCCTCGCCCGCACGCTCCATAGCCGCAAGAGTCTCTCTATTGATATTCGCCGCCTCGATCGAGTATATTTGTTGCTCTAAGGTTGCTACTTGGGCAGTGGTTTGTTCAAGGGTATGTTCATGTTGCTTCTTTCGTCGGAGAGCAGCCTTAGCAGCTATATCAAGATATCAGTAGGAGTTCGAATTCAACACAGTATGTTTTCGGGCCAGCTTCAAGTTTATCTTCGCCATCTGCGGCTTGGTCCATGCAAGGGCGAGTGGGCTGCATACCATTCTTATTCGTGCTCACGTTCTTCCTGGCAATAGCATCCTGCTCATCCATTTGGTTCTGCAGATGTCTCTCTCGCTTCTGCAGCATCTCCAGCTGCGATCTTAAACCAAGAATGGCATTCTTGGGGGTATCCTTTCTCTTCTGGGCACTCTGCCCCCCAAACCAACCCCACACTCCAGACATCTTGTATTATGTGCTTTTGTTGTCCTGATGAAATCGATATCGACGGACCGCCCAGTCCCGAGAGACAATCTTGACTCCGTGTAATGGTCTTCGAATTCGGAAGAGGGATCTAGATAAACCTTTCCGGTCGAGATTCGCTATCGGAAGGCTGGTGATAGTGGGGCACTGTGAGCTCAGGACAAAGAGGTTTTGCAGAATATCGAAGGAAGTCGTGTCGCGAGGGATCGTACTTGAAGTGTTGGGGGATTTGGAGAATAGCTGGTTGGTTTCGTGACGCTGACTCCAGGTACAGTATCTTGTCTTGTCTTGTTGCCTGTATCGTGAATGACCAGAGAGTCCACGATGACGAGCAAGTCCACCTATCGCTTATTAAGGCCTAGCGCCATCTCTTGGCACGTGCCCAGGCTTGTATAAACCGTGACTTCATTCCATCCGACATATCTGACATCTGAATAGCTTCACTACGACAAGAAAGCATTCTCTTCAGGCTTCCCAAAAAAAATTTCAATGGCCGGCATACACAATGGGCCAATTCCTACGAAGTTATGCTTGCTTTCTGACCTGGGCAGATTCTCTCTAGGTTCCAAAGTCCGTTTCTTAGGGTGGTGAGGATCTCTTCTCTCTTCAACTCCTATCTGTTCTAGGGTTTTTGAGATGATATCAGCATGAATGGTGTATGTCTCTGTTACAGAGAAAAGTTGTTTGGGTCCCTTGGAGCTCTTGACTGGAGGTTCAAATGATAGGACTTTACCTGGTTACCGACCTTTGTTTTCGTTTCCTGTTCATTGGTCCAGACGAGACGATGATTAACTATCATTGAAGAACTGCCTTGGAAGAATGTGAAGCTATCAAACTGACATATCATAGTGTCACAAATTACTCTACGAAAACGGCAATCCTAACCCTGGAACACAACCTTCCTCCAGGAAATCTGCTCAAAGCCTTGGTGGATGTCAACCTTCTCATTACTACCTTGAACTCAAACGAGACTCAGATTGGAGAGTGGGTCAACGTGATGGGTTACATCACAGGTGGTGAGAAGTGGAAAATCATAGGCGGAGAAAAGGTGGAGGTCGGCGTTCAGGCACTCGTACTGTGGTCTGCTGGTCCCTTCGATCTCGCAAGGTACGAAAGGAGTCTCGATCAAAAAGCTCCTGGTGGGAAGACAGCCTTGGAAGGGTCTTGAAGGTTTAGGGATGGCAGCAAATACTCGATCGCAACTATCCTGGAAAATAAGACACTAATACGAAAGCCAATCTCAAACCAAGTCATGTCCGTAAACCGCACAATACGAGCTTCTACTCCAACTACGCCATATTCGACCAGAACATTCGATCCTCGGACTAAAGGTGGTTACTCAAACCTAATGACCGTTTCCACAAGTCCCAGGCTGCCCGGCTTTCACCAGAGATATCAGCTCGATACAGTTGACTCCACGAACAGAGCCAGCACCTTTCCACCAGATTTGATACCCTTGATACGGACCCCGCTTGATCTGTTCCCTCGTCTGGCAGGCTACGAACTTGTTCTGACCTTGAAAGTTCCAGTTGCCATACTCATCAAAGCCAAACCCGTGGTCAATTGCTTCTGGAGGGACAGCGTGACCGTGAGCTGTTTCGTTCGCGAAGATGTACATGTTCTGCCAGCCTGTTGGAGTATGGTGCTATGACGTGAATGATATGCTGCCTCCGGCTATAGGAGAGAAACGTTGCGAATATTGCTTGTACTTCGTGTAGCCAATCCAAAAGGATTCTGGTAGAGTCAGCACTCCGCTTTAGTTTCTTTAGTGGCTAAGGTCCTGACCGTTTGCGAAGGAGGCTTGAGACTCTAGAATGGTCAGAAGTGGAAGGTATGGATGCGCGAAGAATTGGTAAGTGCTGAAGAGCCTGGCTGTCGCGCCAAGTATCATCGAAAAGATGGCACTGGTGATTGAGGAACGCATCTTCGTGTTGGCTGGAATTTGCAGCCAGGAGAATTCTCTTGATTTTTTAAGCTTCAAGCTTCACCGCAGAAGTTCTACAGTATATAAAGTACTGAGAAGACGCCTTACGGCAATTTTGATGGCAATCACAGAGACTGAATGTCTGACAAGAAGCATCTTCCCTCCCGCGGACCCTATCGGTGACAGTCCTGTGCTGCACCGATTCTTCAGTTGCAAAATAGGCCCCAAGCAAATTCCAAGAAGATTTCCTACAATTCAAATTCGAGGTTCGATTGAAACGGTATCTTTCCGAGAAGTCATTTCGTCCGACTTCCAGTCCCTACCATTCCTTCTTGCGAAGCATGGAAAGAGTTCACTATCGCTGGGGTCGGCGATGTTCACCACACACAAATCCCGCATTAAGCCAAACGCTTCACAATTGTACTACAGCTATTAATTGTTTGTGTCTTGATCCTGCAAACTCGAAACACGAGGCTCCCCGTGGTGGCGTCCGGGCTGACTTAAACCCGTTGTCTAGTTTTGCCACAGCCCTGCATGAGCAGATTATTGCCTCGCCGACTTGATATGCATCGTGAGTTTGCCTTGCCCGGCAGCTGAGCCTCCATTCAACGACAGCCTTATTTTGAGAGGCAAAATTCAGCCGCAAGCAATATCGGGATTCTATAAGGCTTGCTGTTGCCCCCTTTCACCGAAGAATGTGTGAATCTGGCTTAACATATTTTGCCCTTCGTGCAAGCGAGGATGAGGTGCAAGTAGGAAGACTTTCACGATGATGGCTTGATAAAAATGGCCTCCAGATTCGAACCGTTAGATGAGTCATGCCATTCAAATCTTGGCTTTGCTTTAAGGGTTGTTTAGAAATGGATCTGGTTTGCTAATTAAAATACCAGGCGTTGAAAATCAACCCACGCTATGCACATTCTCTCAAAATCACTTGGAGCGGTGAATGGCCCCTTGGCCTTCGTCGTCCTTCCCTTCTCTGTTTTAGCTGCCAATCTATCTCTGTTGCATTTAGCAACAGACAAGTGCAAACATGAAGCGCTTGCAGAAGACCACCTGAAGACTAGCCCATCCTTGAACTCCACTGTGTCATCCCAAGAAGCAAGTGTCCTTCCCCAAGTTATTCGTCACCATCTATCGCCTCGACTATAGCTATCGTAGCTTCGCTCGTCTGAACGTCTTCGTCCCGACCCTGATCCTTCTCCTCTTTCCCGTTCGCCTGTGAGCCGACGACTTCGAGTTGAATCGGTGTTTCTCGACCCTCGTGACACTACGACGGGTTTATGGAGTGGACGTTTGAGTTGCTTGTCTGACTCCTTCTTCGACCGAGCTGCTGCTTGTTTGTCCCACACTTCCTTGGACTTGCGACAGATATCATCGATTTGCTCCTGTTCTCCCGTCAATACCCTCGTCAAGGAGATATCATTAGGTGATGATGCTTACGTCTGTCAAGCATTCTCCTGGGGTGGTGATGAGAAATCCGTCTTCGCCCTGGGGATTGTGTTAGCTCAAGCAGGCATAAAGAAGAAGGATGGGATGAAATACATCTTGGGTGTATGCCCGCACTGTTGATTCAGGGCCAAGGTAATATTGAATCTCGGCGGTGATCACTTTTTTGTTGATGTCCACATGAGGTATCCAATATCGGTTCTTGTCGGTGGACGAAGACATGGCTCATAACAATTAAGGAAGAAGAATCGCTGATGCGACAAGATGATAGAACAATATCTTGAAAAGAGTCAAAGAAAAGAGATGAATAGAAATTCTCGTATCTGATCCTCTAAAGTTACTGACGAGGCTGGCCGCTTCAGGAGCTCTTTATACAGAGGGCATGTTGGGCTCATCAGAGGCGAGAATGCCAATGGGCAGACACAAACACCAATACCCTTTTTCTGCCTCGCGCTGCATCAAGGGATCGTTTGGAAGAGCTCAGCTGTTCTAGAGGCGAGACTTAGCTTGCTCCACGTATGCAATTTTGGCAGCTCCCTGCAGTCTGGGGCAGCGTGGATGAGCTCGCCCTGGTGAGGCGAGCAAACGAGGTCTTTCATGATTCGCTCTCCCCCGAGAATGGTCAACATCATGCTTTGCGGCAAGCCACTTCTTCGGCCCCCAAATTTCTAGAGATGCAGGAGATACCAGTGAAGAGGATTTTTAAATAGCGGTGAACGTTGTCGTTGCATTGCATTATGCAGTTCGATTTTTGGAGAATTGTTAGACGAACATTTTCTATTTAACTGGGCGGCATTTAAAATGGATCTTTGTCAGAAATCTTCAGTTGCCACGAGAATCCGACATTCGCAAAGTTGCGACGTGAGTTTTGGGCTCTTTGCACAAGGATCGACAATCCCTCTCACGCAGTCTCGCCTCATTCAGTGCGAACTCCTCAGTGGTCGAGAATGAGTGTGCGCTTTCGCACTGTCATACATAAACCGGTGATACCCCGTGCCAAAATTAATTTCCATAGTTATTGATCGACATATGAATGAACGTCTAGCCATATTCTGGACCTGATCATCATGAAGGACAACAAAATGGTACACCCGTCGCCGGATATAAGAGTTCCTTCCCAGGACACCCCTCGTTGAGTTTCCATCGTCGACTTTCTCGACGACCATCCATTCAAGCTCGCCTTAGGAACCTGTATATTCTGGCTTTTGTTCGAAATCAAGTTTCGGATCAGGATTACGAACGAACCACATTCGAACCAAAGGAGCCATGGCTGATTCTAATCACACCACTCACGCCGACTACAAGAAGAGAAATACCAAAGGGCAATCTTCCGCCTAGTAGGCCTCACTTGTCTATCTCCCGTCAAAGATGCACCAATGTAGTCGTTACTATACAAGAAGATTCCGTCAGTTCAAGTCCTTCAGCCTGGTGATACATTGGCTGTCAAGCAAACTTCCATCAGCGCTCCCGTACCGGCAGGAAGAAATCGCTCACACCATCAGGGCTTCTCTGCATACCTGTACAGGTATTCAACCTCTTCGTTTTTGTGTTGCCACTCGTTCAGAAGGGCGAGTGTCATTGCTTGATTCTCAGGACCTAATATCTCCAAGGACCTAGGACCCTGGAAAAGGATAACAACCCCCACTAGGACGGCCATGACGGGGATTCCATTAAGTTGTGCCCATCCCTATTGGTGATCCCTGGCACTTCTCACGAAAGGCGTTATACATTCCAAAGGGCAAATATCCATGACCCAGGACACATGAGGTATTTCAGCAAAATTCTCAGACCCCATGGCCCACCACGACAGTGGCGCAAGGCTGGAACGCCTCACCCCACACATCCGAGAGAAATCAATAACCATGAGATTGGCAATGAGAAGTCCATTCCAGAGAGGCGGCTTATTCTGGCAACGCAGCCTCTTCGATGCTTGTAGTCGGGCGTCTATGTCGTCTCGGTTACGCCGGACATTCCCACTTTTCGCTCCAACATAGCGCTTATCGGGTTTGAAAGCTTTTCGCAAAGCCAAAGGATACCTTTTGTCAGACACGAGTTCGAGAAAAATCCAGGGAGAATGAATCTTCAGTGCCACATCTGTGTAATGACCTTACAAGCAGGGCGACGGTCAAGAGAAGTCGAGTCGCTTCCCGTGTCATCAGCGCTTCGGAGACACACCATGCCAGAGCCAATAACATGTTCATGAAAGTGCAATGCAATATTCCAAATCCACCGATCGGTGACCGAGAATTTCGGGACTTTGCTTAAGCTCCCAAACGAAGATGCGCGGCAAAGTCAATATTTGAAACCAGACGCCCTTCTGAAGCGACCGTCGCGAATGCTTTCCATGTAATTCTCCCGAGGCAGGACAAAACTCAAACCTTCATGTCATTCAACCCTCATCTTGTCTCATAAAATCCTCGTTAGAATCGTACCTGGCTGCACGATCTGGCAATTTGATCTATATCAGTGTCGTACGGGACTCCAGGGGGGCGAATGGAGGATTGAGGGATTCTTACAGGGAAGGAATTTCAGCTCAACAGACCTGTCGCAGAATCGTTATCCACTCGGCCAATGTTCTAGTACACAATTTACCTCGGACTCCAATCACATCAAAGTTGCTATCTGCCGCCTCATGAGACCGGTAATGAAAGCCTAAGTCGACATTCTCCGAACTGGAGAATGCAGTAGATTCGAGCGACCGCCTTACTAATTGATCCGAGTCGTTTTGTGTCCGAGGCGGTCTGGTATCAGCTACACCATGACTTGATAGCGAGAGCTGAATGGATGAAGGAGCAAATTACCCTCGCCTCACTGAGTTCCCAACACAAATGATTGCACATCCTTGAACCATAACTAATTTCGTCTTCCACAGGATCGCAGACAAGGAAGCCTTCACCACGATGCATCGACGAACCGAAATCACTCGCAAGCCCTACAAAATCGACTACTCACCGCCAAATCAATGAACAGGAAGGTTACGAAGAGACAAGAAGGGCAATTGTCTCCCTATACCACATATCGAGATGTTGAAAGGGGCAAATAAAGGCAAGCGAACGGCACGATGAGAACAACAGTCCAATCCGGATGTGACGCGAATCCTATCACCCCGCACCGACGGGTTCAGGAATAGCGAGTGGCATGAGAGACCCGACATTAGGAGAAAACAATATTTGTTCATGCAGCGCGACCCGGTTTCGGACCGCTCCGTAGTTCGATACAGCGACATCTGCAGGCACTTGCGCACGACATTCCAGATGTAGAGACTTGGCATCGAAGGAAGCGATACACGGTGAAGTAGACTAGAAAAGAGTGGAACCGAGTCCCTTGACTTGAGACTATGTATTCCAAGCAACACTAGGTAGCTAGTAAAATACTATGTGCATGTCCATAAGTACAAATGCTTGAACAAGATCCTATCAGAATATCGAATGTGCTCCGTCCGCCTAGTCTCCCAAATTTAGCAATACGCCATGGGATATCTGTAACGCCATTGGTAAACAAATGCAAATTTCTGTGGTTGACAATGCCAGCCTGACCTATCCCTATTTTGACGCCAGCCATGAATGTCCCTCAAATGCATTACCCCAATAGCCCGGTATCCCACCAATAACTCCGTACTCATACTTTCATGAATTCGTTCCTCAGACCGTGTCCTGACCTATGATCTCGTTTCTGCCGACTGTGAGGGAGGGGGTGAAGGCCCAGTCGCCAGCTCACTCTTGACGAGCAACGAATCATCGACAACCTCCTTCTTCGGACCCTCAATCTGACCTATCTCGTTTGTGGGCAACGGCGTGCTGGCTCCATTCGAGAGGTTTGCAGAAGGTGCAGGCGAGTCCAGAGGAGTCTGCTGTCGCATTGTTGCGTTGGTGCTATTTGAATTAGATCTTCCCATTGTGTTCATTGGCGGTCTTGGGATCGAAGTACCACTCGGACGGTTCTGGTTAAAAGTGGGCCGCATAATCGTAGGGTTCGGCTTTTCTGATCCAGTGGATTTGGCAGGCGGTTGAGGTTGTGATGTGCCTGCTTGTGTTCCGCTGTGATTCGCCTGTTGGTATGATTGGGTTTGCGGTTGAGGTGTAGGCGGAGGTGGGGACGATATCTGCTCGCTGTGCGAATTAGGAGCACCAGCCTGCGGGAGGAGACCGATTTTCTTGAGCATGTTCTGTAGAACTTCTACAATTGGAGCCTCATCCGGATGGCCAGAGGCATCGTCACTACTCTGTCCAAGAACCTTGCGCACAGCACCATCTAGTATCGCGATGCCGTTAGGCTTTGCGGCCATTTGAATTGCTAAAGCTTTTCTGAACGATTCGATAGCGGACATAAGCTTTTGATTGACTGGAGCAGAGGTGCCCATGCCAATTTGCTGTACAGGCTGGGCCTGGATTTGAAGAGGTGCCGGTTGTTGCGGTTGAGGCTGATATGGCTGAGGGCTTGGGTATGTTTGTTTTTGCTGCAGTTGCGATAGTTGAGTAGGTGGTTGTTGTGGAGGTTGTTGTGGCGGTGATTGCTGTGGAGGAAACGATTGAGCGAAGTGTTGTGATTGACCATAAGGAGGATATTGGGGCTGTCGTGCATGCTGATGTCCTGACTGAGATACGGGTGTGTCGGTTGACCCAGATTCTTTAGGGTGGCGGTTCGTCGCAGTTCCCGGTTTACTGCTCGATGGCCCCAATGGGTCATTCGAGGGTCTTGGTTGACTTGGCGGACCCGATTGAGCCGTTGAGGATCCAGGTTGACCTGCTTGTGCTCCTGATTGGCTAGCGGGAGTGTCTGGTTGGCTCGTCGACAGATTAGGTTGACTCTGTAAAGAAGCAGGCTGACTTGTTGAAGGACCTGGTTGACTTGACGAAGGACCCGACTGACTTGTTGGAAGGCCAGGTTGACTTGTTGAAGAACCTGGTTGGGCAGTTGAAGGGCTGGGCTGACTTGCAGGAAGATTAGAGGCAGCGGGCTTGGGACCATAAGGAGAGCTGTAAGAAGTAGAGGCTGGAGGAGCCAACGCAGGTGGAATTGTCAACGAGGGTTGACTGTTCATGGGAGGCTGAGAACCTGGCTGGTAGAGCCCGTTCATATGTGGTGGATGCCCCATATGGCCCATATACTGTTGCGGCTGACCGGGACGGTAATTGGGAGGCATTTGGTGGTGCATCTGATAACCCATGGGTGGGACCATCATCCCTTGAGGAGGATAGCCTTGCATTGAATACCCATGAGGATAGCCTGGATATATCGGCTGCATGTGTCCAGGTTGGTACTGAGGTGGAGGAGAGGCTTTCTTCTTTTTCTCTTTCTCGAAGGTAGCACCCTCTTTTATAGCCCACTTCCACCCTTTACCATCACGCTCCACTTTTTCAAACCCCTCATTTTGTCCTAAATTATGGCGAACGCTGCTCTGCCATCCAACTGTAGAAACTCTACAGACAAAATACGGGTATTTTCGTTGGATGGCCCTGTAAATCTGTGGTAATGACATTTGCTTATGCTTCGATTCCGAAAGTGCCTCATAGATGAGCTGGACGTAGTTACAAGAAGGTTTGGCGAGTTGTTCTTCAGTGAGGTCCGCTTCGACAAAATTTGGGGAAGGTGATCGGGGCGACCTAGGGGGTTTCTGCTCCTTCGAATCCTTGTTTTCATCATCGCCAGCCTCGCCTTCAGTTTTGGCTTCCCCCTCTTTTGGCTCTTTAGGCTTCCTCTTTGTGTACTTGCGTTTCTCTCTTGGCTCTGGTGGCGTGTCTGGTCTTGGATGCTTTCGGGGGCGGCCAACCTTTCTCTTCTCACCACCCTCAGGGGCAGTCTTGTTGCCAGTATCCGCGAGTCCTTGGCTGCCTGGGTCGGCTTTAATACCTTTTTTGGCCGATTTGCCCTCTTTGCCTTCTTTGACCTCTTTGATCTCCTTGACTTCTTTAGGTGCTTTAGGTTCTTTAGAGACTTTCTCTTCTTTCTTGGAGGCCTTCTTGGACTCTTTTTCGGAAGCTTCTTTGGCAAGCTGCGCTGCTTTCATTTCTTTCTGTTGCCGCTTGGATATTCCATCCTTTGGTGGGCGACCGACTCCTCGCTTCTTGGGTTCGGGGGTAATAGGTTCAGGTTCGGGTCTCAGGTCCTCAAAGTCGTACTCTACTTCACCTTCCTGTTGGTCACCGTCACGCTCTTCCTCTTCATCTTCCACTACATCCTCTACCCCTTCTTCTGAATCTTGCTCGTCGCTGTAAAGTTGAGACTGGCCGATATCAATTCCTCCGTCATCTTCCTCGTCGCTTGCCCTATCAACTCGCTCTCGCTCGTCTTCATCGTCATAGTCATCCGAATCGCTGTCGTCGTCCAAGCCCAAGGCCTGCCGCCGCTCATTCTGGAAGTCTAGACTCATCTCCTTACCGGCCATCACATACTTCAGCCGCTCATCACCATCTGTGTCGAATTGGAGACCCGCTGCAGTGCTATCATCCTCGTCATCAGATCCTTCATCCTCGTCGGCTCCTGTTTTGCCAATTGGGATGTGCTCTGGGAGTCTGAATAATAGCTCTACCGCGCCAATCTGTAAATGGCAGCCGTTCGTGAGTTCGAAAACTTGGTCTTGGCTTTTGAGTTCATCTTCCACAAAACAACCGTTTCTCCCCTTGACTTGACCCTCCCATAGATTCTTTTCAAAATTGAACGCGATCAATAAATGCTCTCTCGAAATAGCTTTCCAATCTGATGTGCTAGCCGGGTATGGAGGATGTATGTATAGTGTAACCATCTTGTGAGGGGACGGCTGGTGCTTCTCGACATCTACTCTGGCAGGGCGTTCTGAGTCTGAGTATTGATGTTGTGGAATATCCATTGGTGGAGCCATAGAGGGTCGTCTGGAGTGACGATGTGAGGATGAGCCGGAGGATCTTGACTTCTTGATGCGCTTGCTGGGCCTACTGGACCCGCGATCTTTCCGTCTCCGCTTTCGGTCGTGCCCTTCCTCGTACTCATCCTCGTCGAACTCTCTAACGAATCCACCTCTGTCGCTGACGATTGATTTTGTAGCCTTGGTGGTCGAAATTCGTTGAGCCCCGGACCCGTTCCTCATCTGAAGCTTTTGAAGGCGCAAGTCTCTGCCAATCATGAGGGAGTATGAATTCAAATAGAAGTGCCCATCGTCAAATTCGATCTTTGCGTAGCCCTGAACTTTATGATCTGCGTCCGCGACAGCTTGTTGGCCATATTCGGAGTTGTAATATGCCGCGTCTTGGAGGCTATTCTCGAACATCGTAGGAGCCGGCATAGGCATACCTGGGACCATTGCGTTCATACCGGTGAGCCAATTGTCTTGGATGGGAACCTGTCCGTCATGAGGGATGCTGGCGTGTTGTGCAGACTGTAAATCCTGGTCATGAGGGAATCCTAGGTCCGGCATGAGCTCTGGTATGTACGCCCGACCTTGTATCATCTGTGCCAGAACATCTGGATTCGAGTTCAACGCATTGATCTCAGCAACGAAACGAGATATGTCTGGCTCTGGCAGTGCTGGCGTTGCAGCAAGAGAAGGCTGCATTTGCGCTCCCCGCTCTTCGTCCCCCTCTGTCATTTCATCCCCAGCATTCGCGACCGTAACCAACACTTCGGAGGGCCTCTCTGTCTGTTTGTCTTCCCTGGGCGGCATTTTTTCTGCTTCAGACGAGACCTGTTGTAGCGCATCATCGGTCGCATTCTCGGGGGGCGTGGTGAGAGCGGCAGCTTCGTTGTTGTTGTCGTTGTCGGCCAGCGGATTGTGCAGCGGGTTGTCGAGAATTGCTGCAGTTGCGACCGGTTCGGCTTCTGCTTCTGCGTCTGCTTCGGGGGTGGCGTTTGAAGTCATCGCTGTCAGTTCACTCCGTTTAGAGGGTGACAACTCGTCCATAGCCATGCTCAGTTCGAATGGGTAGTATTGACCAGGCGGAAAGGGTCTGGCGCCGGCAAGCTCATCACAGATCTGGATGTCGTACACTGCCGCATTGTCCCAGAGGTCATGGAGAACGAATATCCGGGATTCTTCCACGTGACTGGTCTCTAGCACACAGGGATTGATTGTCCCCATCTTTTCTTTGCTTGTTCTCTAGCCGCACTGCCATTTGCCAACTAGGTGATTTGCTCTCTGATCTGAGAACCTGCAGCCCACATGTATTTGTAGCTATGTCTAATTAGGATGTAGGTACAGAGTCTCTCATACAAAGCAGACCGATGACATTTTGAAGGGGCTTTTCTCTCTCCTCTAGGCTCTGGGTACCGCCGGACGCAGCAGCAAACCGTGGTTCAAAGCTCCAAAAGGCATGTGTTTCTTGGGACCCAGCAAAGAAAAGGAGACGGACTTGCGTCCGGCCAGTTGCATTTGATCGAGATTTTCCTTTGTATGTTCTTCATAGTTTTTCCTACTCAACTTATTCCTAGGTGTTTGGAGGGGTCAGAACAAGAAAGTCTCCAGGCGCCAGCAGAACAATCATTTATCATTTTATCGCATGCACAATGCCTCTCCTACATTCAACGGGGATCTTCATCAGATGCAAGCTTTCTAACAAGTATCCTCCTACTTCATTAGTTCGCTAAGCTAACACCGACTTTTGACTGCAGGTGCTTCAAGAGTCCACCCATACGTCACCCCTTAGCGCTTTATTAAAAGAAACCAGATGCTTGGGGTCGAGATAGTCATGTATCCAACCAGGTATCCCCGAAATCCTTTCTCCTGGCTCTCAGTATCGTCACAGTTTGTCTCTATCACCAAAGTATGACCTCACGAAGCCCAAAATGGCGTGCGTACCTCTTCCAATTCCCTGGGTGTGTTTCCAGTGTGGTAGAGACCAGAATCCATCCCACCCCAAATTTGTCGGCCCAAATTTTGGTTTCTTTACAGCGATGGTATTTGTTGTATGTTTGGCATAAGTTTTTAAAGAATACTCGTTATACCCCGGTATTGATCTGAGTTACAGGTTGTATGTTGGCCAGTATCGCTCTTCTGCGGATGTTGCGCAAGTGAACGTGGGAAGGAAGTCCAAGCAAGCACTTCATCATCTTGATACAGAAATGCCTGCCTTCGAATTTCATTTGCTAAGTTATTTACAAGATGCTTGGGCCGCCTACGGATATAAGCGGGAAAGTTAGTAATGCGATATCAATGTAAAGAGCTGGAGAGAGATGGCGATTGACGGATGACGGATGAGCGAGGCTCGACTATAGCACGCCTTCAAGCTTCCTTGGAGACCGACACAGGCTGTACAGATTGTATGGCGCAATAATTTGCTTGTCACCGAGGATGAAATGGGGGGAGACTAGCGAGAATGGAATGAGAAGTGCATCCGCTCGGTATATTTTGCTAGTTAGAAAGAAGACGATGAAGACAAAATGTACTGTACAACGAGCCAAGTTCAACTTTATAATAAGGAGTCAGGTGACAAGTCATGCGGATGTTTTAACACTCATCAGAGAAGGATAGATGGACCTCTGGTGGGTACATGCTTCTAAGACTTTTGCTTTCATCATTCATTCAACATCCTCAAATTTCCAAGCTAAAATGAAAACAACTCCTAAGCCTACGCTCTCTATATATCTAGACAGCATAACTGACCACATCCAGCACCCCCGATTTCCTCACTAATCACGCACAAGCTCAGAAAAGATATCTATCGGCCACTCCATCACGTGGTCGCCTAGCTGTTTACTAACACGACCACGACCTGCAACCGAAGCACCCCTCAGAATCTCCAAAAACACGTCCTCCTATATCTAACGAAATAACAGATTCCCTTCAACCAGCCTTCAGATTTCGGTCTGTTTGGTGACGTAATTGGTTAAATCGTGCAGGCTACTTAAATATTTGCTAGCAGAGTTTGGGGCGCGCATAGAAGAACTTAAAACATTCATATATGCGGCCTCCCTGCTAGAAAGCCCTGTTCACAGAGAAAAAGATGACTCTTGAGCTATCTGTTTCTTGTTGCTTTTTTTTCGTGTCTGATTCTGTTCTAACCGTATAATTCCTCAGCTAGCGATAGTGTTGTGTTTTATCGGTTTTTCTTTTTAGAAAGGGAAAGGGAGGCGGTGTTTTACCGAGACGAGAAATACAAGCCATTTATTTTATTTTATTCCAGAGGCTGCAAAGGACTGCTACGGGTGCCAAAGAGTACGAGTATGGTCTCCAAAGCCAACTGCCGAAGAAATAATATCCAACAAACGTCGCAGCAGCGATACAGACTATTTATAACTTGGTGATGAAGTTCAATTCAACCAAATTCTTACAGCTTGTTTGTCTCGGAAATATGGTGGTCTGATATGGCGAGGACACTGGTACTGAAACAACTTCAGCTGTTCACAAGGCGTCTAAGTCCGAGATACCAGGGGCTCGCAAAGGACTTCTACTTATTCAACGATGTTTTGAAACGAATTGGTAAAAACACCAAGACTCCTCATCTAGTCTGACCGGCTTGATCCTAGATCTCGTACTAGAACCTTCAATGGGAAGTAACAGAACTCGCAGGGTTTTGGTTCAGTTGGGCATATTGATGCCCAAGCAAATACATTAGGTCGGCGAAGAGCAATGAGCATTGATGTCTAACGCCAAGTCTATGCAGTCTAAAATTCTATCGCAGTTGCAGCTGCCGCTTATTTGTCCTTGAACTCCTGCGAGAAAATCTTCTGCCAAACCTCCAACCATTTCTGCTGTTGACTAGTGAGCTGCTTTCCAGGACTCTTGAAAGATCTCGTCAAGATATCACGTAGCTTGGATCTCAGTGTCTTAATTACAAGCATTGTTTTCCAGTCAGACACTGCAAATCGTGCTCTGTTTCCATCGAGGATGAATACTCCGGCATACATCTACATCAGATTAGCTCTGCACTCTGAGATTCTTTGGAAGCCACTTACATCGCACCGAACGTCACCACAAAGGAGAGCGATAGAGAATTCTTCAACCGCAGTGGTTTCATGAGCATTGTAAAATCTAAATCGAGTCAACAAGGGTGCTAGGGAGAAGTTCAGATCACACTTACTGCTTGTTCTGCATAATATGATAGTACGAAAGCCATTTCAGTTCGTGGTGACCCTTATTGACTGAGGATGGATGAAGACTGATAGATTGATTGTTCGCAACATTTCGGAAACCTCTTCCATCTCGAGTGAGCAGCTTTGGATAGAAGCTCCAAGCAATGACAGAACTGGTAACGATATCGTTGTCGCTATTGGCGTTCGCCCGCTGAGGGATGTCAAAGAATTGCCGGCGTTTACTGGAGTAGCGGGTTCTAAAATGTCAGTCATATCGAGAACTTAGGATGACCGGCTTACCTATTAAGAGCTGTACGCTCCTCTCCCGTCAACGGCAAAAACCCAGAATCGACCAAACACACAACAAGCTGGCCCTTGAGATCCTCAATGTTCAACAGTGTCTGCTGGCTGAGGAAGTTCTTTCGGCAGAACTGGTAGTCCGAGTTGCCAGTCACACAGACTCGCTTCCACGCCAGGTACGCATTGTAGACGGTTAGAAGATCCGAGTCGCCTCTGCGAAATGCTAGTCGAACAGTGTCTGCTTGTGCTCGTGCACCAAATGGAGCGGAGAATGGAGACTTAGATGACAAGATAGCTGCGATGGTAATAGAAGCATCCAAACATTTGAAAATGCTGCCGAGAAGTATCAACTTTCCCAAAAAGACATCTAGTGGCAGGCGTGCTAATTGGATACCAAGAGGGGTGAGGTCCTCGCCAGGTGTCAAGGCTCTGACGTCTATGAGAGCATCCACTGCCCGGCGAATATTCTTGGACGACGGTGGATCTAAAGCTTGGCTCAAAGTCTCCTCAATACCACCGAGCTTGCAAATCTTTACACGAATGGCAAGATCCTGGAGTGACAACCGGAGAAGTTCGGGGGTTTGTTGATCAGACATCTTTAGAACCGAAAGTCAGCGAAGGGAATCTCGAAGCTGTAATTTTCCTATGAAAGAGTGTGACTTACCAATTCATCGTGCCGATGCTTCGTGAAAAGATGGAAGCACAGTCCCTCTTGAACTCTTCCCGCTCTACCTCTTCGCTGCTTGGCGTTTGCCTTGCTTATGAATGTTTCCAGAAGTCTAGAAAGTTGTTTTCTTTCATCGAATCTATTACAAAGTAAGCAAGGGAAGATCAACATCTCAATATGATTTAGTTACCTCATCTCTCGGTGTTTTCCGGTATCAATAACGCAAGTAACATCCGGGATCGTGATACCAGTTTCCGCGATGTTTGTGGCGAGAACAATCTTCCTAGTTCCGGGTGGAGGTACGAGGAAGGCAGCTTCTTGATCTTCGCTGGCAATTGTCGAGTGAAGTGGATAGACATACCAATTCGCGGAAAACACAGGATGCCCAGCCAGCATGTCGTTGAGCTGGCGAATTTCACCAATACCAGGGAGGAAGACTAAAATAGCCTTACTAAACATCTGCAGGTGGTCGTCCGTAGCAATTCTCGCAAGGAGCTGAGTGACCAATTCGAAATCAATCTGGTACTCGTCTAATTGCGCAATGGTGTTCTTGGTCCTACCACTATACCCTCGAAGAGCCTTGGTATTCTCAACTTTGTTTGCCTCGGTAAGACCAGCGTCGGCAGGCTCAATTTCATCATCATCCAGGTCCTTGAACTTTTCTTGGTAGGTATTGTCTAGTGTGTAACCAGTCAATTCCACGGCATCTTCAAGGTATTTGACCGTAACAGGGAAAGTGCGGCCCGGAACAGTAAGCACTGGAGCACCATCTAGGTACTTGGAAAATCGATCGGCATCGACTGTCGCAGACATCAAAACGACCTTCAGATCTCTTCTACGTGCCATGAGCTTTTTCAAGACTATCAGCAAAAAGTCGCTATCGATCGTCCGCTCGTGTACTTCATCGAGAACAATGTGCGTGATATCCTTCAGATCATTAGATCCCTCGAGCATTCTCATCACAATGCCTGTTGTTGCGTAAACTAGGCGGGTCTCCTTGGAGGTGTTGGACTCTAGGCGAATCGCATAGCCAACTAGAGATCTCGAAGTACCAAGATCATTCTTACGTTCTCCAAGTTCCTCGCTGACACGTCTGGCAAGCGAGATTGCTGATATACGCCGTGGCTCCGTACAATAGATTTTACAAGGTTTGCCTTGGGAAAGTAAATGTTCCAGAATAAAGGAGGGAACCTGGGTGCTCTTGCCGCATCCAGTCTCTCCACAGATGATAACAACTTGCTCTCGGTCAATAGCTGCGAGGACTTCGTTCTTGAAGCCCCACATCGGAAGTTGCATGCGCGAATTCTAAGATCACGTTAGAAGAGAGCAAACACTTGGAGGGAGGGAGAACTAACTAGCATCATTTGGTAACTCTGTGTATTGCATTTGTCGTACCAGATTCGCTGGTAGGCTTGGGGTTCCAACAAGCTCTTGTTGGCTTTGTCCGGTCCAGATTCATCACTGTTGTCCAGCGCTCGAACAGTGTTCCGATTTCTGAAAGCGCCTTGTATGAGGACACCATCCTCGAGTTCCTGATCCCTTTTCTCGCGAACCATATCCCGGAAGACACGAATACTTGAGCGGTCTGTTTCATCTGCTTTCTCTTTCTTTGCTTCGGCGAATTCTGTCCACAGATCTCTCCACGCAGGTGGCAAGCGGAGGAATACCTTGTCCTCTTTCGCCGAAGAGCTAAACAATAGAAACAATGCAACAGTCGCGACATAGGCTTCCGACTGTTTAGCATCAGGAGTTGATACCGAAGTCATAGTGAAAATCTGTGATTTGGGCGAAGATATGCAGTCAATCTGCGTGAGTGGAGTCAACAGTGAAATGTCCTGTGCCTTTGACCACATAATCCGTAGCGAATGTCGATTTGAGAAGCTTGAATCAGATATAAGAGTGAAATTAAACCTCACCGATGAATCCCTAGAAGTCATGTTAGTGCTACATCCCAAATCCGCATATCAAGTTGCATGTTAGTCAGTAGATAAGGGGGTAATGTACCGAGCACGACAAGCCTCCTCGAGCACTCTGGTAGGGTTGATTCCTGACCACTTTCCAAACTCTCTGATCGTAACCTTGATACCGTTCAGGCCAGTTACAACAGTGCTGCTTTTTCCAGTGAGAGGATCAACTTCGTTTACCGGCAGACTCGCAAATAGGTCTGCTAAGGCTCCATCATCGTCACTTCCATTCTCCTCGAGTAATTCAGCGCCTATTCTAGCAGCTTCCTTGCTAACCTCATCATCAGAATCAACCAAAGTCTGGGACCCTTGGGAGTTGGAGTCGCTGTTGTCCAGGCTAATTTCCACAGCTTTTCGAAGAGCTGCAGCTTCCTTTTCAAGCTCAATCCGCTTGGCTTCCCACTGCTGATCGGCAACATACTGGTCAAACAGAACATCATCCTGGATCTTCTTGATCTTTCGAAGCCATCTTGCTGGTTGTGGGTCTGTGCTAGCTGCAGCAGCCTTGGTGTTTGCAGCAGGGCGTCGAGTATTTCCACGTGTAGGTTCTTTTCTTGGCATGGACTGCTGTGCATGAAACAAGTTTGTCTTGCATTCTAGATAGACGGGCAAGAGATCATCGGGATCAATGTCGCTATCATAGTCAAGAGCTACTTGCTTCTTAGCAGGCGAACGCTGTCTCTCTATGGCCGAAGCATTGTTGTTGAATACTATAGACCCCATGTGTCTCGTATCTGACTCAATACGAGGAGTTGTTGCTCCAGATGGTAAAGGGCTATCAACGGGTGTGTCTGGAAAATATTTAGCATAATGAAGTAGGGAAACATAGACAAATACAGACCCGTCTGCGACTTTGATAATATCCCAGCTTTTCGATGGGTATGTTCGTAGTCCGGAAGCTCATCTCTCGTACACTCCCTAGCTAGCCATTCCAAGGATTCTTCCATGCCCCAGATTGCATCCTTATTTCCCACTCCTATCTTGTCCGATATATCCAAGACATGCCTTATAGCTCGAACCACCTTCTCCTCATTGAATCCTGCCCCAACGAGAGCTTGCTGTAGAGTCCAAAGACGTATCGTCAACTCCTCCTCCGAGGCTTGTTTGATATTACTAGAAGAGTCGTTTGACTGCCCTGCGAAACGTCCCTCTCCGCTGACCAAATCCAATATTTCTTCCATCAATTCCGGAGGTAGCCATTTTCTGGTGTTGAGGCTCTCTGCCTGGCTCCTCAAGACACGGCGATCTGTCTCCAGTCTCGTCTTCTGACGGAGGGCATCTCTCTTCGATTTCTGGGCATGTTTCTCAACAAGAATTTGTAATTCCGAATCCTCCAGCTGTTTCTCGAATTCCTCTGCAGTCAAAGTCTTGTTCGATGCTAGTAATGAGTCTGATTTTGCATCTGCGGGCGCGGCTTGGTCTTTCTCCTCCTTTTCGAGATTGCCTTGGTGCTCGGATGAGGCTGTCGGTGGCGTTTCTTGTTCAGCAACTTCGATCTTTGGCTTGGATGCAATAGAGGTGGTTGCAAATCCTCTGGCCGGGTTCGCCGCTGGCTTCTTTTTCTTCTTTCCCCCAGCCATAGCAGGAATTTTTTGAGGGTGTTTTGTTTTACTAGAAGTTGAAGTCGAAGTTCAATATCAAATGCGGGGTGTTTGATAACGCTGCAGCAGCGTCCCTTTTTTTACAATATTTATCTGGGAGGTCGCTAATCAACCCAACCTCCAAAAACCACGCGACAAAGCCCACGGAACACTACAGAACCCAACTCGAGTCAACCTCGGGTCATGACAAGGAAACTGAATCTGCGAAATGACTGAGGTGGAGGTCAACAGTACGGGCGGGGTGGATCTCGATCTCAGTGCCACCAAGGTAGCACTGTCTTCCTCTTCTACCACCATTCGTTTGGGCATCCTGCACATCCTCGAAGAAAGGCTCTCGAACAACGGTAAGCTGCTGGGTCAGGAATTTTGACCTCAGGGTACATGCTGATACTGTTCTTCTGGCAGAAATAAGCCAGGGGCTCTTCCCACCTCTACTACGACTTCTTTTCATCACATACCCATACTACCACGATCGAAATTCACGGCAAGCAGTACAACGATGCATAAGGGCAATATTCAGTTCTGGGTGCGCTCCAGAAGCGCTGGTGGAGTTTGTAAAAACTATCGATGCAGAGACTGCAAAGCAGGGGCTCGCTCCAGGCAATGCCTATGTCCTGATCGAATGGTGTAGTATTTTGCTGCAGGAAATCGCCGGTACGGCATACTGGGACAGATGGGGACTGCAGGTGATTCAAAGCGATGCCCGGGTTCTCGAACTCTGCCTCAGCGAGTCCACGAGATCCAATATGAAGCAGACGGCACTTGTCATCACTAGGCGTGGGCTGCGAAAGGCGTTCTCGAAGAGCGGTATCAGGGAGAAAGTAATTAAGGATGCTATACACGTGCTCGCTGCCAAAGGACCACAACCATCTGGGAAGAACGCCGTTATGTTAGGTGTCATTGCTGGGGTATGTGCAAGGAAACCCGAGGCCAAAAAGATACTTTCAACGTATGCATCGGAATACTATGCCTTCTACATTCGAGAGATTATTGGATCGCGGACCCCTGTACCAGCGCACATCTCGAAAGCCTTAGGGGACTTTTTTGTTGACTTCACTACATTGGAAGACGTAGAGAAAGTGCTTGTCCCTGCACTCGAAAAGGCTCTTCTTCGAGCTCCTGAAGTTGTGCTCAATGATCTGGTCACTCCGCTTCTTCAATCTTTCCCGGAAGCCATAGACCTCTCGAGTGTTCTTCGAAACAACCTGTTGAAGCCTTTACTAGCTAACACCAAATCTACCAACCCTGTTGTGCGACAAGGTGCTTTCTCGGCCTTCAAAGCTGCCGTCCTCAAGAGTCACAACTCGGACTTGATCATTCAGATCGCCCAAGAAATTCTTGTTCCGTTGAAATCTGGGAAAGTACCGTCTGCGGAGCAGAGAGTCTATTATGCGGATATGCTTACTGTGCTGCCACCCTCAAACGCAGCAGTGACCCATGTTGCTCCTGCGATGGCCATCATTGCTGGCAAAGAAACCAATGAAACAGCTCTTCATTCGGAGACTCTAACGCTTCTTCATTATGTTACCTGGGGTCTGCTCAACGGTCTCGAGATCGACAAGCAAGTCATTGATTCATTCGTTAAAGGCTTGTCCGACAAAAAAGTTCCTGTCAAGAAGATATGGGCTGTGCGGCTCGGGGAATTGTTCTTTACCATGGACAACGAGGAGATCTTGAAGTCTAAATTTTCCAAGCTCGCAGAGTCGACCACCCCAGCGCTGATGGATATCTGGCAGGAGGTCACCGCAAATCCACTAGCAGCTGCGCAGACGGGTCTTGTCACTTGTGCCTATGTTCTCACAGCAATTGCGCAACCTAAACTCGCCTTGTGCTCAAACGCAAAAGTCGAGGGCGCACTCAAGAAAGCCCAGGTTGACCGTCAAGCCCTAACAATGGAGCCTAAACCATCGTTCTTACTAAATCAGCGCATTTACGGAAAGCTTTCCAGCGAAGACGATTTCAAGTGGTTCATTCGTGCTTTGTCCTCTGTGTCACCAGGACTTGCTACTCTCGATTCAGACTCGGTAGTCGCCATTGCTTGGTCACAAGCTATCATCTTTTGCATCTGCTCATCCAGTGTCAAGCCAGAACTTCGAAATATTGGATCACGAACTCTTTCACAACTTTACGCTCGCGAGCCAGCACATATCTCGGCTATAATCATCGCTGGACTTTGGCGCTGGCAATATTGTGTCGAATCCGGGGACAAGGATAGTGCGGCTACCTCCGCAAAAACAGAAAACCAGAACCTTCATATGATCGTCAAGTCAATCTGTCTCTCTGCAGCTGAGATGGCCAAGGTGGGCTGTGAAGTCGATATCATGGTACGGAGACGACAAATGATATCACTGCTTGTTTTGTCAAGACCGGAGCTGATCCCGCGTGTCAATTGGATCGAGCTATGCCTCCGAGTTCAAGTTGATCCAGGAGAACTGGCGCGAAGATCCGGGGATGAGTTAATGCAACAAATCCTTGACTGTACTAGCTTCAGCGAATCTGTCAGTAATCTTCAATAACTGTACGGTAAACATGTGGACTAACTTACCTTAGGAATCCTCGCAGAAGTCTGAAAGCGTCAAAAAGGCAGCGTTCAATGCTGCTGCCGAACTTGCCTTCGTTTCACCGGACACAATGATTTCCCGAATTGTAGATCTCATCGAAAAGGATCTCAACCCGTCTCAGCTTGCCACTGTTGGCCCAACTGAGGCGGCAATTTTCCGAACCGAGGAAGGCACTGCGTTTGTGGATGTCCTTGCTTCAAAGTCTCAGAGTTACGTGCCAAATAAGAACACTAAAGATTACGATACACTCAAATGGGAGGAAGATTTACGAGCACAATTAGCCCAGAAGAAGGGTCAGCAGAAAAAACTCACCCCTGAAGAGAGCGCTAAAGTCAAAGCTCAGCTTAAAAAGGAAGCTAGCATCCGCTTGGAAATCAGATACCTTGAAGCAAGACTTTTACGGGGAATCGGAATTATCAAAAGCCTAGCGACTGGCCCCCCCACCGAGGCAAGCCTCTGGATGGGCGCTGCAGTAAAAGCATTGGTCGATGTTATCAATGCCGGTTCTGGCCTCATAACCGCCAATGCTGCTCCCGAGGCATACATTCAGTGCGCCGAAATATTACCTGGTCGCATTGGTGTTCTCCGACCGTTCATTGGGATTGCAACTCTACGAGCTCTTGATGTCCCTCATCTCGCAGAACAATTGGTGCAAGAGCCACTAGGCGCACTCATTACTCGAGTTCTATACCGCCTTCGATTCTCAGGAGAACAGCGCCCATTCGATACGGTCTCCTTGACCTACATACTCCCTCTTGTATTCTTAGTGCTCCGAAAGGGAGGTTTTGGTGACTCCGATGACGCAGAAGCCCAACTCGTTCTGGCTTTGGAGTTCTTGACATTCCACACTGATGCTTGCTCCGATATTCTTGTACCGCGCGAGGAAGTATTGTCAATCTTGATATTCTCTATGCAAACTTACAACCAGCACTACAAGATAGTCAAAGATTGCTTGGCGGACCTTTGCCGCTGTCTTGCTCCAAATATCACCAACCAGGAGATTTCGATCCTTGCCAAAGGTGCAATTGTCCCACAAATCTCTGTCCGAACTTCCGTACTGCAGTCTATCAGCGCCGACATCGACATGAGTGAATTCGAATTCTCTGAAGAAATCTGGCTAGCTTGCCACGACGATGTCGGAGAGAATGTTGAAATCGGGAGAGAGATATGGGACGAGAGCGACTTTTCCGTTTCAGCCAACACACCTCTTACAATGCTACCATATCTTGGAAGCCCAGATAAGCAACTCAGGAGGGCAGCAGCGCGGTCACTAGCAGAGGCTGTGAAGATAGCGCCGTCGACATTCCGTGATACGTTAGCACGCCTAGAGGTTACGTACCAAGAGCTGGCCAAACCACGAGTTCCTCAGCTCGACGAGTATGGGATGCCCAAAAAGATGGACTTGTCGGACCCCTGGGAAGCTAGAAATGGGATTGCTCTGGCTTTCAAGGAGCTTGCTGCGGTATTTGAAGAGAGCATGCTGGACGAGTTCCTACGTTTTCTTATCGAGCGGGGTCCCCTTGGTGATAGAGATCCCAACGTCCGAGAGCAGATGGTCGAGGCAGCTACCACTATCATTGCTATTCATGGGAAGGATAAAGTAGAGGATCTTATGAAAACATTTGAGCAAACCCTAGAGGCTCCCGACAAGGGTTCCGAGTTTGCAGACCGAGTTAACGAGGCCGTCATTATCATGTACGGTGCCCTAGCTCGACATCTCAAGTCGGGAGATTCTCGTGTGCCAAAGGTTGTCCAGAGACTTCTGGATACTTTAAGTACACCTTCTGAGGCTGTCCAATATGCGGTCGCCGAATGCCTACCACCGCTGGTGAGAGCATCGAGCGACAACACCCCCGAATATATTCAGCATGTTCTTGAGCGCCTCTTCAACTCGAAAAAGTACGCCGGTCGACGTGGTGCAGCCTATGGTCTCGCTGGAATCGTCAACGGTAAAGGCATATCTGCCCTGAGAGAATACCGCGTCATGTCAACACTGAAGAGCGGTATTGAAAACAAAAAGGATGTCAACCATCGCGAGGGTGCTCTCCTAGCATACGAGCTCTTATCGACTATTCTTGGCCGTATCTTCGAGCCATATGTCATTCAAATAGTGCCTCAGCTGCTCTCCAGCTTTGGTGATGCCAGTGCCGATGTGCGTGACGGTTGCTTAGCGGCTGCAAAATCTTGCTTTGCCAGCTTGAGCTCCTATGGTGTCAAGCGAATCTTGCCGACACTGCTGGATGGTCTCGATGACCAGCAATGGAGAAGTAAGAAAGGTGCCTGCGATCTTCTCGGTGCCATGGCATACCTCGACCCTCAACAACTCGCGCAAAGTCTACCAGAAATTATTCCACCATTGACTGGCGTACTCAATGATAGTCACAAAGAAGTTCGACTTGCTGCCAATAGAAGTTTGAAGCGTTTTGGTGAGGTTATCAACAACCCAGAAATCAAGGGTTTAGTCGATGTGCTTCTCAAGGCCCTGAGTGATCCCACCAAGTATACCGATGGCGCATTAGACGCACTGATCAAGGTCTCATTCATTCATTACCTAGACGCTCCATCTCTTGCTCTCGTTGCACGTATCTTAGAGCGAGGCCTGGGAGATCGATCGGCCACAAAGCGAAAATCTGCTCAGGTCATTGGTAGTTTGGCACATCTTACTGAACGAAAAGATCTTGTTTCCCATTTGCCGATTTTGGTTGCAGGTCTTAAGATTGCTGTCGTTGATCCTGTTCCGACAACACGTGCAACTGCATCTAAAGCCCTGGGCTCACTCATCGAAAAATTGGGCGAGGATGCACTCCCAGATCTTATTCCAGGCCTAATGCAAACCCTCAAATCAGACACTGGTGCTGGAGACCGACTTGGTTCTGCCCAAGCTCTCAGTGAAGTCCTCGCAGGTCTTGGAACAGGTCGTTTGGAAGAGACCCTCCCTACCATCCTTCAAAATGTTGCCTCCGCCAAACCTTCTGTTCGCGAGGGCTTCATGTCGCTCTTTATATTCTTGCCTGTTTGTTTCGGAAACAGCTTCGCCAACTATCTCAGCAGGATCATTCCTCCTATACTGTCTGGTCTTGCAGACGAAGTAGAATCCATTCGTGATACGTCTCTTCGTGCCGGCCGATTACTCGTCAAGAACTTTGCTACTAAATCCATTGATCTTCTGCTTCCGGAACTTGAACGAGGTCTTGCGGATGACAGCTATAGAATCCGACTTAGTTCGGTTGAGCTGGTTGGTGACCTGCTGTTCAATCTCACTGGTATTAGTGCAATTTCGGAGGCAGACGAAATTGAAGAGGGGGCACAAGAAGCGGGGGTATCACTCTTGGAGGTTCTCGGCGAAGAGAAGAGGAACAAGGTCTTGTCATCGCTCTACATTTGCCGCTGCGATACGTCTGGTTTGGTCCGAAGTGCTGCTGTGAACGTCTGGAAGGCTCTTGTTGCTTCTTCTCCAAGAACACTGAAGGAGCTCATTCCCACATTATCTCAACTCATCATTCGAAGACTTGGAAGCTCCAATATGGAGCAGAAGGTTATTGCGGGCAACGCCCTTGGGGAGTTGATTCGCAAAGCTGGAGATGGTGTGCTGTCGACTTTGTTACCAACTCTCGAAGAGGGTCTCCAGACATCGACCGATACAGATGCCAAGCAGGGCATTTGCATTGCGTTGCGCGAACTGATATCCTCTGCATCCCCAGATGCCTTGGAAGACCACGAAAAGACGCTCATATCCGTCGTCCGAATTTCCCTGACCGATTCCGACGAAGAGGTCCGAGAGGCAGCAGCGGAAGCTTTCGACTCTTTACAACAGATCCTTGGAAAGAGAGCGGTAGATCAGGTATTGCCATACCTTTTGAGTCTCTTGCGGACTGAAGACGAAGCCGACAATGCACTCTCCGCTCTGCTAACCCTTCTCACCGAGACCACACGGTCCAACATTATTCTCCCCAACTTGATCCCCACTCTGACCACATCTCCCATATCATCCTTCAACGCTAAGGCTCTTGCATCCCTGTCGACTGTTGCTGGGTCTGCAATGACACGCCGCCTACCAAGTATTCTGAATTCTCTCATGGACAATATCATCGCATGTAAGGATGGTGAGCTCCTTGCTGACCTCGATGCATCCTTCGATACCGTGGTCTTGTCTATTGATGAGTTTGATGGCTTGAACACTGCTATGAGTGTCTTGCTGGCACTTGTCAAGCATGACGATCATCGAAGAAGAGCTGCGACTGACTATCATCTGGCGAAATTCTTTACCTCAGCAACAGTTGACTATTCTCGTTACAACCAAGACATCATTCGGGCATTACTGATCTCATTTGATGATAGCGATAAGGAGGTCGTGAAAGCTGCTTGGACCGCGCTTTCCGAGTTCACAAAACACCTGAAGAAAGAGGAAATGGAAGCATTAGTTTATTCTACTCGACAAATCTTGCAACATGTCGGTGTTGCAGGTGCCAATCTTCCAGGTTTCGCACTGCCCAAGGGTATCAACGCCATCTTGCCTATCTTTTTGCAGGGTCTGATGAACGGCACTCCAGAGCAGAGAACCCAATCTGCTTTGGCTATCTCCGACATTGTTGATCGAACAAGTGGAGATTCTTTGAAACCATTCGTTACCCAGATCACTGGACCGCTCATCAGAGTCGTGTCTGAACGTTCGGTGGATGTCAAGGCTGCAATTCTACTGACATTGAATAATCTTCTCGAGAAGATCCCCACATTCCTCAAGCCATTCTTGCCTCAGCTTCAACGAACATTTGCTAAATCATTGGCCGATACTTCGAGCGAGGTGTTGAGAACACGAGCAGCTAAAGCCCTAGGTACTCTGATCACATTGACGCCTCGTATCGATCCTTTGATCGCCGAGTTGGTCACTGGTTCAAAAACCTCAGATGCTGGAGTTCGCAATGCTATGCTGAAGGCACTTTACGAAGTCATCAGTAAGGCAGGGGCAAATATGAGCGAAGCATCAAGAGGTGCAGTTCTCAGTTTAATTGACACTGACTCAGAAGATAACGACGTCTCAATGGCCATTACTAATGCCAAGTTGCTCGCTGCTCTCATCAAGAATGTACCAGCGGAGAGCGCGGCTGGCCTCATCAAGAATCGTGTCTTGCCAAATCACTTCAGCCAGTCATCTGTTTTGGCTTTGAATGCTGTCCTCCTAGAAGCACCAACCTCCCTTACCGAGACTGTGTTCGCAGATGACCTACCGCCGGCCATCTGCCAGGGCATGACAAGCAAGAATGTAAGTAGCTATTAAGCCCCATTGATTTCGTAATTAACGTACGCAGAACTTCATCTCCGACAATTGTGTTCTAGCCGCGGGTAAGTACCTGCTACTAGACAGCCGCAGTGGAGACTACGAAGCCATCAAACCAATATTCGAAGCACTCGCTAGCCTCATTCAACCTGGCAACTCTGTAGATACCCGCCGGCTCGCTCTGGTGGTAATACGTACAACCTGCCGGCATCACATGGAAATTATTCGACCGCATCTACCATTGCTAGCACTTCCAGTCTTCGCCAGTGTTCGAGACCCCGTTATCCCCGTCAAGCTCGCTGCAGAAGCAGCATTCATGGCTCTTTTCAATGTAGTGGACGATGAGAGCAAGATATTCGACAAGTACATTTCTACGCAGGACTTGCCTGCCAATCAGAAGAGAACTATGCAGGATTACTTCAAGCGCGTGGCTTTGAGACTTGGTAATACGGCACGGGAGAGAAAGGAAGCTGAAGGAGGACAGGGTGGATTGGGACTATCTAATGATGAAGTCGATGACGAGAGAGAGATTTGGAGTGTAGGGAAGGTGGATCTTGGAGAGGCTGCATTTGATGAGTAAATGACTGATGAAAAAAGCATATATTTTGGTAGAAAAAAGAGTTGGTGCATTGCAGTGATTGAGGTTGTTAGATGATGCATTGAACACAAGAAGTGTCTCCCTAAACGTTTCTCAAATGCCAACCGTGTACCCTAATTTGAAGGTGAAATAGAATAGAGCTATACATCCTCACTTCCCCTGCCTTCAACACCGGGTATGAGACTTGCGAGAGTTTGATTTGCTCAATATCGAAGCCAGTACGGTGTTGTTCGTGTCACGTGTAAAGCGGAGCTTGGCAGATATGGCAGAGCTTGACTGCCATTCCGCAGGGCAACATCTTGGGCAATACATTCTGAACTGGGATCTGCTAGATCGTTGCTGGGTAATTTGTAGCAGTCTTACTACTCTGCTGCTGCTGTTCAATGCTTGAGCTTGAGCCATTCCTTTCCCTGGGAGAATCTGGAATTGAGTCGAGGGCTAGCCGAGAAAGAAGCCCTGTCCCGCACAACGAATTTCGCGATTAGTCAGCTTGACTTCTGAGACGAGATGCTAGCGTGAATCAACCTCCTCATTTCGAGAGACCATCAGGAATTCGCCCATCGACAACCACGACGACCATCCCACCGACGACAACATCAACCACGCTGTCAAGATGTAAGCCTTTTCAATATCCACAGCGCCCTCACAATTTGGGATCTCTCGAGTCCCTATGCCGTACCGCTGGCCTGCGCAGGATGCGTCATAGACTTTCGAATGCTTGCTGACTTCAATTTCTCTCGATAGGGTCAACCTCACCACCCAAAAGCGCCTGGCGGCCTCCGTTGTAGGCTGCGGAAAGCGCAAGATCTGGCTTGATCCCAATGAGACCAGCGAAATCTCTAACGCCAATTCCCGCCAAACCATCCGCAAGCTCGTTGCAGATGGCCTCATCATCCAAAAGCCCGTCACCATGCACTCGAGATCCCGCGCTCGTGAGCTCACAGCCGCCCGGAGAATTGGCAGACACCGTGGTTTCGGAAAGCGTAAGGGTACTGCGGACGCACGTATGCCTAGGTATGCTATAATATAGTACGCGGATGGGATTGACGAGCAAATCTGATGTTTTTTCACAGCCAAGTTGTCTGGATGCGCCGTCTCCGAGTCCTCCGCCGTCTCCTCGTCAAGTACCGTGCCAGCGGCAAGATCGATAAGCACCTTTACCACAAGCTCTACCACCTGAGCAAGGGTAACACCTTCAAGCACAAGCGGGCATTGGTTGAGCACGTAAGTTGATATAGCGCGGGATGGGTCAGATGAGGGTTACAATCTAACAACGCCATAGATCCACAGAGCCAAGGCCGAGAAGGCGCGTGAGAGAGTCCTGAAGGACGAGATGGACGCCAAGCGCTTGAAGACCAAGGCTGCTCGTGAGCGCAAGCAGGAGAGAGTTGTTGCCAAGCAACGTGCGATGTTCGGAGATGATGAGGAGACTGAGACCAAGTAAAGGGAATGCTTTTGTGACGGTAGCATACGGAGTGTTACGGGCAGGGGCTTTCTTCAAGGCCGGTTGCTTTTACTAGTCTTTCTTGCATCTGCACGGAATGGAATACATGAACTTGAAACAATATGGTATTGGTACTATCTACAGGCTATGTGAAGTGGCGGTGATGATTGTCTAGCGTATCGAAATGTTTCTAATTATCGGGCTGTGGCGAGGTACAGCCAATGCTCAAAGACATCAAGAGTGTCGCAAACATCAAGGGTTCATCGCCACGGAAAACGCAGCACTCACTAACCTACGGGAGCGTCACCTCGATGATGTCAGACCATGACCAAATGCTGGAACAGATTCAACACTGGCTCAAACTGCAGAGAATCAAGAAATGGGCTGGCAAGCTGGAGTTGGAACTGGACATTACAGTGATAACAGGCGGGGTGCTCCCCTGCTCGGAAATAAAAGTTACATTCGGAGATACGTCCGGAACCACGGTTACGACGATAACAAATTATCATCACAATCGCAACTCAGAACATGTAGGGATAAGTTCATGTAGAAAATGAAGAACACAAGGAAACGCATAACTATCAACAGGTGCAAGGTCAAGATCAATCAACGGCCAGGAGCCACAAGTGAAGGGGGTCTAGAAACGATAGTTCAGAAGATAATTAAATCAACAGAAAGACGGATCAGATATATTCACATTGTCCCTCGATGAGTGGTGATGTGAGCCCGAGACATAGCAACATCGCCCGCCGATGAAGGCCAGAGCTGGACCTGACGTAGAGGCATTCATCACTTCCGCTTTAGTTGTGAGGAGAAAAGAGGAGAAGAAGGAGAAGAAGCGAGAGGGCGCGAGGTTGGAGATATGTACGCAGAGGGCGCCACAGATCGCTAGCGCATTTTGCGTGTGGCGGGGAATTGAATCGGAGTCTCTCTGGACCGGGAACAAGGTGCTTCTTTCTATGACTCTTGACTCTGTGTTCGCACAAGAAAGAGGTGAGCTTCAATTGATTCCTAAGTTGTCTGCAGCATAGTACTGATTCTGCCAGATCGGCATGTCTCTTTTTAGGGGAGCTTCGAGGTCTTTGCTCAGAGCTTCTGCTCGCAGAGCGGCGCCAGTATTTGGAACGAGGCGAGCGGCATCGTCCATGACGGCAGAGTCCCAGCAGAAGGTACGAAGGATCTCCTCATTCTATGTGCTAAACACTAATCAGAATGCCAAAATACAGCTACTTTCTGCAGATCTCGAGCACGCAGATCCAGCAATTTACGATATCCTCCAGAATGTACGCTTGCCCATGAATCCCGGAGCTTAGGTTGGAATTGGTGTTGACGCGCAGGACAGGAGAAAAGAAGGCAGAAGCACTTCATTAACCTCATTCCCTCCGAAAACTTCACCTCGCAAGCAGTCCTCGATGCTCTAGGAAGTGTTATGCAAAGTAGGTCTTTGTACGAAGTGGGGTGACTCTTTTCTGACCGCTTTGCAGACAAATATTCCGAGGGGTACCCAGGAGCAAGATATTATGGCGGAAACGAGTTCATTGATCAGGCAGAACGATTATGTCAATCGCGTGCTCTACAGACTTTTGGATTGAAGGATTCGGAATGGGGTGTCAATGTTCAGCGTATGTTGCCCTTCGTATCTGTTGAACTCCACTAACTGATTGAGGTAGCTCTGTCTGGATCTCCTGCAAATCTTATGGCTTATTCTGCTCTCCTCAATACACATGATCGGATAATGGGTCTGGATTTACCCCATGGCGGACATCTTTCTCACGGATACCAAACACCTACCAAGAAGATCTCGGCCATCTCCAAATACTTCGAAACTTTCCCCTATCGTCTGGACGAATCTACTGGCCTTATTGACTACGCTAAGTTGGAGGAAATGGCTATGCTTTATAGACCCAAGCTTATCATTGCCGGTACTTCTGCTTATAGCAGACTTATTGAGTATGACCGTATGCGAGCCATTGCCGACAAGGTTGGCGCATATCTTCTGGCAGACATGGCACATATTTCTGGTCTGGTAGCAGCGAAGGTTATCCCTACGCCTTTCGAATATGCGGATGTCGTAACTACGACTACACACAAATCTCTCCGTGGTCCAAGAGGTGCCATGATCTTCTTCAGAAAGGGAGTTAGACGGACCAATCCAAAGACCAAGGAGCAAGAAATGTGGAATTTGGAAGACCCCATTAATGCTTCGGTTTTCCCAGGACACCAGGGCGGGCCACATAACCACACTATCACAGCTCTGGCAGTTGCTCTTAAGCAAGCTCAGAGTGCTGAGTTCAGAACCTATCAAGAAGCAGTTCTCCTCAACGCCCAAGCCTTCGCCAAACGTCTCGGTGACTCCAAAGACAAGGGCGGTCTAGGCTATACTATCGTCTCAGGCGGAACAGATAACCACCTCGTGCTCATCGATCTGAAGCCCCAGGGTGTCGATGGAGCACGCGTGGAGCGCGTTCTCGAGCTCGTAGGAGTCGCATCGAACAAGAACACCGTACCAGGCGACAAATCCGCACTCAAGCCCGGCGGACTCAGAATGGGCACACCCGCCATGACCACAAGAGGTTTCCAACCAGAGGACTTCGTCAGAGTAGCGGATGTGGTAAATAGAGCTGTGACTATTACACAGCGGTTGGCGAAGACTGCTAAGGAGGCTGCGGAGGCGAAGGAGAGGAAGAACCCTGGTAGTGTGAAGGCTTTCTTGGAGTATCTTGGGGAAGGGGAGAACGAGACAGAGATTGTGCAGTTAAGGAGCGAGGTTGAGGAGTGGGTTGGTACGTTTTCTTTGCCTTGGGAGTCCAGTACATAGGTTAGGTTCAGGGATGTAGTAATGAAATGAACTTACGGGTTATGGCACACACATTTGTCTTCTTTTTCGTTGCCAACGATTAATAGTCTATGATGCTGTCTCAAACGGTGACTGCCAGATGAGCTCTAGATGCTCAAAGTCAAGACAACACATTGTTCTTATTACAAGTACTTCGGAGACTGTTTTGAGATGTTTCTCAGACCTCGAATTTGAGAACAATTAGAGTCAAGATCAAAAAAGAGTCGTTTTAGAGGGTTGTATATTTGTGTGAGATGAAGGTTTGGAGTAAAATCTTTATTCTTCCTTCAATTGATATTCGGCTTATTGTTAGTCAAATACCCCTCCTCCGACCTCTTCGTCAAAATGTAAATAATACGTATCTTACTTACTACTAAAACATCGTGAATATAATTCTAGGGAGAAGAAAAGCCAATAAAAAGAAAATTTATTTGAGCCGTCAAACTCGTTGCACATTACATACAGAAGCGGGGAGTTTTTACTTACCAGTCGAATTTTTTGGTGTTTTATCTTTTCAAGTGTTTTTGTTTTTCCATTCCGAGTTGTTCTGATTACTTGCGGCTGCTGATCAGGCAGCTGCTGAACTTTCGGCAGGTGCGTTTGCACAGCCAAACTTAGAAGGGAGTGAAAGTGCTTCAAGGAAGACAGCTTCTGGTAACCCTACCGCTACTGGGTGATCTGATTTTCTCAAAGGTTTTTACCCTTGGCGAAGTTTTCTTCGGTTGAAGACGACGTGACGGGGCTTGATTGGGACCAGTAGTCGGACGGGGTGGAAGGGGTGTGGTCCTAGGCAGTGCGGAGGACTGTGAGATGTTAGTATTCAAGTTTGCTTGAAGCTAGCATTGAGTTTGACGGCTCGGCCATGTGAGTGGCTTGATGGGTGGAATCGCTTCTTTAGTTATATGATCGGGATTGTTGTTGTTTTGTTTTGTGGGTCTGTTGCCGAATATGTAGCGAGCATCTTGAGGCTGCTTTCTGCTTTGTTGATGTTACAAGACTCGAGATTGCAGATTATAATAGTGGTGATTACTTATATATTACTTGCTTATTCTATTGGGCCAGGAACTGTTGGGCTACAAGTGACCCGGTGAATGGGTCTTCGATCCGCGCATTCCACATCCAACCAGCACAAGTTGGGTCTAAAATCTATACTGAGAGTTAAGGAGCACACAATCTTATTCTTTGTCAATGAGATCACTACCACAATATCTCTCAACAAATTTACTACGAACAATTTCAGGCGGGTTTCAAGGGTTTTTGCGTCCTCGGTATCTGTTCAGTGGGATTAATCATGGCCATCGATGTCCTCCTTCGCTTAGCTTAGTTTGCCTGCTGGCAAAGTAAATACCAGGAGCTTGGCAATCAATGAAGGAGGAAGAATACTTATGGTTACAAATGTCTTACGAAGATGAAATCATGAGCCAATTGACTTGGCCCTCGAATTCTCCAAAAACTTGCGTCACTAGTAAATACATGCCGGTGAACATGTCGATCTCACCGTTCCTGTATGATGCATTTTGATCGAGATCTTTAAATGGCGAAGTGGAATTTCTGATAAACACTAAACGATATTCTTTCTGCTTAGCCTCAATCATCAAGCCTGAACACCAATAGTCAAAATCGACCAGATGTTTCCAAAGTCGAGGCCGACAGTGTCTGGACCAGGACGGAGTTCGTCAGGTATGTTTCGGGGTAAATTGGTCATCCCGAACACCGAAGTTGTCGGATCCAAATCCCCTTGAATTTGAGCACGACTCTAATACCGATATCCGAATACTGGTGCCTGTCTATTATTCTGCATGTCAGCATCATAAGTGGGGGTTTTCGTACGTACTCTTGTTCTAGTAATTTCACGTCGTTGTACCTGGGTCTGTGAGCTCCTTCCTCATTGGATGATCAGTGGGGAAGCCTAACCGAGGCGTCGACGACCTCAAAGCTTGGTCTCACCTATATAAGCATTTACTCTTCAACATGCAAACGGCAACGCATTCAATATGAAGTTGTCTCTTCTGCTCCAGGCATGTGTCGCATCGGGCTTTGCTCTGGCAGAGTCACAAGTACCAATTATCGAGCCCACTTCCAATTCAGGTGATTTCGCTCTCTACCAAAGTCAGGTGTCTCCCAACCACTCAATTCGAGTCAAAAGGCAGAACTCGACGCTTTGCAACACTCCTGTCGATCAGTATACTGGATGGCTCGATGTTGGTCACAAGCATCTGTTCTTCTGGTATTTTAAGAGCGAGAGTGCGAGCTCGAAAACTGATGATGAACCATTGGGGTTGTGGTACGTACCAATTGACTAATTACAAATCCTGACAATCTCAAGCAATTCATATGCAATTGAACCATATATCTGACAATCCCGCGTCACTGCGCTTTGCTAATGTATCCCTAGGCTGACGGGGGGTCCCGGAGGCTCATCTATGCTGGGTATGCTCCAAGAGCTTGGCCCGTGTTTGATCAATGAGCATGGAAATGGCACAACATACAACCCTTACGGATGGAACAAAGAAACGGCCTTCATTTTCGTAGATCAGCCTGCGGGCGTTGGTTTCTCGTATGTCGATGAGGGTGAATCTATCCCAGGTGACTCCTTCACCAGTGCTGCAGATATGCATCTGTTCTTGCAGATGTTTGTCAGCCAAGTATTTCCCGAGCATAAAAACGGACCAGTAGTTATTACAGGAGAGAGCTATGCTGTACGTCGAAGTCTTTTTGTCCCCCCGATGCATCAAATGTCCGGAAAGTACACCGCTGATTCTATCTTAGGGTCATTACCTCCCGGCTCTCGGTGCCCAGATAGTTGCGCAGAATATCCTACATCCCAAGCAACCACAAGTGCATCTTAAGTCCGTGGCAATTGGAAACGGCTACGTTTCGCCGCTAGACACTGCCTACGGCTATTGGGAGACCCTGTGTACCACCAATCCAGGTGTCAAAAAGCCAATATTCAACGAGACTCGCTGTGATATCATGGCAACCAACCTCCCGCGTTGTATGGCTGTCTCAAAAACTTGCTATGATCACCCAGATCCTGCAATCTGCGCTGCCGCTGCTGAGGTTTGCTGGGACGGCGTTGTCAAGTGGTACGATGGAGAGTCCGGCGCAGGTGGTAGGAACAGATTCGACAGTAAGTCATTTCCACCATTCTCCATGCTACCCTATACCTATCATTCTAATTCATTTAAGTTACACTTCCATGCGAGATCGATGATGTCTGTTATCCCAACACTCTTTGGATCCAGGACTACCTCAATCTTCCGTCCTCATTCGCCGCGCTTGGGGTACCAAAAGAAATCAAAAAATTCAGCGTTATCTCACCCGCAGTCTCTGATGCCTTCGAGTTGACTGACGATCTCTCCATCAGCTTGGTACCCGAAGTCCAATATCTTCTCGCTAATCAGATCGATCTGCTTATCTACCAGGGTAATCTGGATTTGGCTTGCAACACCGCAGGTGCCAAGAGATGGACTGCAAACATGCCATGGAAAGGGCAATCTGAGTTCAACTCCATTGATCTGAAGCCTTGGAAGAGCATCAAGAATGGAAAGGAGGCCGTTGTTGGGGCTTGGAAAGAAGTCAACATTAAGATGGTTGAGGGTGATGAGAAGAAGACGAGATTTGCTCTTGTCACTATTGATGGATCGGGTCATATGGTAAGTTCATTAATGCTATTGACTTTGAACCGCGGCTAATTGCTTGCTTGATAGGTGCCTCAAGACCAACCTGAAGTGGCTTTAGACATGCTGAGTCGTTGGTTGAATGGGAAGTCTTTTGCGTGAACTGGGTCTTTGGCTTTCTCATTCACCTGGAGCTAGAATACTGTTTCCTTTTCGACAAAGTCAAAAGAACTTTTTGTTGATAATAAGAATTGGAAACTGGTAGATCCATGAATGAGGTTATTAACCTTCACATTCATAGTCTAGTTGAACCAACCTTCATTTAAATATTCTTTCACAACATATTCGGGAGCTTGCAGATGAAAGAGGCAGACAGGACAACACCGGTAGATGTGCTCACAAGTAAATTCTTCGCTATTAAAAACATCAAATGCGATGATTCCACGAGCTCATTACTCAACATACTTCCGGTACTTACCTCAACTCAGGGTCAGGATCATCGTCGTAAGTCCATCTCCTTGCTGTTACCTAAGACGAACATTTGAAGAACGATGATAAAACCTACCGAGAACTCCAGAGATACATCCGAGCAATCTAAAGCAAACATCCCCATCCCGTCTCACTCAGAACCACGCCGTTACCACGACTGGTACATATTCCCCGACCACCAACACTTCTGGAAAGACCTCTCCGCCTTCAACCTACCACTCCATCACCGCCACCGCTTCTGGCCACCCCGTCCTCGGAATCGGGACCGTCTCTCTCCTCGCGTAAGTCTCGCCCTCTAAACCCATCAGCCGTCTCCTTACTATTAATTAAGTTCTGCACGTCCTTTCCGTAAAGTTTAACGGAAACTCTACGAAGATCGCGAATGGGTTCTCGGTTGGATGGACGAGGGAGGACTAAGGGGCTTTAGTGCGGATACGGTGTAGAAGTAGTATGCTGTTCTTTTAAGGATGGGCGTGCGGGGTTTAGTGGGAAGTGGGAAGAAGAGTATGGAGCTTGATGATGAGGATTATAAGCTTCTGAAGGAGTTGAAGGTTGTTGAGGACCTTTACGTACATAGGTGTGTATAGTGATAGGCGTGATGCGAGGCGGAATAATTTCGTGAGCGGTGAAGCGAGTTGCGACCGTACGAACGAATACTATAATATTTCGTAACAACGACTCAATTAGAACCTCTAAAATTGAAAGGGAAGACTCTAAACATTGCATTAGTAACTTATAATGCCCTTCTCAACTTTCATTCAAAAGGTTCTGCAATAAAATGAGGTTGTAAAATCAAGAAATTGTTTCGAGCCCGATTCTCGCTTCACCGGTCACGAAATGATTCCGCCTCGCATCCTGGACGTCATGGCTTCTACAAGCCATATTTTCTTCCGGCGGGTGCATCGCTCAACAAAGACGCACACCGACGGTGAGCGGTCACAAGCTGACCCTGACTGGACTTGACGTCGTGCCACCTCGCACCTCAACTCTCCGTGTTCGTCCCGTTTCAAGGTCGGACCAATCACCTCCAGCAATTCATCTTACAGAACGTCGAGGATTGCCTTGTGTTGTTGTCGTGGGACCGAGCGCGTTTCAAGAGCAAGCCCAAAAGGAAACATGCGGGAACAGCGATCAAGGGCTTCAGTTCCAGCTTATCGGAGCTGAGTGATGCGCGGGTACAGTACAGGTAGGGTGCAAAAAGTCTACACACTGCCAAGGCGGGCTTGACTTCTTGAAGCTAGTCTTCAGCCACATCTAACCTTGATAAGTAACCGCTTGACCTTTTGTAGTTAGATAAACCTTGGCAGTGTGTAGACTTTTTGCACCCTACTGTACTGCTGAGCACCCCTGGCTGCCAGATCATGAATACGGGATGGCTGCTGAAGGGCGAATGCTGAAACTGGGCATTTTGCGCCCTCTCACTTCGCCCTACCAGTACTCGAGGCTCTGTGAATAGATGCACACACTGCCATACATAAGCCCGGATGATGGGATTTGTTTAAGCCTTTTTTGTTGATGCTTTTCGACGTGGAGTTGGCAGACACACACTCGTTTTACGTTCTGTCCTCTTCTCACAAGGATTGTCATTGCGTGCGTTTGTGACTCGTTCAATTCTTGCTTTGATTTACCAAAACATTCAAGTGCTTTGTACTCATAATGGATCCTCCGCCCATCACTGAGGACCAAGAGTGGACGCTCCGCCGGTGGGCATCTACCGTACAGAAGCGTCCGAGAAAACGCGACAAGGCATTCTTGCAGGCAGAAAAAGGACTCAGTGGAAAGCAGATTGACAACTGGTGGAAGAACAAGGGCCAATCTATCGAGTCAAATGGTAAGTCACTGACTGTTGTGTGCTACGGAACCTCGGCTAATCCCTGATTAGATATCGGCCTTTCGATGCCTTCAACAAAAGCAGAAGACAAAGTACCAAGCTTTCAAATGCAGGGTATGGCGAATGTAGAGACCAGGACTATTGAACATGACTTCCAAAGTCAAACAAGTCTTTCGAATGCTATGAACTTTGGCGACCTCGGTGGAGATTTCTCAAGCTTCCCACCGTTTATATCAGAAGGGACACACGATTGGACCTCAATTGGTATCGCTCAAGAAGAGTCTTCGTGTTCATATTCTTCGCTACCAGATGCATACCAGCAGCTTGCTCACTGCCCTCCAAGTATGGGTCTTCTGAACGGCTTCCGTCGCTCTGCAGCATCGTCGATGACGGATACAATACCACTGCTATCGCCATCTTCTGGACACTTGAGTTATGCAGCTGATTCGGACCGCTCATCTTACGCATCCTCGTCGATAACTTGGGGCACATCTTCGACACTCGCATCTATATGCGATCATTACGTAGATAAAAATGACGACGAGCATGAGTTACCAACAGTTCCGTCAATCACTCCCACTAAACTTGTCACGTCGCGGCATGTCCCTGATGCTACTTTCTGTGCAACAATTGCAGAGGAAGCTCCTGTCGATTTACTCCTCAAACCGACCCGAGGTCATCGTAAAACAAAGTCCGTCTCTGCCACTCTGCCAGGACCCGCAAGTGACTTTGTAGGAGACGAGAAATACCAATGCACAGCTTGCCAGTGGAGTTTTCCTCGCAAGGGTGACTGGAAGCGACACGAAGAGCTACACGATCCACAAACGCATTGGACTTGTATGCATGGAGAGCCTGCGATACACTCAACGACTGGGTGGACTTGTGCATTCTGTACCAGGTTTGCGACAACCCGTGACGAGATAGTCATGCACCTGATTGAGCAACACAACTTTCAGAACTGTAGTAGGAAAAAAGTCGAAGACAGGACCTTTACGAGAAAAGACAAATTGAAGCAGCACCTGCAGCAAGTCCATTGTCTTTCAGAGAACTCAACGCTATGGGAGGCTTGGAACGTACCAGCTAGGAAAAAGTTTGCTTGGGGTTGTGGATATTGTGGATGCTGCTTGTATACATGGGAAGGTATGCTCTTCTGAGGAATTTCATGCATTGTTCTAGCATCTTCTCTTGGTTCTCTCCTAAGTACTTGTATCGTTCCTTGTGATAGACTCGGGACCCCGCTACATCTCTTTTGGTAGCTTCTTCATCGCGAGCCACATACTTCATGGCCATACCTGTTGTGTTGGACAAACCACTACTACTTTACATATATGGAGATTACTGACAACAAGTAGGAAGATTCATCCACCTCGCCGAACACTACGAGAAACAACTGCGTCCTCTCCCTCGGTGGTCGACGTCGCTCGTAGTCAAAGGTCTTCTCCGGCAGCATAAGCGAGATGACTTTAAGATCTTTGAGATCTGGAAAGAACTAATGGGTGCTTCTCCAAACAGTGAGCGGCTGGTAGGGTGGTCAGAAAGCACCGCCGCAAGCCTGAAGCGGAAGCTTGAGTTCAACGAGGGATCTGCCAGAGAGATTGCCACTGAAGCTCAGAGATTGGCGCTCTTCCAGAATCCCAGCTTAGGACATGTCGCCTGGACATCGGGTGATTCGAGGGTCATAACTCTCGCCACTCCAATGGTCTTTGAAGTAGGAGCTGAGCAGTGGCAACAGCAATCTGGGGCTCTTAGCCCTCATCTACAGGGTCCAGATACGACCGCATCTATGCCAGGATACTTCTAATCCTTGACTCACTTCAATTGCGCATCCATTGTGATACGCCATTTTGGGCCGAACTTCCTCATAGAGAATACGACTCCAAACGCACTTATCCAGCAAATGACACCAAGTCCAGTGAACAACCATCCGTTGCCGATAGCATTAATCAGTGGCTCAGCAACAACTCCTCCAACACAACTGAAGATGTTTCTGACGAAGTTGTTCACGGCCACGCCACTACTGCTTCGCTTCGGAAGGAACTCTGTGAGCATCGTCGTTGCCACACCGAAAATGATCATGCTACCGACACCGAAGAAGAAGTTCGCCACCATTGGTACGATCCAGATGATTCCTTTCTCGGCAGTCCATCCGTACCAGACCATAGCACCAGGGAACATGACTGCAGCGATCCAAGCATTCTCCCGCATCCGGTCTTCTGGTCGGAAGTCCAGTCTTCCTAATGCATCAAATCGACCAGCAGCTCGTGCTTCTCGATGCATGATATAGTCGGTCCATCTTCCTCCAATCAAGGAAGCTAAGACGTAGCCGAGAGAGTTCGGAATGTACAGCAGACCGATGATGATTACCTTGAAATTGTATGGAGACTCGGAGAATGTTTGTTGAATGGATATATTGAGGATGTATAGCGAGCCGAAGGTGACACTTGCTAGATACACCGTGAGAGCGACGGCTGGGAAACGTAGATATGCTATAACGCTTAATGGGTCGATGATACAGCGCTTGAAGACCTTAGCAGCTTTCTTTGTTTTCAGATGGACCGACTGCCGAGTTGATATTCGCGTCAGCTCTGGCCGGACTCCTGATTTTTCATCGATCTCAGGGCCAATTTGGGGTTGTCGCTTCGCCAGGGTCTCGGGGAGACAAAATGTTAGTAGAACAACTAATATACCACCATAGATCACCTGAAACCACTGGGTAGCTCTCCACCCCCAAGCCTGTGACAAAGCACCTCCAATAATAGGCGCCAGTAGGGGACCAAGTAAAGGTCCCAAGTAGAAGATCCCCATAGCTCGACCTCGTTCCCTCACCTCCCAGATATCGGCAATCGTCCCAGCACCCACAGCTTGTACTGAAGCTGCGGCACCACCCCCTAGAACTCGCATCACTATCAACATCCCCATTGAAGTCGATATCGCGGAAATGATATTCCATAACGTGAAGAGCACGAAGGAGGTTAGGTAGATAGATCTCCGACCTAGTGTCTCGGAGAATGAAGACCACCAGAGGGGGAAGATGGACATGGATAGCATGTACATGGCAACGGATAGGTTGGTGATTGTCGGAGTGGTGTTGAGATCTATTGCTAGCTCTGGGAGTGCAGCTGAGAAATCTAATCAGCCCTTTACTTCTAACTTCTTACTTATGACCTTAACAGTTTGGTTGTTTAGACTTACGGAGTAAAATCGCACTTCCCATCGGAGCAGCAGCGGCTGCTATAGCGACTTGAAATGTAATGAACCATTTCGTACTGTTCTTATACTCGTACGGCCGCTCCACCTCGGGGATGACGGTCAGTCTCGCTAAGAGGCCTCTCCTCTTTGCGCGTGGGACTATCGTCACAGCTCGCGATCTCACGGATGAAGCTTTGGACTTCGTTTGTGAGAGGGGTGGGTTTGGCGAGACTGGATTGGGGCTTATTTCTATGTCTATACTGTTGACGGAGGAGTGGGTGTGCGAGTGAATTGTGTCTGTGTCTGTTTCTCTTTCTTTACCTGCATCTTGAAGGGTTGAGAGGCCTGGCTGTTCCATTGGCCTGTCGATGCCGGGTCTATGTGGCGAGGATGAGCTTTCTAAAACTTCTTTCTCTGGGTCGTGAGGAGACATGATATCTGATTTTTTTTTGTTCCTTGCCTGGCTATGGTGAGGTAGGCTTTTAGGAATAGAGGCTTATGTGAGCGAGCGGTGTCGGGGAGGAGGTTGATTGTATAGACCAAGACCAGACCGCTGGACTTGATACAGTAGTGGGGTTCTGCTCAGACTCGAGCAGACTCTGATACTGAATTTGTCCGGACCAAGATATTCGAAGAGAGAGTGGATAGACAGAGTAAGAGTAAGCAAAGTAAAAGACAACGACAACAGATCGAGATAAGAAAGAAGCAGGACGTTGAGAAAAGAGACTGGAAGGTGTATGATCACCACAACTAGAATACTTCTAGTAACGATGCTCTTAAATCAAGAAATAGACTAAGCAAGACGTAAGACTATACTACCCTCCGGAGAGCCACAGCCAACAGGATTTTACCCTACCTGATGTTGCTGCTCTGGCCTTGCCCCATTCTTCCAGCGGACAGGCAGACTAAACTGCTACTTTACTGTGCTGCGCGGGAATAAAGCGAAGTTGCCGTCCCTCGGTCGGGACTCGGCACGCCTGGTCATGATAGGTCGGGATTTCCGTGATCGTGTGGGTAAAGACCGGATTGTTGTGATTGGTGAGAGGGGAAGAGTTTTGACGTCGAGATTGAGAGTGAGAGCGGGACGAGCCGAGAGGGGTGTTTGCTTGACGAGCAAACAAGGCGTGGAAATTAATTGAACATTGAATTTCCGCGAACCTTCAACAGCCATTTAAAGTCTCACTCTTTCTCCAAAAGACCACACAGCACATCGTCTATTCTTCAGCTGCAGATCAATATAAGCCGTCTACAAACACTTCTTCGAGTGAGCACAAGGCACCTCGCCATCATTTCTTCGAGTACCCCGCCCCCACCACGACTCGCCCACAATGGAGACCTTCGAAGCCATGCAAAGTCGGCATCGCAAAGAACAGAAGGATCTCCAGTCTCGGGTCATGAACAAGAAGAAGAACGCTACCAAAAAGACACGCAAAGGCGTGAACAGCGAATGCGAAGAATTAGAGCGTCAACTGAAGGAAAAGCAAGGGCTGGAAGTCGCAGCTCTGAACGGCGAGCCCGCAGACGTTGAGGATGTGCCTGATCTCGAGGAAGATACGAATGATGAGCCCAGTACAAATGGCGTGAACGGTATCACTCAGACGCTAGATAAAACAGCAATCTCAGAACCTGAGCCCTCGGAAGACGGACAGCCGCGAAAAAGGAATAGACAAAAAGAGAGGTTGGCTCGTCGTGCGGCGGCACACGAAGCTGCTGTTGAGGAGGCGAAAAAGGAAGCTGCCAATCAGCCGGATCAGAAAGCTGTTGAGAGGAAGAAGATGCTAGATCAGTTTTCTGCGAAGGGCTTGGTGGAGAAGAGTATCAGGCCGGATGGACATTGTCTGTTTTCTGCCGTGGCGGATCAATTATCACAAGTTGGCATTACTCTCGGACCAGAGAGTGAGGGGATTAAGGAAGGAGAGCGATACAAGATTGTGAGGAAGGCGGCTGCAGGATATATCGAAGGACATCCGGACGATTTCGTGGCGTGGTTGGATGAGCCACTCGAGCAGTACGCAGCGAAAATTAGGGATACAGCGGAATGGGGTGGGCATTTGGAACTTCTGGCTTTGGCTAAGACGTACAATGTTGAGATTTGTGTCTTGCAAGATGGAGCTGCACAGACCATCGAGCCTGGAGAGGGGAAGAAGGATGCAGAGAAGATTTGGCTGGCTTATTATCGTCATGGATTCGGGCTGGGAGAACATTACAACTCGCTACGCACAGCACCTTGAACACAGCAGCCACACTCGAAAACACGGTCAATGGTTGGATAACTAGCTAGGGATGTCTCCATACAGATACCCAATCCGTCACTTTACCGTCTGCGTCGTACCCTATCTGATGTGTCCTCTCGGGCTGGAAATGCGCAACCCTCACCAGACCACTCTTACTCGGCTCTCCCAGCTTGGATTCTAAGAGCTCTCCATCTTCAGCATACGGCAATTCCTCTCCCGGCCTCGTCAAATGAGCCAAATACACCTTGGGAGGTAAAGCGAAAGGAGGACCACCAGTTGAAGGTGGTTTGTACGTTGGGAATTCCACACAGACAACTCTGCCTTCTGGAGCAAGGAGGTCCACGAAGCGTTCCGACCACGCTGGTCTCATGACAGGAGGGAGAGCAGATAGGAACTACACCAATCAGAACCTCAAATCAAAGTATTTAAAGAAGTTCCTGTCCTTCAAGTCAAGACTGTGGAGAGGGAGGGAGTAAATACCGTATAATCATAAATCAAATCAAACTTCTCCCCACCCAACACCCCTCCACTCCCCTTCTCAAAGAAATCCCCCGCCACCCACCTCACCTCCCCCTCTCCACCCCCTCCCTCGTAGCATAATCCCCCTTCCCAGCCATCTCTCCTTCGACTTTCCTCGCCTCCTCTAGAGCTTTACTTGAGATCTCAAGGCCGTACCCGTCATATCCATGTGCACTTAGTAGGAGGACATCATATCCTTTCCCGCAGCCTGGTACGAGCGCTTTCTTCTTTCTAAGACTTTGCTGTGAAGATGGAGGAGGCAGGAGATCTTGACGTTGCGATAAGAGGTCTGAGAGAGCTGGATTGGGAAACCCTTTGTCCCATGGGAGAAACCCCTCCGTCCACAACTCGTTCCATTTTGAGCCGTGCTCGGCGCTGCCTTGCGCCGATGTGAAGTGCGAGAGGAGGCGGGCGCGGGCGTCGGTTGGTTGGTCAGTTGACATTTTGTTTTTGGTTTGGATTTGTGAGGATGCTGGAATATGGGGTGTGGAAGTGGGAGGAAAAGAGAAGAGAGGGTTGGTGTTGACGGTAGATTTACAAACGGATGGTGGGGCAATGAGGGGTACTGTACACTTTTTATGAGGAGATATAACTCATCTAATCCAATGTCCAAAGACTCAAATTTTGGAACCAGTTATGAAAACGAACAAGCAATTTTCAATATTAATCAATTCTCGAGGTAGGGGTTGTATGAGAGTTGGCAAAGGTTCATTGAGATCAATAGGAGCGAAGGAAAAACCATCCAGATTCCAAGCATAGAAAAATGTGAACGCAAATCAACAGTCTCTTCCCTAAAGTCTGCAAGTTAACTACTGGCAATATTCAATCTTCCAGCGTCTTCCACACCTCTGTACTTCCACAAAAATAATTCCAACGAGAATGATGTAGCTTTGAAGACTTCATCCGAGAATATATATATTGTCATCTCAGTCTCCTCCAGCCAATCAGTAATTAATCATGACAAGCTCTCTTATCGAACCTCGGCTCTTCGATAAGCTCTGGACCGAGCCAAAACTACCCCGGATATCAAATCACTTGTCAGATCTCTCAACTTCCTTCCTACCATCTCTACAATCAGTCTCCTTAATCCCGCAATCAACAGTCTTCTTACCTACTCAACACTCACAATGGATTCATCCACCTTATTCGACGTCAAAGTAAGCTTTTCACATTCCTTCTCCCAGTACTGAAAGTTTGTCAATTGAGTTCATGGCTGACATGGATACCTACCCTCCAGGGCAAAGTCGTGCTCATCACCGGCGGCGCAAAAGGCATTGGTCGCATGATCTCAGAAGGCTTCGTTGCAAATGGAGCGAAAGTGTATATCTCATCTAGAGATGCGAAGGCATGCGAGCAGGCGTGTAAGGAGTTGAATGCTTTGGGTTCGTCTGATCTATTCCCGTGTCTTCCCTTGTTCATACATATATATGCAAACCCCTCTTTGCCGAAACTCAATTGTTGAATTCAGGGGAGGGATGTTTGCTGATGTGTGATTATAGGCAAAGGAAGTGCGGATTATATTCAGGCAGATCTTTATAAAGTGGAAGACTGTAAGAAGATTGCTGAGGAGCTGAAGAAGCGGGAGACGAAGTTACATGTTCTGGTCAACAACTCGGGCTCGAATTGGGGAGCGCCGTATGACGAGTTTCCCGAGTCTGCTGTACGTTCTCTCCCTACTTACTTAAATTCCTCATCTTTCTTCTTCTCTTGAAAAGATCATCCCGATCCTAACACTCCTCCTTCCAGTGGACCCGCGTCCTAACCCTCAACCTAACCCGGGTCTTCACCCTCACCCAAGCCGTAACACCCCTCCTCGAAGCTGGCGCGTCCGACCTCTCCCCCTCGCGCATAATCAACATCGGCTCCGTCGACGGTCTCCGTGTCCCCTCCCTGGAAACCTTCTCCTACTCCGCCTCAAAAGCCGGTCTCCACCAGCTCTCGCGCGTCCTCGCCAACCATCTCGGCAAACGCAACATCACGTCTAATACGCTGGCTTGCGGACCCTTCCAGAGCAAGATGATGAAGCAGACGCTGGAAACTTTTGGCGAGGAGATTAAGAGTGGGATCCCCCTGGGCAGAATTGGTGAGAAGGAGGATGTGGCGGGGGCGTGCTTGTTCTTGAGTAGTAGGGCGGGGGCGTATGTTAATGGTGCGACGATTGCGTTGGATGGGGGAAGTTTGGTGGGGAGTAAGTTGTAGATGTGGGTGAGAGAGGTGGGTGTGTGATAGGCTCAGGGCATGGAGAAGAGTTAGGTGAGCGTAAAAGGGTGGAGGTGGAAAGTATATCTAAGCTTTGAAATGAACCGAGCAATTGTAAGAATGCGATGTGATGATATGCTGTTTGCCAATCTTAGCAATCTAGGTACGTTCTGTACGTCTAAAGCAGCACTTGCACTTCCAACCTATAGTGTGTACGATTGAGGAGAAGATGAATACAGTTCCTTGACAAGACTTCCCTCCTCGAATCATCATACCTCTTCAGGAGCGTATTCGCTTAGCTTTTCCTTAATCTCATTTGTGTCAATAAAAACATCATCTTTACGTTATTGTTGATGTTGAAACAAGCACTAGAAGCACACAAGTTGGCAACGGAAGTGCTACATAGTGAATTCAATAAGGCCAAGAATTTACCGCTCTTTGGTTTTAAAGAGACGAAAATTCCCGAAATAAATAAATAAACCAACATCTGGTCAAGCCACAGAGTCCAGGCTATGTGTTCCAGCAACTCGCGTGTGCCTGGGAAGGGAGCGGACAGATTTAATTCTCCTGATGATCTTGACCTAGCTCCCATCTACTCGTTTTGGAGGGGTTTTCTTTTGTAGAGCGGATGAAATATGTCTCAGCTGTATGCTACTTATTCTCATCTTATTGTCAATACCCTTTTCGTCCTCACTGGACACCTGGAAACAGAGTCCGAAGACACATTGTGCGTGAGATAAATCCGAATCCTACATAAAGGGTTTGAATTGAGCTCGACATGCAAGTTTGAAGACCAGTGGACGTAGATCCACTGGTGATGATGCAGAGAGAAAATCGGCTCTGATATCGGCGGCTTCTATCCGATACGGTTTACAGCAGATCGCGTTAGAAACTTATTAAGTACGAAACTAGAGGGGATACGGAATTGGGAAATGTGAATATCAGCGCGGCGATGTTGCAAGAATTGGATTGAGACATTATTTCATTCTCGTTACAATAACACTGTAGCACGTGGGGGGATTTCCGTCTATCATGCTGCTAGATCTGATTTTATTGGAGATTCTTGAGTTTTCTTTGACCTCGGAGATTAGTCTACTTGTTTTTTGTCTTGCGGTATCCTTTTGCTTACTTTATTAACATTCGATTAGTGTTTCCTTCCATAATGCCCCGTCCTTTCCTCTTCCCATCACTCGCCGATTCGGTATATGAACAGCCGGTAGATACAGTTAAACTCAGCAATGAATGCTTCCTTGATGTGATTCAATGCCATGGTCTTTGCTGTTGTTTTGCCGACTCTCGGATTTCAAATGGTGATATTCCTCGACTAGTCTACTTTATCGTTTTGAATTGGGTAATGTCCAGACTTAAGGTCGTATGAGTCGAGCAAGGTATACGCTGTCAACCTAGCTCTAATTTTCAATCGACACATGTCAGTCAAACAAGTCGCCCTTGTACATGATATCGTTCTCATTCAAAACCAGCAAGAAGGTTCGGCTTGCAAGCTAAATCAACACCTGACTCTCCTCTGATGAAGCCATTTGAACGGTGGCAGTGACAGATCTATAGTAGTTCCTGAATGTCCTGGCAGTCACTACTGTCACTCTGATACTCGTAGCAAGCGTGGCTTCATACAAAGTAGTCGTTGAGCAAAAAACGACCGGTAAATCTTCACAGCATTCCACAAGACGGGTCTAGAAATCACGATCTCTAGAAGGATTTAGTCTACTGTCTGCAAGAGAAGTGTATCATCAGCTCTCGCTTGCTCGCTTACATTGCTTGCGGTCATCACCCTCTTGATTTCTGATTGTATTCGCTTATATCGCAAAGAGAGCATACATTCTGCTGGCCGAGAAGTTATTGTTGTCGGGCAGATTTTCACTGTCATCATCAATCTAGAAAAAGTCGAGGAGGTTGGAAACCAATCTAGCAGGGTTGTTTTTACCGCGTGAACCGGACATGTTTGTCCTTTGGGTTCCACTTGAACGGAAGGTGGAGTATGGTATGGGCTAACACTTGCTATCTGTAGGATCTGACTCTTGCCGAACGCAAGTGCATGGTGTTCTTACCCTGTACTAGGTCGATTACACATAGATGGGAATCCGGCGCCAGCGAAAGATGATGGGGGATAAATGCTTGTTCATCTGGAATTTAAGATTTCACCCGACCTGGGTATGGAATAAAGTCAAAGCCCACTGGTGTGCTATGGTTAGACATAAGTTTATTTTAGTACCTTATAAAAACATGATATCATAACCCACTCGTCTTAACGCGCCGGAATTATTCCACCCAACCATCTCCTCCCCAAGCCACCATCTACAACTTCGCCCTCGTCTCCGTGGCCTTATGCAAATCCCCACCCTTTTCCTTGAAGTATTCCCTTATCCGATCCCTCGCCACCTCCACAACAGCCGCATCCTCCACCGTCGCGGGGACTTGGACCTCCTTATCGAATTCCCCATGCACGGCATTCTCCACCAATTCTCTCAGCACTCTTCGTAGTGTCTTGCCAGAACGTGTCTTGGGGATCATGCCTTTGCCTTGAATCATGCCGCCTAGTGAGGCAATGGCGCCGATTTGTGTTCGGACGAGCTTTTGGACTTCGGCGAAGAGTTCGTCGGAGGGGACCGCCGAGGGTGGGTGGTCTGCTGTTGAGAGGGTCACGAAAGCGAATGGTAGGTGGCCTTTTAGGGCGTCGGGGATGCCGACTACGCAGCATTCGGCTATAGTTGGGTGGGAGGAGATGGCTTGTTCGATGGAGCCTGCAAGTTGTAAGTATGTGAATGTGGACGTAGTATAATGTAGACTTACCGGTACTGAATCGATGAGCGGCTACATTGATAATATCATCAGATCGAGACATGACATGAATATATCCATCCTCATCAATCATACCAGCATCACCGGTATCAACCCATTTCCCCTCGAATCTCTTCAGGTACCCTTTATAGAATCTCTCTTCATCTTGCCATAGTGTTCTGAAGCCGGTCGGAGCCAGTGGCATGCCGAGCACAATGTTACCCATCTTTCCATGTGACACCTCCTTTCCTGAATCATCGACAACGCGAACATCCCAGCCTGGCATAGCTTTACCAGCACTTCCAGGCTTGATTCCAAGCGGTGCAATATCCCTTTTCTTGGTCTTGCGATCTTTCCCGGCATGAGGAACAAGTGCGATACCTGATATCGGGGAACCGGATTCAGAGGACCACCAATGATCAACCACAGGCGCTCCATCTGCGTAGTCCTTGAGAAGATCCTGGTACATGGTGATGATACTTGGTTCCGATCTTTCTCCTGCAAGGAAAAGAGCATTGAGACTCTTGAAGCCGCCTCGTCTCCCAACTTCCTTGAACTTGTTGTTCTCGGGGTCGTCTCTCCGAATGGCTCTGAGTGCCGTAGGTGCCGTGAAGAGGGAGTTGACTTTGTAATCTTCGACGATTCGCCAGAAAGACCCTGCATCGGGTGTCCCTACTGGTTTGCCTTCATATAGAACAGTGGTCGCTCCTGCTAAGAGTGGTGCATACAGGATGTATGCGTGCCCGACAACCCATCCTATATCCGATGCGCAGAACATGACATCCCCTGGTCCGTGGATGCCAAAAAGGTAGCTGATCGAAAGATGGAGGCCTACCGCGTGACCACCGGCTTCTCTGAGAACTCCCTTGGGTAGACCGGTTGTACCAGAGGTGTAGATAATGTAAAGGCCGTCACTGGACTTAACAGGAACACACTCGGCCTTCAATCCTCTGCTTCTCCCACTCTTCACCAATCGCTGCCAATTCCTCTCGCCACCATTCTTGTCTACCGGGTCCCATCTCAGCTGATCTCGCTGCCAGATTATGGTCTTCTTTGGCTTATGTGGTGATTGGTCGATTGCTTCCCTAATGAACGATTTGTATGACATCGGAGCTTTCGTACCATCGATACCGCATGAAGCTGTGAGAATAGCTACTGGTTTTGAAGCTTCAATCCGTTGAGCCAGAGACTGTGCTGCGAACCCCCCAAATACAACTGCATGAATAGCTCCAATTCTTATAGTAGCGAGTATTCCAATGAGCGCAGCGGGTATCATAGGCACTGGAAAGATATCAGCATGACTTCTGGGCCAACTTATAACAAATGAAGACGTCATATTGGGGATACTTACTATAAAGCAAAACCACATCCCCCCTCTGAACGCCCTCCTCCCTCAACACTCCCGCAAAAGTCTCAACCTCCTCCAATAACTCCTTATACGTAATCTTCTGCTTCGTCTTCGTCACCGGACTATCCCAAATTATCGCCGTCTGATCTCCATTGCCCGCCTCCACATGTCTATCAACGCAGTTATAGCAAGTCGAGATCTCGCCGTCCGGGAACCATTCCCAATGATCGTGCTTGGTTCCTGATTTCAGCGACTTCGAGGTCTTGACGAGTGTTGAGCTGGGCTTCTTGTGCCAGGTAAGGTGGGTGGCTTGCTCGGCCCAGAAGGACTCGGGGTCGGTGAGTGAGTGGTGCTGTACTTCGTCTTGGAGGTGGGAAGGCATTCTGAATTCGCGCGGGGTTAGCTATTGTTGAGAGCTCGGGGAAGTGGAGAGGAGCTTACTTCGTGATGTAGAATGGTTTCTAGTGCTCGTAGACTTGTCAATTGCGCCTCGGTGGAAGCTTTGTTGCACTTGCTCAAACTTGAATCAGCTCCGAATTGGTTGAGGTGGTGGTAGTGGTGTAATCAGCTGTCTATGGAAGAGGGACAGAGGTGAACGTGAACCTAAACCTGAAAGGAAAAGAATTGAGATGGGAAATTGTAAAGGTACGAGGCCCTCATTTATTATAGGAAATAATGAGGGTACATGATTCACCAGTTACCACGGCTATGCACTCGGTTTTGAGGATCCAATGCGACGATGCGGCTCTTGCTGATTGAGGTTTGGTGTGTTCCTGGTGGAGGAGCTTGGTGTTCCCCGCACTCGGCTGGAGCTCGGCCGGCCCCTTTTGTCCGGGGTAAGCTAACATAAGGAGGTATCCATGTTGGGTTTCTAAGCGGATGTACTTTCGAGTTTGTAAACATCACATTTCAGCAAGTCTGCTGGCGAGAGAATACTTTCGACCCAGCTGTTCTATTATTGGCTATGATATGTGTTGATTCGCTTCGAGAAGCAGCTTTATGACGAGTCGACAAGATAGACAACAGACGAGAATGCCCAGTGGATGGGCCATTGAGATGAAGGCAGCGCCCTGTATACCTCAACGCTCCTTTTCAAACCCTAGAACTTCATGCTTCCTTGATGATAACGAACGGACTGGCAATAGCAATGATCAAACGCAGATTACCAGTCTCTTCCGCATGAGTAGTCATGACCTTGCCATCCTCGCTCTCCAACCAAAACCCAGAACTTGTCGTCTCCGAGTTCGATACCTACCGGGCGCTGGAAACGATCGATTTGTTTGTCAGAACGTATTGTTGGTATTCTGGAGTCTTGGAAATGTTTTGGGCTCGAGGCAACTTTGAGCCTTTTTGGTTATTGGAAGCGATCTGATAGCCTCTGCAATCTGGAATCTATTCTACTCCGCGAGGACTTCGGTTAGTTCAGAGATGTTGCGCTTGCTCATGTTGGCATTTGATGATCAGAGGCTTCTGAGATGAGGAAGCACAGGGATGATTTCGAAGACCAAAGATCATAGAAAACGGGTAGGTAGGTAGGTCAAAACCTCAATGGAGAAGGCTGAAAGTGTCATTTAGCGATCTTGGAAGGGTCCAAGCCAGAACTACCCGTTGACCTAGATGAGAGGGTGATTGGCCACCGAAGGTAAGCCGTCCGTTGTGTATGAATGGAAAGAGGGACCGAGAGGTCAAAGATTACTGAGGTTGTGGTCAAAAGAGGTCGAAGATGCAAGAAATAGTGGCCGCTGACAGGCGTTGACGTGCGAGTGAAAATGATCTATGGTGAATGCCGCATCAGATTTAGAGCATTCGAGATCAGGAACTAACTGAAAGTGAAGCTTTCAGCTTTTGTGATCAGATGAGTGCAATTTCAAAAAGATCAAATACCATAGTAATAGCCAGGCTCGAGGGATAGTCGAGAGAATTGGACGACCCCTGACCTTCTCATTGACCCGATGCTTGACCATAGAATAGTCAAGCTCCTCAAGGTGGTGTATCGGTCCCTAACTAGTGGCTAATCTTTAATTCTGTAATGAGGCGCCTTCCGCGCAGAAGTTGTGCTATTTTGGAAAGGAATACTTCGTTCTTCCGAGTTACCAGATACCAGATCAGAACCTTGATTGAACCTGTGCGTCAACGGCCTGAAGAAGAAACTGCTGATATGAAAGGACAAGTGGAAATGACAGGGGCAAAGCTTCCAACATGGCACTCAAGAAGCTGTTTATAGTTCAAAGAGATACAGTGCAACATACTTACCTACTTCCTTTTTAGCCTACATGTGACAACTTGATCGTGGTATGCTCCATAGACAACCTCATAACTGCATCCTGAACAGGTCCTAGGTTCTTGACAAACAGAGATAATACGCTTCTGCCAACACACACAGTATATCGAAGACTTCTGAACAAGATTATGGGAACCAAACAGGAAAATCCTGCAACCGGCATGTTGTGAAGGGGCATAACAGGTGGCCTTAATAGTCTTCTGTAGTTGAGGGCAAGCAAGAGCAAAGCCATGACTCTGATGATCCATCGCGGTCATTCTATGTAACGAAGAAACTGAAGGCAGAATAGGTCCGAAGAAAAATGCTGATTTTACGCACAGTCCGGGAGAGATGCTGGGTTCCCAGCGAAGCTTTCGATATTCGACATTTGCCTGTACTGCATCCCCACTCCCTCAAGATCCTTCCTCGTAAAATGGCTCAAAGAGTTCTTGTGGCCAGAATTTCGCATCCAGAAGTTGATTCAGTTGTCCTGGTAGTGTTGCATTGAACAGCCAGAGTCGCTGGCTCTGAGGATTTGCTCTTCCACACGTCCAAGATCAATTGCTGGGGCAATAGAACAATTCCAGGAATTCGTTCATATAAAGAACGGAATCGACGAGAAAGACGAGAAAATGAGAGACGTAGGAGAGTAAGAAACAACAGAAAGCCAAACCATAGAGGATGTCATCAAAAGGTGGCGTCGCTAATTAAGGGGTTCCCGGGTAATTCTGCGATGCAGCCACCGAGAATTGTTGAACCACCAAGCCAGCAATCAAGGATCGATGAAAATAATAGTGCGCAATAGAAACAGCAAATCCAAACCAGTGCAAAAGCTTAAATATCATCGAGGATTGCAAATCCCATTCCAAAAGGCGATTTACAAGCTGACGCGGAAAAGCCACCATCAAACCTCTAGCAGCTGATAGCTTGGAGCTTGCTTTCCAGCTTTCCAGCCAAAGCTGAGGATTGCGCGTACCTGCGCAGTCTGCAGATTGACAGCCAGCTTGCAGCGACGGTTACACGTTAATCCTACTTGGTTCGTAGATTTTTGGTTGGCTTTCAGCGATCGATGCGAATGCACAGGGCGGAGGGAGGGTGACGCTTGCGCAGGAACCAGACCAGGACCAGGAGCCAGGCATGAAGAGGAAAAGTGGTTATTGTAAGCGAAGATCTTGGGATCTAGATTTTTTCTGATTGATTACTTGACTGATTGCTGTTGGTCTGGACAGACGGAGACGGATGGAGACTTGCGTTTTTGATAAGGAAAGGAGAGAGGGAAGAGGAGAGAGGAATGGAGAGGGAGGGAAGAGATCGATGGGGAAACTGCGAATTTTGCAGCGTTGTAAACATGAACACAGCAAGGAATTTTTTCTCTTCAGAATGGAGAGAGTAAAAGAGAGTTTGATCTATCGAAAGATAAGAATAGACTTTCTTCGAGAACATGAGCAAGCGAGCAGCAGCTGAGACTGCCATCCGGCATAACTCGGAAGAAGTGCGGTGTGGACTCGAGTCTCAAGGTCGCCCATGAACTTCAGGCGGGCGGACAAACCCGAAGAATTTTTGGTGGGACCTGGCGGTGCGCTTGTCCATGAATCGCCTCGGACGACAACGCCATGCCAAGTTTGCCAACAGCCAAATCTCGCCTCCAGACGGGAAATTTGATGGGGATCCACTCGGTTGAGTTGTCTCGAACTCTTGGGTTTGAAGAGGCCCAAAGAGGCAACTTGTCTGGCGTGAGCTGGAGCCGGTTTCCACACTTTCTATTTATTTTATTTGGCGTGTCTTATTGTTTCTATTTCTGTTCGGCGGTGTGCGATCTTTACGGGCCGGGGATGGAAGGAAGACAGACAGAATGTTCGTTCGGAGATCAGTGGAGATGCCGAGAGGGAAAGGGGGCAGCATGTCTCTCTTGAGTCTTGTCACTTGGAGACTGGGAAGTGGGAAGTGGGTTTGAATTGGACTGCACTGGCCTTGATGTGAGACCGGAACACACTCCAGGAAATTCGATATCAAAGCTTCGAGAAGGGGAGGCTGCTTTCCGGCAGCGGGAAGCCAAACGAGTGGGAACATCTGATGAGGTTGAGGGAACACGAGATGGCTCATATCGATGGTGATAACGATGGTGGTGGTGGTGCTGCAGAACTTTCAACCCCGAGCCCAAGCCGTGAGATAAGGTTGTAGCTCGTGCAACCAACCGTGGGAGGGTAATCTTGACATCCTGTCATATTGGGACGACACTTGATGGAAAGGGAGGTTTAAAATCCAATGGGCAAGCCACAGTTTGAAAGGACGCGTTGCACAGATGGACGCGGCTTCGGCGCACCATTCCGAGATTTCGAAACCTAAACATGATACAGATGATATCTGAGGGTGGCCTGGACATCTTTGGAGTCTCGACTCTCGGAGCAACGTCTCATCTCGAGTCGTTCCATACGATTTCCTCTTCGGGCAATATTTTATATTATTGTGCAGCCTTCCAAGAGTCGAGAAATGGCGTCAATGACGATGTGCTCATGCAACCGCCGGGGAAACTTCCTGGAAGTGCTCTCGTCTGAAGTTTGGCCTGCGAGGGTCTGGTAAACGGTGACTTGTGATTCGTCCAGCGTGGGAGGGCAATCTCCAACCACCCTGTGAGTAGCTTCTGCTGGTGGTTGCAACTTCATATTAAAAAACTCCATTCCATACGAGAGCCAACTGCACGGGAGATTTCGAGTGTGAGTAATCAGCGAACAGCCAGTCAAAACCCACGGAGTACAGACAGGGTGGAACGAGAACTGGAACATCGATGGTTGTCTCGAAAACGCCCGCTCGGTTTGCCATGTCGGTACTGTAGGTGCCTCTGAAGCGACAAGATGAACCCGAGATGATTTGGCTCTTGATGCTGTATTTAGCCCATTTAATAATAATAATAATAATAAGCCTGAGATAATGACTGTGTTCAGGGTAAAGGGATGAAGTGATCCGCCACCAGAGGGTTGGCTGTTTTTAGTTTTTCACTGGGCTTCATTGCAAGTCAGGGGAAGGGGACCTGCCCGTGCAGGAGGGACAGCTGGACAAGCGAGCCAAACAAAGACAAGCTGTGCGAGATCGGATGAAAAGACTGCAGTACCGTACATACAGTACAGTAGATGATCAGAGGCTATTGGGAAAAGTGGCACCGGGGGGGGGGATGGGTCACGGCATGTTGTGTGTGCGCCTTTGATAGGATAAGAAAAAAGAAGTGAGGGTTGCATAGCTGCATATTTTCGCGTACAGTAGGATGTTTGCGTTGTTCGTATATGATATTGTGCATCCCACAGGATGAATGAATGAATGAATGAATGAATGTGAAGAAACCATACCTACGAACACACCACCCTCCCTCTCGGTCATAAAGCAGAGCAACAGCCGAAGTGAACATTCTCCTGTTGTGCCTCTCCATGAATCAAGTCCTGCGGTGCCTCCACAACAGGAGACTGACTGAGCAGGCTTTTGGTGGCCCCTGATTTCCACCCTGGAGACTCACCTGGAATTAACAGATGCCCAGCGGTACGAAGTGCAACGAGTGTGCTGAATGGTTGGGACAACGGGATCCCAGCCAGCAGCAGCGTCCGAAGGTGACTGAGCACGACTTCCCCTGCGAGCAATTTCTGAGAGGCCGGGGGGGTGGGTGTTGTCAGAAAAACCCGAAATAAAACAGCGAAGGTTGATAAACAATGAATACATAGACAGATAAATAAACGTAGGGTCTAAGCCGTTTCCGGAAGTACTTTGAATGCTGCCCCTTGCAGATTCCACCAATCCCCACTCGCCCCTGACGCCCGCACCCCAGCAACGCGTTAGTCTCTCCCTTAGCGCACGCTAAACCACGGAGGCCAAGGCAGCCAGCCCGCCCACCCCCAGGCACACACACGCACACTCACACTCACACTCACACCCCAGCCCTTCCAACCCAACCAGAAAGCACTGGCCCACTTCGCACCCACCCGCCCTCGTCCTCTCCGTATAAAGCACTTCGGCCACCCATCTCAACTTCTGCTTTCCTTCTTCACCCACACTCTCGTTCGTACATCAAACAACATACCTGACTTTTAGTCACTTACATTCGTTCAACTTACGCACGACTCCTCAACCTCAACCCTCAACTCCAACTCTCCCACCTAATTACTTTTCAAGTAACTTAATACCAACCACCCAACCGTCAAAATGCAATACTCCGCCGTCGCCGTCCTTGCTCTTGCAGCAACTGCCACTGCTTCTTACAGCAACGAGACCGTCGTCTACACCACCGAGGTCCACACTGCCTACACCACTGTCTGCCCAGCTGCCACCCAGTTGACCTACAATGGCGTCACCTACACTGCCACTGAGGTGAGGATCCGCGCTTGAGATCAGAAGAACGCGCCGGGAAATGGAGACAACAGCTTCAGATCACGACGCGCTTCTTTGATCTTTTCTGCATATGAGAATAGAAGCTAACGTTCTCCATCTACAGTCCGAGACCTTGACCATCACCAACTGCCCATGCACCATTGTCAAGCCAGTCCATACCACAAGCGCTGTGTACTGCTCCACCTGGTACCCTTGAACTGTTTCCAAATACAGTCGTTGCAGCTCCAGCTAACATCTGAACAGTGTCCCAACCTACACCCCAGTGTACCCAACTGCCAACGCAACCACTGTTGCCGCAGTCCCAACCTACCCAGCTGGAACTGCCGCACCAACTGTTGCCCCATCTGCCACCCCAACCCCATCCCCACTCACCGCCTCCGGTGCCAACAAGGTCTTCGCTCTCTCCGGAGCTTCCCTCGCTGGTCTCCTCGGCCTCGCTGCTTACCTTTTGTAAGCGGCTTGATCCTTTCGCCGATCTGAATCACGAAGCTGCGAATTCTCTTACGACAATTGGTAATTCATGATGGAAAGGCGCCTGGATGGTGGTCGAGTTATGGATAAGCGTGGTCTTTGGGCATAACGGTGTTCTTGCATTGCACGGTGGAGTCCTTCGTCTAATGCAGGTTGGCATCTTTCTTGTAATTGCTTATGTGGTTGAGAGTGTTGTTCATCAACACGAGGATCCATCATCATACCCCCAAAGTGTGCGGTCTTTCAGGTGTCTAGAGGCATTGGGTTTTTCTGGTTCTTGTCTATTAATGTTTTCAATGCTTTTCTGGAGCTGATTTCAATTTTGCTGTCGCGAGAGAGTAGGATGAGAGATGCAATCAGAGCTTGGTAAATACAACTGAACAAACTTGCTCCACCTGGAAACCTTCGCGTCTCATTTTGGGCCTCTTGATATTTGTTTCCTGCTTCATTTTTGATTCGATTCTGTGGGGATATCCTTTGTTATAGACTTCTTGCCGCTGCCTTTACCTTAATGACTGTTACGCTGGGTGTGTTTATTGGTCTCTTCAATATATCAAAGTCAGAACTTCAACCATCTTTGGTGTTGCGATGGATAATGATCGTACAGTGCCCGCGCCTGTTCTTTTGTGTATATTACTAGACAAATATGATAACGGCGGCATTGCTCGGAGACCAAAATTTGGCCCAGCACCCTTCTTGAAAACCCGCACTTCACTTGAAATCCGTGATCTACGAATCCTACATCTCTTTGTGACGAGTTAGAAAATCCCTCGCGACGCCGAAATCATCATTCCAGGGCTCACTTCACTCATCACAAGCGACGTCTCCTAACTATACGTTTTAAATACCAGAGTCCCGATCGAAGGCCAATCAACGCTTCCATCTCTAACTCAAACAAGCTTCCGCTTGTTTCCACATCTCTAATCTCGATCATGTATCGTACAGTAGACTCGTAGAGTACCGTAAAGTCCCTTGCTGGATGAGGGGCCTGTGTTTCTTCGCTTGGAGGAGATTGGACGAGGTTTCGTTTCAATTTGCAAATCGGAAATAAGACGCGATGAAATGTTCGTGAGGAAGCGGGAGGAGTTCGTCGCATGTTAATTAAGAAAGGGGGGGGGTTTTTTTTGGTAGGCGAGGGGAAACATGGAAACATCGTGAGGTAAATAAACACACTCGATTGATTCATGTGAAAGTAGCCATCTTCTTCCACTAGTAAATATTTCCATGTCATTCTCTTGATTTGAATCTGTTGTTTTCGATGATGTTTATCACATGCATAATTTCATAATATACTCATTCTCATTCTAAGAAAAAAGTAAACAAAAAGCAATTCTGAGTGTCTCGCCCCAATGCCAGGTACGATCGCACAAGCTGCATCGTGAAGGCGGGTGCATGAACGCCTGGGTCTGGCATGGCACGGCATTGTTGATTGGTCTTTTTTTGGGCTGCTGCTGCTGCGCCCACCTCGCCTGCTGCTGCAAAGAGAGAAATGTTTTGCACGAAAATAAAAATAAACATCGACATCCAGGTAAACAAATAGAAATACGTACCCTCATGAATTAATTTGATCTTGCTGTGTTCTATCTGCAGTCATCTTTCATCCTCCCTCTCACCTCATCCATCAAGCGTCGCAACCAACCAACACTGTAATCAACTTACGTGCTCACTTTACCCTCCAGCCTGAAAAGACCACGAAAATCCAGGGGGCATCACCCAACCCCCCAAAAACAGCCGGAAATTAACCAACCCCCCGACAGAGAAACCCGACCACTGCGACCGCGGGAGACCAGCAATCAAATCAAAAATCAAAAGGGCAATTAAAACGTCGGCCCGGGTTGTCGCGCTGTGGCGCCGAAGCTAATGCAGGGATCCCTTGTACAAGTATTCTTACTTTGGATTTTTGTGATTGGTTGGGTTGTGTTGGGTGAGGTGGGTTTTGTGGTCTGGCGGCGAGTGGTGTGAGGTGGTGGTGGTGGTGTGGCTGGATTAGGGAGGTTGGCCCTCTCCTACAGTATTATCTCTTATCTCTAGCCGGGGGAGGGTGTGATTGGTTCGTTGAGGTGGTGATTTTTATGAGGATGGTTTCGTAACGGCAATCATGACATGGGATGACGGAATGGAAAACAGGTTTGAAGTTCAAGGGCTTTGGGAATTTTCACTGGGGTGACGGCGTGGCATGGACGGATGTCTTTATTGTTTCTTTGAAGCCAACGCTGCAGAAGGAAGAGGGAAGGACGAAGATGATAGTCTCGTGATATTACGTGTGTGAGATGGCATTCAAGCCTTTCTGTGAGATGTTGGCAACTTGTTTTCAATTTCAGTCGTCTGTGTAGAGCTTTTCTGGGCTTTAATTCTGCTCACAATGTGGACAGACATATGAAGATTTTGGTTATTCAGTCCATCGATAGTTATTGCTAGCACAGCTACAATTTCCCTCCAGAAGTCAACATCAACAGCACTTCTCGCTAATGGAACTCCCTCCTTCAATACTAGAAGCCCAACAACAACTCCATTTCTTCTTTCTTCTTCTCTACTGCCTGTAACTATGACGCATTTAATAGCTTAGATGTTAATAGAACCACTGGATCCACAAATTTCGAGATCAACGGACAGGTGAGTGGAAGTAAGAGACTTTGTCACTGACTGAACGATATTACGTCTTTCCATGATGTGGATATATAACGGAATAATTATCTCCCTTAACAAATTCCTTATCCTCGAACAACCTCTAAGCACATAGATATTCCATGTCAAAAAAAGAATCGTATGCAACTCAATTTTAATCCGCGAAAAAAAAAGTCGAACTCGAGGACGGCGAGGTACCGTATCATCCGAACATAGTCGAACGTTTCCCCCATTTTGTACTCTCTTGGAGTTGAATAGCTTGCTTCTTAGCAGAAAGAAGATAAAGAGTGCCATTGATAGCGGGATTTTAAATGACGGCGACGTCTTCGCTAGGCAGACACTCTTCTTGAAAACAAATCAAAACGTTGTCTCCAAAGCTCATATCGTTCGAGCGGAAATTTCACACTCGAGCATGGAAAGTTCCTTCCTTACTCATGCAATAAGTAGTATGAGTAGAAGTGAACGTCGAAAGCTGGTTTGTCATACTGGTTACGCTTTTGACACTCGTCACAGAATGTCTCTCCGCCGTGCGGAATCAACTGTTTATCTCCGGAGACAAGCTCGTTCCTGCTGGTGAGCATAAGTGTATATCAGATTATTTTGGAGAGTTAGGACACCTCCTGATGGTTTTATAATTTTCTACTCGAATTTCTGGTAGGCATTGAATCATGCTGTGTACAAACGCAAGGGATAGGCAAACAAAGCATTCTTCAAGTCAACATTTGAATTCAACATACCCTGACCCCATTGGTACGGCAATATTTTTGACAACCCGAAACCAGGGAGGGATGAAGTTTGCTTGGAATGGCCCATGAGCCTATCGATCGAGGCTTTCGGTGCGAAACTGAGCATGGTCGGCATACATCTGAGGATAAACTCGCACGCCCGGAATGACGAGGTTTAAGATTTGCCTGTGAATGGAACCCTATATCATCTGGATTGGCGGTGATAAGCAACTTATCATTTTATATTTTCTTAAAACGAAGATGTTGTGGAAACCTAGCCTCACATCTCTAGTCAGGGAGCAGAATTTTCTTGGAAGTTAGTCGATATACAGATGGCCTGATTTTCTTTGGAATTCTGAGCATTGGGTTTCAAAGAGACTACCGATATACTTGCCAATCCATTACCTTCTAGACTTTGCTTGAAAAGTCTCATGAGCTAGGGGGATTGTGGATTATGGGACAAAGTATGGAGTGAAAAGGGAACATTTATGCGAGAACTTCTGATAAATAAAATAAATAAAAATACGACATAACCCCAGGCAATAAGACCGCACCAAATAGTGTTCAGCCAGTGCTCAAGTTCTGGTTTAGGTAAGAGACACGCCTTGCGTTGCCCACAGACAAACACTTCAGAGAGATCTCTCGGCGATAGCGAGGAGGGAGAGCACTTACGAAGATTGGCCATTCCGGACGGTTAATTGCAGTCAGCAACCTCAAGAAAGTGAAGAAAAAGACTACAGAAGCTTGCCGGTCTTGACATTAACAATGTTGAAGCGATTCGTGGAGTTGGTCTATGTACTCTGGTGACTTGGTCGCTCTTAGATAACCGCAATTGCAATGGTAAACAGTCTGATACTAAGTAACATTTCCCCATGCGTTCTGCTATCGTGTGCTTCTACTCCGCAAAATACAGCCACCAAGTGTCTTCAACTACTTCTATGAGACCTAGGAAATTTATGGCGTAGAAACATGTGTTCTGCGTGACAACGAATAGCTGCTTTGCCTTGGCTAGCCGTCACGCCTGCTCAAGGATTGAGGCTGGAACATGCGATGTTGATTATACCAGCAAATAAGGAATTGGGCTATTTTGGTGGTGAATTCGAACAACGGATTTATCCCAGGCAAGACCTTGCTAACAGATTTCGCTAACACATCCTCATTTGTTTACGACCAGTGCCGCTCGTACCCCCTGCTGAATTTAGTTCTCATTTAAGAAATCCACGTCAATTCTGCTTCCATATAATCAAACAATAGTAATAGTTACTAGATCATCATTCGTAGACCGTCCAACCTTGAACCCCCTCTTCCCCGTTGGTATCTCCTCCAAGACTTCCAGCAACCCAACACGTTTAAACCCCCCTCTTCCAAGAGACATCAACACCAATGCCTGCAAAGGGCAACACCCGTCCTTGTCATTACCGAACGAGGAAATTCTCAAATACTCAAAATCAATAATTTTGTGGTCAAGATGAATACGTCCCATGGTGTCAGTGGATAGTCCCTCATACATCGCACAGGAGTCATGAGGCAGCGCTCGCACAGAAGTTCCTCCTTTGAGGACAAGGGTTGGAAGGGTCTTCGAGTGGCACTGCCTCTTCCTCCTCTTCTGGCATCTCCTCCTCCTCGTCGTATTCACGATACTCAGCTAACGGTTTCCGTTATTCGAAATCCAGATAGGGGTGATATCTCTCTGATCGATTTGTCGAGAACGTAGCTCTCATCATCAATCCGGTAAAGACCAAAGTCCCTTTCTTGACAGCGCTGTAAAGATCGGAAGATACAGGCAAAATAGAAGCTTTGCATACTTCTGGCCAGTTGTCTCGAAACTGTCGAGAGTACTCTGATTGTGTGCTCATGTTTATTGGCCCATGGACAGCAGTCCACGCCCAAGTAGGCGAGCGGTGTTCCTGTTTCCTTCCCACGGCAGCAGATGGAGGCGCAGGTACAGCCGCGTTCACCACATACCAACATAACACATTCAACAAACCTCTCTCCCAAAATCTCCGCCAAGTGGACACCTCCAACTAGATCTCTAAAATTCTGCGCGAATACCGATAGCGCCGGTAACTTATCACTCCCCACCGGAAGGTTCCTCCGCGTATACATAGCCACAAGCTCTTACCACATCTTGAAAATAAGCTCCAAACCCGCCGGCCACATAAGACTATTCAGCGCGCCAGTAGAAGTATACGGCTCCCCCATGGTCATTTCATACTCCTCGAGAGCCTCCCCTTGCTTGGGGTTTGCTTCACGGATTGTTTCCACTTGTAGTCTTTCTCATCGGAGAGCTCGAAGGGCTTCTGCTCGGATACGATGCCCGTCCGGCCTTTCAAGACGATACCGATTTCGATAAAGTAGAGGAAATGTTGGCTAAGAGCGCGCTCTTGGAGTGTCCGCCCTCGTATAGAGAGGCTGAGTGCGGCAATCATGGGTTCAAGTTTGTTGTTTTCGTAGGGATCGAGAATTACGCGAGTTTCTTTGCCAGGGGCGTCTTGGTAGAGGATGGGACAGTCTTTGGGCACTGTTGGTCTGGGTCGGAAGAGTCCCCCACGGGATGGTGCTAGTGTTATTTTTGTTCTCTAGTTCAAGTAATCAACTCTGGAGGGCCCAAGCAATGACTTAATGCCACAAAGCTCCTGCTCGTCTCTTTTGCTCCCGCTCCTTGGATGAGATGATGAACCTCGTCATCTCCTGAACCAACATTGTTCACGCGTGTAGGGTGCCAAGGGGGTTCCGTGGATCTGGATGGCTTGTGAAGTGTCCATGGCAGTGCAGGAATATCAGGAAGTCTAGACTGCTCCTCCCTATTAGCAATTCACTCCGAACTGGGCTCTTTTTTCTCATGAGTTCGTTCATGAAATTCTTGGTGTTGTGAAGCTTTGCTTCGAATCCTTTTTTCTTATGAAGTTCCACTAACCCGGCAGATTCGTCATTACGCCTTCTTAGTTGGGAACAAAGCATAATTTGGGCAGAACCAAAGGAGACCTGCTCAAGTCAAGTGGCCCGATACTTTCCTTGTCAACTATTACCACGCTGCCATTCACACACAACATCTCGTCTTCTTTGGCTTACATTACAGTCTATATGGGCAGGACTTTAGATGAGTACTTGCCCTCTCTGCCATCACAAAGCAAGTTCATCGCGTTGGGGGTTCGCTTGAGCGCAGATATCGAGTGTACGTCCCAGACCGTAGGACTTGAGGGACTGTACTTCAAATTTGGCAGGTCCTAAAAAAAACGATTTTTTTGATCAAACCTGTCTGTAAAGGTCGAGCTCTGAGTGGGATAAATCGCTCACATTGCGGTCAGCACTCTTAGCTCCCCTGGCACCGATGGTGCCTTCTGTATCCGGACTTCACTTACTTCGAAGCTTCGTCTCCCAAAAGTAGATTCTATATCAATGTATCATCCCCAGCTGCAAATTTCACCCAGGTTGGGTATGAGACTTCATCAACATGCAGGAGACATGGTGCCGGGGGAATGAAGCAAGGATAAGGGTACATGCTGTATTCTAGACTTCAGAGCACCTCGTTCGATTCAACACACGGAGAATATTTGGATTGAGTGGGTGGTGGGTGGGCGAGTGTGACATCGGCAGCATAGTTTGAAATGACAGCATAAAGCTTGAGGTTACGCAGTTTTTCGGTAAACCGCGAAAGTCTCAGCATGGAAAAGTGAGATATATAGATCCTGAAACCAAGCAGTTATCACATACGACATTCGCAACTGCAACTATCCGAACCGCTGCCAAACTCGAGCAACAAGACTTGAAATATACTCAGAGCACAGCCACAAGGAGGACATACATCAAAATAATGATTTTGTTGTATGATAGCATTGGACCTCAATTTAGAAAGCTAACTTTTCATGCTTGAAACTTTTCTGGCCCTCTCCCTCTCCATAGTCTAGCGATACCTGACCACCTCCCCTGATCTTGTACTTGTAAATCATCAGACCCTCCAGACCAACGGGACCTCGTGCATGGATCTTGTTCGTGCTGATGCCCACCTCCGTGCCGAAGCCGAATCGCATTCCATCTGCCATACGAGTGGACGTGTTCCAGAACACCCCGGCTGAGTCTATGCTGGCCATGAATTGTTCGGCTAGGGGTGCGGAGGAAGTGAGGATTACGTCGGTGTGGTGAGAGCCATGGAAGTTGATGTGGGAGATGGCATCGGAGATAGCTGGGACGGCCTTGATGGCTAGAACCAGGGATAGATGCTCAGTATCGAAGTCGGCATCTTCAGCATCTTGTAGGATGACGGATGAATGAGATGAGAGTTTATCGGTAAGGGCTTTCTTGCTTACTGGGTCGCACCGAAGCGAGACACCTTTGGCTAGCAATGCCTCAGCGACAGTGGGAAGGACCGTCTCTAACGCTGAATGTTCAACCAAAAGTGTCTCCACACTGTTGCATGCGGCCGGGTATGAAGTTTTCGAGTCGATAATCACTTTAGTGGCTATTGCTGGATCGGCGGTATGCTCAAGATATATTGAGCAAATGCCGTCAGCGTGACCGAGAACTGGGATCTTGGTGTTTGATTTGATGTATCGTACAAGCTCATTCGAGCCTCTTGGAATGACCAAGTCGATGTATCGATCCTGAGCTAGGAGCTGGGGAATGACATCTCGGGTGGTGACAAGTTGGATAGCGGTGTTCGGGACTTCTGTTGATTCTAGAGCTTTGGAGATGACCTTTGAAATGGCGATAAACGACTCTGTTGATTCCTTTCCACCTGAATGAAACTTAATAGCGGCACTGACGCGAACATGGCCAAGGGACAGTACCTTTCAGAATAGCTGCGTTGCCAGACTTGATAGCAAGAGAAGCAATATTGGCAATGACTTCAGGACGAGCCTCAAATATAATCAGAAGTACTCCAATTGGGCAAGAAACCCTCTCCAGATCTAAGCCGTCATCAAGTCTTGTCCTTAAAGTGACCTTTCCGACTTCATAATCTCATATTAGCAAAATGCTCTTGTTGACAACACAAGTGCAGGAGTACTTACCAGGATCCTCTAGCTCACGGACATCCAATATACCCTTCAACATATCCTCCCATTTTCCCTTCTTCCCAAGGTCTAGTCGCGATACAATACTCAAGCTTAGTTCTCCGTTTTCAGCGGCCTTGTGAGCCAATTCCAAATCTCGAGCATTGGCAGCTAAGATTTCGTCTTTGGATGCGGAGAGAGCTGAATGAATTGCAGTCAAAGCATCATTCCTGGAAGCGGTTGGCAGAGTCGCCAGAACGTGAGATGCTGACTTCGCTCCCTTTGCAGCATCTTCTGGGAGAGCGTTGGTGAGAGACATGATGAATAGAAAGTGGTTTGTGAAGAATAGAAATCGCTCGAAGCGTGACTCGAATTTATATTGGGTGCCATTACAAAGAGTTGAGGTGGCGACATCAAGGAGGCTAAGGAAGCGAGGTCGCGGGCCGACATAGCTCCGGTCTGGGGAACGTCTGCCCTCTGCCTATCGTGAATTTGGCTGGCAGCCTTGTCTAAACCTCCGAGCTTCATGCCAGTCGTGATTTCATTCTCGTCATTCGAAAAGCGATATTAAAGGCACAGCTATCTGGCTAGCCCCGAAAGCTTCCTCCCCTTTCTAACACCTACATTCTTTCTTCAAGAATAGAAAGACTCCCGTAGATCTGCCTTGACCAGAGCTTGGACAGAGCTTCACCCCCCGCAGGCTCTCCTTCGAGCCCAGCGAACGCACCCGCGCAGAACCAAGAGACTTGCGACCCAATCTTCTCAGACAACTGTTACGATGGATGACCTACTCTCGAAGCTCCTCTCGTTTCCCCCTCATCCACCTCCTCATGTCCCTCTCTCCGATCAACAATACGATGATGGCATCAAGGAGCAAATTGAAGTCATGAAGAAGATCGGCGAGACAAAGCTTCTGCAGCATACGTCTGGTGGTGAGAATATGTTAGAGGTGAGTTCCATCCGGCTTCAATAGACTGCACATATCTAACAGCTGATGACAGGTCATCAATCCAGCCTTCAATACCGTCCCATACGCTTTCTGTTTGGTCGCCAACATCCAGGCAACGTCCAAGAACAATTCAAAAGGTGTAGATATGGATACGCTGTGGGGCAAGATGACCGAGTTCTTGGGTGTATTCGATACGAGACAAATCAGATATCTTGGTGACGAGCTGAGCTATATCATCAGAAGTGTGGCGGAGTTTGCACGAAGTTCTCGACAGGTTTGTTTGCCATAAGTACAAGATAAAATTAGCTAATAGTAGGTAGCCACATCTGGCAGTTGTACCGATCAGAAATGCCATCCTGCGCTTGGATCCCTCTGGCAGCATGCTTACTACCAACCACACTATCCTCGCCAGGCTCACTATGGACTCACGAAGTTATCAGGATGCTGTTCCAGTCCTAAAGAAGTTCATACTCTACGTCCCAGGCAATTCCGCTCTTCCAAAGCCAAAGTACCTATGCGATATGACTCTAAGTCCCGCCGCTTTCATCACCATTGCCAACAAACTCAACTCGAAGCTCAAGTATCAGGATATCCTCGAATACTTCTTGTACAGCGGAATGGTACACATTGCTTTGATGGACTGGGAGAATGCATTGCACTGCCTTGAGAGCGCGGTCACATATCCAACTAAGGACCAGTCTCCAAGTAAGATTATGGTCGATGCTTATAAGAAGTGGATTCTGGTTGGTCTCTTGAAGGAGGGTCGATTATTGCCTCTACCGAGATCTACAAGCGCCGGCCCCTCCAAGAACTATCATACCCTGGCCAAGCCATACGAGACCCTCGCTCAAATATTCGAGAGCGGCACCGCATCACGACTGAAGTCTGAGGTAGATGTAGCTGCCACATGGTGGAGAAATGATGGCAACACGGGCCTGGTCTATCAAGTACTCCGCGCCTTCCAGCGATTCCAGATCCGTGACTTGGCCAAGGTCTACAGTAAGATCTCGATCCCTGAACTTGTCGGCCTTACTACGAGTGCGGAAACCGGATATAAGCTACCAACACCTCAAGCTGGTGAGAGTCTTGTTCAAACCATGATTCAGCGAGGAGACCTGCAAGCTACTCTTAGCCGTCCTCCTACTGGTCCTTCCATCCTCACCTTCTCGCCTTCTGGAACGGCCTTGACAGAACCTCAGATGCAGAGAGAGTTGGCAGCCTCAACTTCACGTATCCAAGCCTTGACCAAGGAAATCAAGCAAACAGATCGCATGCTCACCCACGATAAGGATTACATCAGGTTTGTCCAAAAGCAGAACAAGAATAAGGCAACCGCCGAAGAAAATCCAACAACAGAGTGGAACGACATAGGTGATGATGAGGATATCATGGGGATGTACTGAGAATTTCAAGCACCGCACACATGACACGAAAAAGTAGATTGGTTGATTCGCCATTCATTGATTTCGCTTGGCTGGATGGCATATTTGACCTTGGTGAGGAAATGCTTAATGATGGATGATGGATGAAGGATGAAGGATGGGGTTATTTCGCAGTGTGCTCGGTCGGTATTTTCGGTACCTATTTTGGTGCGAGCAGTGGCGGGCGTACTTTGCATGGGAGCTGGCTGGCTGCATAAGGAGGCTGGAGTCGATGAGATATTATTTCATGCTAGAGGGAACGCCATTATGAAGAACGGGAGCAATAAGCGAGATGAGACGTTATTTTGGTTCCTGGGCAAGGGCTGCGAGAGAGCCGCCAGACCAGATACCGTAATAGAAAATTGATGAATGAACCAACCTGGCTTGGTTTCACATTGCTTGATAATCACTTGAAGCACTTTCCACTTCTCCACGGCCTCAACAGGGCTAGGGTCTTAGGCACTAGTGATATTCAGTATGCCAGTGGAAACAATGTGGAAGGGAAAGAAGGGTGCTATCATTTGCTCATTCATAGAATAGCTACTACCAGTGCAGCCACAACGCCTTATCATCAGAAACCAATCAGCACGTACGTACGTCTCCAGCATCAGTCCATATTAGACATCTCGTCATCCCTCCATAATCTACAATAAAGTAAACCTGATCATGCATGCACATGCTTCTTTCCTACGCCCTGTCTAGCAACCCCTTGCACACACGCAGCCGTGAAAAAGCATAAATATCCGGAAAAACAGTAGTTGAAACTCTTAGTCGATGTTGTATGTCTTGATGAGAGCTGCGAGCTTGTTGGCTTCCACGGCGTAGTTGATTGGCGAGGCGTTCATGACTTGGTAGCGGACTCTGTGGGTTGGATTAGCAATGTCTCCTGTAGATTGGAGCGGACAGCATAGAACATACCTCTGTTGATCCTGGAAACTGTCCATCTTGGCTCTGCACTTGAAAGTCCAGGTCTTGCAGTTTGCATTCTCGAAAGCCTTCTCCATCGCCGCGGTGTCGTTTTCCTTCAACTCCATGAGCTGATCTCCACTCATACCCATGACCTGTCGTCCCACATCATCAAAGCAACTCAAGTAGAGCTGGCCTGTATGATCGTTGACGTTGAGTGACATGATATACCGGTACTCTGGCCTCGGGTGGCTTGCACTGCAATTTTCACAGTTCCATGTACCGTCGTTCATGTCTACGACCTTCTTGTTACATCCATCGTTCAAGCATGCAGGGTATGCGAAAGTTTCTTGCTTGATATAGACAATAGTCGCCTTGACGGAGAAGTAATCAGGGTTCTCGGACATGCCCAGGTTCTCCTCTTTGACTGAAGCAATGGTCTTTACTTGTTCGTTACGACCACCAGCAGCGCCGGCGCCAGACATGTTATTGTGGGTGGCAAAGCTGTCCATTCGGCCCTGCGAATCGTACCATCCCTTTAGCTTATGGGCTTCTGGAATATCGGGATCGATAGCCATCGTTCCCGAAGAGAGTAAGCTTAGACTGCGACCACCAAAATCGGAAACCTTCGTACCCTTGAAAGCGATGATCGACTCGGGATTTGCGTCGAAGGAGACGGCTGACTTGCCCCAGATCGTCAGTCTCACTGAGTATCCAGTATCATCGACCAGGGTAAGTTCACGCTTGTCGAAAGGCATCTGAGTTGTCTTTGAGATAATTTGATTGACGTCGGCAGCTTCTTTCAAAACACCAATTATGTCGATGGTCGAGTCCTTTTCAATATCCTGAAGAGCGGCAATGGTCGTGAAGTTGTATCTGATTTGAGGGACATTATCCTGGTCTTCGGCCTTCTCCACTACAGTATCTCTCTCGAAGGTGAGTTCGTAGTCATTGGCCAGGTTCGAGAACTGTTTCTTTGCAAGTTGAACTCGACAAGGGCTTGAAATGTAGTAGACAGAGCCTTCTTGGAATGTGTCGTACAGCATATCGCACTCCGCATTGAACCCCGTCGCCTTGATTTCCCCACTTTCGTCCAGAAGATTGACACTGAAAAGTTTCCCCTCACTGCTTGCCTTCTTCCACGTCTTGATATCCGATTTCTGGGTGACACGAGCTTTGATGGTCCACTTATGAGCATATGGTGACAAGCCTTCAATAGGGTATATGTTGGCATGGGACGAAGAACTCGAAGGTCCCGAGCGCGAGGGGAGGGCTCGTTCCTGGATGACTGGAGCTGGCTTGGGTTGGTTGCCGTAGAAGCCATTACCAGCGATGGTTGTATTAGCAGGCTTGATATCTGCCTCATCCTTGACCGTAAGAGCAACAGGTTCGCCGATCTTTTCGAGTTCGCCCAAGCTCTCGATTACTTCGAGGTCTAGGATGATCAAGATTCTGGATGGATTAGCAGAGGTTACGGGGTTGATTCTGTTTCCACTCACCTTTTGCCCTTGACAGCATTTGCTTGGTATTGTTTGAGTCTGACGATTGAGCCCTTCTTCAATTTGCCCTCGTGCACGACATGATTTGCCTCTGTTATTATATTAGCAGACCTCGTAATATCAGTGGCGAGGGCACCCACGAGTTGCAAGCATGCTTTGGACGAAGTTGTCCATGTCGCTCAGGACAAGACGGTATCTCTCTGGCGTGCCATCTCCATTAGATGCAAGAGTCTTGATCTGCACGCACTGGCAGACTGGGACTGGGTATTGTTTCTCGAGGGCGGTGGGATTGTTGAAGATAGCACTGGGAAGAATTAGCAAAGTCGTTTGATTGCAGGTAAATATTCTTACTTCAAAGCTCCCCTTGTAATCTGAGCTCGCGCTGCCTCTGCCATTTTGAATGTGTGGGTGCTATCTGGGAGTGTTTTGGCAGACTTTGTGTTCTGTTCTGTTGACTTGACGCGCTTTGAGAGGAACGCGTCGAAAGTGATGGCGTGTAGAGTGCCTCACTAAAAGGTGGCGGTTGCGACTAGCGCTCGTAGTTGCGCCTCCGTAAAGCGGCACTACACTATGGTCAGCTGACTTGAGACGAGCGACTGATTGAAGATGATCATCTGAAGGCAGGTAGTAAGATCAGGAGATAGAGACTTTGCCATGGTATGTGCTATGAGATATTCAAGCCCAGTTTAAAAACATCATAATCCAATATTGTTGTCGTACCTGTTCACAACTAATAGACTTTGGCGGGGTTCAACTTACTGCCGCTTTTATCCCATACAAACCCCACCTCCAGCTGCAACAAGGCACCAATACACCAGATCTAACTGTCCTAGGAACGGAAGCTCGACGTCAACAACCTTCAACAACAGACCGAATCTACAATCCACAATCATGGCCGAACCTGAAGTTGCGACGAAGGCGCCGGAAAGCGATGCCGCCGAGGTATCAACAGCAAGTATTGTCCCAGGAGACACTCCTGCGCAGACAGGTGCTTCAATGGGGGGTCTTGGAGAGGTACGGCCACTTCTGGAAATCATAGCGCATCAATGCTAACATCCAAAGCACTGTGTAAAAGACAAGCCAACTCGTCAGTATTTCCAGGATCTCCTTGCAAAGAATGCGCTCAACAAGACAGCATGTGCTGACTTGAAGCAGCTTTTGGAGTTGGACCAAGCGGGGAAATGACACAACTGGGAGGAATCGATGTCTACGTCTCGAAACCAGCCGACTATCCTCATGCGCCTTCGAAGCTTCTACTATTCCTGACGGGAGCTACGGGTCTTCACTCGGAGAACAATCAGATCCAGGCGGACAGATTTGCGAAGGAGGGTTACTTGGTCGTGTTGCCAGATATGTTCTCAGATGATCCTTTACCTGGTTCTGCGACATACGAGGAGGAGAAAGACCCATCGATTATCGAGCAGATCAAAATGCGCGCAGCTGAGACGGCGAAGTCATTCTTGATCGATATGTGGCTGGCACGACAGACACCAGAGAAGGTCCTCCCGATTCTCCACAAGGTCATGGATGCAGCCAAAGACGAGTTCGCAGATGCTGTAGCAAATGGTGGTGGAATATACTCTGTTGGGTACTGCTTCGGGGGCAGGATGACTTTACTTCTGGCTGGTGAGAAGCCAGATACCGTTATGTGGGGACAACAAGTCAAGGACGAAGAAGCTGGTGTTGTGAAGAAGGGACCATACATCAAAGCCGGTGCAATTGCTCACGCAACGTTGGTCACCAGGGAGGACTTCGAGGGGACCAAATCGCCATTGGCATTTGTTTGTGTGGAGAATGACCAACTCTTCTCCGATGAGATTCGGGACCATGGCGAGAAGCACTTGAAGGAGAACAACGTTGAGTGTGAATTCAAGACTTATTCAGGTGTTCCGCATGGATTTGGCGTTGCAGGAGAATATGAAGATCCGAAGATCAAGGCTGCGCAAGCCGAAGCTTTTGATCAGATGCTGGCTTGGTTGGAAGCTCATTGATGTTTTTACATTTGGCGTTTGGCATGATATCAGGGACAACGAAGTGGTGATTTCCAAAGTCTTCACACAAAGACTACCTCGCTAGGCGGCCCCTACGCTACCCCGTACTCAAAATCACACTTATCATCACGTAGTCAAAGACACTGTCTGGGCGCTATGACTGGCTGGTGGATCTCCCCCATTCCAAAGCATGGATTTCTCAAAAACTCCCAGATACCGCTTCCAATATCGTTATCCATCTATTTTAGGACAGCTCATTTTCGCTTCTCCTGCCCGGAAAATGGGTAGCATTGGCGCTCAGAACACCCCCTAAACAAATCACATCCACAACGCATATCTCCCAAAATCCCAGTCCCATTCCCTCGCGTCCTCCTTCCGTTCCCTCCCTCCCAAGCCACGACCACCACTACCCAAACAACCACCGTCTAACATAATTCCCTGCACAAAACATCCATCCACTGAAAACCCCCATATTTTCTGGATAACAAAGGGAAGTACGTCCGCTATGACGAGGCTATACCCATAAAGAACCTCCCAAACACGTGAAACCTCCGAGGTCGTGTCGCAGATCATGACGGACTCCACATGAGCTCGCTTGCGATCCTAGCCAAAACACATCCACTCGCTTCGACGTTTCGTTTCTCCCTTCCACTTCCCATCCCGCTTCGCTTTCCTGCCCACGGTTTTCCAAAAGTATATGCAGGTATTTGACTTTATTACCGTGCACATTAACAACGGAATATCAACACTTTATAAGAAAGACAACAAAATTCTTATGAAGATCATCCAGGGACAAAAGTACCTTCCCCATATTTCTCTCTCTCTCTCGTTATCAGAACAGCCGAGAAGAAGATCAGATGAGGCGAAACCGCCATGACACTCTCCAAGCATCAACACGACGTGCGCACGGCTAAGCCTGCCCTCGTTCTCCCACTCTCCCCATCGCAAGATAGAAAGATCGTCACCATCCCTTCCTCTTGCACCCACCCACGCGGAAGACTAGAAGAGGAATTGTGGAGTTTTCACTATCTCCTCCATGGACGAAATTCGTCGCGTCTTGCCATCCTCGTTTGATAAGAATGCACACTCCCTCTCCCTCTCCCTCCCCTTTCTCCTTCTTCTCCTCCTTCTATCTCGCACCTAACGCTTACCTCGATCTTCATCTTTGATAGAGCAGGCCGATTCTGGGAATCGGGAAGATCTGTGAGGTGTTTTTTATTCTTCTATTCTTTCTGACGGAATCTCCTGGCGAGATAAGATACATACGTATTTCGTCATGTTCTTCTCTAATCTTTTAATCCTTGGTGGTGGGCTTTTGATGGCGACGACGGGTGTGGATGCGAGGGCTATTGGGAAGTTGTCGTTTTTGCGTAAGTCTTCTTCTCTGGGTATACGTCTTGTTCTTGTGGTCCTTTGTCACTGCGTGAATTTCGCGAGATGAGAGACACTGGGAACAGAGAAACATGTTTCGTCAGGTCAACTTCCTTACTGGCGTTCACGCTCATGGGTGCCATGCTCGTGTGGTCAGTCGGATGGGTTGTAGGCATCTGGAGAATTTCCATTCGAGGTGGATCAGTTCTGCTTCTTGGTATTTCTTGTTGTCTCGTCTTGGTCGGCTCCACGAGCTGCAATACGAAAGGCTTGGCTGCAATGCATGAGAGAGTGCCAAATATATATGTTCGGTGGATGGAAGTACTCATTCATCAACGGTCACAACATCACTCCAATGCCCTATCCTACCTTCCTCACTTCCTCCCCCATCATACGCAACATCTCACAACTCAGCGATCTCCTCCCTCTCATCCCCCAACCCTCTAGAACACCAAACAGGTCAAGAAACAAATAGCTAACAAAACCACCAGCCCACCTCCCTTTCACCACCACAGCAACCACCGCAACACCTCTATCCCCCCCACAACCACAAACACCCCAACAGACCTGCGCCTTCTCCCCCCACCTCCCCCTCCGAACAACGCAATCCTCATTCTCCATCCCGGAATCCGCATGGCCCCTCCTCCAGACCCTCTTAACAACACACATCATTCCTCAAGCCGCGCCCGCCTCTCCCCCATCAAGCACCCCGCCATCCACACCATCCTCTCCAGGAACCCAGCCAGAGGAGCAGCAGCAACAGAAGCTCATCACCAAAAACTCAGTCCTCACTCTCCCCCTGCGCGATTTCACAACCGACGCCTCTCTCGAGAACTTAATCCTCGGTCTGGTCTTCAGCACCGGCGAGCAGGAGGACGCTTCATACAAGGAGTTGCGCTCCCTCCCCGAGATCAGCAGACGTGCCCAGGAGGAGGAGGAGCGGAGCAGGAGTTGGGCTTGTGTCGAGGAAGCGATTCGCAAGGTGGAGGAGGAGAGGGTTATGGAGGGGGTGTTGGGACTTGATGGACGGGGCGGGACGGTGGGGTTTTTGGTGTACAGAGTTGATTGATTTTGATCTCTTGGATTCGATGATGGTGGTGGTGAGGTTAGATGGGATGTAGATGAGATGAGAATGCATACATATGGGATTTTGAATGGATTGATCTTTTGTAAGCCTGGGCTCGAATCCGAAGTTAGAGCCGAGAAATGTATCGTTTGGGAAAGAGATGGAGACGGGAGCTGTGACTTGCTGATGCCGAGGCTGATGCTGATGCTCGTGCTATGTCCGTCCTCATATCATAACAGCCTTCGTACCCAGAAGCAAAATGAATCTCTATACATGAAGCTCAGCCTAGCCTTTGCAAAAACCATCTGACAATGTGTACTTACTATACACACACAGTACGCCAGACTTGTCTACCTCTGAATCATACATAGGCAGAACAACCTAATATCAAGCAGTCAACCTCCTATCCAAGAATTAAACTTCCGGAGAATTACACTCCCGCACACGTACCTACCTACCTACCTACCTACCTCCCTACATACATGCAGTAGTTCGCATCATGCCACCACCATGCATACATATATACATGCATGCTCCAAACCACGCCAAGTAGAAGTATGCAGAATTGTTAGGGTGAGGAAACCTTCTAGATCTAGAGGGCATCCATTCATCACGCATGCAAAGTTCCATGCGAGCAGATCGTGAGCGAGCTATGGGAGGAGCGAGCCAACGGTAGAACTTACACGCACGCATGTATGCATGCAGGCAGGCATGCGTGCGTATCCCAGGTAGGAGCTTCAAAGTTTGCACCCCGTCATGACTAGGGCGCCGCGGTGCTGTATAACCCCCTCGGTCTTGCATGGACTAACTAGACTTCAACTGGGACGGTGACTTGCACTTGCTTGCGATCTTTGCATGGGACTACATCATGTCTATCACATGTAAGGGATGGGTAGGGAAGGTATTTGCAGGATCATCACATGTCTTATCAATCACATTCACATGAGAGAGAGAGAGAGAGAGGGAGAGAGGACCATGGAAGAGAAGAGAATGACATTATGCTGAACAACACACAATAGCTTTTATTTCTCTCATAAAGTCGTTCAGTTACATAAAAGAAGCCAGCTAGCTGCTTGCGGTCATTGGTGTGTCTGTTGAGGTAGGTAGGTAGGTAGGTAGGTAGACAAAGAAAAAAACGCGAGGTAAAAAAAGGTAGCCGAACACAAGAGAAAAGAAAAATTAACAGGAGAGTCATAAGGGTCATCATCAAATGTAATAGTGGCCGATCATTCGGTCATCGACTCAAGGAAATCAAAACAAGCCAAATAGTCCAGGTTGACAAATGTACTGGTCTGGGAGATCCAAGGATGATATCCTGGAATGATATCCTGTTTCCCCGAGCCGCGTCTGAGGGTCATAACAGACGTTTTAGCCATAGCCATCGTGTCTTTTTGCTCCTTGCACTCCTCCCACACTTATTCCCACCCGCCTAGAGTCCCCACGCCCGCGGCTAAAACAAAGAACAAACGCTTGCAATGGTTGTATATTTGGGGGTTGGAAATCGTCTCGTGTGGATCGTTTCGTTTCCCCGGTTTCGTTTCCTTGCAGAAGCGTAAAGGGGGGGTTTCATCAGGCCGTGTGAAGAGAAGGGGAGCCCAGAGAAAAGAAGAACAGATGAGAGTGTATTCTATTCCGTTTCGTTCCATTCCGGGCTTCCCGTACTTTCTTCTTCATTCGGAAATAACATCAATCAAAGTCGTAAATGTCGTCGTCATCTGAAGTAGAACAATATGCCGAGTTTGGTGGTTTCAGCCAGTACAAGAACAATCGTGAATGTTTGGAAAGAAAAGGAAAAGTTTTTGCGTTCTGCTTTTGCAAGGAATGTGGTGGTTGGAGGGTTTGTATGTTCGGAGGCCGGAGCCACAAAAATTTTTTGGGCTAAAATATTCGGTTCGAGGTATCCATGTGGCCCTGGTGTCCTGATCCGGGAAAAGAATGTGCAGAAGTCTGACAAGGAATTTTGGAAGCTCATCGCCGTCTTTGGGTGATGGTTGCTCGAGCTCTGTTCAGAGGGGCGGCTTCGTAACTTGGGGGTCCAGAAACTGATCCTTCACGGATCGTCTTTCTCCTCTTCAAGTCAATGTCTCCACCTGGTCCTCTGCTGGAAGGTCGATCGTCCTCGTCGTCCCTTCCACGCTTGTTGCTCGCGGCAACACCGTTCATGACGGGCTGCTGAGCTGCATAGCCGTTTGGTATCGAGTTGCTCATGTCCGATTGAGGCGCATACACATTCCCATCGGTACTGCCATTCGCGGTTCCTCGCTCACTGCTCATTACATTATACAGATTACTGGAAGGTGGCTGGACCCGCGGAGGTGTGTTGTACCCTTGTTGCTGGGTGTAGTATGGCTGAGGAGCAGACGCCGTTCTTGGTGTTGCTCGTCCGGATGCTGGGTGGTTGGGGGAACCAGTCATCTCGGGGGAAAGGTGTGCATGCTCTCCAGAGAGCGCTCCAACTGCAGGTCCGTTGGAGTAGCTGTATGATCCTCTATTTGAATCATAGTTTGTGGGATTGCCATGGGTATACTCGGCCTCGTGCTCATGGTCTGCTTCATCCTCCGCCTGGCTGTGACCAACCTGGCTCTGTGCTTGGCTGTGGTGGATCATGCCGTTAGTATCCTTGGGATCATGATGCTCGGCTTCAGATCCTGGAGCTCTCGCAGTTGGGGGGCCCATTTCGTTTTTGATGTACGAACTTGGCTGCGAGTACCGCATGTTTTGCTGATCTGGCGCAGATTGAGGGTATGCGTTTTGTTGAGGAGGGGGCGCGGAGTACATCTGCCTCGAGGCATCGTATGGTTGTTGCGAGCTCTGCTGGTATTGCTGCATGCTCTGGATGTTGTTGGTCCCAGGTGGAGTCGTCGCTGGAGTAGTTGGCATTGAGCGTGCGTTACTTAAACCCGTGTCTATAGACAGGGGATTTGTACCTTGAACACCACCCATTGACCCTGGAGGGCCCCAATTGAAGTTTCCATCCGAGCTGCCCATGTTTCCCATCACACTGGACGCACTTGTTGGAGGAGTCGGGAATGTGTGTGCCCGGTCAATTCCTGGACGTCCCACACTCGGATGAGGAGCAATTGAATGCTGAGGACCTGGCAAAGGACCACCACCAATTGAGCTGTTCATCGAGTGATGATGGTGTTGATGAAGAGATGGAAGACCTGGTGCTTGAGTGTTTCTCATCTGGTTCTGCTCCTGCTTTCGTCTCTCTGCAGCTGCCATTACCGCGTTCGTCCGGGTTTGGTTTGTGGGGTGATACAAAAGAGCGCCAATGTTGTGAACAAATAAAGGATATAATAACTCCGTGATTTTTTCCTTGTTTGCAAAGTCAAGTGCGCGCTCGAACGGAATCCTGTTCTACTGTTAGCTCGGTAAAATGATTTGTTCCTCTCCCATGCTCACCAAACGCCTTTCAAATGCATTGGGCCGATTTTGACCACATGTCTCATCTTCTCACTCTTCAAAATGCCATCTCTACGGCCTCGAGTCATTCCAGCGACATTCAACAGTTTTGTCCCATTGATCATGTGATTATCTGCAGCTTATTAGTTTAGTTCAGAATTGGGAAATACAGAACATACCCTCACGTCTTGCGACGCAAACTCCTTTCGCTTCAACCTGGAAACAGAGACTGCCCTCATCTTCCCACAACGTAGCAGTGACCCGTGGCTTCATTCCCGGTGGAGCAACTTGCCCGGTCATATCGAAACCTGGCTGGGTACCTGGATAACCTGGGCCGGACATAGGCTGTGCTGCAGACATTGCTGGTAATGGCAAGACATTTCCTTGCTGACTCATTGAGCCCTGAACTTGATGACCCGCTGATTGAGGTGACGTCAATCCATTTTGATAGCCGTATTGATTGTAAGATCCTGGCGCCGGGGAATATTGTGCTGGGCCTGGCTGCAACAGCGGTGGCTGCTGGTGTTGTTGGGGGTAGTGACCCATACCTCCTGAAGTAACAGTTTGTGGTGGCGGTGGTTGGCCTGTTGACATATGTGAGGGATAGTACATCTCCTGTGGGCCGTGGTTCATGTTTGAATATGAGTCCTGGTTGTATGAGTACGCCGGACCAGAAGGTGGGGTACTGCTGTAGGAAGTCTGGGTGAGGGAGACTGGAAGCCCAGTGTTGCTAGGGAGAGTTGGAGACGGGGTTTTCGGCCCGTTTGAAGAAGATGCAGTGGTGTAGGAAGAGTGAGAACTGCCGTTTAAAATCGACGAAGACCCAAGAGATCCAAGTGAACCAACCCGGGGTGACGATGTACCGGACGAGTATGCCTGTTGCGGCTGTGGCAAAGGCAGAGAAGGCAACCTATCATTCACATACAGCGGTCGCTGAGCAGCGTGATGGTTATAGTATGGTACGTCTGAAGGTCCCCGGGTTTGCACTTGTGAGATCGACGGGAGATCCAGCTTTTCGGTTTGGGGGTTCAAGTCCTTGGAGGACAATTGACTGACAGACTCAACGAAGAGCCGTGACGGATGCAGCAGAGACTCTGGCAGTCTCGAAGATCAGTCGCGCGAAGGGATTCTGGCTGGGGGTGGGCGATTGGCGGACTCGTGACCAGTGGGTACGAATTCGCTGCGTTCGAGTGAAGAATGTTTGGTCATAAAAATCCGTAGAGTCGTTTCTTCAAGACAAGACACAAAAAAACAGCAGTTGGCAAGAATGCTTTACAACAAGTGCAGATGATGATGATTTTGGGGGTCGTTTATTTTATCGTGAAGAACAATGATGCATAGACGGCAAAATGACTTTGCTTTCGTGAAAACTGCAAAGACTCGAACAGCAGGTACGTTTGGCTCGTAGACGGTCGTTAAGAGAGACTTGGTAAACAAAGTCTGACAATCCAATTGCGGATGCGACTGAAGCTTCCACGACAGGATGGGACGATGGGTTGAGCGTTACGCGAAGCTGCAGGTATGCTTGTGCTGATTGTCGCTTCAAATGTGTGATCTGATTGATCCGTGCTTTGGGGATATTCGAGGATGGGCGCGAGGGGTTTCGTGGAAGAGTCGTTTCGTTAAGCTCGTGATGGTCGTTACTGCAGATGGGTAGATATGCAGGCCGGAACAGGTGGAGCGTAGAGGATTGGTGGTGGTGAGGTTGGTATGGTTTGGTGTGTGATATGGTGGTGTATGTACGGCGAGGAATTGAAGACTTTGACCACCTCTAATGCAGGTACAACGGTCAGCGCTGGCTGCAGGAAAAGTTGAGGATACAATGGGAAGAAGGGAAGCTGGGTTGAGGAGAAACAAGAGGGGACCGCTGCAAGTGCAAGTTCTAGAGCACCGAGCACATACCTTTTTTTGCTATTCCGAGACCTCCAACCTAGGAAAAACAGAGAGGTCGGGCGAGAGGGAGGAGTATGTGGATCTCTAGATTGGCGCGAAGAGGGATGAGAGACGACGAAGAGAGGGAGGAGGTTGGGTAGGTGGTGGTGGTGGTGAGGAAGAAGGTTAGTGGTATTCGCGAAGAGGAAGAAGAGGAGGAGGAGGTGGGTGAGAGGAAGGTAGTTCGTGGTGGTCCAGGTTCGCTCGACCAGGAAAGAAACCGATCAGGATTAGAGCAGAGCAGAGCAGCAGCAGTGCAGCGGGTGGAGAAGAGTGGAGTTTTCAATTGGAGGGCGGGGGTGCGAATAGACACCGGTTAGGCGAATCCGCTGGGGGTGTTTGCGTGGTGGTGGTGGTGGGCAGGAGGAGGTGGGCAGGTGGTGGGTGGATGTGTGGTAGTGGAGGTGTACACCTTGTCTGGTGGGCTGGTCTAGCCAGGGAGGGAATGGTACGGGCGATAGAAAGGGCAGGGGAGGGGAGGGGAGAGGAGGTAGGATGGGACAGGGTAGGAAGGGAGGAAGAGGTAGGGAAGGCCAAGATAGGGAGGGAGGGGGGAACAAGACGAGACGAGGAGGAGTGACCTGGCAAGGCTGGCTGGTGGGCTGGCGGGCGGGCAGAAAACGAAAAGAGTCGTGGTCGAGGTGGTGGTGGTGGAGAGCAGAGAAGCAGAGGAGAGGAGGAGAGGAGACGAAGAGGAGAGCGGAGGAGAGTAGACCCAAGGAGGGAAGAAGGTAGAGGGACGGACTACCTGCCTGCTCGACTGGGATGAGGAGGGCGGGCTGGAAGCCTGGGCCAGCCAGGGAACAAAGTGGAGACGGACCTTCGGAGCTGACCACTGACCACTCAGTCGTTGTTGTCGTGGGAGGAGGCGAGGAGAGGCTGGGGGGATGGGGATAGGGAAAGGGAGGGACGGAGACGGAGACAGCGAGAGACAGAGCCAGAGCCAGAGACAGAGACAGGGTTGAGCGTTGAGGCACAAAAAACGAATTGAGGGGTGGGAAACGAGCGAGGATCGTTGACTGGTGCTGGTGCTGAAGAGCTGGTGCTGGTGCTGGTGTTGTGTTGGCGAGGTGGTCCTGGGCGGCGGCCAAAGAGACAAGAAACGAGTAACGAGAAACGAGAAGCGGAAACAAAACTCTCTTTCTCTCTGTCCGTCGCTTTGCTCTCTCTCTCTCTCTCTCGCCTTTTCTCGCTGTTACAGTACACACTATCACCTGCCTTTCTTGCCTTATCGTGTCTATCTTCAGGCTTGCCTGCTTGCCTGCTTGCACGTGGAAAGAGGAATGAATGCAAATGGTGATGATACGAGGAACTACAACTAGAGCCGGGGTGTTTTTCTGCTGACTACAGTACTGCTCTAACAAGGAGTCAAGGAGACAAGGAGCAGATGTTGTTGAGATCAGAACATCCCCCGGAGTAGGCTTCCCTAGCCTAGCGCCAGACCTTTACAGCTGGCTAAGTAGAAGCTAGGGATTTAAAGTAAGTGCCATGGTCCATGTTCCGTGTTCAAGGAAAGAACTAGACTAGACCCATTCTCACCACTCCTTCCTGCCCCTCCCACCCCTGATGCTTAAGCGAGTCGCATGCAATGTGAGTGGCGGGCGCATTTTCTGCGCCGCCGATTGCCATTGAGCCTTGGGCACGACATGGGGTGGGGAGGGGGGGGGGGGCACGATGGGCATGGATGTGAGTTTCTGTTGACTTGAGAGGGAAGGAAGCCCGGCCATCGATCGGTTGGCGTCGATAGATGGATAAATATCTACGGCCCGAAGGAGGTCGGTCTTCTGCGGCCTCAACAGAGAACAATGATGGGAAAAAATAAACGGTATGGACTACACGGCGTTGAAAATATTCTCCGTCCCGCCCGCACTTATCAGTACTGGAAGTAGTAAGTACTGTGCACGCACTGAATCAAGCAGGAGCTGTGATGATCTGATCCGATCTGATCTGCTGGCTCGCTCCGGGGGGGAGGGGGAGGGGGCGCTGGCCGCACTGGCAGTGAGTGGCAGGAGGATCGGATCAGACACAGCAGGGTGAGGCGATCCCTGGGGGACGGACAGGGAGAACAATGCTGAATAACAGGCCTGAATAATAGGTGGCTGACCACTGAGTGACAGGGCCCGTTCAGCACTGATCAGATGCTGAAGATGCCGGTCCTTTTTGCACATGGGCACGCTGTCCTGTCTCGCTTGTCTTTGTTTCTCCTGCGAGCGAAGGAAGGGAAGGTTGAGCGCGAGACACTTTTTTTCTTTGTTAAAAGTGGGGGTTGGGATGTCTGTCGCTAAAGTCGGGTCTAGAGCGAGCTGAGCAAACTTCACTTCCTTCTTCCTTCCTTCCTTCACCCAAGAACCTATTATGAAACCGAATACAAACGTCAGTAACAATACTAACCTCCCTCTTCATACCAGCCACCAACAGCATGAACAATGAATAATGAATGAGTTTGAGCGTTACAAGTGGATATCAGCATGAAGGGGAGGGAAAAAAACATCTTTCCGGATCCCGGTCCAAAGAGCTCCGACAAACGGTCCTAATAGAGGAGAAAATCCACGGGACTAGAAGAGTTAGTAGATCCTTAATCATCTAGTTACCAACCACCTACCCACTCGGAACGGCTCAGGAGTGCGAGCCACAAGCCACCTGGATCGTGGGCATCTCTCACACCAGGAATACCCCCGCACTACAGTACTCCGAAGGCACAACTAGCTATGGTCTTACTTTCTTGTACTTTCACTTGTTGTAGAGTAATTTATTCTTGTATAAGCTCTTGAACCGCTGTCCCTTTGCATAAAATGCAAGATGTCCGGTCTTGATTCGATCTTGAACCGCCCGCGGCTAAGGAGGCTGCTGGTGCATCTGGCTTCGGCGCCAAACCACACATCATGAACGCAAGCCTCCGTGTAAAGCTGCATGGCATGGCTGGCCTATTTTCGTTTGGATGTCACGACTCACAAGCTGCGAACGGGTTCCAGCCAGCGCGGATCTGATCCAGAAACAGCCTGGCTCGATGCACCGAGACCGATCAAAACGTCCATGTTCTCGTGCTTCTGTGTATTTGTTGCTGACGGTAGTCTTGTCCGATATGGAGAGTACTCATGAAACAATGATGTAATTAACCACTGGAGAAGAGAGCTTTTGGGGCTCAAGTAGGTACAGCGACGCTTTACTAAGACCATGCGAGTTGCCGTCTGGGAATGCTGCTGTTTCGCCGCCAGTGAAGCTGAAGCTTTGGATCCTAGCTTCGTAAGCCATGCCATGCATGCTCCGCGCGCCTAGAAAACATTCCCCGTGCCGTTGCAGGAACACGCCTTGAGTTGATGCTAGACCAGTATATACTTTCCTCTCCTCCATGAGATCAGACCATTTTGGAAATTGGGATGCACCGCCAAAGCTAAACAGCAGCAGGTACAGTCTGTTCTGCGGTCTGAGAGTTTTTTAGGTCTCTGGCGATCACCAAACAAACGAGACGAAAGACGATAAACAGACAGGCGCAAAGGGAAGAAGATCCCGCGTGCATCACAGGCGCAGTGCAGTTGCAGTAGCAGCGCATCGCAGCGCAGCAGCTCGCAGCAGCTACTCTAGCTAGCAGCAGCGATCAAGCCTAAAGGGAACGCACAGAGGCCGGCGGACAATCTGTAAGGCAGAAAATTCTCCGAAAGATAGACTTTTTGCCACCTGCCTGTGCAGACAAGTCGAAGAGGAGAGGAGCTCGCTTAAAGCATGCGGGCTGGCTGGATGAAAGCTTTCCTTGCTGGCAAAGTCTGGAGTGCAGATAGGTATGCACAATTTGGCCAGAAACGGAACCTCCCTTTCATACGCTCTTGGGCGAAGAAGGCAAGGAGGAAGAAAGGATAGATGATGCGCAGTAGATGATGCAACAGCGCTTGCTTGATCGGTAAGGCGGGCTGGCAGTATGTGGACTGTATGTACATCTAGATTGCCGCCGGGTGATAGGCTCTCGCAGAGCTAGATATTGAGATCTAGGCTTGCCCTTGCATGTTGGAGGCCAGCTAAGCTGCGGTACGAACGCAATGTCTTCAAAGACCTCAAGGCCTTTCCACATGCTTCCAAGGATACATATTCGCAGTTGCCAATTGTGGACTCTTCAAGAACGGCCAAGAAAGCCCGGGATCTCAACTCCTCTGTGCCGAGTCTGGAAGGATGGTGCTGGCGATGGAGTGTTGGCCCAAGTCGAGGAGACGAGCACGAGGGAAGAGCGTCCGTATCAATTGGGAGGGGTATGTCTTGCGATTGCTCAGCATCCCTGAAAATGCCTGCTCCGTACACCTACTGTACTGTACGGGGGTGTCAACTTTCAAGATAGTGGAACAGGCTTATCCGCACCCCAGAGCCATCCACAGGCCCCCGAGTGGCTCTATACTCCACCACAGACGACAGGGCAGACAGGGCAGGCTTCAAGCTTCAGGCTTCAGGCGCGTACAGGCACCTGGCACCCGCTATGGGGGCTGGTGGACGCAGGGCTCCGCTCCCAAAGCATGCCCTGGCGTTCGAGCGCAACGCTTTTTTCTGGGGATGCATCGGATTCGTGCACGCAACGACGCATGGGCGCTCATGCTGCTGCTCACGGACTGATACCTTGACTGCGACTGCCATAAGACAACAATAGCAGGTGGCGGGCAGAAGAAGACGGGTGGAAGTTTTCAAGACGTCGCAAAGAATCACACGTGCAGGGAATTGTAAAAGCCGTTCAAACTTCGAGCCGAAATGGCCTCATGGGAACTACACATAACCTTTCCTGTCCCGCAGTTGTTTGCTGCTTTGAGGTCATGTACCGAGATGTACATGCCGGGGTATGAGGCATAAGACCGGGGTAAGAGCTGCCAGTCAGATCGACATGTTTTGGTATGGAGATTTTTGACACCGTCGAGACGAAGTCCAACGGATGAGCTCTTACTGAGCTACATGTAAGGCTAATATCGCGTTTCCCGAGATAACAGCAAGTGTCCGAAGCCCCAGGATGCTCTGATTTCTGTGCCGTCTCAGCTGTTTTCATTCGAGAGCTTGTGACAACCATAGATTGGCGTCCTCAAGCCCTTCATACTCGTGGTCGAAGAAGACTGGCTGACGAAAAGCCAGCCATCTCTTCACAATGGAACCTTCTCAAACAATAAACGCCATCTCTTTATTCGCCCCGATTCGGATTTCTTGCTTGCTTCAGGAAGTCAAATATTTCAAATGACTTCTTTTTCAGACAGACTGTTACACAGTATTTCACTGGAGCATCTCGACTCTCATCCCTTGTTGGATATGAGATTGAACCTCGACGTTGACGCCTTCCGCCTCGCCACGACGCAAGGGGGGTCCATGGAAATAGGCATTCTCGCACATCACACAGCATGCCGTTAGAGGCTTCAAAACTCTCCAACAAGCTGAATGACATTATAGCTTGTAACATCCGATTGGTTTCCAGGCGATATTGGTCAATGAGCCTCTTGTCTCATCTGACCTCTTAGAATCCGAGAACGGATGCGTCATCAAGCAGCAAACTTCGAATGAAAGTGATGGCTTGTTTCCGGCAGATAGAAGAATTCGCGATGAGCCATTGGACAAGCTAAAAACATGGCTACAAGCTAGAAGTGGCCAGCCCACCATATCATCCGTGACGTTCCAGTTGATACTCCGATCTCGTGAATCTCGTGATCTACGCGGACAATGGAGATCCTCCAAGCATGTCACTGCGTCCATGCGGCTCCCCGAGACACCATGGTTTCCACAGCCAAAAAAAAAAAAAAAAAGATAGAACACTTAATGATTAGAGAATAAACCCCCCAAACCCCAATCCTCGCAATCCTTCATTTTCTGACCCGTGTTCAAATTAGAAGCACACCACTTTCGAGTTCTATTTCTCAATCAAGACATGTTAGCCATGAATCTCGCTGTCTTACTCCTCCTGTTGAGAAATCATTGGCAATACGTGACCCACGTATGCTTGCAACCTCACCGCTCTTGAGACCACCCCTGCCTTCCGATTCTTCTCGTTCCCATCACTCCCGGCAGCGGTCCCTGCAGCTCCTTCAGAGACATCTGGCCCTTGCTGTGCGCCAGCACACTTGCATGCATCATGCAGAGCGGCTACGTACAGCTCGAACATAGCCAATCACTATCCTAACCGGACTCAAGAGGATATGGGCGTTGACAGGGAAGCCTTAGCCTGTTTCATGTGGCTACAGCAGCTGTTGCCTCAGGCTCTGGAATGTCCAAATGGAAGCTTTCACTCCGGCCTGTGTAGGCTCTCACGGAGCAGCAAGTCAAAGAGCGAGCAGCAGCACTCAGCGTCCTCAGACCTTGAAGTTAAATCGAGGAGGTCTGAGGTCGCGGGCAGGTCGTCTTGGTCAGCCACCCTATCACCTTATCTAAACCCCTCACTGGGTGCGCTGATCAACACAGTCCCGTGGTTGTTGAAAGGTTACCCCAATCAACATGGACCACGTAACGACGTCGAGCCACCTTGTCCTCGTCCCCCTCCATCGGCCTCGTTTTGGCGTCTAGGGTTGAGCTTTAGCCTGCCCGCGCCAAGGTATATTAACGCAGTGCAGCGGCCCCGCCAAACCCCACCATAGAAGAGGAAGAGGAGAGAGGATAGAAAAGCTCGCAGCCCTCGCAGCGTAGCCTCGCAGTGGCATGCTGCAAAATTGGCGGGGTTTGAAAGCTGCCGAGCGAACCATAGCAGGGCGGCAGTATAACCCTGATATCCGGCGGGTGGAGAGTAGTAGCAGAATGCAATCCAGTTGATGGATACGGTACCGTATGCAGGGCCTGTCAGAGCGAGAAATGCCCATAGGGCGGTTCAGCGAAATCCAGAACAGAGTAGAACAGAACTGAGCGGATCAAAAGTCTTACGAGCAGCAACCTCCTCAACTCTCCTCAGCTTGCAAGCGCGGTAACGGTCCGTCTACATTCAACAAGGATGGCAGCTCTTGGCTGAGACTCCCATGGCGTGTGGCGCGCTGGCCCAATCAAGATCCCGTCAGCACAGCACACAACGCACGACATCGACAATCCTCGAGATGAGGTGGGTGGGAGAATAGCCAGTGGGCTAGACATTGCCATTGTTGTTGTGCAACAGCAAGCAAAACACAACACAGCTGCCCCGGTCGAGTCTTGAGCGAGGGCAGCACCCGTAACCGCAACCGCAATTAGAGCAACAGGGCAATCATAATTGTGAGTCTGACCATCCTGCGATCTGACTTTCTGGGCGTCGCATCGAGCCGAGTCGATGTGAGCTTGATGACTTTTAAGCGAGCTGTTGGGAGGTTGTGGGCTTGTGGCTTCCTGAGTGGTGCACACCGCTCTTCCATCGAATCCATAGACGGCAGGTACGGAGTACTTGCTGGTCTGGACGAAGGGCCCAGTAAAACACGGAACGATATCGTCTTGTGAGTTAATAACTTGTCGGCCATTTTATTCCTCCCTGGCACCGAGTCATGGGTCTCATTCGTATCTTCTCAACTGGTGGCCCATCATAGCTTGAACAATCCCGCTGCTGGATGATGCAACGGCCGATTGACGACAGGATGGCCGGACCTTCCACCTTTCTCGGACAAGGGCTGAATGATAGACTGGTCTTATCTTGATTGCATGGCATGGAACAAATCCAGAATATGAACGACCTGCCATCTCCCTTGGTAGGAACGGTATAACCGTCGCTCACTTGAAGCAAAGTGCATAATAACAACAGCTATTAGTCTCGCCCTTGTTCTTTATTTTGCAACATCAATAGCACTACGCGCTGTTGACGGCTATAGCCTCCACAACCCCTCCCTTCCCCAGCCTGGTCCTCTACAGGAATCAAAACCTGACCCCGCCTGGTCCTTGCTAGGTGTGTTCGGGGGGCCTGGAAACCAGGAAAGGATGGTAGGAACGGCTTTACCCGTTTCTTCGGAGGCATTTCTGGCCTGTCGATGTTCTCGTGACCATCACAGGACGTTGTCCAACCTGCTAATGAGCTCATGAACGAAACCCGTGCAACACTCGTGTCTCCCAAAAGAAGCAGAACTCAGGTTTATATTACACTTGCATGGGTGGCCATGTCTCAAATAATCATGTACAACATCCTGAAAACCCGGGTTGAGAGCTGGGCTTCTTCCAGAAAAATGTTATGCGTAGATTGATTGCTTGCTGCTTGCTTGATAGCCGCGAGTGGGAGGAGTCTTTGGAGGTTGTGTGAGTGGAAAGGAATGTGAGATGACAGAGATGCGCGGCACATGCAGAAAAGGCTGTCCTGGCTGCTTGAATGCAGCAGCGCAGCTCCCACGCACGACATACCTGCGTTGCGATTGCCTCGATCAAGGCAGATCTGACAACGATGGTGCAGAAAGCCGGTGCCTGCAAATGCGAGGCGAGCGGGTGCTTGCATTTGCCTCACCCACCTTGAAAGGAAATTTGAAGGCCAGCCAACCCCTTGTACTTATGTACTTCTGTAACGTCGTTACTTCGAACTAAATGGATACATGAGGCGGTCCCGAGAAGGAAGTTTTCCTGCCGCTGTGAGCTGAAGGAAGGGTACGTACATCGGATGGTGCTGGAGGAGTTTGGAGTTTGGGGGCTGGGATAAGCAGGCTGGATATTGTAGACTTTGAGTGACCAGGAATGTAATGGCAAGCGAGAAGGCTGCGCTCTTGTTGATCCTTTCTGCTGAAGGATGCATCTTCCACTTCACTTGGAGTTTAGGCAAAATGAGACTTGGGTAACCTGATATTTGACGAGGTGAGGTTATGTGATGTGATGTTGTACAGACTCGAAGGACAGGGAGAGGAGAAGGTTAAATTCAAAATCGCGGCTCCACGTGCAGACGCGCAGGTATCCCTGCGCCAACGAGCTTTCAAGCATGTCATTGCCCCCACCATATTCGCGTCTAACAACAGTTGCAACGACACGACATGCAGTAATAACATCCTTTCACCTCAACAACATTACTGATCATGCCAGATACGGGGCACCTATAGATCCAGTTCTCGTGCAAAGAAACGACAATATCAATGCCGCCACCAAAGTCAACCGTACCTTCAGCTGCACAGCCAAAGTACTCGGCCTATTTCGATGCATGGAATTCGTCGTCTACCGGCCATCAACGAGCAGAGAATGTCCTGGGCCACTCGACAGGATGGAGGCAATCGAGGAACATGAAGCTGTCGCATCAATTCAAGAGCGGCGACAGTGGCGGGAAACGGATATCAGATCAAGTTGGCGCTGGCTCTGAACACTGGGATGAAAAGGCTAAGGCTTTGATTACTAAAGATGTGAGAGAGATGGCAAGATACGGTGTAGCGGATATGGTCACAGGGAAAGAATCTAGTGGCAATGGATCAAGTACTTCAACTCAACCGCAAATTAGAGGGGGGAAACAGAGGCTAAAACCTAGAGTAGCAACCTTGAGCAGCGAGGAAAGACTCATGGCGCAAAGGAAGAGAGAAGACGAGCAAAAGAAAGAGGAAAAATCAAGTCGAAAGAGAGGCGTGTTTGATGGGCTTGTGATCTATGTCAACGGAAGTACTTATCCCTTGATATCAGATCATAAACTTAAGCACGTTCTCGCCTCGAATGGAGCAAAAATGTCACTTCATCTTGGGAGAAGACAGGTCACGCACGTCATATTGGGAAAGCCTTCTAATACACTGGGAGCTGGCGCTGGAGGTGGCCTGTCTGGGACCAAGATGGAGAAAGAAATTCGGAGAGTTGGCGGCTGTGGTGTCAAGTATGTTGGAGTTGAATGGTACGTTGTCCTGGTGTCTAGTCCACGGCACAAATAGATGCAACGCATGCCATCCTATCTCTTTGAAGCTTGCTTTTCTGGTCGCTGAGCAAGATGCACATAATTGATATTCAGCCTATGGGTGTTTCCATTACTTGGTCATAGGCTAATGGTACATCATAGGGTCCTAGAGAGTCTTAAAGCTGGGAAAAGACTTTCCGAAACATCCTTTTCGAATCTGAAAGTTGCTCCCAAAGGGCAAAAGAGCGTTTATGGAATGCTCAAGAAGCCAAAGAGCACAGCATCGACAGGAAATTCGGGCTCTGATTTCTGAAAGCAACGCATCATTATGGGCGGTCCAAGGCTGGGGAGATTTTAGGAGCAAGTGTTCACGAAGCTACTTGTCACGGCTATACGGGAACCACTAAAGGGATTGGATTATGGCTTTATCATAGGCATGCTGCTAGGTGTCTCATACGCCTTTTGGGATTCGGTGTGCGTGTATCATACGGGTTAGGGTGGTGGTTCGGTTCGTTGTGGATTTGGCGTCTGAGCTGGGGTGCATGAACTAGATACGGAAAGGGGCATCGGGATGGGCGCATTGCATGAGTCTAAGTGTAATATGAATTTATGATAGAAAGAAATTCTACTAGTGCAATAGTTGCTACTGAGAATCAACGTGGAAACAATCCGATGGTGCCATCCCCTGTTTGAATGTTGAGCATTTTTAAAGCACAGTGCTGGCTTTCTGTTCTAACTTCTAGGTGTCAGAGAAATTTGTCTAATAAATAAACAGGTATTTGGGTTTTACAGCTCTACGACTGGCTTGATAGTCACTGAAGTATCTAAATGCGCAAGAGCCATTGTTGATCTTCGGTATCTGCCCAGGTGGTGCAGGGGGCAACCACGGATGCTGACATAAGCAATGTTGATTTTATCTCCCGAAAATCAACAAACCGACGCAATTCCACTTCTGATCCCCACCGTCAACAAAACTGCGAACAATGATCAACGGACTTTGGAATCAGGTATCATCAACTATTGGAATGGCATCGCCGTTGACCGACGCCAGAGAAAACGCGCTCAATTCTACGAGCCCCAGGAAGAATAAGAACCTACAGGAGTACGAGGTCACGATGGAGTCGGCAGGAAGCGATAGTCCACCATCCTCTCCCTTTGTGCCCAATGTTTCATCGGACTCTTTGGAAGATCGCGAAAACATCTCTCCGAGCAAAGCTTCCCGCCTCGCGGCAAAGAGTCCTGTTGAACGCGAACATACCTCCCCCCTAAAGATGCTGAAGAGTCGCACATCTCCTACCTCGGCATCGCGATCTCCTCGCAAAGACCAATCGCCTACACGAAGCCCGCGAAAGCTGTCATCGCCAGAGAAGAGATTCCCGGTCAAACCTTCGTCGCCCATCAAAGCTCCTGCTTCGCCTGAGAAGCGTACTGTGGTCATGGAGCGAACGCTGGATATTGAGGATATCTTGAGAGACAACGAGGGCCTTACAAAGGCAATTGAGATTTTGGAGGATGGAGATAGCGACGATGACCACCCTTCGGACGACACAATGTTGACTACTATCGGAGGAGGTCAGGGGCATAATGACGAAACCAGTATGGACGACACCATGGTCAGCACATTCAGCGAATTTTCCGCCGTGCCAGATATGACTATGTTCGCAAAGATCGGTCACAGTCCTACGAAATTCGCCGAATTGGGCCCTACACCAAGACGAACCCAGATGAACACTCCAGCAACTCTTCGCAGACCAGTAACTCGCGATCGATCTCCATCTCCAACTCCTCGTGGTCACCGGTACGGGAGAAGTAAAGACGAGGGCAACACAACGAATCTGATCCTAGACTTCACGGAGCAGTTTAATGGGTTTTCTGGACGCGCGCAAGCACAATCTCCCACGAGGCAAGGGAGACAGTCTCCTCTGAAGAGCTCTACCATGCCAGATATGTCTTGGGCATCAACTCCCTCAGTGAATAGAAACAACATGTCGAATCTCCTGGACTTCGATATACCTCCCGCGCCTACTCCTAGAAGCATGCCTTCAATCACACCACGGGAACTTGAAAGCCTCAAGTCAAATTTCTTATCCGAGATTAGCAGCTTGAAAGCTTCTTTGAGTGGAAAGGAAGCCGAAGTCCAATCTCTGAAAACTGCTGTTGGGGATGCCGAGAAGCGTGTTGGAGAAAGCATGGAGCAAATTCGAGAGGAGAGAAATCTCAAGGCACAACTGGCAGCTGACAAGGAGGATTGGGAGAAGAGGGGTCGAGAGATGGAAGCTGTTCTGAGAAATGTCAAGGAAGAGATTGTACATGGGGAACGGGAGCGGGATGAGCTAGAGGGACGACTGGAGGAGTGCGAGAGGAGGAGGGAAGCTGCTGAAATCATGGCGCAAGAGGCTGAAAGCAAGATGGCGGCAATGAAGGCAGGCAAGGCACCATCCGGTTCAGAAAGCGGCGACTCTAAGTCAGGAGAGTGCGGCTGTGGAGGTAGAGCTGTTGAAATCGCTGTGGAGAAAGTCTCCAGAGAACTCCATACCTTGTACAAGGAGAAGCACGAGACCAAGGTGTCGGCGCTGAAGAAGAGCTATGAGCGTCGATGGGACAAGAAGATCACGGAGCTCGAGCACCAAGTTGAGGACCTCAACAAGGAAAACGAGGAGCTGAAGCTCGGACGGGATACAACCATGACCAAGGTTGAACCAAAGAGCTCTCTGGAAATCACCCAAGATCTCGAGAAAGCAGCAGCCCGAGACGCAAAGACCAAAGAGCTAGAGGCCGAGCTCGAAGGTCTCGCTCAAGAGATCAAGAGCGTAAAGCATGACAACATCGACCTCCGCAAGCTCCTGGACGAAGAGCGAGTCGAGAAGGGCAAGTTGGTCCAAGCAGTCGATGAGATGATTCCTCTTGTAGCAGCTTTCGACGACATGCTGGCCAACATGGACTCCGTCCCAGTCAACCTTCCAGAGACAGCACCAGCCCCGCCGACTCCTAGCCAGAAACACCAGAATGTCGAGAACCTTCGCGGAAGTATCTCTCGAGCCTCTGGTCTTCGAGCACCAACAGGTATCGCAAAGCCAGGAGAGAGCCGTATCGGTAGAGGTGGGTTCGGGGCACCTGCCTCGGCTGGAAGCAGTCGTGAGAGAAGCGGTAGTGCTCATGGTGGCAACCGACCAGGAAGTGGGCTTGGATATCGCAGTGGGATTATGAGCTCAATCGAGAAGATGGGCAGCTACAAGGGGAGGGTGGAGTGAGACGCTACCGTAGGGATGAGGGTGCTGGAGATTTCTTTTGTTCTTACGAATCATGAGTGCTCCTTTTTAATGCTGGGTGCTGGTGTTTTGAGTCGAATTCTGGGGCGTCAGGTCACCATCCTGTGCCACGGATGTGATCATTTGTATATTGTGGATAGTCCCGGTAGTCCAGTGAAATAACATAAGACTACGCTCTTTGGTCCTTGCTTTTATTGTGAAATGAGTGGTCCATGTCTACATTGAGCATTATTCCGTGGAATGGGCTTCTCAGGTGAAAAGAGTTATATTGTTTACTTGCAACACCTTCCCCCTTGATGTTCGTCTCGTAAGCGAGGGTGACTATAAGCTGCGTCGAAACGATCCGCGGTAGCAAGCTTTCCTTACTAGTAGTAGCAAAAGTGCATACAGTCTCTCTGTCTCTCCATCGTTCTAAGAGATAGTGCAGATGATCTTCCCCTTCGTGGTATTCTTCTCCATCAACTGATGGGCCTCAACAACTTCTTCCCATGGGAAAACCTTCTCGACGAAAATCTTAAAGGTGCCATTTTCGAATTGAGGGATGTATCTAGTTTTCCAAGTCAATAGGAGTACTAACGGACATCTCTATACCCTTGGAGTAACTCTCTAGCGCTCAAACGGAAGGGCAGACATGGGGAAATGAAGATCGAGTACTCACTCCTCTAATTTATCCCTCAGCTTCCCTTGATACTCCCCATCCCGACTCCTCAAACTACTCCCCTCAAACCTCAATCTCTTTCTCACGAACGCACTAATATCTACGCCCGCAGGCAACTTCCCACCACTCATCAACCCCAGATTAACAATCCGGCCATCCTTGGCAGCGACATCAAGATTGTCCTGGAAATAGCTCTGGCCAATATAATCAATAACGACATCAACGCCCTTGCCGTCAGTAACAGCTAGGATCTCCTTCGCCCAGTCCTGGGTTTTGTAGTTAAACCCAGCTGTGGCACCGATGGACTTGCAGAAGTCGAGTTTTTCTTCTGAGGATGCGGTCGCGTAGATGGCGGATGCGCCGTTGTGTTTGGAGAGTTGGATGCCGGCGATGGAGACGGATGAGGCGCCAGCGTGCCAGAGAATACTTTTCCCTTTAGTGAATTCGCCAATGAGGTACATTGCTTGGGTGGCTGTGATCCAGGTCTATGTCCATATCAGCATGTATACCACCACCAAGTCAAGCTCCAATGTTCGTTGGAAGCTCAAAAAGGATAAGACATACCTCTGGAACACCAGCCGCCTCCTCCCAGCTCAAATGATCAGGCTTCTTCAACAACATCCTCACATCTACCTTAATGTACTCCGCGTACGCACCACCATACGCCAATCCAAAGACCGCATCTCCTTTCTTGAACCCCTCTTTTCCTCCATCCCCTTCACCCAGATCCTCAATCGTACCGCTGAATTCAACACCCAAAATTGGACCTGCTTGAGGTGGGAGAGGATAGTGGCCTTCTCGCTGCAGGAGATCCATGCGATTGAGTCCGAAGGCTTTGATCTTCACAATCGCGTAGCCTGAGGAGACTGTGGGTTTAGGGATTTGGTCGTTGATAAAGAGGGATGTGGCGGGTCCGGTTTTGTTTTTAATATCTATGAGTACATTAAACTATAGATCTAAAGTCTACGGAATTGGAAAATACTAACCGACAGCACGCATGGTGGCCATTTTTGCGCTGTGTCTGGATTGGATAGTTTAGTCTTGAATCTTTCAAGGACCTTGATGATGGTGCGGGGTCGTTTGCCTTGTAGATTTCGGACCTGACTTTAAATGTTCCAGAGGGTGAAAGATTGTAGATATGAATGGCAAACAGCAATTAGGAAATTGGCTTTGTAAATCAGAAGGATTGAGAGCTTCATGTAAAGTTTTTAGGAGTGTCGCCCGATGATGGAGGGGTTCGTTCGGATGACGACAGTGGGGTAACTCGGGTGGTGCTTATAAATATTCGAGGTCCAGGAAAAACCGCTCCTCCAGCTCTGCCACCTTATCCGAATTGGGCCTACGCAAGGGGGTTTGAGACCAAGCAATAAGCAAGTCCATCAGCTCTCATGGCTCTTGCTTTGCTGTCTTTTCTTCTGTTGCTACACGACTGTTGGTGGATACTAACTGATCCGGCTTGTACATGCGTTGTGCAGATGCCTTTCTGTTCAAAATTTCTTGGAATTCTGGTGACTAGCAACTCATTATACCCCCTATCGGAACCCCTAAATCACTGGAATGAAAATAAAACGAGCCTGATAAAATTCATTCTATGGCTGTGGAGTGATTAAAAGTCCATCCAATGACCGTCGGTTCCACCAGCTGCAGAACAGGATGGATGCATGGGACACTAAGTGTCAACAGGCATATCTATCTGATTTAAGAGATACATTGGCTCTATGATTCAGAACCACGGAACAATATCTGTCCATGTTTCTGCTATTACAAATAATGGTTCAGTCGAACTGAGGACCACCCTTTCGATCTCGGCTCAGGAAGCTCAAAGACAACTACCCGACGCTCAAACACTCCACAAATTGCCACACTCACCATACAAAGAGGAATTTGATCCCGGTTCTGAGTCCCATTACCTCTATCAAATCACTCAATCTTATCCAAAGCCTCCTCAGTCCACTCCCACAACGTCTTCGCCAACCCCTCATTCTTAGCTGTCTTATTTAGCTTATAATCACACAGTACCCCGACCGGCTCATAATAGCCTCCATTCACCAACCCATCCTTCTTCACTCCAGCAGCAGCCCAAACCTGATTCAAAGCACCTTCATCCTCATCCACCTTCGAAACGCCCATGAGCAAGTTCTCGATTGTCATGAACACTTTCGAGCTAGGTTTCTGGCCGGCTAGCATGCCCGTGGCTACGATTCCTGGATGTATGGATACTGTTATGATATTTGGGAAACGCTTTGCGAGCTCTCGGGCGTAGATGAGATTTGCAAGTTTACTCTGTCTTGGCGAAGTTAGAACTCCCCCACTTGCCGATTCGACTTGAAGTATTGATAAAGCACGTACTGGTAAGAGAACGACCTCTCATGCCACCCATCCTGCTTCGTCGTCAACTTCGAGAACACAATCCCCCTTTCTCATGAATCCACCACGCCCTCGAACTCAGAATCACAATCCTCACATCCGCATCTGGCAAATTCGCTGTCTTCAGCAAGACCGGTAACATCTGCCTGATCAACATAGCATGACCGAGATGATTCGTCGCGAAATGGATCTCATAGCCATCCTCACTCAGCGCAGGTGGGTTTTCCGATATCCCAGCATTGCACATCAGGATGTCCAGCCTGTCGTGGATGAATTTCTTGGAGGCGGCTTTGACGGATGAGAGGGAGGATAGGTCCATTTCTATGAAGGTGAGTGAAGCTGCTGGTGTTGTTTTCTGAACTTCGGATATTAGTGAGGTGGCTGCTTGGGCGTTGCGACCGCTGAAGTAGATGTGTTCGGGGTTGTGTTTGGCCAGGGCGAGGACGGATGCTGCCCCTAAACCTGCTGTTCCTGTTGCATTGTCAACATGGTTACAAGTTAGTATGTGGTCAGCAATCTCTACCTCCAGTGATGAAAACTACTTTGCCATTGAGGGGTGGAACATCCCTATCCGAATTGAAATCCACGAATCCTCTTTTGTTAGGCATGTCAGCAATCGAGAATATATCAAAACCTCTTCGGGATTCCCAAAAGTTAAGACTTTGAACTCAAACTGCTGGAGATGGGGAGTCTTTTTTGGCCTTTATTGGTCCTTCTTCTACCTCATCTGATCATACCCTATCCCATGCGGCTCGTCTGTTCGTTACTGGACAAAACATGTGGCCCATGGGAACAGTGGAGAGGTCAGCGGCAAGCGAGCCAATTATACCAGAATTGGTCGCGAAAGAACCCAATTAGCTCTAATGACTCGTAATCACCGCATGAGCTGAGGAGGACATGTCTCGACAAGGCAGCAGCAGGTATTAGAATTGTGATAACTTTGCCCTGTATACGAAGCTCCAGCAGCGACGTCAATGACATGAACATCGATTTACGAGCCGTAAGTATTAAAGCAAATGCACTGACGCTACTTTCCTTCATCACTTCTGAGATTCAAGGAATAGGGCTGCTACATTAACCACATCATTAGCTACAAGAATGGGCAAGCAACAAACGCGCCGTTCAGAAGCAATTGAAGGACGATTGAGACACTGTGTATTATTCGGATCAGATTTGTGTGAGATACTATTATACGTAATTCAAGAAAAGTCACTCCTCTTGTCCCTCGACGCTTTTACAACCCTACGTCCCAAAGGGGCGAGAGATAATCAACGTCAGAGTCGAAGCTTGACAGCAGAATACCAGACGACAATATGCTAAAACTTTCCGTCTAGTTCGAAACTAGCTGCTACTTCATCAGCTCAATATTTTTGAGCTTCTGTCCATTCATGTCGCGTAATGAACAATTTGCTTGCAAATACTACGACTTCGCTTGACCTTGTATTGTTACGGTGTCGAACTCCAAGTAGTGAAGCTGCTGGATTTAGTGCTCTATTACTACCCTTTACACGAGTCTTATATGTTTAAAACTGCATGAGACATCATAGCAAATTCCTTAGGCAAGTGATTACCCCTTACTAATGAAACTGAAAACTGCTTCAAAAGTCACCTCTCATTCCAAACTCGGAAATGAGCTTAATTTCAAGCTTGAAGTGAAAAGCCTAATAGCTCCTTCCTTGATTCTTCTTGCCCTTTACAAATCCCTCCGCTTCTCAAATATTATATGAACTGAACCTTTGGGAGTTTACAGAGCAACCCAAGTCGGGAGTACCACCGCCACCGCCGCTACATTTGTGGGAGCAGGAGTCAGAATTGAAAAGCTCGGGAATCATTGCCGTCTTGGAACGATGTCTGCGCCCGGCTTGCATTCAAGTGCTACATATCTCGTAAAATCGAAGTCTATTATTGTCATTGGTGAAGTTTCGTCTAAACAAATAAACGGGAATGGAAGACAACAGAGATCCAACTCTAGACTTAGAGACAGAGACCCACGACTAAAGATGTCATCCAATTCCACACAGTCCTTCCCTCGACGAGCTCAAGGTGGAAAATGCTAGCATGTCCTTTCCCCAGCGCCTTGTTCATCCTCGACATCTTTCGCTCTCTCTGACTATCTAGATATAAACTTCCTGACCTTTCAGAACCATTCAACTTGAATTGGCTGTCTTCAACACCACTACCACCACCACCACATTGTGGGAGTGGAGGTAGAGTAAGCGGTAAAAGCATATTAGTTTTGAGAAGTGAATGAATGGAGTTCAAGGAAACTACTTCCAGGACAAGTTTCCCGGAGAGGAATGCATTTGCTGTCATGCCATACCTCGCTGTCGGGCCACCATCTCAACAATATCAGTAATTGTCAACGTAAGATCCTATTCCCTCAACAAGGATAAAGACTATCGACTCCCCAACAAGATATTCGCATTCTTTCGCAAGTGCAAGTTTGGGGCAGGTGTGAGTGCAAGATCAACTCCTTGTTCCTCGCTCTATTTCGCTCTTCAGCGCTAGCTCGTGCACTTCCTGGATGCTTTTGAGGTCTTGCTTATGTATACCCCCTTCCTTAGTTCTCGGAACAAGCTACCTCACAGATGGAATGACACATTCGGAACAATGAGGAAAAGGTGGAGTGGAGAACGTAGAGAGTGGTAGTCTCTCGCCGCTCTTTCCATCCTCAAGAACGAGGCAATCGTTCTAAGGGAGGGTAGGGCAAAGCCGAGACTGGCGACGAAGAGATAGAGACGCAGATAACGAGAGTGATTTGATGGAGTTAGACGAAGGTGGACTTAGAGACTAATTATTAAAAAAGTAATTTGTGCGTATGTTTATGTGTAGGTATGTGTATACATGTGTCATTAGCGAAAGAAAGACCATGAGATGATGAGGTGGGTCTGAGGAGGAAATGCCGTCAACCTTCTATCTCCTCCCTCCTCTTCTCATCGACATGATCGTTTTGATTCCTAGTGATAGAAGTTTCGATCAATTGCATCTGAGTAGCACCCGAGGCTAGAGCCCCGTACAAGAAGAAGATACATTCTGTACGACGAAGTAAGTCTATCGGCACATAATTATATAAAACGATAAACACATCACGACAAAACGATTCTTCACAAAGAGATAGATAGTCAAGAAGACGAAGGTAAAGTATCTATCTTATTCTTTCTTTTCATTCCTTCCTTCCTGTCCTTCTATGCAAAAAGCTCCATACCAAAATACAACACAGAAAATCAATCCTCCAAACCGCGAAAATAGGGGTATTCGCACATCACATAACCAAGAATTAGAAGTTTAACCCCACACCAAACTACACCACGCAATCCAAATCCCATCCAAATCCAAACCCAATCCCAGCTAAATCCAAACCCCCCTCGCCCCCAAGAGAAAAGCAACAAAAGGGATCCGAGCAAGCGAGTGTGATTTCTTTGTACAGTCAGATAGACGGATAGTCGTAGCCAAAAATGAGAGATTGGCAGTCAACCGCCTTGCATCCTGCGCATAATACACATGTTACTCCATCCATATCCCCTTTTCCCTACTCCCTGATCTTATACCCGAAAACGATTGATACGGGTAGAAGATTGAAAACGAAATATTCAAAGCCAAGCAAATCAAACAAATCAAAAGAGCAACGAAAAAGTGCCAGGCGTGAGCCGTTTTCGTTGTTAACGCCGTGTTTCCGTGACACCTGTCCCAAAAATATCGCCCGCTACAAATCCTGCTGTACAATCTGAAATGTACATTATGTTCTGTTTTGTTTCATTCGCACCCTCATTCACGAGTCGGACTTAGAAGCCTCGAAAGGGATCATGTCCGAAGCCACCGTCGAAGTGGCCGTAATCCTCTTCGCCAGCCGTCTTACTGCCTCCGTACCAATCGTCGCTCGGCCGGCCTTTGTTTGAATAGTAGCTATCTCTGTTTCTGCTGCGGCGCCTGCGCTCCTTGCTGCGCCGTCTCTGTTGCCCAACCATTTCCATCTCGTCTTGCTCATCGGGGAAGTCGTCGAAGCGGTTCAGCGCCATAGGGCTGATGAAGGCTTCCATTCGCATGGTTCCTACTGCGTCGAAGAAGTTGTTGACCACGGTACCTGGTCGGTTACTGGCGTCAGATGTGCGGATGGAGGACCGCCCAGAAACACTCATACCGGTGTACCCGCCGGCGACTGAGCTTGATGGTTGGGATTGGTAGATATCTGATGAACCGGTGGTGCCAACGCTCATTCCAGCTGTGCTGGATGTTGGTGCATGCCCACTGCTTGCTGGGCCTGAGAATCCCCGAAAGGAGAGGGGTGGGGGGACTCGCCCGCCTGTGTTGCTGCGTTTTCTGCCGTGCGTTGGTAGTGCTGGGATGGCGTATTGGCCTCTTTCTGAGAAGCGAGGCACAACAGGCGGATCGGCTGAGGTGTCTTGCAGCGGATCGGATCTTGAATAGATGGACTCTGACTCTCTGATACTGTTGTCGTTATGTGAGGAGTGGACGCTGGTAGGCCCTTGACGGGCTAGGACCGTCTTGCCTTTGGCAACACGAATTGAGTCTCGTATGGCATGCTTTCGAAGGCGACCGGATTGTCGAGGCATCTCGAAGTCTGGAATTGAGGGCTGAGGTAGTGGGAGGGGCGCTTGAACGATCTCAGGAACCGCTTGTGACGAGTGAGCCAAGAATGACAGGGCTGTGAGCCAGATGTAATGGCGTTCTGGTGATGTAGCAGTAAATTTGAGGGCACGAGCTGGTGTTAGAATCAAGATTGAGCGATTGAACAAGGCCGGCGATCCCTTTGGTGGGGGATTGTCATCTTTCACGTCCAGAACGGATTGAATTGTCACTAGTCGAGTCAGTTTCGGTATTGCAGGGGGAAATAGGCTCGACATACACTTCCGACCAGTCTTGCCCATCAAGGCCGATCCTGATGTAGGTTGCTTACTGCTCCACATTACAGCTCTCTCATAAGGCGCGAGCCATACCCAACGCTTGTGACGGACGCCATTGGCATTGTCACCATCCATACCATTTGATTCCGCTACGCCAAACGACTTGCGCCGTCTAACATACTTGAACATCCACTCACCGACCATTGTCTGGGCAATTGCATCAACAACACTAGTAGCGTTGTTTGTAGTTCCAACAGAACCACTACCAGTATTGGTAGTGTTCGTCGTGTGGGCCGTGGTGGTTGATGGCTGTTGTCTCTGGTGAGAGCGGTGACGACTGCTACCAGTGTCTCGCATGTACCGCGGGGTCGTGACATCATTATTCGGCATTGGGGGAAGTTGAGGGCTTTCAGGCGCTTCTGTAGATGCTGACATTGGTGGTGGGGATCGGCTACCGTGGCGTCGATAACTTCCACGACCTCCTCGAGGAAGAGCCGCAGCAGATCTAACCTTCCGGATGCTGCTCGCACGATAATGTCCTCCTCTGTTGGAACCAGATCCACGTCCCCAAGTTGGACTGCGATTTCCGTCACTGGGAGCACTGACGCTGACAGGGGGTCTTCTTGAGCTGGCTCTTGTAGGAATCGGGAAAGGAGGCTCTTTGAAGACTTCCGGAAGACTCGGACTTCTTGCACGTCCCTGATGGGCAGCTACACCACTTTGTATGAGAGCAGCCCGGCGCATTGTACTTGGCTTATTGTTTGTGACCAAAGTGAGTGGCTTATCAAGTTGACGAACAGATGCCTTTGTGGATCTAGACGGTAGCTCCTGGACTTCTGGGAATGATTCGCTCTGGAAGTCGTTTGCTGCGTGCCTTGAATTTCTTCCATAGAATGGTCGGGCTACTTCTGCAAGTTCACCATGCTCAGGAACCGAGGTTGGTGGCGATGAAACACGTTTGCTCGGTCTGTATCCGCCGGGTTGCGGCTTGGGCGCAGACAATGCCGTTCTATAGTCATTGTCGCTCATGTCGGCATCCGCGAAGTCATCGGCATCGTCAGAACTCACATTATCGAATCCAGCAAACAAGCTGCTGATCCGGTGTGGCCGTCGAATGGAGCTTCTATCCTTCGAAAGCGGGCCGTCGTCATTGTTTCCAGGATAAGCATCTCGAGTCTCACTTGGCAGCTGCGGAGGAGAAGATGGTATCTCCTGTTCTAAGCTTGTGCGGCTCTTCATACGCCTTGGATTTCTGGGTGGTAAGTTACCCGGCACAGGAGAGAAACGTTTCGTTTGTTCTTCAGTCGGTTCTGGAGAGGGAGGTTTGGAGGAAATTGCAGATGGTTGAAGGTGGGGCGGGAGCAATTTGATGCGTTGTGCTACACGGATCTCCTCGGTTTGCACAGAAATCGATCTTGTCGGGATGGGTACCTGCATAGAAACCTGGCAACCGGCATCCCTGGAATGCTGAGGAAGTAAAGGTTCATGCGGTGTAGCAGGGGCGGACTTGGGAGGATGCAATTGAATGGATGGGATCGGAATAGGTGGTGGTGGTGGGGCACGTCTGGGAGACGGTAATGGTGCTTGTATTTCGGGAACGTCTGTTTGTGTAGAAATTGATATCATTTCCTGCACTAGGTCTTCTGCTGGGGGTGGTGGGGGAGTTCTGGTAGGTGATATAGGCGTCCGTGGAGGGCTCAAAGGATCTTCCAGAGTTTGTGAAGCTGAGGAGACCATCGATGAACTTGGAGTTTCAATCACCAGGGGCGGGCTGGCGTGAACGCGCTTTCGTCGCTGGTTGGCCTCAATCTCCCATTCTCGGGGGACAGGAGTTTCTGTTTGTCGTTCAACCTTCGCAGCTCCCGTTTCAACTGGTAGTGGTTCAACCACCGAGTTGATCTCAGCTGCTTGAAGCACTGGCGAAGGGGGAGGGGAATATTGAATTCCAGTATCCGTATATTCCACTTTCACTGGCACTGTCTCATCATCTTCCATGATGCCAGCTTCAAGCCTCTCAAGAACCGCTTGCTGAGCCAAGATTCTCCCTTTGGCAACACTACCAGGCCGCATGAGACTATCCATACTTTGATTACGACGGTGGTTTCGCGACATGACGCTTTCGCGGCTTTGGTTCCGGTTGTGCCTGACAGATATGATACTCTCGCGGCCATCGTGATCGGTCTCATCCTCGTCTTCATCCAGATCCAGCTCATCCGCCAAGCTCACACCATTCAATCTGCTCCCTCCGTATCCGTTGGGACCATTCAACATCGAGAATCGAATGCTGTTAGTCATACTCATCGTCCTTACGCTTGCAGCATCGCTGCCATGGCCATGAACAGGATCTCTCGATGTCTCTTCAGCCTCGCTTTCATTGTGAAGGTGGCCATTCGTTTGAGCCTGGTATGTGGCAACTTCATCCAAGACTGTCTTCAATCGTGTTTCGGCCACATGAACCTTGCGCTCTAGCTTCCTCTTCTCTTCCTCCCAATTGTCCTTGTCTCGGGCCCATAACTCATGGACTCTGTCCGAATCTTCTTCCTGGCTGCGGACTTTCTTCTGCAGAGTCTCAACTCTTCGCTTACTGTCTGCGTTAGTCTCCACGGCCTCATCGCGCTCTCTTGCCAATTCCGAAAGAGCTGAAGATGTGCCTCCTTCTAGAAGAGCTAACTGGCGCTTCAGTGATCGGTTCTCCTTGGACGTGGCCACCAAACTCGCATCCAGCTCCTCGTGGTCTCCTCTAGCATGGTGCAGGTCCGTCTCCAAGTGCTCGATAGTCTTGATCTTCTCCTCTTGATCTCTTCGGAGTGCGAGGATTTCGGAAACTAGATTTGCATGTAAGGTTGGAGTAAATCGTCTTGGATCGAGTATCGAAATACTATCGGACGCGTCAGTTTGCATTGAACGTTGGGAGAAAGCAAATTATCTACCTCTCATCATTGGTTACATCTTTAGACCCTCGGCGATTTTTCTCGCCCGTTGGCATCGGCGGAGGAGACGAGGATGGACCTGGAGAGATTGATTTTTGGCGCGACGAACGGCGCGAGCTTCGAGAAGGGGTCCTGTAGGGAGTGTCCGTTGGAGTGGGAAGAGAAGCTTGAGCAGCGGCAGCATACTCGTCTTCCGTCTCCCAGGCCGTCATGTTGGCTGCGGACCAAACTTCACGTCTAGAACGAGAGACCAACACTCTTCAGACGAAATCCGTCAAGAGCTCGACATCAATGGGGAGAGAGAGTACCCGCAGTTGTATCAATAATTGTTTCGACGAAAAGGAATGTGAGGAGGCTCGAGGGTATCCTTGGAAAGGCTCCGTTTTTGCGGCAGTAAATCCCAGAGATTCGTACTGGGACCTGTTTTGGAAATGCTTTGATTACCGGATCGGCACTGAGGCGAATCGGAGAATTTAAATCAACAATGGCTTGAAACGCTTTGATATATGTCAGTCAAATAACTTCGGCCAGGCAGGGGTCCAGCGTAATGCACGCGGGGTCTGGCCATTGTGGAAAAACACATACGATGGTATGTACATCTATCACCGTAAAAAGAAGCATGTATGCATGCAGCAGAAGAATTGGACTGATCACAAGAGACTAAGCAAGACATCAGTCGCGATCGGCAGCAAGAAAGGCGGCGGGAAAGGAAGATTGCGTGTTGTGATAGCGACAAGCTCTGACCTTGGAGCTTACCTTTTTGAATCCCAACGTCTATGGCATAAATGATGTTCCGGACAAGTTTCGAAGTACAATACTTTTGCACTCCTTCCGACTTATTCATAAAAACGCTGACGGTTTGGTTCCTGATCTAGCCTCGCTCTAGAGTTTGGGCTGCAACCTTCTCGAATCGTTCATATCGATTCTGATCCGTGACTGCTGCCCTGCAGAGTTGAGCTGGCGTGTTTTGAAGGCGGCAGATGTCTTGTGAGCTGGAATTGAGACAGCAGAAATCGAAATGCGACGAGATGCGCGAGGAAAGGCGGCGAGGGAGGTTCGGGATATCGTTCTCTCGTGAAATACTGCCAACGCCAGAAGAATCAGCCATTGTGCTCGAGATAAAAAGCCCAGCTCGGCGAAGAGGCATTAGGGGAGATCAATGGCTTGACGAGGCAGTCTGTATAACTGCGAAGACGGTGTTTTGAACAGCGTACAAAGGGGGCATACCGTCGTCTATCAGAATCGCGTCGAGAAAAGCAAAATGGTTCAGACGGAGGCTTGCTGTTCGTCTCACCGTTACCTCGACATGTGCCTCGTCTGATCGCCGGGACTCGAGTACAGACAGACGAATGCTTGACGTCGTGGTCCTTCGTAGCACGTACGGGACGGATGGACTGAACAATGAAATACAGAGGCAGCACCGGACAGACACGCTGGCTGAGGGAGAGACGACGCGCACAAGGGGAGGGAGGAGCAGAGAAAAGCAGCAGAACGGAGGTAAAATTGAAGGCCGAAGATCAAGATCTCGGGAAGTTCATCGAGCAGCAGCAGTCAGTCAGTCAGTCAGTCAGTCAGTTAGTTGGTCGAGGGTCTCTCTCGGTACGGCGTCGTAATAGCACTTGCTTTGCTTGCTTGCTCATTTTGCGTTTCCCACCGTTGCTGAATGGTTCAAGCCGTACTGGCCCCGGCGCAGCGCCAGAGCCGGATGTGGCTAGAGCGTCAGGGGTGGACAGGACTAGCGGCGGGGGTGTGAGGGGGCTCTACGGGGGGGCTACGGAGGAATTGGAATTGAGGTGGGCAGCTTTAATTACCTACCCTCCTATCTACTTGTCCTTCCAAGTACTGGGCTGGCTGGACGTACGGAGCACGGTACGTACCTGGTAGGTGTGGTGTGTGCAAGCACACATTCTGTCCTGTTCATTGTCCACCCACAAGCAGCTCTTTCTGGTTCGCTGCTCATCCAGGGACCTCAGGGGGCAAAGGACGCGAAGCGAACAGAGACCACACGCTAAACGAGATAAGCTATACCCACCCTGGCCGAGTCAACTCCAGGCTCGGGACACCGCACCCTCGCCCGCCCTGGGCTTTCCCTGACCCTCCAGGATGGCCTGCTCGGCGCTCATGCAGGCTGCATCTTTCGCGTCCAGGACATGCATGTAGATGCAGATGCGGATGCAGAGAGATGCAGAGGGATATGCACCAGCGTGCACAGATTCGAAAAGATGTCACACACGGCACAGAACAGAGGGGAAGAGACTTCCTTTACTTCCCCTTCGTCGAGGGAGGAACGGAAGAGACTTGATCTCATCAGACGGCAGAGCAGGCCAGGCCAGGCACATCGAGATCGTGAAAGAAGCTCGAGCCAGAGCCCGAGCCAGAGCCAGAGCCATTCATCCCCAGCTCGCAGTGACGACCCGAATTGTGACCTAAGGTCGCCAGCCCGTCAGCGAACCATAGACACCAAAAGACGAGCAGGAATAGGAACAGGGCCACCTGCGGTTGGGTTGAGTGGTGACGGATGGATCTTGACGGCGAAAAGGCATTGGCTGATGATCCTGCAAATTTCTAGCCTCTTGTTCAGTCAGGCCTTCGGATCAAAGCCGTTGCGACGGAGCACCACCAGCAAAATGGCTGATCGTCTCCACCACTCAACAAGGCCCAAAATGTGTGATTTGCCTGGCCTGTAACAGCTCAGCCTGTGATTCCTTCATGCTGCAAGTCCGATTGGGCTACAGGCACGAGATTCCTCACAGCCGGCGGACACCTAAAAGGTCGCCAACAATCCTCTACCGCAAGGAGAAGCTCGTGTTGTCCTCACGATCCTTCGTTCTTTACTTTTTAAACCAAACCGATTCGATGACAGGCGAGACAGTGCAAAGACAGGAAGACCTTGTCAAATCAGAAAATGTCCCGAGGCTGCGGAAAGTCAAATTTCTATTCGCTGAATCTCTCTGTTGGGTCTCTTGCTCAGAAGCGGTTAGCAGCTTTTTTTATTTTACTTTGAGTTAGCACTTGAGGTGGATGTTTGAGAATGGAGCCCACTAACAGCCTCCTCCAATGGGTCGTGCCGTGGCGGGTGCCAGTGGAGAGAACTTCAGCCAAACCCGGAATTCTCCATGGGAAGCCGAATGGTCGGGAGAGACATGAGAAAGTCTAACCAACGACTACTGCAAACTACCTCAAGACTTTGCAGAATGCAGCTTGGTGATCTCAGTTCTAAGACATCAAGAAAGAGAAGTGCCGAAAGGGCTGGCTCTGACCTCGGATCTTGAGCTGCTCTGTACACTCTCCCTAAATTCGATGACAGCTCATGGCGGACACAAAGGACGAACACAGACTGGTGTAACGGAGCAGGAGCAGGAACAGGAGCAGAGCACATGCTTACAGACAGATTTGCATTCCTTGGAACCAGAAATTCACAACAAAGAACCCTGAAGTTGTGTAACAAAGGCGGCCGGCAAGCTTCGTAACCATGATAGACCTTCTTCCACTGGCTTGGCCCTTGAACTGGACCGCCGCCGAACAGCTCTTGCACAATGACAAGGGTGGGGGCTTTAATTGTGCCTTTTCATGATACGGGAGATGTGCGTGTGATGGATTGCAGGAATGTGACGATACTGCATAGGCTTATTTTGAATCTCCCCTATTTGCACTTTGACCCCGAGCTAGTATGATTGTTATTTTACAACGCTGATCGCCTTAGATCCAGACCTAGGTTCAAGTAATCAGTTAATTTTTTTTACCTACATGTATGTACTTCTCGCATCCCAGTTCTCGCAGGTCCCCAAAAACCTAGATCCTGTCTAGCCAGCCTAGCTCTGCACATTTCAGGTCTGAGCACAACCTAACGACGCACGCCTCTGCACTCCAGATCGTCAACAAAAGTGGAAATAATAGATTGCCGGCACGTGGGAAGGATTATTTCCAGCTGTTAGAGCAGGGAAGCAACATCTTCACGTCAAGAGAGCGAGAGAAATATCCAATCATGTCCCCCCATCCATTCAGAGTAGAGAAAGGCTCTTTCCGGCCGCATGGTACGCATAAAGCACGAATACTAGCGGCTCTTATTTCTAAAAATTAGACGTCCAAGCACGCATGTCTATTTTACGCGTTAGCTAACGAGCCGCTTCTACGTTTCAACAACTTCCCATTTAAACGCCACATCGGCCGGTGGACTTGAAGCCACTCCAGCGCGACAGGAAGATTCGTGGAGGGGAATGAAGCATGTGTCAAAAAACTCAAGTCCTCCTCCAACATGCGCCTCTTCTTGAGAGAATCGAGTTGAAAGGAGTTCAAAACAGGTGAAAACCAACTAGAAATGTTCTCTCACACCCATTCGGCACCACATGCAAGCTCCCCTCTTAAAACCTCAACGCAAGAAAACAAGCATCTTCAGTATAAAATCCTGCATTCCACCAACAGCCCCACGATGCCCGAGTACGACCTTCCCCTATCGCGAATCAAAGAAAGATCCTCGCTATCCATCATTCCCCGAAATGAGCAGAGCCCGTATCTAGAAGATACCTCCGCTATTTTGCGTTTCAGAAGACTCCCACCTACGAAAAGACTTTCCAACATCCCGGTCCCATCTTAAGATTGAGTCCACACATCCCGGGTGGTGGGATTAGATTTGGGTCGGGATAGCTAACCGAGCCTGGGCCCGTATCTTAATGATCCGATCTTATCCCATCTAAGACTTTTCGGTCAGGATGAACCCGCTTTCCCCTCCGTGACTTCAAGGAATCAAGGGTTTGGCCATCGAGGATTGAAATTCATGGATGATGGCTGAGGGGCTCAAACACGCCGATGAGGTGGCAATACAAAGTTGCAAGATAGATTGTGAGGATAAGGCCGAAGGATGGGGAAGGATCGTACACAAGAGTCAAAGTCAACTAGAAGTGACCAATTGACCGACTCACCTCCATATCTTGAAGGAGAAAACCAAACTCAAAGGCTTCATTCCGTCCGGGACATGCGATGAGCATGATAACAGACGATTGTCGTCTATCGTCTGAGACTTTGAACCTTGCGGTTGAAAGTCAAACCTCATCGTTGGTTACAAAAATGCACTTCTATACTTTCTATCATACATGACTTGGTCGTGTCCAACCAGAAGGCAAATTCAGAAATCAGCATCGTCAAACTTCGCCGAGCGAAATGGTTCCATCTTCCACCATAGCACTCCACCCAGCTTAACTCAACTGATACCAAACCTCCTAGCAACCTCCAAAAACCCCTCCTCCTCCTCCTTAACCCACACATCCACCCACCTCTTCGCATCCTCATACTCCTCGCCCTCAACACTCCACGCTTCCTCCATCCTCCTCTCCACGTAGACAGTCCTCATCCCACAACCCCTCGCAGCCTTCAAATCGTTTAAATGCGCAGCAACCATAGCAACCTCCTCAGTCCTCAACCCCATCCTCGCCGCCGCCCCCGATAAACACTCGGATGTGGTTTATACGCCTTGAAATCACCCGACGATTGCAGCATCTTGAAGCCCAGATTGCCGTGCTCCTGTAGATCCTTCAGCAGGGACTGATTCCCATTCGAGAGTGTGGATGTCATGAACTTCTTGCCGAGGGCGCGGATACCTGCTGAGGAATCCGCCCAGGGATCGAGATGGTGCCAGATGAGACTTAACTCCTTGACCTCATTCTCATCGTACACTCCATCGATGCCCCATTTCTTGAGCAGGTCGATCAGGGACAGGTAGTGGTGCGTGTCTATATCTCGCCACTCGCTCTTGCCGGGCACGAAAGAATGCGTGAAGTGGTAATAAGTCTTTCTCCATTCTTCGGCGAATGCAGCCCAGTCTTTATCGGTGACTTGAGTGAGTCTGGTGCGGAGCTCTGGGGTGAGGGATGAGGAAGAGGTTTTGGCTGCGGCGCTGGCGATTAGTTTGGTGATTACAGTGTCTCGCCAATTAACCTGTCTTATGTAAGTTCTTCTATGTATCGCTGCTAGAATGTATTGCGAGGGTTTGTGAGGATAGTCCAATGGTTTGATGTGAATGTGATTGTTGATGAGTGTGCAGCTTGTCTCGGATAAGGGGAAACACTAAGCACAACACTCACCACCGTGCCAAAGACATCAAAAGTAAACCCCTTAGGAGGAGTTTTGAAGATATCGTAATTACCCTCCATTCTGAATAGATGATAAGTTACACAATAGAGTAGACAGGCAGTTCCACAGCGGCTTGTAGCGTAACAAACAAAGATGTGATATCTTGAACTTGAATAACCGAGGTCATCCAAACTCTCCAAGGGATAAGCTCATTGGCTGCTCGCGCAGCCCCTGAATCCCTGTCTCACGGGAAAGTAAGCATTTGGCAGTTCCTTGGCGGAGATCCCGCTGCGTCATGTCAACACTTCTTTTTCCCTCCTCTTCACATCATAAACTCACTCACCCCTTCCATACCATAGGTTAACATTCCTCGAAACTCCTCACAGATGTGTCAATAACTCTAAAGCCATCAGACACAGGGGCCAAGTGTCTATAGACTGTTTCTGAAACATTCAATTGCATAAACAACATGGAGCTCCCGCACTTTACTGGCAAACGCGGCTGCGATGCAAATGGCCCTTTCAGCTTCTTGAATCCTACAACACGGCGCTACAGACTCTCATCTCATAAATCGCATCATCAAGCAGGTGAGGAAGATCTGCGGAATAGAGTGAGCGACAATGGTCAAGTAGACGAAGCTCAGGCACCTGCAGCGAAAGAGAGGAATGAGATACGAGTCGGGGATGTTGAACGGCTGTTCCGCACGAGGGATAATAGGAAAGGTAAGTCTAGCTTATGCCTTCCCCTTGGATACTTCTGAATCATTTGAGATAAGATCATTACGCTGATTGAATATGTACATAGGCCGTCATCAAATCTCCATCTCCCCCTCCATCCACCAAGACGCACACTTCCTAACCCCACCACCAACCAACACCCTCCTCGCCACCGTCCGCGGCATCATCCGCATGCTCACCTTCTTCCCCTACTGGGACGTCTCCTACCTCGTCGCTCTCATCTTCACAATAGGCTCCATAGACTGGTGTGTGAACGCATTCTTCGTCTGGCTACCGCTCCAAGTCCCCTCCTCCGAATTCCCAGGCGAGATCGCCAACGCAGGTGGTATCAGCGCTTTTGTAGGCGCAACGATATTCGAGATTGGGAGCGTGCTGTTGATGATCGAAGCCGTGAATGAGAATCGAGCGGAGTGTTTCGGGTGGGCTCTTGAGGAGGTGTTGGAGGAGAGGGGGTTAAGGAGGTTAAGGCCTAACGGGTGCGTTCATCATCATGGGAATAAGAAGAACTTGGTTGGGAAGGGTAAGGCTGTTGATGGTATGTTTTATCCTCGTCCTCACTTCGAATCTTGAGAGTAGTTGCTGATCATGGTGTGTATAGGCAAACCTGCCCTCGATATCGAAATGGCGCCAAAAGATGAGCCAAACTCAAAGTCCGCTAGGACTTGGACTTGGTGGCCTACATGGTATGAGTTGAAGACGCATTACTTCAAGGAAGTTGGCTTTTTGGCTTGCCTGTCGCAGATGGTGGGGGCGACTATCTTTGTAAGTCGTTAGCAGTGTTTCTTTACTAGCTCTGGAAGGGATGCCGAACTGGAGCTTTGCTCATGTGGAACAGTAACACGCTCGCTCTAGCGGCGCAGTTGGTTCGTTATACTTTATCGAGTGATAATTTGTTGCTTCGAGGTATGGATTATGACAAGCTCCATTGGTCCTGATATTTTCTTGGGTCTATTTCCCCAGACAAGTGTCTTTTGACCTTGTGCTGTTCAGAAACATGGGCTCTGTGAAGATGGCCGCGTTAATGATCACTCGCCATTACGATATTCTCAACCAGAACTTGCAATCTGTACGGGGCAATATATCAGCAGGTAACTTCCAGAGGCATTCGAATTGGAAATCCCGTCAGTTGCGGGAGACCAAGCAAGAAAACAATCTAGCTCTTGTCAAGAAAGTCAAATGTATCGAATTATCAATATTACATTGCAAATGTTGCAGTGCTATGAAATGATCAATTTTCTACATACCAAAACATCCCTATTATTCCTCAGATGACATCTCACTGACTTACACACAAAGTGGATATCCGGCTTCACAGCCCTCCCTCCTATCTACAGCCGCCTTACCTCAACAGCAGCTCAGAACGGAGCGTACTGGCTTCCACAGGTACTAGGAGGCACCGGCTTTATCATCTCCGGCTTCTTGTTCATGGTAGAAACACAACAAAAGTGGTATCTCCCTGCTCCGAAAGTGCTAGGATGGCATATTGGAGTGTGGAACTTGATAGGTGTACGTTTATTCCTATTCAGAATCCCCTCCTTTGATTTCTTATATAATAGACGCATAACCGTTATTTCTGAACAATCACTGTCCTGTATTGTACTGACGTGATTATTCAAAAGGGCATTGGATTTACACTCTGTGGCGCCCTTGGCTTCGCTGCCTCCAACAGTGGATGCGTTTATCAAGGCTCATTGGCTACTTTCTGGGGCTCATGGTGTTTCCTTGTCGGGAGTGTCATTCAGTGGTACGAGAGCCTAGATAAGCATCCTGTTGATGTTAAGGGAAGCGGGGGAGGAGCCGCGGATACACAGCCCGTATGACCCGGGGCAATGCCTGGATGGTGGAGTTTGTTGTTTTGTTTATTCAGCATCTGTTGGGTTTTGGCAATAGCGTGGAGTTGCTTGGGAGTAAAGTCTGCCTGTCATTGCATGTGCCAACGGGAAAAATTCCCGGAACTCGAGGAGCAAAAGTATTGCATGTGATGCATGGTCAGCGGCATAGAACGGTGATTCTATTTCTATTTTTAAGACCATCAGTCGGCTCTCGGAATTCTACACCTCTCTGCTATCTCTCGAAACCAACTCCATTCAGACCATCGCAGAGCTTGTCCAAACTTGTTTCACGGCTTACAATCTCCCAATGAGCATCCGGTTCCAGTTATATGACCTCTAAACGTTACAGTATTACATCAATGACCTCTTCTTCTCCCGTGGACTGATTTCACCCATCCACCCACTCCACCATATTGGCCATCTCACCTGTACCCCGCCTACTTCCCGCCCTTCCCTCTCTTCCGTCGGGACACAACTTTCACGAGCAAATTCCAGCCAAGCAAGCAACTACCTATACGCAAGTAAGATAAGATAATGGTGCGTTCCACTTTCCATCTCCCGGGCCGTTCCACATCAGCCTCATCGGCTCCGTTCCCGATGCCTGCCCAACCAACTCTCCATGTATAACAACTCAATCAACCGATCAATATATCGGAAACCCAACCCTTGTTTTCCCCAGACTCACATCACATAAGCATCCTCGATAAGCAGATGACACTACAGCGTGTACTACATCATAGCACTGCACCTCGAGTGAAGTGAAGTAGAGTACCGTACATATGCACACGCACGTCAATATCCAGACGTCACATTCCCATCACATCCCCATCACATCAGCTCACATCACATCCCGATCTTCGATGTGCCATACTGCAGAGTTCTCCCTGGCTAGCTGGAAGAATGGAGACACTCTCAAGAATGGAGTGGCATGCCGGTGGGTCCTCGGCCATAGAATCCCGATCTCGACATTGTTTCGCTTTTTGTTTCTACTTCTGCTTCCTTCCCGTTTCTGCCTGTGGTATGTCGGTTAGTGACTCATTAACCTGGGACGGGAAAGAAAGCTGTGTTTCACTCACCGCGTTACTGACGCACGTCTAGCTGGTTGTTATATACTGACCTATTCATACCCGATGTTACACCAGCTCTTTGTACAGCTGGGTAGGTAGGATTTGCATATTCTCATACCGTTCCAGCTATTATTCCTTGATGTCAATATACTTCATACACTTACTGCATCATCCAAACCTCTAATGCGTAACTCAAAATATCAAAACCCAACAAACAGCGAAACAAAAATACCACTAGCGGCCACAACATAAACAAACAAAAACACTCTTACGCAGAGAAGAAGTAGACGACATCTGATAGGTCAAAAGCCACACCCATCACGTGCCCATCTATCCACGCAGCCCAACCATCGACCGTCTAACCCAATCCTCTCAAGAACCGAACCATCCAATAGCAAGTCTACTCGCCGCTTTTCCCCAGCGACAAAAACACTACCGTTTCTTGCTGCATATGCATGTATGCATGCATGGGAGCTGCATTTGTGCTTCAATTCGCTGCATGCAGGCCCGGGGGGCGTTAAGGTATGAAGCGAGAGCGCTCTTATTTGTTGCAATAGGCGAGCTTGGAAGGGGGTGGGAGGGAGTTTCTTGTGTGGCTCTAGACACTTAGACTTGGGGTTTTCGAGGTTTCTTGAGAAGCGGAGCTTAGAGGGACGGGGAAGGAAAATGTGGTGTGATTTTGGCTTTTTTGAGTTTTGATACATATTTATGGACTTCTTGTTTGGGATTTTGGATTCATCTCCAAGTGATTAATGCCTTCTTCTGGTGAAATTTGTCTTGAATCCTGCAGAGAGCATTTGATATTTTCTATGAGGTTGGGTTATATTCGTACCTCTGGACTACATAGCTACGAGGCTTTGATGCATTAGCGTGTTTTTTCTCAAGTACTAGCTTCTGGACAGGGCTCTAAGAAGTATCTCGGGGGATCAACCCCGCGCTGCTAGGTTCTTACCTACTGCATAATAATATTAGATACCCAGTAGGTACTTGTCAACTCATGTTACTGCCCTGATACGTTACATTTGACACATAGTTCAATGCGGTTCTGCAAGTGCAATGAACTTATTCCCCTTCCTTTGCCTGCTTTCTCGGTAGAAAGTAAAGCATCATAAATGTTGTTATAGAACACCACATAAGTCACTAGTCATCACTCCCAACACAACTCCCTTTTCCCTAGCGAGAGAGAGAGCCGAACCAAACACAAAGCTTCCCAAACTCCGTTCAAATCAGGTACTACAGAGAAGCCAACAGCCTCATCTATTTCTGCACTTTGTTTCATTTACCCATCTCCTGGAACCATGTACCTACAGCAGGGCGTTGTACTAAATTCTCACCCAACGCAATGGGACTGCATATATACACATAACCTCCAACATCTCGCTGTACTTGCTTCCCCACTAGCTCCTCTATACATAAAGCAAAGTATAAAACACGTGTACCATCCCAAGAGGAAACAAGGGGTAATATATTCGGCACAGGTGCCTCATCCGATATAATACAATCCATTCATTATATATCTTCAAACGAGCCGAAGACCGGCCGTACCAAAGTTTCCGCTAACCCCCTTCCTTTCCTGCACCGGCTCGAGCTTCCTGCATTTCCAGAAAACAGTTCCAGAGGAAGACAAGGTACTGTACGGACGGCCCCAGCGGATGCTCCCACCATCCGTGCTCTCTTTTTCCTCCCTTCCGCCTGCGTATTCGCGGCACAGCAAAAGTCAAAAACACCACCATTGTCACTGCTCGCCGGCGGCCCGGGACCTGTGCTTCGTCTTGCCGCCGTACCGTACCGCACCGCATTGCGTGCACCGAACCACACTTGCTGGTCAGCTATCTGTCTATCTCTCTGGCGCATCTACAACAGATACCGCGCGGGCAATTTTGTGAGCGTGTGTATCTTCATGTCATGTCATGCCAGTCTCTACAACAATGCCATCACTGCTTAAGGTTCATGCTACCCAAGAAAGAGACTCGTTCACTCACGACTTTACCATGTCTAACTACAGACCCCTACATAATATCTCTCAACTCAACGTTTGAAAGGTGACCAGAATCAGCATGATAGGAAATGAGATGGCTTACAGCACGAGTTACGAATTGGCGAGCCCAGATCTCCTTTCAAGCCATCCCCATTAAGGAAATCGGACCCCTATCGTTCTCCTTCTCTCCAATCTCGCTTCTCTACCGTGATCTCGTCACACTCGAAAAGAACGGAAGCAAGTCTGTGAAAGTCTAGAATCCTGTCTATTGGAAAAAGAAGCGCATCATTGCCATTCTCGTCCAGTACGGGGGGCACTCTTACATGTCCATGTCTCAGTCCTTCGCAAGAGCCGAGACGTGCATATCATGGCGGTAGGAAACAGCGTCTGCTTTCTTCAGCAGAGGCTGCGTTCCCATTCGTTTAGCACGTTGTCACCCCACGCTGGGATGTTTGCCGTCGAGTAGAGTAGGAAGTGGAAAAGCATAAATTCACAAAGGGGACGAAACGGACAGCGCTTTGCTCAATCGGGTTCCGGAAAGTGTCCGATGTCACAGCGTACTGAAGGTTCGGTTTCCCCCACGTTGGAGTGACTAGTGATGCGTGGACTTGCAAGGCGTATGTGGACGCATGTCCTGACAGTACTGTACTGTACATAGCAAGTACGAACTGATAAGATATCATATGAGACAGTCAGGAGGTAAAGTGCTGGCCATAAGCCGGAGGTAGAGGGAAGATTACTACTGAAGGGCAAAAAATCCATGGGATTGGAAACCTGCACTTTCTTCGAGTGAGATTTTCGTCATGATGGATAAGGAAAGCAACTGCATACCGTAGTGCTGTGTTGTTAACATTCGGCAATTTTACTACCATTCAGAACGAGGATTGTTTTTGACACTAGAGTATAAAAAGGTACAGATGTACTGTACATACCAAGCAATGAAAGTCACTTCTTTTTACAGCAGCTAGCCAGCAATAAGGCTGAGAAAGGCAGGTCGCGGTCGGTAGTCGGACTATCTCATACCCCTACAGTTCCAAGCTAGAAATGCTCCATCTGCTCATCTATCTGCTCAGGACAATCAATACCAAAGAAAAGGAAACGGGTCTACTATCTGTGTGTATAACTCAACCACCCCTTCGGGAATTCCTCTCTTCTCTACTTCTACTCTATTACCTTCATTATCTCTCTCACATCTACATTTCGGTGTCTTTACCTCTTTCCAGCATATAGTTCCATCCTACAAACCATCCTTCCATCCTTCTAGAATACAAGCAGAAGGAGTGGATACCTGTATCACCTTTCCAAGCAACTTCATGGTGCAGTCTGCCAACTATCTTTAAATCCTTTATTCCCGTACTGTCCATACGTACGTACTGTAGATTACCCGGATCTCCCTCTTGGATCTCCAAATTGCCTTACGCACTTGGGAAAATCCCAAGAGGGATTATTCCGGGTACCTGACGCTTAAACCTTCCATCCTTCAAGTCCTCAATCTTCCATCCGACTTCTTCCTTCCCGAGAATCGATACCCCCTTCTCTTCCATTTCGTTCCGATTCCAGATCAAGCCCAGACTCCGCTTCCAAGCCCATCCCCAAATCCATGCCCTATCATCCTTTCCAAGATCAAGTCCCCGTCCAAGTCCAAGTCCACGGACTAAACCCTTTCCCTCTCTGCTCACCCCCCAAAGGCCCGAAGCCGTCATGCCTAGTGTTTCGGAACAGACCATCCCATGGTAACGGTCAGGTCCATCCCACATGGCAGCGATACAGTACAGTACCTAGAGATAGAGATAGGGGGCCGAGATAGGGTACCCCCGAGCCTACCTATTCTACATAACCTTACCCAGCTAGTCCCCCTCCCCTCCTCGTCATCTCTCCTGGGGTAGACGACCGTTCATCCTCGCTCGACTGGGAAGGAGGAAAGGCGAGGGAAAATCCCCAAGTTTCAAGACCACCCACCATGGCAAATTAGCTCATGCAAATGTACATCTGCGTCTGGATTTCTTTTTGTGCATGATGTGATATACGGTACGGAGTACGAGGAAGGCCGACAGCGAGATAGCAGGGAAAGGAGGAGGAGAAGAAGGAAAGATGCCTGCGTCTTTGCTGCGCACAACGGTTTTTTTTTTTGGCTTGTCTTAGTGGGGCAGGTAGATATACCCATGAGAAAGGACGTCAGGGTAGGGCACGGTGTCATTTCCGTAACTGGAGAGAGAGGCTTTCTTTTTCTTGACAGAGAGTAGAAGCGTGAGTGAGGGCTTGTGGAGGCGAGCCGGATGGGTCAATTGAGGGGTGTGAGTGGTTGGTTTTAATATGTGAATGTCACTACTGGTACTTGTACGGCTTGATATCGTCATTTTGACAAAATCATGAGGTAGACGTGTATGGTGTATATTCAATCGATTGCCATGCGGCTTTCCATATGAACTAGATGGTTTCTTATATAGATAGATTTTGAATGGCTATGGCGTTACTTTCAAATCTTCAATCCTATGTCTGATATCTGATATCATCCCTATGTTTGCCAACTAATGCCTAACTCTCTCCTTCCAGCTGCTGCTCCAGCTGCTGCGATCTACTCCGAAAAGTAGACTTGTGCAAATTGACGCAGTCGGTCGAATAGTTCGCAGTGAAGCATACATGAAAGATAATGAGAAGATGAAAAATGTGCTTGCAAGATTTGAAAGATGACTTGTGATACCTGTTCCCGAAATAACATGGGTACGTACGCCAGAGAACACCCAAACCCCTCCCATGATACCATCCATCCATCCATCCCACTCCGTACTTCAGACGATATGGTCACACCAAAATAACACCGGGTTTTCTCGTCACGCCCCTCCTTCCCTTTCTTGTCGAGATGGAATTCGATGTGTATGTGTAAGTGTGTGTGTGTATCTCGTCGCAGTCGTAGGTCATCTTGTCCCCATTTCAAGTTCATGAATACGCCGTTTGCCCCTCTTTCTGATGTGTCTTTTTGGTACTCCATTCGCCGGTTCAGGTGGTGGTGGTGGTGGTGGTGGAGATCCGCATAACGCTCTAAGGGACCGGAGAAGATTTCGTGGTGGAAGGAAGGTCATAGGCAGCAGGGAAACCTGTTCTGCCAAAGGAAGATCGTGAGCGTCGTACATGCCTCGGGAACTCCTAAGCCTAGGTATAACCACAGACCATGGTATTCAGAGAATAGTGCATTTTGTCCTCCTCCTGTCCTGACGGTAGGCTCGGTTGTTGTCTCGAACATGTCCTTCTCCACCAGTTGCGGCTCGCTGCCCTCTTCCCGAGCCTTGCATTGCCTTGATGTTGTTCTGCATTCGTTGGCGGCGCAATTGCCGTACCACATCGTAAAATGCCTTCTCCACATTGATACAATTCTTTGCTGATGCCTCGACGAATTCGCATCCCAATTCCCGTGCTAGTGCGTGACCTTCTTGTGTAGAGACTTCCCGCTCGGTGACCCGGTCACTCTTGTTTCCAACAAGCATTATAGGTACTGGCGCCGAGGGTGCGACTGATGATATGGGAGACCCAGGGTATGAGGGCGAAGATGCTGATGATTCCTTGACCCGCTGGATCTGGTTGTGAAATCGTTGAATCCGCGTGAAGGATGATCTCGATGATATGCTGTATACCAGGACAAACCCTTCTCCGTCGCGAATCCATTGATCCCTTAAAGCTGTATATTCCTCCTGCCCCGCGGTATCGAGTACTTCCAGCATGCACGATTGACCATCTATAACCACTTGCTTTCGGTATGAGTCCTCGATGGTGGGATCGTACTAGACAATGGTAAGCACAGTACTTGAGGCTGAGACAACTGCTCAAGTAGTTGTCCCCTGAAGGACAGCGGAAATTCTTACAGTCTCGACGAAATGTTGCAGAGTCAATTGTATAGTCAAGGCAGTCTTCCCAACGCCTCCATCCCCCAGCACCACCAACTTGTACAGCACCATCTTGCCCGCCATGATGAGGTAGGTGGTATGCGGTCGTCAAGGGGTCCAGTTGAGGTTGAAAGCCGCAAATAGAATCGCAGAATTGGGTGGAAGGAGGAGTCGAATCGAGGAGTTCTCAAGCAGCGAGCACGGAATCGGTGGAGCCCTTGATCTGCGGCGGAGAAGATCTGGACTGCCACCAGGACCTTAGGTTTCGTTCGATGTTGGAAAGCTCGGGCTTCGATAATAGGTACCTAAGGGTGCGATAGCAAATAACGTGCCGTGCGTGGATCTAGCGGGCGACAGGGAGTTGGGGCTGATTGCGGGCGAGAGAGGGCCGAAATGGTCGTCGAGGATGCGGAGGATACAGCGGTATGTGAAACCTTTTCTTTCCTTGTGGTGTGGATGACTGAAGATGAATGTCGCAAAGATCAGAGCTTGACTCTGGGCGGCTTTGGTCGGCGGTGGTGGGCAGGCAGGTAGAGTAATGGGGGTTTATTGAAAGCCTCGCGCGGAACAGATGTAGATGGAGCCGTGGCTCTCTCGATGGATGGATTCCAATGCCAGTGCTACTACTGTAGTGCCAGTGCCCAAAGCGGCGGAGGGGCAGATCCCTGGGTTTTGAAGCTCCAGCAGGAGAGGAGTGGAGAGGAGCGGAGGGGAGGGGAAGAGACAGAGACAGAGACTAGGACAAAGGGCCGGATTGGAGCTGTGGACCTAGAAGTGGAACTAGAACTGGAGCCTTCGAGCTGGTCCGAAAAGAGTTCTCGTCTATCTGTTTGGTCTGTTCGTCTGTCCGTCTGCGTCTGTCTGTCTGCTGTCGGGAGGCACAGGATTGCAACTTCAATAAATAGCGTTATGTTGCTTCAAGAAATGAGCAGAACTTGCCGAGACCTACATACAGTCCGGCAACGCTCGTGGTGAAGCTGCAAGAACAGAACAGAACAGAACGGTACAGTACAGTCAATTCCCAGGCAAGGTAGGTAGGTAACTTAGGGCAGCGTGAGATTTGTCCAAAAGGGGGGCAACCACCTGCAGGCCAAGCAGGCAAGGAAGCAAGCAGGAGGACTGCACGCTTGCAAGTTGGTTTTGAAAAATAGAGTCGTGGGGTACTTTCTTATTCGTGGCCTGAGACGAACTCCTCGCGCTGTGTAACGAGTTGTTTTTCGCGCAATCAAGTCTACTCCCACGAACGATCTTCCTCAAACTGCTCGGTAGGTGGCCCGGACCAGTGTTGGATTGGGTCACTCGAGATCACGTGCCCAGTACAGGGATGAAAAAGATGGGATGGGTGGATGTTGGGTTTGAGATATGAGTGATTGCTGCCATCCATGAATAAGAAAGGAAAAGAGAGAAGCAACCAAGGGATACATATAGATTTGTTGTAGAAACAGACCGGAAACAAGAGGGCAGCCAAAAGATAATTCCCACCGTACTGTTCTCCCTCCACACTCGTCGGTCGACTGGCTCGGGGTCTCACAGATTCGAGCATCCTCTCCAGCCAATAGGGAGCCGAGTCGGATAATTCCCAAGGAAAAAGGAGGGGATTTTTTGGTCCCCGACACTAGATAAATACCAGCGACTGGCACGCACCGTCCATCAGGTTCAAGGGCATGATGGGTGGCTGCTTTCTTTCTTTATCCTCTTCTATCAGGCATATCTTGAGTGTTGAATTCGTCGGATCTGTGGACCGTGAGTTGTTGTGTTGTGTTTCATCATCTGTTTGTGTGTTGTGCCGTGGATATTGTAGACGATGTCCACGACGCCTTTTTTCTTTTTCCATGATGAATGAGTATTCAGGCAATGATCATGAGACAATGGAATGGGAATGGGCTTGCCGTTGCTAATGAGAAGTTGCTTGGGAAGTGGGGGTCGTCCGTAATGGCTATCGGAAATTCCGAGGTTGTTGTTTCCACCACTTGACTGCACTTGTACTTGGTGCATACGAGTAGAGGTTACTCAAAGGTGCCTCCTCGAATTTCCAAATAAATTGAATGCTTGCATATCCCACGACAAGTTGGGAATTCAAATGTGGGATTTAGGTAAATGGCAGTGCCAGGACCTAGACCAGCTGGAACCCACAAATGCCTGTGACCAAGACTTGTTGATTGAAGGCAAGAATTGACCTCGAAATCGATGGGAGATGGACATTGAGACAGCAGACTCTCACATCACGTAGATTAGAAGCTTCTGAACTTAGTCAGATCATTAGTACAAGAAAGGCTATTCAAGTCATGACCAAGACAGCAAACATTCCACACCACATCAGATCCTACATGATTTATCTGTCAATCCAAAACAAGGCTTTGAGGTAGAAGACATTAAGGGGGCTCTCGACGGTGGTACGTACCCCTTTAACATACCCTGTATTGGCGTCAGCAATATTCTTGTCCTTCTCTCCTCTTCCTATCAGCTCCATTTCTATCTCGATCTCGATCTCGATCCACTTCCACAAAAATGGGTAGCAAGTCATAGGAACCAAGGATATCACCTTCTCATTCTCAGCACTCAACAGAAGTACCCAGTGTCAATCTAAATCACAGGCTCACCAGTCCACAATTACACAAACACACACGCGCACACACACACATACACAAGAGGAAGAAATCTAAAAGATCACGAAGGGTATTCGATTTCATTCCTTTCCAATTCACAACCCCGCTCACGCCGACCAAGAGCACACTCAAGCACAATCGGCCAGGGGAAAAGACACGCAGAAGAATACGTACATACATGATAAATACAGCCTTTTTCCAGCCAGCCAGCCAGCAAAGCCTGTAAAGCCACGCAGACAGACAGACAGTAGGGAAGAAGCAACAACGCATAAAAGAAGCAGCAATATTTTAGGTATCTCTCTCATCGACTTCACGTCTCATTTTATTTTTCTTGCCTTCCTTCCAAATGCAACCCCATTTCTTCACATCCATCCATCCATTGGCCATCTAAAGAAGAAAACAGGGGACAAAAAACAACGAACGCCAGCCCGAGGTTGTGGGCATGCATGCAAAATTCAAAGGGAGGCCCGTGGCACATATGCTGTAGATATTGTTACAAAGGGCCTTTCCTTCTTCCCTCGAGCATTTATTCCCGTGATAGCGGGATTAGGGGTTTTGGGTGAAAAGGTAACAGTTGATCTAGCGTCTGGTGAAGCAGCACATAATACCCGAGCGACCCAAGAACCACATACATCCAATGAAACGGACACAGGCCAGAACAGCAGTGGCGTACAAGAGGACAGTGAAGAATTTCTGGGTGCGGTCGGCTGCGTCGTGGTTCTATGAGTTGTGTTAGCCTATGGTTTGTTTGGGATGAGAAGGGGATGCTTACGCCAAAACCGAACTTATTGACACTGTCACTAGTGATAACGACTGCCAAAAGAGCGTTCGAGAAAATCCAGCAAATCAAAAGCTTCGTTCTGAAAGACTTGTAGGAATCCTCGAGGGTCTTCGCTTCGACCTCCTCAACGGCAACGTAGGGCTTCAGTGCGCGCTTGACCGTTGCTTCGAATTGACTGTCAATATCCTCTTGTGGTCTGTCAATTTCCTCGACAACTGCACCCTTTCCATCTTCCTTCTTGGTGGTCGCGGAGGGGAGTGCATCAGCCTTGTCGGATCCCTTGGTACCCCATGAAACATCGTGCCAATTGCTGAATGCGTAGACCATGAGGATGTTGATGTAGGAGGACATGAGGAGCAAGTATTGACCGAAAGAGGTGAACATGTGCCAAGGATCAAGGTACATGAAGGATGCGACAAAGTAGAGACCGAAGGTAGCCAAGAGTGCGATGATGATAATTCCACCACCACCTCCGCCACTTCCGAAGAAACTCTTGAAGAAGTCATCCACGCTGTCGGTGTCAAATGACGATCCTGAGATACCACGGATAGCCAGGTACATGGAGAGAACGATCAGATATGCGTTGATAACACCGAAAACGATGAATGAAATCATGTACGTGATCTTGGAACCCTTTGGCCTGTTACCAAGTGCGAGAATGAATTGGACAAGGAGGAATGCCAGGTAGAGGTATTTTAGGATGGTGTTGATGATGGGAGTTGCGGTGTCGCCGAATGGCCAACCGTGATGCTCAGCAGCTTTATCAGAAGCTGGTGTTGGATTTCCGACAAGGTCCATGATAACAGTAGTAGTGAGCCAGAAAGATGCCAGCATGAACCAAGACAGAAAAACGGTGAACATGTTGTAGATCAGTTGAATGTGGAGGAAGAACATGCGGACAAGATTGTGACCACTCTGGTACCTGTGAAGAGTTAGTTTATTTTTGCATGTGAAACGAGGCACAACTTACATTCTGCCGAAATGCATGATCGAGTACATACTAGCGGCGAACGAACCGTTCAGCCATCTTCGACGTTGTCCAATAAACTCAGCAGCTCCTTCAGGAACATCAGTCTCTCCCTTGGCGGCCTTGATGTAAGTCAAGTGCCACTTCGATCCCGCCTTAGCAACCAGCTCGAAACACAAAATTCTGTCTTCGGCCAAAAACATGTTCTTCTTGAAGATGTTCATTCCTTCAATACCCTTCTTTCCGTACTTCTTAGAGAGCGTATGATCACCGTGGAAGTATTGCTCCAGTGGTCGTCCCATGATAGCTCGGAAACGATATGCTGAGAAAGCACCGGGCAACACACTGACGTATCCGAAGGAGCTCTCCAGAGGCTTATCCAGAATATTGGAGATCTTGTACTCGAAATTCTGTGCTGCAACCAGAGGGTTCAACAGCTTACGCCCGCCCTTGCCCAACATAGCATGAATTTCACCACATGCTCCTCCCAAATCCTTGTCGTTGTAGAATCCTTCCCAGAGGGACAGAAGAGATTTTGGTCCAGGTTTGGTTCCAGCGTCGAGAAGAATGCAGACTTCGGGGTTCAGCAGACGGCCAAAAGCGTTGAAAAGCCATCTGTGGGAGTTGATCTTCTTGGTGTTCTTCTGCTTCAAACAGAACATCATCTGTACAGGAGGAAGGGTGTTGGTATTGTCATCGGAAGGTCGAATAAGTTGCTGGTTCGCAGTAACAGACAGTTGTGTGGTGTATTCGAAGACATGGGCAACTGTCTCCTTTCCATCAACGTCCTTCTTCATGACACCATCTTGATAAACACCGATTGTTGCCAGAATGTCCAGAGTATCCTTGTCGCAGGGGTCGATACCGTCGAAAACAAGGCAAACCACAATTTTCTGCCAAGCTGGACCACCGACGTTCCAGAAATCAGATTTCTTGAGATTGACAATGTCCCTAATGTTCTGCATAACACCGTGCAGTGTACGGGCGGTCAATTGTTTGTCCTCGTTGTAGTATGTGACGGCAATGAGCAACTCAGTGTGACGATTGTACATTGCCGGGCGAAGATTGTAGCCATTCTTGAGAGTAAACTCATCGGGGTCACAGGTTGCAGCTGTGTATCGCATGGTCGAGAACTCCTCACTGCCTGCCGCGTCCGCCTCCTGTCTGTACTTAAGCTGTACGGCATTCTTGATAGCAGATGGAACTGGATGATCAACACTCAAAACAGTGCCTCCTACCAGCTTAACTTTCCTAGTAGCGTATCGTTTCAAGCCTCCAGCATTTGTCGGAGCAGGAGCTTGTCGCTGTCGCCAAGCCTCCGTAGAACTAGAGTCGGGTCTGGAATATGGAGATTCGGATCTTTGGTACGGATTGTCCTCGAGTGGGTGTCCGTATGTAGTTGTGCTTCCTCCGTATTCGCTATTCGAATATGGTGCAGGCGGTGGACCACCTCCTGGGGGTTGGGCGTATGATTCCGTGAGACTGTATGCAGATGTAGGTCTCACAGGAGGAGTTCCGGTACGAAGGGTGTTTGACTGGTTATCGTAGGGGCTCGCAAAAGGGCCACCAGCTGTTTGTGAGTGGAGAAGAGGCTGGGCTCCATCGTCGTCGTCCTGTGGGGGTCTGTGATACTAAGATTGCAATGTTAGACACTGTAAACCTTCCGACCTTCCTAGCAAACTTACACTACCTCCGGCAGGGAGATCTTGCAGCTGCTCTCCTTGGTACGCTCCATTGCCGCCGCCAGGATATGCCATGGTGCCGGTGTATTATCTATTCTTTGATGAAGAGTGTTCGAGATAGAAGGGCGATGTAGGAAGGTCGTCGGGGTGTACTGTTGTGGTGGTTGAGGTGGGAATGTGCTGAAGAATCACTGTGCATCAACAAACGACGTCACAGCCAAGTAACCCTGCAAGAAAAGAATGAAGCAGGAGAAGATGATCAGAAGGATGGGAGATGGAGATGGAGATGGAGGAGAGAAGGTTTTGAAGAAACGAAAGAGGAGGACGAGACGAGACGAGACGAGGTCGTGAGATGTTCGGCAGGATATGATCTGCACGAACAAAAGGGGAGGTCGTGGCGTGGGAGAGGCAGGTTTAGTCCAAGGTCGCTTGCTTGTGAGTGGAGAGTGGTGGTGGACGACGGGACTGGGAGATGCAGACAAAGGAAGGGATTTGACTTGACTCTTCTCGCCCACAACCACTGCGCCTCAACCAGCCACAGCTTCAAGATGGAAGCGGACAGGAGTGCGATTGCGATGCTGTGCAGTCAGCAGCGAATGTTCTATTTGTTGTCCCGTAAGGAGATCCGGTGTGGGCGAGGAAAGTACAAGTATTTCTGGGCGCTTTTGGTCCTGCAAGTCTTTCTTGCCTCCCTCCTCCCTCCCTCATGCTGTCCCTGGCTGGTTGACAGGTCTGAAGTCTCCCGACAAGCTCGCACTGGTGTTTCAAGCACTGAGATTATTGGGTTTTGTGAAACAGGGATCGGCAAGCTACCTACCCTACCTAATACTGTACACTTCTCACGGGTTCAGATCTCCTTCTTCCTCACCCCGCAAAGAGAACCTCGAACTTTCTCTTCCTTCTTTCACGTCTCCTCCCAGTCTCCTTTCGGCACTCCCACAGCGGGCTGAAAGGATTCCATGCCTCGATATGGCCTTACTCAGTCTCAGTCAGTCAGGAACATCCATTTATTTCCAGCCAAGGCTGTAGCCGCAGCCAGCCCAGGAGCCAGGACGCCCCGAAGAGGCGGCTGCGTGTTTGCAGGGGGGGTTAGCGCAAGGTGCGAAAATTTTCTAAAAATAAAACTGCCTTTGCCGAACACAGGTTTGACTTTCATGGGATACGGGGTGGTGACGATTTTATGGGGCAACTTTTTCCATCAATTGTTGCGCGAAAGAAGAAGAAAAAACCTTCATGAGCAGATGCAGATGTTGTGGCAGGTTTTTAGTGATGGCCTGTGGCGGTTTCCGGTACAATTTCTCGTATTTTGCCTTTTGCATGGCGACTTCAATTGTTGGACGCCACCTGCACGCCATCAGTTATTGTACTACCTGGGCAAGCCATGTATCGGATTTTGTTTCTGAAAAGGGGTGTATGTGTCACGTGGTACTTGATTTGGATAGTATCTAGCTGTGTTCGAGCTTGTCATGTTATTGAGGAGGAGATGTCTTCGCAGGACAATGGCGCGTATGTCTTGACTGTCTAGTCTTGTTGAAATTAGGAAGCGATGTTAGTCAAAATCTCTCTGACAATGTCAAGGAGGTTGACCCGAGTGGGGGGTTTTGGGGAGCCGATCGTCGAGGCCAGTGATCAAGTGATCGAAGCCTTGGAGTACAGTTGAACGTCTATATACAGCGAAGCGATGGCCGGCTCAAAGCATTGATATTTAAGTTATCTTGTTTGTCTAGCGTTATGCTTCAATTCCGTACTAGGAGATCTCACCAGAGCTTTAATACGCTAAGTTCCCGGACATGAAAGGTCGAGATTTCCTCATCCAGCGTGGCTCTTAAAGGAAGCCAAATGTCTCCAGGATGGAATCTGATTTGGCTGTATCTCAACCAGCCAGTGGTCGGGTTGAAGTCATCTAATGATAACAATATCTCTCACCTGAGGAAGTCGGGCTCGATGGTTCGAAATGCGTTTCCAAAAGTGTTGTAATCAAAAGGACTCGTCTAAGATCGTTGTACGACTACTTGCAGTTGTTTATTGTGAAAATTGTAGCTATATGGGTACTGTAAATAGGTAATTTCAGCAGGAAGCCTTCATGAGCTTTGCGATAGAGGCAAACAGGCAGTTTTATGTCATCGATTGAAAGGGGAAGAAGTGACAAAAAGAATTGCCATAGGACAACGAATTATCAATAAATGCAATTGCTAGTTAAGCTTGTTACTCTCCGGAGAAATCCGTATTTGAAGTCTGACGATGATGTGACTTTAGAAGTGACGATTCCAGATGGTAGATAATTCTCCGACTTCCTTTGGCACAACCGATCATAATTAGTTATGTTATTTTGACATCTCAAAAACATAAGGGTGCAACTGTAATCCTAAGGTTCGCCTAGGTGGGTATACTAGAGTAAGAGACGTGACCCTTATGTTTTCAAGATGAGTTCTATTCGCGCAGAATAGAATAGACAATATCTATCGTTCTCAGTGATGTGATGTCAAGAGAGTCAATTCTACTACAAACAAGCCTTTTGGTGCCCCCGCCCTACGAAAAAGGTTGGATCCCTAAAACGCCTGAAAATGCACAACCATCCCCATTCCTTCGTTCGCTCGTTCGTTCGTTTACCATGAACCATGAGTGAACCAAAGCAAGCAAGCAAACAACCTCGTAACGCACAAACCCATCTACAACTGCCCAGCTGCCCGTGCTTGCCTCTCAACCTCGTATGTGAAGTCGAAGTAGGCTTTGTCAAACTGGTGGACACGGACGTAGCCGTCTTCACCACCGCTTGCGTAGCCCTTTCCGGTGGGGTCAGCTGCTACGGTGTCTGAACGATAATTAGTACACGATAGCGGATGAATATTAGGAAGAAGAGCTTACTCAAGGGACCAAAGTGACCACGGACTCTACCGATCTCCTCCTCGAAAATCTTATGGTAGAAACGCGCTTCGAATTTACCCTGTCTGGTGTTGGTGGTAGTGACATCCATAGCGGCCTGTCCTCCACCGAGAATGACGAAGTCCTTGTTGGGAGTGATGGAGGCGCTGTTGAGAGGGGTGTCGGCTACGTATGTCTTGAAGACTTCGAGGTTGGTGGCGTTGATGAGCTTGGCGGTTTTGTCTTTCGAGGCCGTGATGAAGTAGGTTCTGTCGGGGGACCATTGAAGGTCGGTTACTTGCATGTCTGGCTCGTGGACTTCGGCGTTGTCAAGTTGCTCTCCAGTCTGATACTCATTAGATCTGCCATTCCAATTTGGTATCGGGATATGTATGTACCTTTGCATCGTACTGCGAGACCGTTCCGTCCTCATGTCCCGCAATGATGTACTTCGAGAGGTAACTCCATCCTGCAACGGTAGCCTTGCTCTCCTCACAAGTGATAACCATGGCCTTCTCATCAGACTGCTCAGCCTCGACATCGACCTTGATATCCAGAACGACGATCGTGCCCAAGAAACCCATGCGCTTCTCAGTGACGGCTAGCAGTTGCGTGCCATCCTCGTTGAACTCGACTCTCTTGACGGCGGTATCGAAGTTCCAAACCTTCAGGCACTTCCCCGAGCGGATGTCCCATAACCTGACTGTGTTGTCGGCAGCGCCACTTGCGATCACGGTGCTGGTTGGGTCGACGTCTACGGTCCAGAGGGCTCCCTGGTGGCCGTGATATGTTCCCAGCCGCTCGCCGTTGTGTGCGAACCAGGCGCAAATGTGCTGATCCTTCGCGGTCGAGAAGATGATATCGCCATCTCTGTTGTATCTATATCATCATCAATATCAAGGGGCCATGCGCCGTGTATTTCGAGGTGGTTTGCCTACTTGATTTGGGTGAGAGCCCGCTCCTGTAGTGGGGTAAAGTCAGAAGAGGTCGCAGAGGAAAATAGAGCGCGCGGTTTGGACGACGGCACTTACATGTCCTTGGAGTAAAGTTGGTCTCATTTTGAATGTTCGATATTCCTTGTACTGGTATGAGATGCAAGGTCAAAGAACTGCACTGCGGGGGAAGAGGCTCTCTTTTAAAAGTTCGCGATGCGGCGCCTCTCCAATCTAGAATGTCCAAACCCGAACCAAAAATGTGTGGTTGAGTCAGCCAATCAGAAGCCCGGTCGCCGCTAAGCAGGAAAAGAAATGGTAAAGGCTTGATGGAGAGCAGAATTATTTCCTTCATCCTGGAGCCGGACCACGCGTAATTGGGAACTCGTAGGCCCTTAATTAATGCTTGACTCATTCCCATTCCCTTGTTTTTCTCTTTGTTACTCATACTTCTTGTACTTCTTGTACTTCTTGTATACTACGTCTGCATTGGGAATCTTGGGTCTCGTCCGCTCCTTCAAGCGCGCAGTCATTCGTCTGCCCAGTGGGTGCCATTGCTCATTGCTCCGAGTCATCCTTTCTCGGTCCCAATCTCTGCAAGATAATCTCACCTCCCTGCAATCGAAGTCCATCCAATCCCGGCATGTTCATGCGAGCTCTTGTGCATCGGCATGGCACTGGCAGTGTGAATGGCAGTGGCAGCAACTGTTGGAGTGGCAGTGAAGCAGCGTTGTGCGCCTTCCAGTTACAGACGAGGTCCTATCATCTCCCCTCTATCACATCCACCAGGTCCAGACTCCATTCTTCGCTTTCTCTCCCACCTTCACAATCACAATCACAATCACAATCACAACCACAACCACACGCCCATTCACACGCATCATCAGTTTCACTCGTACCTCGGCGCCCGTTGGACGGGACCTGTGCAGTGCGATCATTCCCTAATCGCAATCGCCTCTCAGCCTCGTCTGGGGTGGCTGCTCCTCCCACCACCACCAGGAACACCTTAAAATCGCGGGGTCAAAATCTTCGTTTCTGTCGATCGCCGGGCCGCCCTTTCAACCCCACCTGGGATGCAACTTCTTCCTTTCTTTTCTCAACTTCACATACTGCACAATCCAGGCCATTCTCCAGCACTTCTTCTCCGATGACGGCTACTAAGATTGATGGCACTGCCATCGCCAAGAAGATCCGTGAGAGGCTCCATGCCGAAATCGAGAGCACCCAGAAGGTCAACCCGAGGTACAAGCCCTCTCTGAAGATTATCCAAGGTATGTCTAGCCCTCAACAGCTACAGAGAGAGTGTGATACTGACAAATTTCCAGTTGGTGATCGATCGGATTCGAGTGCGTTAATTCAGTAAATTTTCTTACTGTCGTCGGATGACTGACTGGTGTAGCTACATATGTTCGCATGAAACTGAAAGCTGCTGAGGAGGTAAACAATTCTCTCATTCCTCACTTTTCTTCTTTTCACTTACATGCTACTAGGCTAGCATCGACTGCGAACTAATCCAATACCCCGAAACTGTCTCCGAAGCCGAATTACTCGAGGATATTACCCGTCTAAATTACGACACCGCCGTCCACGGAATTCTTGTGCAACTGCCTGTACCAAAACATATCTCCGAATATGCAGTCACCTCAGCTGTTGCAGATGAGAAGGATGTTGATGGGTTCGGAGCAAACAATATCGGAGAGCTTGCAAAACGAGGAGGACACCCATTGTTCACACCATGCACTCCCAAAGGTGTTATGGTCTTGCTTCAAGAAAGTGGTGTTGACCTCAAGGGGAAGAATGCCGTTGTTCTCGGACGCAGCGATATTGTGGGAAGCCCGGTCAGCTACCTCCTCAAGAATGCCGATGCTACCGTAACGGTCTGCCACTCAAAAACCGCCGGTCTTGAGGATCACATCAAGAAGGCAGACGTTCTTGTGGCCGCAATTGGAAAGGCAAATTTCGTCAAGGGCGAATGGCTGAAGCCGGGAGCTGTGGTAATTGATGTCGGAACCAACTTTATTCCCGACGAGACCAAGAAATCTGGCCAGAGACTCGTTGGTGACGTGGATTTTGCATCTGCCTCTGAGGTCGCATCCTTCATTACTCCAGTCCCAGGTGGGGTTGGTCCAATGACTGTTGCCATGTTGCTGCAGAATGTCGTGGACTCAGCTGCGCACTATTCGGAAAAGCAAAAGAGCAGATCCATCCTACCTTTACCTCTCAAACTAAAAACCCCCGTTCCTTCAGATATTGCTATTTCCAGAGCTCAGCGCCCAAAACAAATCACCCGCATTGCAAAAGAGATTGGTATCGCCGGTCATGAGCTTGAGCAATATGGTGCTTACAAGGGAAAGGTGGACTTGAGTCTTCTCAAGCGACTCGAGCATCGCCGCAATGGAAAGTATATTGTGATCACTGGGATCACTCCTACACCACTCGGTGAGGGTAAATCTACTACCACTATGGGTATTGCTCAAGCCCTCGGCGCTCACTTGAACCGAATTGCTTTCGCAAATGTTCGTCAGCCGAGTCAAGGCCCAACTTTCGGAATCAAGGGAGGAGCTGCTGGAGGCGGATACAGTCAGGTTATCCCCATGGACGAGTTCAATCTCCATCTTACTGGAGATATTCACGCCATCACCGCTGCAAACAATCTTTTGGCTGCTGCCATTGAGACCAGAATGTTCCACGAGAATACCCAAAAAGATGCTGCTCTTTACAAGCGTCTAGTCCCAGCAAAGAAGGGCAAGCGTGAATTTCAACCCATCATGTTTCGTCGTCTTAAGAAGCTTGGTATCACCAAGACTGATCCAAACGAGCTTACCGAGGATGAGATCCATCGATTTGCCAGATTGGATATCGATCCATCCACAATCACATGGAGACGTGTGTTGGATGTCAATGATCGTCACTTGAGAGGAATTACCGTTGGTACTGCTGGTACTGAGAAGGGTCAGACTCGTGAGACCGGATTCGATATTTCCGTCGCCAGTGAATGTATGGCTATTCTTGCTTTGAGCAGTGATCTCAATGATATGAGAGAGCGACTTGGCAGAATGGTCATAGGTTCCTCCAGAGCTGGTGACCCAGTCACTTGCGATGATATTGGTGCTGGTGGAGCTCTTACTGCTTTGATGAAGGATGCTATCAAGCCCAACCTTATGCAAACCTTGGAGGGTACCCCCGTCTTCGTTCATGCCGGTCCATTCGCAAACATCAGTATTGGGGCCAGTTCAGTCCTAGCTGACAAGCTTGCCTTGAAACTTGCTGGCACTGAATCTGATGAGGATCATAATGAGAAGGCTGGCTTTGTCATTACCGAGGCTGGATTTGATTTCACCATGGGAGGAGAGCGTTTCTTCAACATCAAGTGCCGATCATCTGGTCTCATCCCCGATGTCGTTGTCATCGTTGCAACAGTCCGGGCCTTGAAGGTTCACGGCGGTGGACCTCCTATTGCCCCTGGAGCCGCACTCGATAAGGTGTACCGTGAAGAGAATGTTGAGATTCTCCGCGCCGGATGTGTCAATCTCAAGAAGCACATCTCCAACGCCAAGACATACGGTGTTCCAGTTGTTGTTGCTATCAACAAGTTCGAGACTGATACCGACGCCGAGATCGAGGTCATCCGACAGGAGTCGATTGCCGCTGGTGCTGAGGATGCCATCCCAGCTAACCACTGGGCCGAAGGTGGAAAAGGTGCTGTCGATATCGCCAAAGGAGTTATTGCTGCCAGTGAGAAGCAGAATAACTTCAAACTCCTGTACAACCTGGATGGCGATGTCCAGACTCGTATTGAGGCGATTGGCAAGCAGATGTACGGAGCTGACAAGGTTGAGTTCAGCGAGATTGCTCAAAAGAAGGTCGATACCTATACCAAGCAAGGCTTTGGCAACTTGCCAATCTGTATTGCCAAGACGCAATACTCCTTGTCTCATGATCCTGATCTGAAGGGTGCTCCAACTGGTTTCACTGTCCCTATTAGGGACGTGCGGTTGGCGGCTGGTGCAGGATATCTGTAAGTTGACCCTGTCATAAAATCATGAACATTGTACTGATATTGCACAGATACGCTCTAGCTGCCGATATCCAGACTATCCCAGGACTGCCTACCGCCCCTGGATACCTCAACGTCGATGTCGATACCGAAACGGGGGAGATCGACGGTCTCTTCTAGATGATTTAGAATAGACACACTCGCATTTCCTTGTCATCTATAGAACTTATTGTGTTTTGGCGTTGATCATATTGCGGCTCTTAACAGCATTGGCGAAGGGGAGGGGAAGGAAGTAAGGCACATTCAACGTGCATGGTACTGCATCTTTCAACAACGGCGTTTTGCAGATATCTGGCCGTTAAAAGTCTATATACACGTGTCCATAGAGATATCCAACCTTGATTAACTCAGGGGCATAGAATGAATCATTGAATAATGAGATACGATACGATACGAGTGTTACAAGGTTCAATTTCGTTTATCGAGACCTGAAATAGTATTATACAACGGCCTGTAGCGGTGTTCGAAGCACCTCGATCGCGACTATATCAATCAATACATGGCTCATTGCCCATGCAAAACGGTACCTCTCTGTGCGAGGAAACTGTGATCATTCTGCATATAATCGAGTGGTGAAAGGAACAGACGAATTCCTACTCTCTGGAGCCTGAGTATTTGAGATGATAATCTCGGTTAGGAAATCATGTTGGGGTAGCAGATTTTCAGCCTTTCAGGATTTCGTAGAATTAAAAAAAAAATAAGAAAAGAATGGAGACAGAACACAAGACGGTGAGTAGGCTTGAGGGCGACGATCGCTTCGTCTTGACCAGATTTAATGACTTTCGGAAGCTTTACGTTCGCGAGAGCTAAATTATTGATTCACGCAACCCCTACCTCTGGCGGTCGGACATTGTTTCATTTACTGGATGTTTACTTTGCTCTGAGGCTAAGCGAGGAGATGAGATTGTGCTCTCCGCTCAGAAGGTGAGTGAGTATACGGGGGGGTTTTTTGGTTTTTGCGTATGGTTGATGATTCTAATTAGGAGGAGGATCTACGTGTCACATATCAACTACTAGAGCAGGCATTTCATGCCACTGATGACACACAAAACAGACATTGAGCACACTCAATCACTCGCAGTTAGGATGGACGAATATAATATATGTGCCTGGAACGTGCGTACAGAAGATACATCAACATCTAAGGATATCAAACTACTCGTAGCCCCTTTTTATGCAGCTCCCGCTAGAGTATGAGCATAAATAAATTCCCTGGATCTGTCCGTCTATATCTATCTAACCAGCTACATTCTCCACAGTCCTCTTCCCATCCAACCCCACCACACCCTCCCCCCTCTCCCCCACCCTCTCAGAAACAGCAAACATCTTCGCAATAGCCTCAACGCTCGTGTTTCCCCCACTAACCACAACCCCCAAGTCCCACCCCTCCACACCCCCCTCCCTCTCCACCACCCTCCTAAAATCCTCATTATACAACGCCGTAGCAAGTCCCACCACCGCACTCGGCTCCACCACCATCTTCATCCTCTCCAGCACCAGCTTCATCGCATCCTTAATCTGCTCCTCCGTCACGCTGAACATCTGCCTGACTAATTTCCTGTCATGGATGACCGTCCACGGGTACGCGCCAACAGGCGTGCGGAGCCCATCGGCTATCGTGAGGGTCTTGACACTCTCGATGCGTGACCCTTGTTCAAGGCCGCGTTTACAGTCGTCGCCGCCTTGGAACGAGGGTTCCGCGCCGAAAACATGTATACCCGTCCCTTCGCAACTGAGCGCTGTGCCGGATAACATACCGCCACCTCCACAGGGCGCTATGATAGCATCTAATCCCTTCCCTGTCTTCCCTCGCTCAGCGGTGATTATCCCCTCAGCCTGTTCCTGGAGCTCTAAACCCAGCGTTCCCTGGCCGAGCATGATATCAGGATGGTCGTAGGGAGGTATCAAGCGGGCGCCAGTGTCTTTTATAACGTCTTGGACGACGGCTTCGCGTTCGGTGCTGGTGCTTCCGCTGAAGATTACCGTGGCGCCGTAGCCTTTCGTGGCTGCTATTTTGGTGGGTGTGGAGATCGTGGGCATTACTATGTAGGCTGGGACGCCCATTGTTCGGGCTGCGAGGGCGAGGGCTTGGGCGTGGTTTCCTGGGACGAAGTTAGTCTATGACACTATTTCCCAGTTTCAATCTTTTGACATGAAAGATCTCAATTGTAGGATGCCTTGGGAGGGAATTGAAGGACACGGTATACGAACCAGAACTATGCGTGACAACCCCCTCTCCCTCCCGCCGCCCTCCTCCCACCCCTCCTCAGCCATCAACCTCTTCAGCGCATGGAAAGCACCCCGCACCTTGAACGCGCCCACCTTCTGGAGATTCTCGCACTTGAAGTAGAAGCGCAGCTTCGGGTTCGCGGGGGTCTGGTCCGCCCATGTTGTATTTGCTAGGGTGGAGGCTGATTGAGGCTGCGATGCGAGATCGTTGAGGGTGGTGTTCGTGAGGACCGGCGTGTAGTGTATGTGTGGTTTTATGAGCTCGTGGGCGGCGATGACGGAGGGGCGTGTGAGAGGTGGGGATTTGGTGGGGTCAGCCATGATTGTCAAAGTGAAATTAATTATAATAAGAGCAGGAATGGGAAGAGACTGGTCTGATGCAAATATGTAGGTTGTATGTGCGTGAAGAGAGAAAAATAAATAATCTAGAAGCTTCATGTTGAAATCCACTTAGAACCGCGAGGACTTCGGGGGAACTAATGCCGATTGCGGAGAGGAAAAGTAAAGCCAAGTCATATATAGAGTCACGCAGGACTTAGAGGAATTGATGTCAACGCAAATTGAAAATGTACGGATCGAAAAAGTAGGTACGTAGGTATAATAAACTTTTCGCAATTCCAGATACCATAGATCCCCCGTAGAAGGAGAGTATTGTACAGTGCGCCAGAGTTCCACGCCCGTGCCAGAAAAAATACCATCCCCAAACATCGTGCAAATCTCGACCTTACTTCTGGTTCTCGGGGCGGAGAGAGCTGTTAATGAGTTAGTGATGTTCTATGCATGGAAAAGTGTGAATTCTTACCGGACAGCCTTTCCTGCTCTCCAGATCTCCAGATCGCGGATCTCCTTCATCTCAGCCTCATACTTTTGACGGTAATCAGGTTGGGAGTTGAAGGTAAGCGATCGCTCGGTCTCCTTTCCGGTCTTGACGGAGTCGTAGAGATCATTGAACACTGGCTTCAATGCATCCTTGAACTTTCCGCTCCAGTCAATGGCACCACGACGAGCTGTGGTAGAGCAAGCCTCGTACATCCAGTCCATGCCGTTTGCGCCAATCAATGGGTATAGAGATTGGGTGGCCTCTTCAACTGTCTCATTGAAGGCCTCGCTGGGGCTGTGTCCTTGCTCACGGAGAACCTCGTATTGTGCGAGGAACATACCGTGGATACCTCCCATCAAGCAACCACGCTCACCGTACAAGTCGGAGTAAACCTCCTTCTCGAAGGTGGTCTCGTAGAGGTAGCCACTGCCGACACCGACACCGAGAGCGATTGCCTTCTCCTTGGCGTTGCCGGTAACATCTTGGAAGACGGCAATGGAAGAGTTAATACCACGTCCCTCGCGGAAGAGAGTTCGGACGGTACGGCCAGATCCCTTGGGGGCAACGAGGATGACATCGACATCAGTTGGGACATCAACCTTGGTTTGGTCCTTGAAGACTGGGGAGAAACCGTGGGAGAAGTAGAGGGTCTGACGGGTCAGCTGGGGCCAATTAAACCTTATGTGATGTAGCTTACCTTTCCCTTGGTGATCTGGGGCTTGATAGCTGGCCAGGTCTCACTTTGGGCAGCATCAGAAAGCAAGTTCATGATGATAGTACCCTTGGAGATAGCTTCGTCGACCTCGAAGAGAGTCTTTCCTGGAACCCAGCCATCTTGTTGAGCATCCTTCCAAGATTGTCCGTTCTTTCGTACACCGACCACGACGTTGAGACCTTGATCACGCATGTTCAAGGACTGGGCGTGACCTTGGGAGCCGTATCCGATGATTGCCATTGTGTCGTTCTTGAAGAACTCCTACTCGGGAATCAGTATATACTTCGAATGTGCGGTGTGAGGTGAAACAAACTTGGAGTTTGGCAGCAGGCCAGTCAGCTCGCTCTGGAGCAATTGTCAGCTTCTGAACCGAAAAGCGAGCTCGATATGCATACCATAGACATCCTCCTTGACACCAGCAAAGTCAATGGTCTTTACACCTCTGACCTGTTGAGCAGACGCAACAGCTGCGCGGGCAGCGGTAGGTCTGGCAGAGGCATTGAGGGCAGAAACGAAGGTGCGGCGGGCTGGAGCACTTAATTGCTTTGCCAATGGGGAGCGGAGAGCTCTGGAGAATGTGCGGGAAGCCATGATTGTATGATTGAGTGGAGTGGTGGTGAAGGAAGAGAAGAAGTGAAGGTTGTTTTGGTTTTGGGGAATGACTCTTTAGCAAAATTTCGAGCTCTTCCGACAACGGAACCGAGCCGAGTGGAGAGGAAATGTGGTCTTGGCAGTGCCAGCTGCCCCGGCTGCAGATTGTGGAGAGGCGAGGCGATTACGAACTGAGGAAGAGATAACGAAGGGGGAGGGGTATAGTATTTATGGGAAGGGAAATATTGAAACATAGTTGTATTAAGTATTGATGTATGTATCAATAGGGCCAAGGAAAGCAAATAGGCGCGAAAGTGAAGGGAGTGGCAACTGGATAGATAGTAAATAGAGATGGGCTTCACATCAGAAACCGGAATCACTTCAAAGAACCCCTCTGGTTCAATAAATAGCTGAATACCTGTCTACGCTTCAGAAACCGACCGCACGAGACAGCCTGTATTTACTCCCAGGGCTCCAAAATATCAACGCCCCCCATGCCCGAAGAATGATCGCTCGTATAGACGTGCAAGTCTAGATGTTGATGAATGCTTTGTGTCCACTGCTGCCACCTGCTTGCCCCAATAGTCCCCCCTACGTCTTCAATACTCTATCGAAAGACTGGTTCTTGACTGCCCCACCCCCCATAGCTGACCGAACGTTGCGCTTGAACCCTTCTCTGTTCGACCGCAGATCCTCCGCAGCTTCTTTGTTCAAGGGATCCGAGGCGTTGGGCTCAAGGAAAAGGAACTGAATAGAGTGGTTAGCATTTGTACCTCCCACCCCCAAGGGACACCCATCACATACCTGAAGACCAACGACCACAGATTGCAGATTCAGCACCGGCTTCCAGTCTTCCCGCAAGATGTTCAAGCAGACATTCCCCTCCAGGTCGATGTTCGGGTGGTAGATTTTCTGCGTACACTTGACCTTCGGCGCCTCGTGGGGAAACCCCTGGCTGATCGCGAACGTGAAATGGAATCTGCCGCCCTTGTACATGCCCTCGTCCGGTTCGATCGTAAGTGTAAAGTTGAGCGTGTCGTCGGGGTCAGGGAAGTCAGTCTTCATCGTGCTGGGTAGGGAGAGTTCAGAGAGATCTAGGCACACGATCAGTACGGAAGCGCGAGAAATGGAGATCTCTGGTAATAGGGGATACCTTTTTGAACTCGCAGTTGAGCTGCGGTGACCTTCTTCCTCTTGTTGCCCGCAGCAGCGTCTGCGTTCGCATCCTGCTGCTGCTTCTGCTTCTGTGGAATTGTCAGCGCATGTTCAAGAGCCTGCGGATGGCGCAAGAGGTAGGTAGGGATATGTAGAGGCAAGTAAACAGCTTACCATAGACCAAATCTTCAACATTTTGAAGATCTGTGTTGTGTGTGCTGGCTGGTGGTGTTTTGTTGTGGAAATGGAGGGGTGTTGGGGGGAAGGCTCCGAGGCTGAAGTTTTGAGGTTGAGGCGATTTTGATGTTCGTCCGACGCCCACGTCACACCCACGCACCCACGGAGGAAGCAGAACAGAACCGAAGTGAATGGAGTATTGTGAATTTATGGCTTTGTGGAATCTTTGTAAGACGGTGACGGGTAAGGTGGATTTGCGGAATAAGTACTGATTAAGGATGTTTATTTATGCTGATTTCGGGAACAACCGTACGGTCCGTACCTCTAGGCAGGCATCACTAGTTCACTCACCACCAGGTATGTATGTTAGCTGGGGATTTGCTGTCAGGAGCCATACTTCAGGTTTCTTGATGCAAGCAGTACAGCTGATAATTTCATAATAGCGTCAAATGTTCATTCCCGGAAGCAGGAGCTACTACAATTCGCCGCAAGTCACATGAAAGTATTATCAGTTCTAGCGGAATTCAGTTATATAGAGCCTGAACAGAACCCGAAAGTTTTCCTTATTTCTGATCAAATAGTCTTATAGATGTTGGCGCACACCACTTCAAGATCCAACATCTTCAAGTGAACAAACACTACCGGATGAGACACTATTGTAAAAAGGCAACACCGATCCTACATATCCCCTCCCTCTCATGCCAGACGGATCTTTGACTTTTCGATTCCCATATGCCCTGTCTCATATCTGGAACTTATCGATCTTTCAATCGTCACCGTTCCTGTCTATCACAAGCCTCTGCACCGTCCTCTTCACCCTGGTATCAGCCTCCCTGTATTGGAATGCTGCCTGTCTGCTCATGTCTGCACACTTCTCTGTGTCTTGGATGAGCGTGCCTTCTCGGAATCTCATATCGAGCATTTTTGTGGATATCTGTTGGGTCTTTGGTGACTCGTGTCATTGTCTTTGGGCAGTTGGTGTGTATCCCCAAGAGGGGTGGTTGGGGAGGTATGAGGATGTGTGCTTGTGATACTATTGTTTAACACCAGAGACTCTCAGGACTTTCGGATGAGCGGTGCAACGATCATCTAAGTAGATGCAAATTCCAACTTCTCACGTCCAAGAAGCCTCCTTCAAAGCCTCTTGCAGATCTTCCTGGTCTTTATCACAGATAATTGCTGCTCTCGACCATGTATCTTCCTCTTCGTTTGCATCTACTAGTGCAAGGGGGAGCCTAAAGCAGCCTTTCGAGTTCGTCAGCTTTAATTCAAGATCCAAGGACAAAGATATCATACCATTGCAAGCTATGAGGTCCTTGTAGGAACAGCTTTGCTCGGTATTGTCGTAGTCATGCGTCCGGAAGCCATGCTCTGGTTCCCCAAGCATTATTTCGTCAAATGCGTCGAGCTCGTCGTCTTGGCGAGCCGTCATATCGTACCCTGGCTCAGGACCAGTATTCACGAGAGTACCTTGCTTGTCAAGAGATGCAATTTTCAATGTACCCGTGTCCACTTGGTGACATTGCTTTATCGTCATGTCATATGATACGCTACTCTGAGGGACTCCATTGACGGTGGCGTACGTGGGCGAGGGTATTCCGTCTACTGGGAGCCCGATGATATATTCGCAATGCACATTCCCAGTGGAGACAACTCGCTCGGTTTGGAGCAGACCTGTGACATTGGAGGCCTCCATTGAGTGTGATAGCATGCTGGAAATCAAAGTGAGTGGGTTGCGTTCTTTCGGTGTCATAGCTGGCGATGACTCGGTGAGCCAAATCCAAAATATTTCTCAGGAAATGCAAAGATGAGAAGAATGAACCGAGTGTACCGCGGCTTGTAAAGCTTAGTGCGTTCTTTCCCGTGCCGGGTTATGAATGGAAGCTAGGTAGTGGAGGTACCGATTCGTGCTTCACCGTTTTTAGAAACGAATACTTCACTTGCAGTCGAAGCAAAAGATGTGTTTTTCAAGTTTCAAAGTATCTTCAGACTGAAAGGACAATGGAAGGAAACAAATGCGTAAAGCAAATCGAGGACATCTTGGGGTACAGGCGAGTTATGTACTTCACAAGCCCATTTGGCCCGCTCTGCATAAGTCTCACGATCCTATTTTGCCCTTCTGTACGAAGGTTTCATCTCAGCTAGAATCAAGGAGGCTGAGGTCAAAACTGTGTCCTCTAGAATCCATTTAAAGCTCTCTTAATGGGGCCCCATAGCGAGGCTATCGTCAACGCAAGAAGATATATCATAAATTGACAATCGGAAGTCAAGCGATTGGATGACTGGATATGTACGAAGCGTCCTTGACTAGCTCCAACAAGTCTAGGAAAGCAAAATGCACTTTGGAACCCTCGAATCGGCTATCGTGAAATCGGAAGTGTTCGGAAAGCAATGATATTACCAGGGTGGAATTGCCCTTTGGTAATAACGGTGCATACAAAAGTGCACTTTATAGAGGCAGTACGCCTTAGACAAGGCAAACACTAAGATCTCGCGCAGCGCGAATCTCGTGGTGACGCACTGGCGTTTGGCTGCCGAGTCATACTTTACCCAGATTCAGATGTCTGCAAGTTTCTGAAAGAGGACAGTCGGTGAGAGAATGAATGCAACACTTTGAAGAAGGGCATTTCCTTGATCGTTCCTCATGAGGGAGCGGGGTGAGGTTGAAGTGACGACGATTATAAGTGGCGGAAAAGCTGACCAGTAAGATAGGCTTGTCCGTCTACCCCCTGCAGGTAGTATTTTGGTAAGGCTGAGTGGGGGACCCTCCACGCAGTGTCAACCTCCTCGAGAGCTTCTTTGCCCTGACCGTTGGAAGTGAACCAGTTTCCGACATTTCCGGCACAGAGTCCATCATATGTCCTGAGAATTAGTGGTGACTTATTTATTGTCAAAGGGTTAAGCGAAAACTGAAATCTGGACATATTGGCTCAAAACACACGTTGTGAAGCGCATAGTAACACAGCCCTGCACTTTGCCAGCTCGGATCCAATGGGGTAAAGGTCTCCATGCTATGGCGGATAGTTCCGTTGGGTTTTTAAAACATCATAGATCCGTTCTCTGCGGCACATTTGACAGATCTTAGCTTGATGTCAACGAAGCTTTTAATGACCCATTCCTTGGGACTTCGAACGCCCTATCCATAGCTAATGTCCGATCTTGTACATGAATCCTGCCAGCGAGCTTCCAAAGCAACTAATGTGCGTAGTTTCTGTTCCGAGGTACGTGCGAGAGGCCCCTCAACTTTGAAGGAGGTTGCCGATCAATATAGATACAGCAACATAACACCTATCGGTGCTGTTCGGTGACACTCAGCACCTACCTATAGAACATAAAGATTTCTCCAAGAAGTAATGAGTGGTTCGAGTTCTTAGCCACAGCCTACATCGTGCTCATTGACTAGATCTGAAATCAAAAACAGCAGTAACTGACTAGTTACCACGCGGGAACACTGCATGGAGGGACAACCCCCGGTCAACAGTTGCATAACCCACAGACACACGTAGCCTGATTAGATCTGCTATAACTTGACCGTACAACCTGGGCGAAGAAAAGACTTTCTCAAACCTCCTAGTAGTAAACCAGACCTTTTTCTGCAACTGTGTCCAGAGGCGGGAAGGCAATGCAACAGAAACATACATTTGAAACAAGAACAGAACGCAGAAATCGGATACGGTCGAATAAAGGGTACAACAGCCGCAAGATAACGATGATCAAATCATGCTCGATCAACGATCGAATCAACCCAAGCTTGGTCTTGCCAGTGCAGAACGCTAGTCCCCCCTATTCATTCGCCTTGGCTATCTCGTCATGTCCCGAGAACTAGTAGACATTTTCTAGATGAGGTCTTCTCTAGACACCGTCAAGCTTGCCCATATCGTCAGTCGAGGTCAACTATCTCAGCACAAACACGATGAGAGATATATTTCTCGTAAGTGAAGTTCACCACCTTCCAAGTTTGGACAAGGCTTAGGCGTTCGGAGTTCGGGATTGAAGAAGATACAGAAATTTCGCAGATAGGTCTATGAATGAGCAGGTAAGGACAGTAATGATCTCTGAGCGTCCGGGAATAATCCACATATTGTCGTGGCCATATCGAAGTTCATGGGTAGCTTCACAAGTACTTTGTAGACCCGAAAGTATATTTAAAGGATGGAGTTGATTCGTTCATGGGGTGGTACAATACAAGGAGGGGAAATGGTGGCCCGTGCCTGCCACCCCGCTTAGCAACGGGCCCAAAAGAGAAAGACGAATGGGCACTGGCACAACCCCACCAACGCCGACACCGAGCTCATTCATGTATGCCTTCAGATCCTCCAGGTACTTGAAGGTTTCCACCACCAACAAATCTCCTTTCAAATATTGCCTGAATAACTCCCGAGTACCTCTCCAATCTTCGAAAACTGCGAAGTCGTTCCCGTTCCTGCAAAGACAAACACAACAAACACGACGCTACCTTACAGATACCATCCGGTCACACCAAGCCCAGAAAATGGCTCCTCAATTAGACGGTTTCTTCAAGCAGGTCGACGACCTGTCCGATCACTTCATCGAACGTCTCCGAAAAGCCGTTGCTATCCCTTCCATTTCCGCAGATGAGGAGCGCCGCCCAGATGTTGTCCGGATGGGACAATTCCTCGCGGACGAGCTCAAGGCTCTAGGAGCAGAGGTAGAGCAGCGACCACTAGGCCCACAACCAGGAAAGGAGCACTTGGAGCTACCACCTGTTGTTATTGCCCGCTACGGGAACGACAAGAAGAAGAGAACGATCTTGGTGTACGGCCATTATGACGTTCAGCCTGCTGGAAAGGAAGATGGGTGGGCGACTGAGCCGTTTGAGCTCACGGTGGATGACAAGGGGCGCATGTACGGCCGAGGTAGCACAGATGATAAAGGGCCTGTCCTAGGATGGTTGAATGCCATCGAGGCTCATCAGAAGGCGGGCGTGGACTTTCCAGTCAACTTGTTGATGTGCTTTGAAGGTATGGAGGAATATGGTTCGGAGGGCTTGGATGATTTCATCAACGCTGAGGCAAAGAAGTACTTTGCTGACGCAGATGCGGTTTGCATATCAGACAACTACTGGTTGGGTACAGAGAAGCCTTGCTTGACGTACGGTCTACGTGGCTGCAGTTACTACTCCATTGAGATCTCGGGACCAGGTCAAGATCTCCACAGTGGCGTGTTTGGCGGAACTGCTCAAGAGCCAATGACTGATTTGGTGCGAGTGCTTGGAAGCCTCGTTGACACCAATGGCAATATTCAAATTCCGGGTCTTGCTGAGCTTGTTGCACCTCTCACCGAGGAAGAACAGTCTCTCTATGGAAACATTGATTTCACAATGGACAACCTGTATGAATCTCTCGGTAGTCAGACTTCTATCCATCCCGACAAGGAGAAGACTCTCATGGCCCGCTGGAGATACCCATCTCTCTCTGTCCACGGAATCGAGGGAGCATTCTCACAACCCGGTGCCAAGACCGTCATCCCAGCCAAGGTCATCGGAAAGTTCTCTATCCGCACTGTCCCCAATATGGAGCCAGAGGATGTCGACCGTCTCGTCTTCAAGTACGTCGACGAGCAATTCAAGAAGTTGGGAAGCAAGAACACTATCAACACTACCCTGCAACACGCCGGTAAGTGGTGGGTAGCAAGCCCCAAGCACTGGAACTTCACTGCTGCTGGAAAGGCAGTTGAGAGAGTCTGGGGAGTCAAGCCTGATTTGACCCGAGAGGGTGGAAGGTAAGTCAACACTCACCAACATCCATCCCCATCTACAAATATAAGCACATACTGACCTTCCCACAGTATCCCAGTAACTCTAACATTTGAGCAAGCCACCGGCAAGAACGTTCTGCTCCTCCCAATGGGGAGCTCAACTGATGCCGCTCACTCCATCAACGAGAAGCTTGATAAGAGAAACTACATTGAGGGTATCAAGCTCCTGGGCGCATATCTCCACTATGTCGCCGAAGAGGAGATGATCAACTAGAATTGTTGGAGAATATCAGGTTGCGCAGGTGAGGGGAGAAATTACTGTTGTGTTTAGCTAGCACGTAGCCGCATCGCAGTTGAATCAAATACCCGCTTATGCTTTGTTGCGCACATATATGGCAGGCAATTTGCCAGATATGAGTACTATGTCGTCAGTAAATGCTGCTGTGGGGTGCTTGTGTAGGGCCAATTGCTATGTCAAAATTGGAGATGAGATTTGGAACTTCACATCTCACATAGATAGAGTGAGTATTCAGTCATACAGTATCATTTCCAGTCATCAAAATAATCTCGTCCGCCATCTATCTATGGGTCTCAATACGCTGCGCACCCGATGCATAAAAATGCCACCAACCCATTCGCCCACTCGACTTTTGTCCCATGAATCATCATCACTAACTAACGCCAGTAACTTTGCCACCATAAACAGACCAGTTCGACACAAGTCATGATAGTGAGTCCCCTATTTGCGCTGGAAGAAGTACACGTAGGCGAATTTTTTCATCTCCTCCACATCCGTTGCCTTGACTACCTTTTCATCGTTGAAGAGGACCCATTGGGGAGTGCTCTCACCGGCGAGGAGTTTACGGACGAAGGCTACGTAGTGACTAGATGGTATGTTAGCCTTGTCTGTTTTTCATAGAAGGGGGAAATGGGAAAGAGAGATGAGGAGAAGAGAGATCGGAACTTACCCAGAGTGAACACTAGTACCCTTGTGGCAGATGATAGAGTGAAGTTGGAAATTAGCTGGCAACTGGGTGCTTCCAGCGTCCTTCTTGGGTGCGGATTCAGCTGCCGGAGCAGCGTCCTCGAACTCGCCTTGGTCATCTGGGTGGCTGAACAGCCATTCCACAGCTCGTTCCATGTCGCCTCCAGTTTCCTTCAATGCCTTGCGAGCTTGTGGAGGGCCGAAACCCATTGCGCCTAGCATCTCGATCTTCTCTGGGTCAACAGTAGATGGTGCGCTACCGGCATCGCCAACATCCAAGGGAGCGTCGATATCAGCGTCCTCCATGTGACCGAAGAGCCACTCCATGGCGGTGTTGGCATCAGTGTTTCCCGTGGCATGAAGAGCTTTGATGGAGCGATTGCGTGGGAATCCCATGCCTTCGAGAGTCTGGACAGCTTCCTCATTTGGTGCGAACGATGGTTGCTTGTTTTCACTGGCATCCTCAGGAAGAAGTTCCTCGGAATCCTGGACACCTGAAGACTTGAACTCGTCCAAGTTGAATGGCTCATCTCCGACAATGACTGGAAGGTTGAGCTTGGTAGGAACCCAGTTAACAAGCGCGAATCTCCGGGCGTTGATAGCAAGAACGTCTGGGAAGGTCTTGAACAGCGATCGCTTTGAGAATCCGTCCTTACTACCGCAAGACGAGCAAGTGAGCTCAACAATCTCGGCAGAAGTGAAGATTTCCAGACACTCCTTGAGAGTCACAGGCTCGTACTTATCTTTCTTTTCTTCGCTGATATCTCCACCCGCCATAGCTTGAATCTTTCGGACGGGCACTGGGACCGAAATATTGTCTTGCTCGTCGGTCCGGTAGCGAACCTTCTTGCAACCCAGACACTGGAGGCGTTGTTCCAGCACAAATCGGAAGGACTCGGTTGGATCTTGCAGAGGTGCCTGATGTTGAGACCGTGTGATGAACTTGAAGAGATGAAGAAGCAACTCGAAAGCATCTTGTTGTCTCATCGTGGAGAATTCAGTATGTCCCTTTCCAATAAGTACCTTGAGCATGGCGGGAGCTAGACCCTTCTGGTATGCAGTCTTCTCTTCTTCAGTACGAACATCTGGATCAGGGTGGGAGTAACGTCCAGATAGTAAGCCATCGCCAATCTTTCGAAGCTGAGTCTCGAGGTCCTGGGCAGGATCATCAACGACAGGAAGATCTTCCGACGGAAGGTAGTATCTAGACTGGAACTGAGGCATAGCGAACAAGCATTGCAAACTACTAGCAAGATAACAGCTGTTGCCCAAGTTCTTTAAACCTGTGAGACCCTCGCCGAACAGCTTTTGTAGTTCGTTGCCATCCTCATCTGTCATGGAGAATTCGTAACGTAGATTTTCATCGACTTGCATTTCCGTCAAGCTTTTCTCTGTCTTCTCGCGTTCAGCAAGAATGATTCCCCAGTGGGCGAGGTGAGGGCCAAGATCGTTGTCGATTCGCTCATCATCACAGGTGTAGCAGTAGACATCGGCTGTTCCTTCGGGAGTGATGGATCCGAGCTTGACCGCAACGCCATGCCCAGAGGATTTGCTATGTTCCAAGCCATGAGAGTGTCCTTGCATGCCTCCAAATTGAGCCCGGCCGCAACCAAGGTTTCCACACTCCAGACAGAGCCAAAGGTTCTCTTGCAAATCACAGAGAGAGCAGTAGCCAAGGTCTTGCGACTGGATCTTCTTCGAAGGTTGTTGTTGCATAGTAAGGATGTGCTCGCAAGAAGTAATTTCAAGCTCCCAAGCCTTGACCTCCTCGTGTCGGGAGAATGTGTTTGCCTTCAGAACTCCATTGACAACCGCAGCAAGCTTTCCTTCGGATGTCTCCACCTTGTCAACATTGCACTCGTAGCACTTGACTGTTGTTTCAAAACTGTATTTGTCGGCCTCTGTCTCCGCGGCAATGGATAGCTTGGACATCTTCTGTGGGGGTTCATCGCGGACGACTACTTTTCGAGTTCGCTTGATGTTGAGGACCAAGGGGTGGGATTTGAGGGCGTAATGAAGAGCAGCATGCTGTTTATCTCCTGTGCAGCCTCCGTTGAAGCAATAGAGGCAGACGTCGAGGCCTGTTGGGTCATCCTAGGGACAGTTTTAGCTGGTACTTTACGTGTGTAGGAGCTCGCATCGCAGGCAGAAGGTTCCCAAGGTGAAGAGACAGTGGCAAGCTTACGATAGAGTCAAAGCACTGCGTGCAGTCTTCTCGATACACAGACTGGGCAACACCAGGTGGGCGCAGCTCTAAGAAGTATGTTAGCTATCTGTGTCTCCAAGCCAGTTGCAAATTTGGGACGAGGTAGTCCGATTCAACACGATGGCGGGGTTGCCTGTTCCAGCTGTCCAAATGGTTCCAAGCCGGATGCAAATCTCCCTGGAGGGTAGGTGGATATAATGTCAATGAGGACATGGAATAATAGCTTACCTGCTGCATTTGCGTGCTTGCAAGACATGTTGGTGTTGTGCTGTTTGCAACGCAACTGTGTGGTGTTGGCAAGCTGGAGCTGGAGAGTGAGTTTCGAAGAGCAGGAAGCTCGAACGCGGGGCGGCGCAAACGGACAGGGGATCCCTGCAACAATTTTTCGAGAGGCAAAGTCCCTTTTCTTTTCTTTCTTTGGACAATCCAAAAGTCAGCATCACTTCATTTGAGTCAACAACTACAACTGCATTCTATAGTCCATTTATTTGCATTTACATGACGGGTTGCACTTATCTCTAAGCCTTAAGTTTCTTAAATCTCGGAACGGCCTCGAGAACGCTGGTTGACAAGGACCCTTTATTCCAAGTTCGCGTCTCCACGTGCCCACGCTTTGAGAGAATTGAAATCGCCGCACTATCTCCGAATCCGCTCCACCAATCACGTCCAGGGCCGAGATCGATCTGATTACCAGACTCAAGCAAGCGTCATAAAGCAGCTTTCTCCACCTCATGTACTGGACGCCTTCCGGAGATCCTCAACTCAACTTTTCCATCAACAATAATCAGAAAATCCACCATCTCGATTTCAACGAGCAACACTTCAATTCCATCGGACATACCACACTACCTTTCGACCACAAAGCATACCCGCAATCATGTTCCGCAGAGTTTTGACGACTTCTGCTCGGTCGACGGGCAGAGCGCTATCGGCCAGACCCGCCACCAGACTCACAGCTCCTCAAGTCACATCTCCCATTGCTGCTACAGGCCGACGACAGTATCATGAGAAGGTCCTCGATCATTACTCCCGCCCACGCAACGTTGGGAGCATGTCAAAGGCGGACACCGATGTGGGAACTGGCCTCGTTGGTGCGCCAGCTTGCGGAGATGTCATGAAGCTTCAGATCAGAGTCGACCCAACCAACAACACCATTTCGGACGTCAAGTTCAAGACTTTTGGCTGTGGGTCGGCCATTGCTTCGTCCTCATACTTGACTGAGCTGGTACGGGGGATGACTCTTGAGGAGGCGGGTCGGGTACGGAATACAGAGATCGCAAAGGAGCTTTGCTTACCACCTGTCAAGCGTAAGTTCAAACAACTGTCACTGTCTAGCATGACCGAAAGCTAATCATTAATAGTACATTGCTCCATGCTTGCTGAAGATGCCATCAAGTCTGCCATTACAAACTACTACTCGAAGAATCCCAACGCCCGCTCAACAGATTTGGGAGGGACCGGTTCCAGCATGCCAAAGATTGACGTGGAAACCGTGATGGAGCCTACAGCTTCCCAGACTGCTACTGCGTAGGCTGTTGAGGTTATGTATTTGAAAGGCGTTGGAGTTTGGGGCAGTGTTGTTCAGTGTTTGACTGATAGTGGAGAATTCCGAAGGAGGTCTGCAATCTTACAGGCATGCAATGCCGCAAGTGAGCATATGAGGGTATGAGGGGATGGGTGAAGCGTTCGTTGAAAATCAATGAGATCAGTATATGCTGGATCAAACTCACGGCGATGTCTTAAGGGGGGAATTGAACTTCACAACTTGTACAAAATCTTCCTAATAAGAAGACAGCAATACCCAGCAAAGAATGAACTAAATGAACAAACAATCTTTTGATCTTATGCTAGCCTTTTCGATTAAACAATATGATATCTTGTATCTCGGTTGCACAGAATTGGCCACGGAAAATTAGCGTGGCGCTAGTGACCCCCTCGGCCGTCTTATCGAGGCTTTTTTTTTATCGGAAATTTTGGTGGAACAATTGTCTGTCAGTGCGAATTTCCGTTGAACAATTACTCGAATGGTCACCAAATACCATTCGCAAATTACAACAATGGGAAAACGAACCTTAGAAGATGCCGGACTGCCCAATGGGGGACCAGTTCAAGAACATGCGCCAGTGTGCAAGAAAAGTAAGAAGGAAAGCAAGAAGCTTGCGATAGAGGAGCCCACCACCAACGAAAGCAGTGCCGCAGAAGTAGATGTGGATGCAGAGAAGGCTGCCCGGAAAGAGAAGAAGCGCCTAAAGAAGCTCAAGAAATTGGCAAAGGCTGAGAAGTTGGAGACACCTGCAGATTCAGAAGATACCAAAGAGGAAGAGGCGGCCGAGGAGCAGGTGGTCGAGGAAGAAATTGTCGATGAGAAGGCTGCAAAGAAGGCAGAGAAAGCTAGGTTAAAGGCTTTGAAGAAGGCGAAGAAGTCATCAGCAGAGAACTCTCCAGAAACTTCGACTCCAGTCTCAGAACCCGAAATCAAGACCACATCCAAGACCTCGACTCCTTCAAGTACCAATGGCACCTCAGACAATAGCTACACCGAAGCCCCAGGCCTAACAGCTCTCCCTCAATCTGAAGTCGACAAATTCCTCACAGACAACTTCATCGCAGTCACCGACCCTCTCCCCTCTTTCGCAAAACTCAGACCATTAACCAACTTCGATTTCCTCCCCATCACCGACCCCGCGCAAAGAGCGCCCTTCAAGAATTTCAAAGCCCCAACACCCATACAAGCCGCAGCATGGCCATTCCTGTTCTCTGGCCGAGATGTCATTGGAGTCGCAGAGACAGGTTCGGGAAAGACAATGGCATTCGCAGTTCCCTGCGTACGAGGAATTCTATCTCTCCCTGCAAACCAGAGAAACAAAGGCCCAAGAGCTGTTATCGTCTCACCGACTCGTGAGCTGGCAATGCAGAGTTATGATCAGATCATGGAGCTAGCCAAGGTCTCAGGCTTGAAAGCTGTCTGTGTGTATGGTGGCGTTCCCAAGGACCAACAGCGTCAAGCTTTGAAGTCTGCCGACATCGTCGTCGCTACACCAGGTCGCTTGAACGACTTAATCAACGAAGGCTGCGCAGATCTCAGCAAGGCGAAATACGTCGTTCTCGACGAGGCAGACCGTATGCTAGACAAGGGATTTGAAGAGGAGATCCGCAAGATCATCAACACCACACCAGCTCTCGGTAAGCGCCAGACTCTCATGTTCACAGCTACTTGGCCCGAGTCTGTACGCACACTGGCAGCAACTTTCATGACCAGCCCAGTCAAGATCGCCATCGGCGACAATCCAACAGGAGATCTCCGGGCAAACACCCGCATTGTGCAGAAAGTCGAGGTGGTGGATGGAAGGCAGAAGGAATATCGATTACTGCAGCTACTCAAGCAGTACCAGAGCGGTGCGCAGAAAGACGACCGTATTCTAGTCTTCGCGCTTTATAAGAAAGAAGCTACGAGACTTGAGATGTTCATAAAGGGCAAGGGCTTCAGAGTTGCGGGCATTCATGGTGATCTCAGCCAGGAGCAGCGCACGAGGAGCTTAGATGCTTTCAAAAAGGGCACAACACCGATTTTAGTCGCTACGGATGTAGCTGCTCGAGGGTTGGATATTCCAGCTGTACAGCTAGTGATCAACGTAACATTCCCCTTGACCGTCGAAGTGAGATTTACTTCCTTTCCTCTTATTCTGTATCATAACTGACGTTCTCCGTCTAGGATTACGTTCATCGCATCGGAAGAACAGGTCGGGCCGGCATGGACGGACTCGCCATCACTCTCTTCACAGAACACGACAAAGCTCTCTCTGGATCGTAAGCCACCCATATCTCCCAGTATATTCAAAATCTAACCATCCTTCTAGATTGATCAATGTCCTCAAAGCAGCCAACCAAGAAGTCCCAGCCGACCTCCTCAAATTCGGCACTACAGTTAAGCGAAAGGAGCACGAGGCATATGGCGCATTCGCCAAGGATGTAGACATGAGCAAGAAGGCAAAGAAGATCACATTTGATTAGAGTGACACCTAGACTCGTTTGCTTAGATCTGACTTGGTTGTTTTTCATTTCTATCTATCACTTATCTTGACCTCGGAACACTCTATAGCATTCTAGAAGGTGTGCTCGTTCGGAAACGGCTCTGTTTGGTTTAAGGGTCTCGGTTAGCAAAAAGTTTGAGTCGCAAACAGAGAGAAAGACGGAAAGCTGTACGCTTAGCGATAGAGGAGAGAGCAAGATGCATAATGAAAGACTACAACTTACAGCAGAATTACGAATGGTGCTGCTACAGTCCCGCTCTTTACAATATCTGTAATCCCGCCAGTGAAGTTCGATTCCAGTTGTGCGAGGATAGCGTACGCTCCAGCTCCCACTGCGATAGTGAGAGGTTTAGGCAGGAGTTGGCCGAGGTCTAGACTGCTACCGTACCGCTTGAGGTAGGTTTGTATGAATGCCGTACTCCACACGATGCGGAAGAGCATGTTAAGTGCATTTGCCCACACCAGTCCCTCGGCGCCCAATTGCAAGACTCGCAGGAACACCACAGCGGCACCAGCGAACCCAGCAGAGAACGCAAACATCCACAAAGTTTGTTTATGGATCTCGGATTTAGTCGCTACGGATGAGACAAACGCTTCTGTGAGGCCGTTGATGGCGAGGAGTGGGATGTAATAGCAGTACGTTGCTAAGACGTTGCCAGCGCCTGAAGAAGTCCATCTCGAACCGGCGACGATCTTCAAGAGCAGCGGAGCGACAGTCGGTCCCACAGCGACAACGCATACCGAGAAGAGGATGTAAGAACGCAAGAGCATTAACAGCGTTTTCCGCACTTCCAGGACTCGTTCTCGGGCTGGGATGCCGTCGACTGAAGAGAGGACTTTGCCGAATGTGTTGCGGCTGATTTCTTCGATGGGTTGGAGGACCAGGCGCGCGACGAGGCCGCCATAGTTGTTGGATAGGGCGTAGATGCCTTGGGCGCGTGGGGATGCGAGCGCGGCGATCAAGATGGTGTCGCCTTGGGTTAGGATGTGTTTGAGGACTGATTGGATGAAGAAACTGCCGCCGAGTTTTAGGAGGGCCAAGAGAGGTAGGAGAAGACGAATGCGGTTGCGTCCCTTGCGGATTTCAGGTTAGTATCAAGTAACATGGTGGTATGCAGAGACTTACGTCGAATGGATCCTCTTGACGAGGAGGGAGAATCCGCTCTTGGATGCGATATCCCAGACGTTCAAATAGTAAATAAGTGACAATGACACAGCGTACATGCCCTGACCCAGAGCAAAAGGCAACACACCTATATCTCGCCCAGTTCTCGAGGCCCAGATCGCAGATCCACAAGTGACGAGACATCTCAAAACAGTAGCTATCAGTTCCGCAGAAGCACGGATACCAAATCTCGACTTCTGCTGAACAACCACATAGCACGGCTCGGCTAGTAACTCCAAAACGGCCGCCAAACCATACAACTTCAAAGCCTCTTTGAAATACGGCGTTTGCAAGACGATTGGATCGCCCGCTGATAACGTGTAGATGTACAACCATCCCACAGCAAAAGCGAATATGACACCCAGATAGATAGAAACGTAAGACAGGTTCACGATAGCTTGCGTCCTCCCAGCAGCTGTCGTCGCATCCACGTGACCTCGAGGTATTCTCTCATTTTGGTTCCTCGCTTTCTTCTCAGAAGCATCGTCTGCGGTGTCTGGCTGGCGCTGGATAGCTACACGAAGACTCTCCCGCGCGAAGAATAGGACGGTGATGGAATATACTTCGAGTTGGGTTGATACGCCGAGGAGTTCCGGGGAGAGGTACCGAAGGAGTACTTGGTTGACGATGAAGGTGAGGCCACGAGAGCCGAATTGCTGGCCAATTAGGAGGGCGGCTCCCACTGCTGAGGAGGAAGCTGGAGGCTTTTGCTTCTCTTTTGCTATGCTTGTTCCGGCTGGAGAAGGAGAGGATATGGAAGACATTTGTGGTGGTTGATGGTTGGGAACGAAGGAAGTCTCATGGAGCCTTTTGTGAGTGGTTTGATGGCAATTGACGGTCCCACCTTTCCTTTGCGGGAGCTTTCTCGTTTCGCAAGCGACCCCAATTGCTCAGCAACATCAACATGGGTCTTGGGAATATGCATACGGAGAGAAAAGGATGCCGGGCATTCAAAGCGTGAGTTGAAAAGGGAGATGGATTCTTGTTTACGGATTTAGGAGTTGAACTTCGAGGAACAGTACTCGGTAGCGGCCTTCTATTAAAAGATCTTCAGGCTTTAAGGGTAGGGCCGAACATCAAGATCAAAAATTAGCCCACGGCTTTACGGGTTCTCGAGAATTTTGGAGCTTGACTTCACACGAACAATTCCAATTTCCTATTGCAGATGAGAGACACGAACGAACGACTTCGGAGAAGTAAAGTGGAGACTGCAATCACGTGTATTCTACACGATTTTCCTCTTGAAAATTCCTGGCTCCGATGTTCGGGATCTCCATAATAGGCGTACAAAGATTCACAAGTGATTCACGAATGCAATTAGAGCTGTGCACTGCTGCACGAGTGATTGTTAGTGGACCTGACTGACTCAAAAAGAACATGCGGCTTAGCGATCAACTTCTTCTCAACTTCTTCTCAACAACTTTTCACTTTTTTGACAACTTTTTACTAGAAGAACGATTAGACTGGAACTGGGCATAGACAAAATAGACTTATTAGAACAGCAATATAGCCGTACCTCACAGCAGCATCTACCATGGGTTCCATAGAACCCCCAGTGTCAGTCGACCTTCACCGCTCAAATACCAGGCTGACCAAGATCCATAGGTTTCCTCCCGTCAGAGCATGTATCTTTGATATGGATGGCTTGCTGATTAATACGGTATGATATATATGTATGTCCCATCACATGTACTGAGATCAAACAGGAAGATATTTACTTAGCCTGTGCAAACGAGCTTCTTGCAAGATACGGTCGACCAAATTTGCCATGGTCTGTAAAGGCTCAATTTATGGGCGTTCCCGGCTCATCTACCGGTGGACCATTTTTTGAGTGGGCTCAACTACCAATATCTCGAGAGCAATTCATTGTCGAGCAAAAAGAGATCCAACGCATACGATTTCCTCAATGCAAACCGCTACCCGGTGTCAAAGACCTACTGTCACATCTCGAGAAGGCATACAACACAAAAGGCAACAAGGTTCACTTCGCTATGGCATCGAGCACCACCAAGGAGAACTTCGATCTGAAAGCCCAAAGTAACGAGACGAGTGAGATCTACAAATACTTTCCTGACAATAGACGAGTCCTTACAGGTGATCCGCGCGTCAAGGAAGGAAGAGGGAAGCCAGCACCAGATATCTTTCTGATGGCTCTGCAAACCATCAATGAGAGTCTCCCGGAAGGTGAAAAGCCAATCACGGCTGCAGAGTGCCTTGTGTTTGAGGATGCAGTCCCTGGGGTTGAAGCAGGGCGGAGGGCAAAGATGAGGGTTGTTTGGGTGCCGCATCCTGAACTTGCTTCTGAGTTTAGGGGGAGGGAGGACCAGGTTCTGGCTGGTAGGATTGGTTTAGTTCCAATTGGCGATGAGTGGCAGCTGGGGGAGCTTAGTGATGGGTGGGGTGTGAGACTGACGAGTCTGGAGGACTTTCCCTATAATAATTATGGGATTCGGGTCTAAAATGTTTGGATGCGTAGATTAGACTTATATTCGCGATTTTAAGCGAATATCTCCGTTCGGGGTAGGATATAGAAGAATTGTGAGACATTCGCCAATGGCTACTACTTACATACAAGCAGGTGGATAGAGAGTCATGGGCTGTAAGCGGAAATGTTCCATGCACTTGACATTTGACTTGAATATATCGTCGGCATCAGAGGTGGTACCATGTGGCCTTGATACTTGTATCTGCCTAGAGGAGATGCATCGGCCACATTCACACACTGTCATCCTCCAGTCAACTAAGGAGGCTTGAATCGAAGCCCCTGGTGGCCCCTGTAGCGAGTATTTCATACAACTCTTTACGTCAATTTAAGCGAACCCGCCTAGCTTATAAGTCAACGTCTGTCCGGCTTACAAAGACCCTTCTATGTCAAGAAATATCATCCAAATAGTGCACGACATGGCCATCATATCTTCTGTCAAATCGTTCACCTTGAAACTTGGCGGAAAGAGCCGGAAATCACCTACCAAACATAAGTACGAGTTTTTACCCCCGCTAAAGCCTGTGGTCTTACCCCGGGTCAACCCCGATCACCAAATTGCTCTGTCTGAACAAGGATGGACGACAATCGGCCTCGATGAAAAACCCACGGACGCTCTATATGATAGCTATCAAGACCTTTCACGAGCGAGTCAAACATTCTTTGACCTCCCTGACGATTACAAACAGACCTTCAAAACTCAGCATGGCAGTGAAGAAGGTTGGAGCCGAGTTGAAGGCGAGAAAGAATTCATTACGTTGCGCACCATTCAGAACACTCCCGATGAGTTGAAGATTGCTGCTTCCAAGTACTGGGTAGAAGCTGGTAGACTTCTGAGTGAGACTTTGGGGAGAGTCGCGGAGAGTTTGGATTTGCCAGCCAAGACTCTGACAGTCTATTCCGAACCTTGTGCAGCGTTGGGTGACGAAGAGACGGCGACTATGTTACGCCTTTTCAGGTATGAAGGATTTGAAGGGAAAGAAAGTAAAGTCGTGGCTGAAGGTGAGAACATCACTGCTCGATTCAATCCAACGACTGATTAATATCAAAGCGCATGCAGATCTCGGCCTGCTCAGTTTTGTCATCGGTGATAAACCAGGTTTGGAAGTCATGGACTGCCACGCAGATTTCTGGTTTCCAATAGAGCAAAGCTATGAATCGCCAAAAGGGAGTCTGCTCGTTGGTCGCCAGCTCGAACGACTCTCGAATGCTCGCTACCGTGCTGGTGGTCATCGAGTTCGGTCGTACCCAAACTCAGTCACCGAATCTAAGGAGTCATCAGATCCTTGGAACAATTGGCGGCACTCGATTGTTTTCGTTATGAGGGCACATCTTCCTGTGCTAGTCAATACCGATGAATTGGCAACTGAGATTACCGGGCCGTTTTCACAACCTCTGAAGGGCATCACGGCTGGGGAGCTCTTTGATGATATACATTCAGCACATTTCAATATCAATACTGGAATAGAGGAGCGTGAAGAGCAGAGAAGAAAACTTACTGAGCAGGCGAAGCTATTTCCTTCTGCGAAGTGATATGAATGGAAAGTTGGAAAGGAGATGAGTTGTGTTGGAAGGTGAATCGCTGTCGCATTTCAGACCAAAATGTGCTATCTGAGAATGATTTGGCTACTGAAGGACATATACCACAGATGCAGAGGCAGCAGGTTATTAGAAACACCTCATTCTCACACTACATCTATTTCATCGTCAATTTAGCTGACTTATTGGTCGTCAATAAACCCTCCAAAACCGAGATTGTTTAGAACATAGCTCTGTCTTGCAACTTGAAGAGGCAACAATAATGGATCTTCATAGCACACATTCTATACAAATTGCACGAATGTTTAATGTAACATTTTCTCGTTTGCCTATCTAAATAATCGGTGAATCTATACCATTCTGTGCATTTATACATTGTATGAGTTCACTGTTACAAAATCTTTTTGAAAGTTCTAACCCGAGAAATTTATACGAGCTTTTAAAGCCGGATTTCTCTGGACAATGCTCGAGACTAGACAGAAGGCAAACCAGCAATAAATGCTCCCACAATCAAAACGAAATCCGGAGAATCAGGCTTCAGTGAGTTGAGGTTAACAAAGTAGCAAGTCCTTGGCCGAGGAGGGGGTGCTTGGCGTCGCGTCGTCGCCTTCCTTCCGTTTAGAGACTCGTTATATTCATCAACCACAATAGACAAAAGAACCTGTCTTTCCTTCTATTGACTCGATTACCTCCGCAAAGCTCAACAGCATTGCAACATCGATTGGAACAAGTGTCGCCATTACTCTCCTCGTGCTAGAAGAAATGACCGCCACCTCTGCAAACACCATGAACCAAATCCCCCAGAGACTGTCAAAGCACAAGAATGAGAGAATGACCCAAAGAACCAGTCCGGTAATCCGGTATTCATACTATAACCGCAGACGCGTGTGTATACATGGATCGTTCCTTTAGTACTAGATGCTGTACAGTCGCTGCCAGATGTGCCCAGCCATCTTGAACAGCTGTGCTTGAGACGACTGGCCAAAATCTGCGGCGTCCGCCAGACTGGATGAAGCTACCAACAATCTGGTGCCATTTCAGATCAATGAACCATGTTTCCGTCGCTCAGATTGACGCTTGTGTGCTCGTGTGGCCACACGAGCTGGTTGAGCTGGGGCGATAGGTTACAGAATGTCACAAATGGGGCATTAACATGAGAATTCCTATCAGGTAACGGTTAGGGAGAGTACTCGGGATCAGCAATACAATTTTTTGATTTCCCACAACCTTTCGATCCTTTGAGCCCCCGGCCACTTCGATGGATCATTTTCGATATTCGCAATCGGCATGAGTAAGATCGCAGATCATGGTCAGCGAAGCCACAGATTGGGAACATTTCCAAATGCAAAATTCAAGACAAATTCCTAGAAAATCGGATATTTGTCACGAACGTTTGCTTGGCCGACTGACGTGAAAACTTCGCAATACGAAGGGGCTATGACAAAAAGCAGTTCCTGGCTACCATTGTGGATACCGATATCCCCAGATTCGATAAGTGAGGGAGGCTGTTCTTGGGGAGCTGAAAATGCAATCGTGATTCGACCGGGCTGGTTGGCTCTGATGTAATGTCACCTCCCAACCTCGCAGATATGTGAGTAGTTTTGGGTTTCTGAATCACTCACACAGGAATTAGAGTTGCTGATAAATATCCGACAGAAGCCCCAGAGGATGAACCAAATGGTGTGAGAGGCTATGAGATACACTTCCCGTCTCGACACAATAGTCACTTGTCATCACTCAGCCATCGAAGGCTGAATGCAAAGTCTCAGATCCACCCGTGTCTGCTTTCTTCAAATCCTTAATCGCGATCTCGAACCAAGAAGCGCATTCTATCACATCATTAGGACCGACTCGACTGGACTCGCAACTCGCCGGAACCACTGATTGTACCGCTCTCCTACTTTTCAACATCCTGGGGTTGGCATAAGTTCAATGTCCTATTCAGTCCTGGGTTCATTATTTCTGTGGGTTCCTAGAAAGAGCAAACTATTCTCTGGAAACAGATGCATCTTCGTGTTATTTGTGTTCCTGTTGGCGCCGTCCACAAATAACTTAGTTTCGACAGCAGCCACGATGTTCAGGTGTACGATAGTCACACCGCAAAAGGTGGCACGCGGGGTACAAGTAATGGTTAGCGACTCAAGGTCTTAGAATAGACGGATAAACACCAAGCACCCCTGGGACATCCAGGAAGTTTCTCTCCGATGATGAACGTGTCGAAGCGAGGTGTGGATTGAGGTCTCGCGACCACAGATTAGATCAGGATTCTATTCCTGGTCCAGTTATCTATGCATTTTCACAAAAGGAATTCTCCCACGGCTAACGCGCATTCTCACGTCATACTTGCTGTTTACTCTGCACACTGGCAATAAAATTGAAGCTTGGCGATTCAACGTTCTACATTGGTTCCTATGATCACTCAGCAACACACATGAGTATTAGGGTTGGTTACCATGCAGGGCATGTGGGGAACCTTCGATTTCATTTCTAGAAGACGTGTGCCTGCCGTGAGCCGTTCCGTACTCGGTGGCTCTTGTCTTTCTATTTGTAGGTCGGTGGAGCTAGGTCTAATACAAGAGGCTATCGAACGGTCACTGTCGATTATATTCCGTGACATCTTCGAGGAGACGTCTGGAACCTATTTTGAGACACGGCTTCTATACCACAAAAATCGCTTCGGGGCGCAGTGGGGATGTCCAAAAGTTGTACCTCGATCAGCAACTCGAACCACGATCACAACAGTCCCAGCGACACCTTCAACGCGACCTTCAGTATCTTGTTTCGGGAGTTGAAACGATGCAAAAGTGCAAATGCAACATGAGCAGCAGCTTCCCTTAGGATGTAAATCCCAGAAGCCCGTCTCCAGTGTCAATTGCCGGGCTGTACACGACGCATGCACTGCTGACTTGAAGATTGCTTGATGACAACGTTGAGATATGATAGCCGCCAGGACGAGGCATCAAAAATCAAGAGTTCGGATGATCTGGTGGCATGGGCCAAACCCAAATCAGGTTGCATTGGGGGTGGCATGGCACTGTCCACCGCTAACCACCCTGCAAGCCCTTTGCTGGGCTTCTCCAGGGAGCCCTGCTGCTTCAATTCTTGCCCTGGCCCAAACCGAAGTCAGCATCGAAACTTCCCAACCAAAGACGCAAGACTTGCCATTTGATCAAGCATAGTAGACAAAAGTACCACATACACACCCGACCCCTCAAGGCCAAGGCAAGCAAGCATTAGCTCCCTTCGAATCGTAGGAAAAAAAAGTTGGAAGTGCCAGTGCTCCTATTTCGAGTCTTCCTATCCCAAGTGGTCTCCGAGATGCAGTAGTCAAATGTTTGCATGACCAAACGATCCATTTTCGAGATTAAGATCACCAGGAACAGGAACCAAGTGCGTCTTGGGCAAGGTAGCTAGATGGATCACGCGAGAAACGAACGAACTCTAGGTGCCCCATTGAAGCATTGATGCTGCAAAGGATGTCTTGCGATTGGCCTCTCGTGAGCCTTGTCTAATACCTTCAGAAAAGCTTTCTGCGAAATGAGAAGAAACCCACTATCCATAGAGTAATTTATCAACCGATCCTCGTTGCCAATCGTAAAACTAGCCAATCAACATCCCTAAGCGAGGACCCCAGGTTATTCAAGGCGGGATGATACCTTGCGCAAATCTTCATTACAGATGGCCATGGGTTTGTTCACAACAAGATGCTTGAAAGGGGTAACGGATATCAACAGAACCTCATCACAATCATAGCCTTAGACTGTGCCGTCATTTGTCGACTACCTTGGGGGGCGAGGGTGCGGTCTCCGTCCGAACAGGATGGCTGGCAGAGTGGCTTTCGGTTCAGTCCTCCTGGGGCTTGGGCTTGGCCGTTTGGTGATCAAAGCACTCGGGATTGATCTTGTTCTACTCACCTCGAACTCTCCAAAGTCCACGCAGGGGCTGTATGCTTCTAATACCTTGCTTCTCATTGCAACCCGGAAGCTTTTGAAAAGCCCGGTCGAACCATCCCCAATACCTAGGTTCCATAAGGACACGATTCACAGCCATGGTCATTTCAGATTGTGCAATGCAATGCAATGCACGCAAGTCATGATCGATAGTCGGGACTCCACAAGTTCTTTTTCTGATAATGGATGGTCCAACGGTTACGCCGCGGTAGCCGCTAGCCTACATTGCAGTACTGTACAGTAGTCTATTTTGTTCACTCTGCGCCCCCAAACTATGGAGGGTTGATTGACGCAGTCCGAGGGCCAGGACAGATACCTGCGAGGTTTGAAGGGAGATATGTCCGTATTTGACAGAGAATTGTGGAAGTGGTGGGTGAGATTCTGGTGCGGTTTGGATTGGGCGGGGGGGGGGGAGGTGGGGATATTGGGAAGGGAGGCGCAATAAACGGTCAGGGCTCCAAAATTAGAGCAGACGGCAGGCTGAAGTAAGCTAGCTAAGGCAATGCGAGGCGGGGTGGCAGACAGATCCAAGGATAGAACAAGGTCTTCCGATAGGCTTTGGACTGCTTTGAGACAAGCATTCGACAAGGGATACTCGGACCACACGCAGGCTGTCCCAAGCTCGTCTTCGTCGTCCCATGAGGGGGTGGGTGTAGGAAGACACCGCCGTCAAGGTTCAGTCTGCAGCAGGGGCGGGTGGCCAGCTTACTTACACTTATTCATTCTGGGCGCCTGCTTTAACGCGCTAGCCGGTCTGATTGGCGGTTGTAATCTGACAAACGCTGATCGGATCATGGAACTTTGCAAAAAAGCGCCGAAAGCAGACGGACCTGGGGCGCGGAGGCTGTTTGCACTTTACTTCTGCACCTGTGCATACTGGGTGGGTATGCTATGCTATGCCTACTTCGTATGCTAGCTCTTGTTAATTCCGTCCCAACATCGCGCTTATGCTACGAGTGAGGAGTCCTACCAGGGCCAGGGAACGCAGAAACAGGATACCAAAATACCAGCGTACCGACAGATGCAGCAGCAGCAGCAGCAGGGCAATCTTCAGTGCAGAGCCCATGTCCCGTTTCCCATGTCTTGCCATGGCTTTGCGACCTTGCATACTGTCCTGTACCCTGGACATCACAAGGGGATCAAGGGGTGAGGGGGGGTGGCTCATCCCCTCTGGTGCCCGCTTCCGTCTCCCGTCTCACGCGTCTGTCAAGCCTTACGAGGTTTAGCGGATGGCTTCCTCGAGCGATGCTGCATTCTGATTGCTTGTTCCCCTGTTTCTCTCTGCCAGGGACCCAAGAGCCTGTCTAAAGAACCCCTCATCATGCTTGTTCTCTTCCGGACCCGTGCAAACCTGGGACGGGCCATACCTAAAAGCTCACTCGCTTACCCGCTCACATCCCACTCAACCCATACTAGACCTGACCAGACCGGACAACTCATACTAGGGCGCTTAAGCCAGCTGGACATCAAGTCAAGTCAGGTCAGGTCTTTTGGCATTGGCTATTTATGGCCCTTGTCGACGCTTTTGCAATCGACGGCCCTCTTTGAGACTGGTATCGATCGAGTTCTGGTAAGAGGAGCTATTCCTTGTTAGTACTTGCGCAGGGGTCGTCGACAGGGGGAGCAGCAGTCTTTCCAACCTCCATCGTCCTCCTCCACCATTCTTCTCTTGTAAACATAATCACCACGCTCAGCAATGCCCCTGCCCCGCGATACGTTCTATCTTTGTGCATTTACTGCGCAGCTGTCTAGAAATATTGGAAACCGAGCTACTACTTCCTTCTCGTCATTAAAAAAAGGTACACACTGAAGCAGAGCGCGCCTATCCCAAACGTCTGGTACCAACCAAGATCTTGCCTTGTCAACACAGTCCTGTTCCTGCGCTGAGATTTTGGCCCCCCGGGAATATCTATTCCAGTCGGCTGTGCAAGCAAGGCTGTAAGGATCCACAGAAATTCTTGTTTCCAATTCGAGCCTGGCATCATGTCGAGCCTCAAAGATATTATGGATGTCGACGTGGAACCCCTCGAATCCCAAGCCTATAGAAGGTCCAGGGAAGCCGCCCAACAACAAGCCTCCCGTCCTCCCATCGCTCCATCAACCGAGACGCCATCGCCTCCCGTCGATGATATCAACACAGGCAAGAGTACCATCAAGCGGCGCAGATCCAGCCGAGTCTCCAAATCTGTCAGTCAACCTACATCAGCTCGGCAAAGTATAGCGCGTCGGCGTAGCAGTGCCACTGGGGAAGCTATGGACTTTACTTCTGGGTATCAAGCTGGAGGATCAAACCAGGCGAGCGGTTCCGGGAGCCCTCAGCAATCATCAAGAGGGTCAGAGCCAGCGGCGGACATGCCAGTCAAATATACACCTGTGACAGGACGCATCAGTAGAGCAAAGAAGGGAGTACCCGTCCATACCTGTGATATATGTCGGCCAGTCAAGGTACGCATCCATTCCTTTGCTCATCATTTCGAAATTACTCACTATTTTCTAGACATTTACGAGGGCCGAGCATTTGAGGTAAGTCGCTAAATTGCATTGCAATGGTCTACTATGATTTTAATCAGGTTTCTAGACGCCACCAATTGAGCCATCAGAAACCTGCATACCCTTGTACTTTCGAGGATTGCGAGCGAGCGTTTCACAGACCAGATTTACTTGCTCGACATCTACATAGGCAGTAAGTGATTTCGGACCCCTTATTTCAACACGGGGCGGAACAAATGGCGATCAATGTGTATCATGTGAGGAATAAAGTGTGCTGATACGACCCAGTGAAACGCAAGGAGAGAAGCCATACAAAGCTGGAGACCCACGGAGCAGCAGAGCTTCATCAACGGATACGGAAAGCAGGACGCCTGACTTGAAAGTGGAAACCCCCGCTATACTGGGCAATGCAATGCAGACCTCTCCAACCGATTCCATGACTCCCAGGACTAGTGGAAGTGGCGACAGTTCTATGACTGCTGCAAGCTTCAGTACAATCACAAGTAGCTTTCAAGCTGTTAATTTCTCCCCAAGTTCAGGGCACAAGAGGTCAGCAAGCCAAGCTCAGTTACCTGACGCGGAGGCATATCCTGGAACTTCACCTGGACCGGGTACATCTAGGCAAACAGGATCTTTTGACAGGATGACAGACGGAAGTAATTTCACTAGTGATGTCCAGCAAGCATTTGGAGACGCTTTTGGAGATGGAGGCAGTTCCCAGTTCTCGAATTATACCACAGCTCCACAACAGCCACTTCTTCCTCTTCTGAGGATCCCAGAAGAAAATTGGATCCCTGGCCTTTCTTATAATAATTCTCCCTGGTGCTCATCCGCGTCTGACAGTACCTACTCGACTCAGTCAGATTGCTCCCGAAATGGATCCCACTTGATTCCAAGAGATCGATCCCAATCAATAGCTACCCTTTCTGATTGGCCACTGTCCGCAGGAACTCATTGGTCTCCTCATGGCCTGAGCACTACGCCTCAAGAGATCCGGAGTCCAGCTGGTTATGATGCCATTTTGGAACGGTATGAGACACACACACCATTTGCCTCTCCTCGAATGAACTCGCCGATTTCATCCCGAGGACAGCTTTTGGATGTACCCAGTTCCTATGGGAACTTTTTCATGGACACAGTGGGTACTCCAGCCCTCACGACGTATATAAGCAAGCCTTTGGCTCAACATTTTCCAGCTTCCCCTTCAAGAACATCCAACCCCGGATTGGACATCCATAGAGGAAAGAAGGAATTGGTGGAGTCCCACCATTTAGGCACCTTCTCTATCAACACCACGTCTGCCTTTCAGCAATCACAACCCCAGCTCGACCTCTACATTTCTAGCTACTGGCAGTCTTTCAACAGTTTCTTTCGTATTATACACCGACCGACTTTCGATCTCATTGACCATAACTTACTCAAATCCGCTATGGCTGCTATTGGCACCCAATATCATGATTCTCCCGAGGCACGCGCAAAAGGAACCGAACTCAATGAGTACTGTAAAAAGAACATCGAACTGGTAAGCTAACAGCCAGACATTCATTCACGATGAGTTGCATTAATACTGACTACACACAGTGTCTCAATTGGGATCTCCAAACAATGCAAGCAATTTTACTTACCGAAATATTTACTCGCTTCCGAGGACGTAAAACCAATGTTCGATTATCCCGTCACTTTGAGGAGCTGTACAGTAGAGTAAGGTCGCCTCAAGAAGAGTATCGTCCATTCGCTGACTGGTACAGCTTCTCAATGAATCTGATGCTAATAACAGGACATTGTCTAATCAAAGCCCCGGCGACGCTTCCTCAGCGGATGCTCTACTTGATCGTTTCGGACCCCAAGCAAACTCCCAGGCAACGAAGAGCTCTAGTCCAAACAGCGAATGGTACGAATGGATCGAGGCTGAAGCACGACAACGCCTTCTCAGTGGCTGCTTCATATTCGACATCCATCAATCTATGTACCACCAACAAGCTAGATCTCGGGCTGCTCGTGACGAGTCAAGCTCTCTTGTCTGTCAACCCTGTCCGGAAACCCTTTGGACCGCCAGCAATCCCTCTGAATGGCAAGCACAGCGATCAAGCTCGAATCTTCAACCAATTCATCTCATCGAACAGGATATCGCTACTCAATCAATCTTCAGCCCGTCGTCTTTCACACAAACATTGCACATCTGCTGGTTTGTGTCCAGGCTCCCGTCTAGAGAAGACTCCGCATATCCCAACGATCATCTTCCGCAGGCCATGCATCCCGACATTGAAAACTTTGTGGACCTCTTCCCCACTACTCCGCTTGCGCATTCGTATATGGCCTTGTACCACACACCGCTTCATAGCCTTTTGGCCGTTGCGGGGGACACTTGGATCTTTGCGCAGAAAATATCCCCGGCATCTGCTTTCCAGGCCGCACAGTCGCGGCTGAAGACCTGGTCTACTTCTCTCGCCGCAGCACAAGCAACCCACCACGCGTGCCAAATACTTTCTCAGGGACTCTCTCAACCACTTACGTTTTCACCCGATGGTACCATGGCCTCTCCGTTTTGTTGCATTGCCGACTATTGGAGCCTGTACGTCTCCGCGCTGATCTGCTGGGCTTTCGGCCACCGTTATCAGAACCTTGCTGCAAATGGAACTTCCGCAAATCTTACTCGAAGCAGCTCGTCGACAGAGATCAGAGCCATGGATACGGACGAAACGCCTCTCTCCAATGACCTGCGTCTCAAAGTCCTTACTTACACCAACGGCATGTTAGAACACCCTGTCGAAGAGCTTCTGACTAGTAAGGCGAGGATGAAGGGCGAGACTGCCGGTATTATCGACGCCGTGCGACAACGTCTAGAGATCGAGAGCGTTGGCAACAAATGTGGGATGCTCGTCGATGCCATCGTGGTACTCACCAAGCTCAGAAAGTCAAGCAGCAAGACACATTGGTTCTAATTACTCTCTCAAATTTCGGATTTCTTTGGCGCCTCACCTCAGATCGCCTCTCCTTCTTGCACTCATTCTTTCCCCTTGTATTTGTTCAATTTTTTTTTTCATTTTAGCATTTGCAGCGGGTGGGTTTTGGGTTTACAGCACGGCACAGAACAGACAGCATTTCTCATTCAACACATCATCATCCTGGGCGGCATTTGTCTTCGTATTACATACTTTTTGCATGCTTTGTTCGGTTTTTGCTTTTGCTTTTTTTTTTATACATACGTCTGATGAACGAAGGGATGACAGGAACAATGAACGAGATACGAAAGATCTCTGCTTGCACTTTTTTTCTGTTTCTGATTGGATCTCCTCTTATTCATATCTCCTTTTGCTGTCTCTCAATTTTCATATTACACATGTCTATCTTCTTCTGGTTCTCTTCTCTGACTTGCGAGATCTGCTCATTTACTTGCTTAATATGTGTCAGTACGATGTATTTGTGTCTCATCTCATAACATCTCATATCATATCATCTAGTCACGTTTTTGAAAAATCTTGGGTAGTTGGGGCTTGGTTTTTAATGAGGGAATGGGTTAGGATTGATCGGTTGGGTTGGTGTTTAGTGATAGCGTTCAGCGAGCGAGCATAGCGAGGGCGAAGGTAGATACTATTTACTGCATGATAGAATAGATGGATGATTATGTGTCGGCGGTCAGGGTAGGAAAATGGGCTAGCTGGGCGGGCTATCATCGCATGCATGCATTTTTCGTCATACAATAATTAACGTATCAGTAACATCAAACTATCTCTCTCAAGAGTTCTTATTTCCAATCTCACTCACATGTCCTCTCTCCCTCTTTATCTAAAAACTTTTGAGAGGGCTGGTTTGAATTTCATGTTGCCAAACGTCACATTGTATGTCGTGAAAAGGGGCACGAGATATTACTTATACTTTTACTTCGGAATAAACTACCAAATAAAGCGAGATGGAGCAAAGCAAAGCCAAGCAGGTTCATTGTCAAGTGCACTCTGAAAATGTAATTTGGTCCAAGATAGGAGGGCAATCAATGATGACAAAAACAAAGCTTTCCACCCAATGGATATTCATCAACTAAACTTCTATCTACACTGCTCTCACGCACCCTGCACCTTCTACCTATCGCTCTGGCACGGCATCTCTCTGTATCCTTGCTTTCCAAAGACACCACTGTCTCCCTATCCATCCACCCATCCACATGTATGATGATGAACGATCGATGCACGCATAACAAACGCAGAAGGAGAGGTAAAGGAACTCTGGTATTGGGAAAGCATGCACTGGAAAAGGAAGCCAAGTAGGGAAGACCCCCTCTCTCCCTCAATGATTTATGAACCAAGACCAACCAAAAAACAAGGCACAAAGAACATGAACCGTTGACAACATAACACAAGCAAGCAGGCAAGCAAAATGGGCAAATCAGCTAACTATCTCGGTATCAAGGTCAAGCAGATCGCAGATTCTCCACTTGACAGTCGAGTCGGACAACCTCCACATTAAAAGCCCGGCGCTCTGTCAATATCGTACACTCGGAAAACCCGGGCTTCCGAAACACACCTAAACTTATTACTGCGTTCGTCCTCGTCCTCGTTCTCGTTCCCGTTTTCTCAACTCCCCACACCCGATACATGAAGTGGGACTGGCTCTAATCCTTGTGGGAGAACTTGGCCTTGAGCTTGCCAAAGATACTGGAACGTTTCTTCTTCTTCTCGGCTGCTGCGCTGGCTGGGCTGGCGTTGCTGCTTCCTGATGTGACTGCTGCGGCCTTCGATGGGGTTGATGGTCCGTCTTCGGTGGTGGTTTTTGCTGGGGTTGAGTCTGGCTTGGAGGCAGTGTCTTTGGCGGGTGTGGAAGGGGTAGGATAGCTGGTCTTGTCGGTCTCAGTGGATGCTACGCCGCTGGTAACGACGGGCGCGGTCTGGGACTCAGTGCTGTGAGACCCTGGGACGGTTCCTGGAGAGACATCACGTGACTCGATTGGCGCTGAGACAGGTTTGGGGGCAGTGAGACCAGCGGTCTTTGACTCGGTGGGCTTTGTCTCAGAGGATGTGATATTTGGTGCAGACTCGCCGGTTGATGTCTCGGGCTTAATCTCAGACAATAATTCCTTCTCCACAGCCTTCTTCTCCAACACAGCCTCCTCGTTCGCGGCAGCCTCTGGTGCTTGACCTGATTCGGCAATTGACTCCTTGACGATTGCTGGCGTGTCCTTGGCAGTCTCCTTCGGCGTGGTATCTGACGTTGCATTCATTGACGTGATGGAGTTCTGAATGGATGCGGGTAATTTGCTGGTCACAGACTCTGGGAGCTTGCTTGCAGCACCCGATGCATAAGCTGCAGCAACGCCACCAACGGCCACGGCTGCGCCGCCAACTGCAGCTGCAGCTTCAGCTGCAGAAACCGTCTTCTCAGATTTGTCCGTTCCCTTTCCGGCAGTACCCTCGGAAGTCGATGGGGCTACTGGGACTTCCTTCAATAGCTCCTTCTCAAATACGCTCTTCTCCTTGACTTCCTCTGGAATGGCGCTGGCCTCGGGGTCAACGTGAGCCTTTTCTTGGCTCTCCTTGACAATTTCGGGAACCTTTGTGGATTCGAGAGGAACATCTGCGGCAAGTGCTGCAGTTGTGCTCGCGGGGCCGGAAGACTGGATAGTGGGTGTAGCATCGAAGGTACCGACACCCGAAGTTCCCATTGGCAAGCTTGATTCTGGAATCAAGTTCTTCGCAGGTGGCATATCCAAGATACCGGTGCCATTCAAGGCACGGGTGGCATCGGGAGTAACGACAGGAGGGAGGACTGGGGCATTGCCAATTCCACCGCTCTTCTCGTACGACTCCTTGTCGGTGGTGACCCCTGAGTCAATGGTGTTCTTGTTGACAGAACCAGGCTCTGGGTTCACTGCTCCAGCAAAAGCTGGGAGTGGGTTGACACTGAAAGTTGGCTCAGCCTCAGTCTTAGCCTTGTCCGCGGCAACGAGTTCTGGATCATCATGAACGCCAGATGTGATGGTATTTCCGGTGAAAGTGCTTGGCTCTGGTACTTTCTCGCCAGGGGCAAGCTTAATGGGATTGACAGCTCCATCTGCAGCGGGCAGAGGGTTGACAGAGAAATCGCCCTTCTCAACAGCAGCTGGGGTCTCAGGGAAAGCTCCTGGTAGATCGGAAGAGCCAGCCTTTTCCAGAGGAGCTTTCTCGTTCTCGAGAGGCACATCCTTTGCCAAATCGGCGGTTGTGGAGGTAGGAGCAACGCCTGACATGATTCCGACTGTTTCGGGTGTGTGCTTGACAATTCGGTCGGTGGTGAGGACGTTGTTTAGGTTTCCTGAGGCGTCGTTTTCTTGAGGAGCGGTGTGGTCGGTAACCCAATTTCCGTCAACGACGAACTATAGATTCAATGTCGTGTTAGTGATTGTATTGGTGAGCAAAGGTAAAACCAAAGGGAAGAAAGATGGGACGAAGGTTGGTTTTAAGGAACCCAGCTGCCTTGCAGCTTATGGCGGGGTTGGGAACAGGCCTCCTGCCCTGTTGCGTGGCCCAAGCACCAGCATGTCAAACAGGGCCAACCGCAATAGCCTGCCTGCTGACCTTGAAGCGATGCTTTTCGAGTTGGCAGCTTCACCGCTCAAAGTAAATTGGGGCAGTTCGGCGGACCGCGTCATATGGGAGAATTTGCTGCAGGGTCAGGCGCCATTCCGCATATAAAAGGCCGTTTCTGCATTCTCGAATGCAGCAAGCTTTGGCGAGAAGTCTTCAACCTTCAACTCCCGTAGTGCATCAAGGACCTCTTGGCAGCCTTCACATCAATTGAAAGTGTTGTGACTTTTCAATACTTTGCTGAGAAGCCTTGATAACCTCGTACGAGTCATTGACCACTCGGCGGCATCCGCGCTTCAAAAACACAGAAACTCGAAGCACGAGCTCCAAACGATGAATCCGTTATTGAGTCAAATGCCAATGACCCCCCAACGACTCTGATTGACACATGTTCTTCACGCACCTTGTAGTAGATCTTCTCTGCAGCGCTGTTGAGCGTAACATCCTTCGAGAACGAATCGCCAGTCTTCACTAATTTCTCGCTCTTAGACCAATCGTCAAAGGTTCCGGTCACATAGACCTCGTCGGCGGGATGGTCCCTAATGACGAAAAGTGTCAGTCACAAAATCTACGAGCTTGATTGGAAGCGTATGGCGGGTGCGAAAAGGGGAACGAGGACTCCGCAGACCGACTTCAACTCGCAGATACCCACAGTCGCAGCGCAGGCGCCGCGAAGATGCAAGAGCTGAGTAGGCGGCGCAGATGAGGAGGTTGAGGAGGTTGGGCAACTGACCATTTGAATACGAAACTTCCCATGATGCGATATGGGGATTGTGAGCGACAGGAGATATAGAGGTAGACGATAGGTAGGGATCGGTGACTCTGTAGATGGTATGTTGGTGATTAAGGCAGTTTCTTTGCTTCTGTAGATTGATTGATTGATGTCGGCGTTGAGAAGTGTTCGGAGGTTGGGGAGGGGAGGGTGACTATCGGAAGGCAATCTCTTTTGCGCAGGGTATTCCGTCAGACTCCAAGTTGCGCGGCAAAGTAGCACAATGCAGAGAAAGCTGGGGATCGGTGACAAAGGACAATTTAGACCAGGTGGCGATGACAATGACTGCGATTGCGATTGCGATTGCGGAAAGAGTGAATCTATGAGGCGATAATTGATGAGGAGGATAAATTGAAGTTGGGGATTCGTTCGTCGAAGTGTGGTGACTGAACGGGGTGCCGTGCAGTGCAGCCTTGACGACCGACCAAGGCGCGGCCTAAGAGGAGGATGGCGCTAAAAGCAATAGCTGACAGCCAAAGGAAAAAGGCTCCAGCTCTAGAGCTTCATGAGCTTCCCTGTCCCGTCTGTCTTCTGTCTTCTGTGTCTAGAGCTCCTAAGTTCTTCCAAGCGCGAAAGATTCTCATTCATGTCTACACAGTTCCGGAGGTTCTCTGCTTTGCTTGGGCAAGCCCGTTACGCCACAATCAACATCGATCGCAGAGTGCGGGCAGAACTAGAAATCCCTGGGCATCACGTTTACGAACACTCAAGGCAAGGTGTGTGCGTCATATTACCCCACTACAACCAAGAGAAGCTCTGAAGTCCTTGTCAGACAAGGATAATTCATATGATTATGATATCAGGGCTTTCATTATTACAAAGTATATCTAAGACACTACCTGGGGAAGAAAGACAACCAAGTGCGTCATTCCTTTCTTCAGTACCGACTGTATGTTTCATCCTTTGCTTCAACAATCAATCATTGCACCAAAAGTCTAGAGCTATCTCGGCATCAACAGGCCTAAAGCTCTATTCCACGCACCAGTAGAACGCCAATCTCCCCTTGCAAAACACTCCGATGCATCCTCGCGCTATCCCGACGAGATGGCTGTATTAGCTCTACGAGTAGTGAATTATATGTGACAGAGCGCCAGACCCTGGTAGGGTCAGATGACACATCGTATAGTGCATTCAGGGTCTGTTTTGGATCCTCCACGCCTTGAAAGACAATTGAAAGTGCTGTGTGCCTTTCAGTACTTTGCCGGAAACCCTTAATATTCTGTCGGACTCCAGGGAAACTAACGTAGGTATCTAGTATGTGAATAGTCAATTGGAGCATCTCACATTGCATCTCAAGAGTACCTTCTATTGACGACTACCAGCGACCAGCGATGTAAATATGATGGGGTGCAGAGATCCGAGGTTCCGATTCTCACTCCAACCTTGCAGCAAGAGCCTGCTGAATCCTTTACTCTTTAAAGGTCGATGGAATGTGCAGTGTACTTTTCAGAACTTTCCCAAGAGGCTCTTCATACTATGTAATAGTCATCCTTGCGCCCCTAGATACAGACAGCTACTCTCAACGATGCAGATCGTCAACTAGACCATCTTACATCCATCTCCAGAATACCTTCCATCGACTGCCACCAGCGACCAGTGCCGCGATATGACAAGTCGCTTGCGAGATGAACTTGTCTAACGTTGGCAGAGACATTGCGGATCAGAGCATCAGTTGATTCGGGAACGCTCCAGGAGCGAAACAAACGCTGAAAAGTCCTAAGTCTTTGTCCAAATAGAGTATATCTCAAGGCCGCTTGCCAGAACTCACAAGCCTGCCATTCAATCCGATCGTCTTCTTTAGTTCTGAACACCATCCATCCCATCCTACCTTACCCCGCCAAAGACATCCATCCCTCCAATGCAATTGCTTCGAGCCCGATGAGCAATATGCTACTCATCTAGTCATCACGCCACTTAGGCATGCGCCTCCTCGCTTCTCGCGCCTCTCTGCTCTTCCTTATGTAGTGAAAGTGCTGAGTACTTTCCAGGACTTTGCCCAGAAACCCTTAGACGTACCTAGGCATACTGGGCCTCCTGGATACGGAACAATCCTCGGTCGGCCGCAACTCGACTCTTCGCAAAACTTCAGGTCAGTCAGTCTCGGATAGTTACTCTTCTCCCTAGCTCCTGTCCTGCACAACACTGTTGCATACGAGTTGCATTGTATGTAACACTGCCGCCACTGCCAATGTTTTGGCCTCTCGGCCTCTCTGTGTCTACCACCCACCCTTGCCTGGCCTCTCGCCAAAGCAGCTCTGTACACTGCCGAAGACTTTGTGACTGACATACCTCGTAAGTTTTCTAGACGTCTTCCAGAAACCCCATCGAAGCTACCTCGTCCAATCATATTGATATCAGATCGTCCGTGCTTTCGCAGCTCCGGAGTGCAGTGCACCTGGTTGCCCCTCCCCTCCCTCCTTGAAGCGAGACCTCACCCTCACCTTCGCTGGCTCGCTCCTAAACTGCCTGCCCTGCTCTGCTCTGCCCTGCCTTGTCTTGCCTCCTGCCAACTCCAATCTATCTATCAGCGCCGTCCCCAGATTCCTCTTATCAACTGTATACTGCTGTCCCAATTCCGTGAGTTCCCCTTCTTTGTCAATATATGCCCTCGTATGTGCCAGCAATGCTGATCCTCTGCCACCCGGCTGCAGACTCCTGTTCAATCAACACTTCCGTCCTAAAGTGCTGAACCCCTCTCCGTACGTCTCACTACTGTGAGTAAATACTCGATGTTCTCTTCCTCACTTTCATCATCTCAACACAAGCTAATCATTTGTTCGTCTTTAGACCGCAGCAACCTGACTGTTAAAGTGCTCCATTCGACGACGATACACAGCTCATCAATATCCCCACACACCCATACAGCAGATAAACAAAGTCCTCGAAGTCTTTGAAAAGGCATTGCCCCTTGGCATTGCACACTAGATACTGTCGAATGTCCTTACCAGACTCATACCTCCAAGAGATCGACAGCCTCAACCAAGAGGTCCTCAAGACAAACCCTACCGACATCGTCCAATTCTGCGCCAATTACTTTGCTCGGCGTCTTGAGCTTGAGCGTGCTCAATTCCTTTTGTCAGATACACCCAAAGACCGCGAAATGTCTGGAAGCACATTCCCGGGCCGTCTCGGTACAAATGTCAACCCCTTTGGTGGTGATGGTGGGGGTGCGGGGAAAGACCAAGTGAGCTCTGGCTCGATTTCCAAGGTCATAGAGGAGGATGAAAATGACACAATCACATCGCCAACAAATGCAACCTTTGGCTTCGGTCAAGGTACAGCGTTTGGATCTCCTTTTGGAGGTGATGCTGCAGGAGAGGGACCTCCATCCTCTTTCAAGCCCACCAGCGCGGAGGGATTCCCAGCACACTATGGCATGGGAAGGCGAACCTCGGTCTCTGCTGAATCACTCAATCCCACGGCTTCTTCGAATGATAATTGGACGCCTCCTTTCCATCAAAAGACTGAAGATCAGCTGTCAAGGTTGAAGAAGTCTATCTCACAAAACTTCCTATTCAGCCATCTTGACGATGAGCAGAGCGCCCAGGTACTCGGTGCTTTGGTAGAAAAACCAATTCCTGCAAAGGGTATCAAGGTAAAGCTTCCGCTATTCATTTCCTATTCGCCAAGGCTTCTACCGTACCAATTACAGTTTCTGTATGCCAATCGAATCCCTGATGCTAACATGCTTATAGGTCATTACACAAGGTGATCAAGGAGATTTCTTCTACGTGGTCGAGAAAGGATCTTTTGATGTCTACGTTAACCCCAGCGGTGCATTGCAGTCAGGCCCGGACGGTCTCGGCAAGCAAGTAGCATCTATCAAGTCCGGTGGATCATTCGGAGAGTTGGCTCTTATGTACGGATCCCCAAGAGCTGCTACAGTCATCTCCACCGAGGCGGGATGCACTCTATGGGCTCTCGACCGCATCACATTCCGCCGGATCTTGATGGACTCGACCTTTCAACGCCGTCGACTGTACGAGAGCTTCCTCGAGGAGGTTCCTATCCTCTCAACTCTAACCAAGTATGAGAGGTCGAAAATTGCAGATGCTTTGGAGACCCAAAAGTTTCCAGCTGGCACTACAATCATCAAAGAAGGCGATGCCGGTGAAGCGTTCTACCTCTTGGAAAGTGGCGAGGCCGAAGCTTTCAAGAGCGGTGTACAGAATCCCGTCAAGTCCTATAAGAAAGGCGATTACTTCGGAGAGCTTGCTCTACTGAATGATGCCCCAAGAGCTGCTAGTGTTGTCAGCAAAACGGAAGTCAAAGTTGCCACACTTGGAAAAGATGGTTTCCAGAGATTGCTTGGGCCCGTTGAGAGCATTATGAGACGAACTACATATGATGAAGGGGTTGAAGGGGTTGATCCTCTTCACCAAGGTTAACGACAGCACAGTTTTCAAGGGGGTTTTCGCGGTTCAGCTTTCATGATTGGCAGGCGTTAGAATGGTTACGTTCGTTTTTGTTACGAAATACAACTGGCTTCGGTGGCTCGGATACCTTTGATGCAGAGAGCCATGATTCTTTCAATGACCAATATACTCAAAATTCATTCACATGATTATCTTCAATGGATTTTTTGCTTGTGTACTATACATTTCATTCTTGATGAGACTCCACTGATGTCTATTGCAAGCCTCCAATGCCTCGAGGCAGCTTTTCGGACTCCTGAAAACGCCAAACCATGCAAATCTTGCAAAGTACCATCTTCATAATACAACCTCTCTCTATGAAAGTCGTCCACCTCCCTCTATCCCCATCACGCCCAACCCCACTTACCTACTCAGGCAGCGCCCCCCCTCCTCCTCTCCAAGATCTCCCTCCTCACCCCCTCAGCCGCAACCTCCGTCTCCAGCACCCTCCCTACCCCCTCCTCCACCCCTCTTCCAACCCCCTAATCTCCCCTCCCACCTCCTCCTGCATCCTCTTCCTCTCAATAACAACCCCATCGATCTCCCCCTTCCTACTCTCCAACTCCCTCTCCAACCCCCTCAACACATCCTCCAGCTGCCGATTGCCCTCTAGCCAGGCGTTCTTGCCGTACTTCTCGAGGAGGTGAAGGTTCGTTACGCGGGTAGAGAGGTGGGATTGTGATGTGTATGCGTTTTGGAGCGCGGCGCGCCATTTCTGGAGGGTCTCTGGTGACTTTTCGTCCGAGTCGGGGGATGTGGTGGGGGGTTCTTGGGATTCGTAGTGAGCGGTGCTTATTCCGGTTATGGGCTGCTTGGACTCGATGCGTGCGAGCTCGCTGGTCATGAGGGGGGTGAATGATTGAGGTGGTAGCGCCGGGAGGGAGGGGTGTGTTGTTATGTCTTCTGAGCTTGTATCTGCTTCGGCGAGGATGAGTGCTAGTGCTGCGGCGCGTTCTGAGGCGCTGGGTTCGTTGTCTATGTAAGGGAGGGATTCGTGGATTGCGTTTGTGAGTGGCATTTTGGCGGTTTGCGTAGGTGATGTGTGTAATTGGGGTTTCGGTGGAGAGTCAGGGTTTGGGTGTGGTGGAGAGGATGCGATGGGGGATGTTGGAGTGGAAGGGAAAGTCAATATCGAATTGCGCTTGTGGTTGATGTGGGGAGATGGATAATTTTCGCAAGGCTGGATGGCTTGGCGTGTTGGCTCTCTCCTTGACTTTGGGTACAATGGGATGATTTAAATGTCGAAAGTGAAATTTATGACATTGAAAAAGCAAAAAGGCACCAGATGCAATGTAGAAATTTGAAAGTTATGAATGAAATTACCTTATTCAGAGGAACTTTACAAGTCGTTCGTCGCCTTGCGCTCGAGGCTGCAATGAAAGCTTGCCTTGCCTCGGGGAAGCCACCAACCATACCCCACCAAGCTATCTAGAATCTAGATCAAGCTCACAACACAAGCAAGACCATGACTGTGCACCTCACGACCCTCTGCGAGAGGGATTCCGTCACTCCAACCACGAACTAAATCTCGCATAACCATACAATCATGGAACCACTTCTAGAGTCGAAGGCCGGCCCTTCCGAGGCAGATTCGAAGTGGCAAGAGGAGGAGCAACGAGAGCTGTCGCCCTCGAGGTGGCATAGACAGAGGAGAGCATGGGCAAATATCGCGAGCCTCGTTTTGGCTATGTCGCTGGGATGGACGATATTCGTGCATTTTTGTGGCCATTGGAGGGATACTGGGCGCTCCTGGAGGTTGGATTGGGGTCAATCTGGGAGTGGTGAGAGCGAGAAGGGTAAGGGGAGTCAGTATTTACTGGGTGTGGGAAAGGCGGATATTACTGGGTATGTACCTAATTTTGTGTACCGGTACGAGCTTGAAAGTACTAATATATGTTTAGTCCTGTAGTTGAGATCAATATGATGGGTTATGCGGACACAAAGCAAGTTGGATCCGGGCTTCGTCAACGTCTCTACTCTCGAGCTTTCATCGTCGGAGATGTTAAGCATCCCGAAGACCGCTTCGTCTACCTAGTTATGGATACACAATCTGGAGATACGGCAGTCAGATATGGTATTCTAGAAGGACTGTCAAAACTAGGCTCGGACTTTGCGGTATATGGACAACACAACGTTGCTGTTACTGGCACGCATTCGCACTCTGGGCCGGGAGCTTGGCTGAATTACTTACTGCCTCAAATCACTAGCAAGGGATTTGACAAGCAGAGTTATAGAGCTATTGTGGATGGTGCTATCCTTTCAATTCAGAGAGCTCATACGAGTTTGCAGCCGGGTTACTTGACTGTTGGGTCTACGAAAGTGTTTGGTGCCAATATCAACAGGAGTCTTTACGCTTACTTGGCAAATCCGGAGGAGGAGAGAGCGAGGTATAATGAGAGTTCTGAAGACGATGGCTCCGTTGAGAAGACTTTGACTCTTCTCAAGTTTCAGCGTGCTTCTGATGGCAAGAATACGGGTGTGCTCACTTGGTTCCCTACACATGGGACCTCCATGCTGGGCAATAATACCCTGATATCTGGAGACAACAAAGGAGTTGCGGCCGATTTGTTCGAGAAGAGCTTCTCTGCTGATGACAATGTCGCAGAAGGATTCGTTGCTGGGTTCTCGCAGGCAAACGTCGGAGACACTAGCCCTAATGTTCTTGGAGCTTGGTGTGAAGATGGGTCTGGTGCAGAGTGTAGCTTCAGAAACAGCACTTGCAGTAATGGTAAGAGTCAGTTCTGCCATGCTCGTGGACCATTCTTCCGAGTGAAGGATAATGGAGCCTCATCTTGCTATGAGGTCGGCAAGAGACAGTTCGAGCCTGCGCGTGCCTTGTACGACAACCTCGATACGAAGGGAACGCCCATCACAGGTTCTTCCGTCAAGTCCTTCCACACTTTCCAGGATATGATGAATTTCACATTCCCTCTAGCCAACGGAAGCTCTGTCCATACTTGCCCAGCAGCTCTGGGATACTCTTTTGCTGCGGGTACATCAGATGGACCTGGCGCTTTTGACTTCACTCAGAATGACCCCGGGGCCCCAAATGCCTCGCCTGTATGGAGAGTGGTATCTGGCTTCATAAAAGAGCCCACCAAAGCGCAAAAGCGATGCCACTATCCCAAACCTATTCTTCTCGACGTAGGAGAAATCAGCTCTCCATACCTCTGGACACCCAACATAGTCGACGTCCAAGTCCTACGAGTAGGACAACTAGTAATAATCGTCAGCCCAGGAGAAGCCACTACGATGGCCGGCCGACGCTGGAAAGAAGCCATTCACGACTCGGCCTCCTCCCTCGCCCTATCTGGGTCATCATCCGTCGAGCCAATTGTCGTCCTTGGCGGGCCAGCAAACAGCTACACGCACTACATCACCACAACAGAAGAATACAGTATCCAGCGCTACGAAGGCGCATCCACCCTCTACGGCCCATATACACTAAACGCCTACATCAACCTCACACTTAGCTACCTCCCATTCCTTAGCTCCTCCTCCACCACACGCCCCCTCCCTGGCCCTTCCCCACCAAACAACGTCAACCGCTCCCTCTCCTTCATCACCGGCGTCGTCTACGACGGCAAACCTATCTTCAAGAATTTCGGCGACGTCAAAACAGACGTCCGACCCGCCTACTCAATCGGAGACATCGTATCCGCTACATTCGTAGGAGCTAATCCCCGGAACTCCCTGCGATTAGAACAGACCTACGCGGCGATCGAGAAGGTCGATACAGACACCAATCGATGGGTCAGGGTAAGAGATGACAGTGATTGGAGCTTGATTTTTAACTGGAAGCGCACGAGTGGTGTCTTGGGCACGAGTGAGGTGGAGATTGTCTGGGAGACGGAGGACTGGGCTGAGCAGGGCCGGTATAGGGTTAGGTATTTTGGGGATTCGAAGGCGGTCGGGGGTGCGGTTACGGCGTTTGAGGGGATTAGCGCGGAGTTTGTTTTGGTTTGAGGGGCTGCGTAAGGCTGAGTTGTACAGATTGGACCGAGTAGTGTTATGATTTATGTAGGATGCTTTCGTCGGTAACGAAGTTATGGATACCAGAATGTAAATTGGAGAGAACAACAACAGAGTTTTAAGTAAAAAGGGATTTGGGAATCGGATATCACTAATTGGACGGAACGAGGAAAGAGTCAGTGTATCATTAATCTTTTGTCTTATCTCTAGTTTATTCTTTCTCGAATCAGCAAATTTCTGAATCTTGAATAACCAGTCAACACCAGCCACAAATTCCCCAATTGGGGAATATGAACGCCTCGTATGCCCTTTCTCGATCCCATACAATCAAGTCATTCCCATAACTCCCTCGCTCCATCAATTTGGCTATGCACCTAGAAGTTAGAAATTCCTCCCAAAGTAGTCCATATCAAACCAGACCAGACCAGACCAACTCAAAACTCCATTTCGTCAGGTAAGTTATTCGCCTTTCTCTCAGCAGCCATTCTCTTCCGCTCAGCCAGTTCCGCAGCGCGGATCTTCTGGCGCTCAGCCTGGTCTACAGCCCATGCGTCCTCGAAGATGGTAGGCTTCTTCTTGGTATGCTCGGCTGTGAGACCTAATTTCCGCACGACTTGGAAGGCGCCTGTACCAACGCTCATAGTCTGTCCCATGATGATACACTCACTGACTCCCTCGATAAGATCGGATTTCATGCCAGCAGCAGCATCGAATAAGTGATCCGGCGTCTTCTCGAAAGAGGCGAGTTGCAGAACACTGTCTCGCATCTTGGAAAGACCAAAACGAGTGATGCCGAGAACTTCGCCCTTGTATGTCATGACATCGGCGAGAAGTTGCATGTGTCGAGGATCGATACCCATTTCACCCATGACGGCACCGATCTCGGTTGCGATGGTTGTTCGTGCAGCTTCGATGCCAAGAACGTCTTTGACTTCCATGACACCGTTGCAGGTTGTCTGGGTACCGATTACCCCTTCCGTGGTCATACAAGCTCGGAGTCCATAGCCCTCTACAAGAACCATATGTGTACTGACGTCTTTTTCTCCTGGTACAGGCGTCTTTTGAATAATTGCTCGGGTAGCATCAGGATACCCGGAGATGGCAATCGCAGGTAGCGCGCGCTTGAGGTAGTTGACTCGAAGCAGGATGTCCGAATATGCCTCATCAAGAGCACCCTTCTTGGCAGCACCGCGAGCTCCCATGTTTCCACCGCTGTCTGCTGTGACGTTGACGATCAAGCAATCTTCAGTGACACTAATATCGCCATGACGAATCTTCAATTTCTTGTTCGAGACAATCGAGTTGCATATGTCGTTCAACGTGATTCCCAGTTGCATATCGCTAAGAGAATCCATGTTGATACAGAGGCAGATGGCGGAGGTTTTGGTTGACCACATGTCCTCGACGTAGCGAAGGACGTCCGAGATGTAGGTCTTCTCGATCCGACCCTTGACAACACGGGCGGCTTCGAATCTGTACTTGTTCTCGAGCGGGCAGGTTATGACAGGCGTACTGATGACCTTGGATGCGTTGATAATTTCCTTGATACGGGGCACACCCTGAGTGATACTCATCCCAGCGACACCAGCAAAATGGAAAGTTTTCAAGGTCATTTGAGTACCTGGCTCTCCAATGGACTGTGCTCCAACAGCTCCCACAGCATGGCCAGGCTCCACATGTGCCTTCGCATACTTGTCCAAGCAAAGTGAAATGAACATTCTCAACGTACGGAGCGAAATCTTATGGGTGCGGTCCATTTGATCTTTCCGGATCGGATCGGAGTCGGCCTTCTTGCGCTTGTCGCCTGCTACGGGTGGATCCTCCAATTCATTCATTCCAGCCGCTTGCCGTGCCTTTGCTAAGCCATGAGCGAGACCAGCTACGAAGTCGGTGATTGTTGCAAGGAAGCCACGTGCACTTTCGTACTCGTCAACACCGTAATCTGACGCGTCGTCGTATTTCAGGGGTTTACCAAAGACGTCCTTTCTCTGGTATCGATCTTGCTGTGAGGCCAGCAATCTCTTACACTCGGCTGTGATCTGATATGGTAAGAGTCCTCGGTCACTGTTGTCCCATGTCATAGTCTGGGCATGAATCCAAGTGCGTGCAAAGTGGACCGGCACAGCTGTACCCTCCATATCAACGGGATCCAGCTTGTCAGCTCCAAACTGGAATTGGACGACTATTCCCGATGAATTTCGGACAGTGTCATCGTATTGTGTTGACAAGTCCTCGAGAGACTTCATCAATCTTCTAGACATATATCCGGTCTCGGCAGTTTTGACAGCTGTATCGACCAAACCTTCACGGCCAGAAATAGCGTGGAATAGAAACTCGGTGGGTGTCAGACCTGTGAAGAAGCTGTTCTTGACGAAGCCCTTGGATGGAGGCTGGCGTGCGTTTTTGGGGAAGTGAGGCAAGGTTCTATCTTGGAAACCATCCGCAACACGTTGACCACCGATAATCTGTTGTCCGACAACCGCCACCATTTGAGCAACGTTAATGTTCGAACCCTTGGATCCGGACTTAGCCATGATGAGAGGAGCATTCCATTTGCTAAGGGTGTTGATGCAGTACTCTCCAGCATCTTGTCTGACCTTGCTCAGAACACCAGAGATCTTGTTCTCCAAGCTTTCTTCCATATCGCAACCCGTGGACTTCTCTAGAGTACCATTCTTGAATTGATGGATCAGATTATCGGAATTCTGGTAGGCAGTTTCGACGAGGCGAGCTTTTTCATCGGTGAGGTTTTGAGATGGGTAGACATCACTGATCCCAATGGAGAATCCCATATTTGTAAGGTAACGGGCCGAGACTTTGGCAAGTCTGTCCATAGCTATGACAGCCTCATCGGGACCAAAATCTCGAAGAATGATATAGAAAATCGAGTCTTTCTTGCCGGATCCAACAGTAGTCTTATCCATTCTGCCGCACATGACTTCGGAGTTGCGAACTACGAGCCAGCCATCGTTAATATCCATATCCGGGCACTGTCCTGGTACGGGTTTGTAATCTCGGCATTTAGCATCCAGGTTGACCTTCACAGGAGATTTGCTATTCGGTCGCATAAGGATGCTAAAGACCTGCTTCCCGGTCCAAAGTGCCTCAGGCTTGATGATCGCAGGTGGTGGAAGGTCCAAGTGGGTATTACCATCAACCATATACATACACAGCGTAGTAAATGTTTTCCGATCGAAGAAGTTTTCTTTGCTACTCAAGAGGTATGCAGCAGTGATGAAATCCTGGGTGGCCGAAATGATTGGCTCTCCGTTCTTTGGCGTGGAAAGATTGTTCTTGACTCCCATGAGATTGATAGCCTCTGCCCTAGCTTCTTCGGTTTGGGGAACGTGTAAGTTCATCTCGTCACCATCGAAATCGGCGTTGTACGGATTGCACACACATTCGTTGAGCCGGAAAGTTCTCCATGGTCTGACTTTGACATAATGACTCATGATACTGAGCTTGTGGAGAGAGGGCTGTCGGTTAAAGAGAACAATGTCCCCATCTTCGAGATGTCTCTCAACAACATCACCCATCCGCAGATTCTTGGCTTCAGTCTCTCGGCGGGCAAATCTCAGAGAGATCTTGTGATCAGAGTCCTTCTTCACGATTTGATTGGCACCAGGGTGAACCGTAGGACCATTCCTGACACACTGTCGTAGCTTTTCGATGTTGTTCCGTTGTACTCGCTCCGGGTAGGTCATGTTCTTGGCCACCAATACTGGAACAGCAACCTGTTCAATAGACAGATTCGGATCTGGAGAGATGACCGTTCGAGCTGAGAAGTCTACACGTTTCCCGGACAAATTTCCTCTGAATCGACCCTGCTTGCCCTTCAAACGTTGACAGAATCCTCGAATTGCCTTTCCATTGCCTTTGTCTTGGAGTCCGGGCACATCACTGTTGACGTATAGAGCGATTTGTGTTTGCAGAAAATCCCATTGCTCCACAATGGTCTGAATCGGTTGACCTCTCTGCAGAGCAGCACGAATCATGGAGCTGACATGGACAATTTCGGCAAGCTTGGTTGTGAGATCATCTTCGTTACTTGCATTTTCTTGCGCAACAGATGGACGGATACAGATTGGCGGTGCCGGAACAAATTGCCAGATGAACATCTCGGGTCTGCCTTCCGCAGGATTGAGGCCAAGAAGCTCGCAATCACTCGGTGTGATCATCTTGAATAGATTCAGAACTCTTAGAGGATTGAGATCATCCATTGCCTTCTTCAAGTGCTTGTCAATTTCCGCATTGTTCTTCTTTGCCTCGTCGAAAGATTTATGGTATGCGATCATGCTTGGAGGAGGGACTTTCTTAGCAGCAGTCGATTTGTTGAATGCCTGATATCTGTCGTGAGCCAACCTAAGCGGTGCAAGCTTTCGAATCTGGCCATTGACTGCGTCGCAGTAAGGGCATATCCTAACTTTCCGGCATTGCTCATTGATTTTCTTGCAGATCTGTGTACGCTTCAGGTTGTCGATTCTGGGTACTCGAAGCTGCTTTAGAAAGGTTCGTCGTTCGGATTCGGTGAGAAGTACTCTGGCACAGTCCTTACCACTAAATTAGTCCATGTTCTTTCCAAGTGATGAACGATGCATACTTTGCAAATATTTTGTAAGAACATCTGAGTCAACTTCAGGTAGCCAATATGGAATGCGGGGAGAGCCAGTCTGACATGACCAAAATGGCCATTGCAGTTTTGGAGCCCTTCGCCGCAGGTGTCGCAAATTCCAGCCTTGCTCGAGGTTCCCTATGCGAATCCACCATCAGCCACCAGGTTCACGTATGCCAACAATTGCGTTCCTCACCAATCTTGTATCTAGCGGTCCGTTTTCCATAGGCTTTCGCCCCGCCTCCATGTTATAGAGTATCCGATCTGAGACTTCGAGGACTCCCTGGTTGACAATCTGGGTGTTGGATCTGCAAACTTGTTAGCAGGAAACTGTAAATTGTTCAAGGGATACTCACTGAATACCGAACTTGAGGGAGGAGAATTCTGTACAGAGTTAATCTCTATAGCTTGCGATAGTGGGCAGCAATTCCTTACTCTTGGGCACATTGTCTACGACTTGAGCCTTGATAGACTCTCCGCCAGTTGAAGTGAGCTGCATGGTGGCGGTAGTATGCTATCGCGCGTCAGACACGAAGCTGTTGGTTCAAAGATTGGGTCATAAAAGCATGGTTGCTCGGAGAAGTCGTGAACTCGAGCTTCGTCTTGAATTTGTCGCGGACTAGCTTTTTGGTGGGGCACGAATGACTCCCCGAGTCTCTGCCGATGGCGGGGTTTTCGCTAGTTCACTGTTTGGATTGATTCCCTTGGCGCTCGTTAACCCTTTTTTTCTCTCGCTTCTTCTAACACCAGATAGCACTGGATGACTTACTGCATCAATAGTCACATGTTCTAGCAACATATTCTAGTACAATACGTCTGGTTTATGCCGTCTGTTAGCCCATGCTTGTCTTCTTACTCTCAAGGCAACGTGTTTGAAGTCTAAGCACTTTCCCTATTGGCAGACAGCATCGTCTTGGTTGGGGCAATAATTCGGTTTGCCTGACGGCGAATAATCAGGAACAATGTTGAACTTGTTTTGATTATGTTTTGCCCCTTCGCCCCTTCATTCACAGCAAAGAACAGGTAGAATCGTAAGCTCTTTGCCACTGAAAGCTTAGTCCTGCAGGTAAGGCACATGTCAAGGTAGCTTTCCAACATCGTGTAGGTTACTCTATAGGGATGGTTTGATTAGCTTTTAAGTGTAGTGCAATTGATTAATCAAACAAAGGCATAATGAATACATTTCAACGTCTATTAAGCTATATGCTTTCCATCCTCGCCGCCCCTGAGAGCCAGAAAAGCTCGAACATCAGTAACATACTGTAACCCTTCCAGCAATGGCACGAGATGCATGAGGTCATTGTCCGTAGGGTCACTGATCCAGCCTTCTATAGGTATCGCATTGTCTGAAACTCGATTAGACATAATATCAAACAAGTAAAGCGGCGCTTACCTTGGTGGAACATGTAACTCAGAGGACTATTATCTAGAATCATGACCTTGCTGAGATCCGGTTCCACGGAGCTCAAATCCTTGATGAAAGCACCGTGACGGTATGTACAATGCTGTCGGTAATATCGACCCGAAAAGAACTTCCGCTCCGTCTCTAGGAAGTCTATGACAGGATCCGCGTATTCCTGGACGGATGCAGTGAAGATAACGAGGTTGTACCACTTACAAATCTATCTTCGTCAGCAGGTCCTCGCCAGATAGCTCGAGGTACTCACTCGTCGCAGAAAGTCATCACAATGAGGCCTCTTGTGAACATAATAGAGAATAGGGTGCTGGGGCCCTGGGACAGAATTCCCACCAGCTCCAACAACAGTGTTGAGCTTGACTTCAACCATATGACCTGTGCTCATCCTGCCCCCTTTAGCCATACTGTGAATCAAAGTTTCATCGAGGTCAAGAATCAAAGTCTTTTGAGCAAGCTTTCCGCTTGGCGCGTCGGTAGTATAAGAAGGCTGACGACGAGGAATGAGAGGTCTTGGTGGTGCAGGCGCACGCGGGTATTTTGTCATGGAAAGAGATGAGGCTGGGGATGTAGGAGATTTGAGAGTTGCGGGCGAGATCTCGCCTGCTGCAATAGCACCAGATCCATTACTCTGCGTACTTGTTGACTGCGTTTTTCGATGCTTGCGTTGTCGTACACTATCTTCGTTATGGAGCTTGATTCTTATGGAGCGTCTTGCTGGGGCAATTTCGTCGGAGGCTTGCAGTGACTTCGAACGTGCATGCCGAGCAGTACCAGAGGATGTTGATTGTTCTGTTTCGCTCATGGACCGATCGCGGTCTGACTCAGACTCAGAAGACAGGCCTGATGAGGAGGAGTTCGAGCGGAAGCCCCTCTTTCCCTTGACTGACGCCCGCCTTCCAGAACTCTTGCCCCGGTTCGAATCTTCCATCTTTCCATCCTCAGTGGCATTGATTCCGAGAGCTTGTGTGGTAGAGGCACGCTTTGTGCTCAGTTTCTTAATCTGAGAGAATGGAGCAAAGTTCCCGTGTTCGTCGCAAAGATATGCGAAAAGGTAAACACCAGGTGCAGCTAGTGTGGAAAGAAACCAGCGTATGGATTCAATGAAAGCGAACGAGATGCGCTGCGGGATCATGCGCCAGCCTGTGCTCTCTGGAGTTTTGACCTCGCGGTCCTCCTTGTCTAGAAGAGGGGTCTCTTCATGGACAGTCCTATCATCCTCCTGATCGGCTTCTAGGTTATCGCTTGGGTATTCTGACTTCTCATCCAATATGTCCTCTCGCGAATTCCTTCTCGACTCTGTCCCTGTCGCAGAAGACAGGATATTTCCCAAAGAATTACTCCGCGATGGTGATGGAGTCTGCGGCGGAGACACTCGTGCCGAGAGGATGTTCAGAGAGTTCATCGTTCTATCCGAGCCATGAAGGAGGAGGTTGGAGAGCTTCTTTCAACAAAGCGGGGGGGTTCGCAGAAGGGTTCGGAGGCAGGTATAGGATATAGCAATCTGCCTCTGTATAGTTCTGCGCACAATAGACTGTATCAAGCTCCACGCGCCTGTGTGTAGGCTTTGAAGGTGTCTGCACGTCGTTTCCACCTCGCGTGCTGTCAAGGTGAGCAGCTGAGCCTCGGAGCTTGTAAAAATAACGAATTAAGAACCGGATATCGCCGAAGAGTCCAATGTCCTGTTCCTGCTCCTGCTCCGAACAAAGAACATATGCTGCGATTGATCTTGGGTTTGACGTAGCTGCTGTTGGTGTTAGCTGTAGCTGTAACTTTACGGTTTGCGCGGGCAACTGCTGTGCAGGAGTGAGATGCGGACTGACGAACACAGCATCCGAGCGTTCGCGACCGACTGGACTTGGGAGTCATAAAAATAAGTTTCCCTACACATTACCGCCAGCCAACGTATTTAATGAACAACCTCGCACCTGCTCACACTACAACTAATTCCCACGACGTATCACAAGTCTCGGACCTTATCACTGCATATAAATTGTCATCGGTACGAAAAAAAAAACACCCTTGACATCCCTGACTGAAAGCAGAACACCCACTAACTACCCCTCCAGGAATTCAGAATTTGCGCCGTCAAGAACACTCAATCCGTGGCCTCAAGGCCAGCAACGCAATTGAGCATGCCGTCACTACAGACTGGCTATGCGCCAAATCTCAGCGTCTTCTTGAAGTCGCTGAAAGCTGCGCCGTTGGAGTCCTCCATCGAAAACCTCATCTCGTACGCCCTCTTTAATAACTCGTTGCGCCTGTTCTAACAACCGATTACAGACTCCTCAAACGAAGACAGATCCAAAATTCAAGACCATGTGCAATAGCAACAGCCCATCTCCTCCTCCGCGTGGTTGCAAAATTCAAGTGGACAGACATTGGGAAGCTCTTGGAAAGGATACAAGAAGTCGGCCGACGCCTCATCGCAGCGCAACCAAGAGAGATGGTGGTAGGCAATATAGTACGAAGAGTTCTAGGAATGGTAAGGGATGAGGCGAAGGAGGACAGGACCGAAGATGGGAGCGACTCAGCGTCAAATATTGGCTCTCCAAGCCGGAAAGAAAGTTATTCGGGATCGCCCAGGGTCGACGGGGCACCACCAACTTTCAGCCCGCTCCGATTTGAGGCGAGAAGTGAAGCAGGAGTGGCAGAGACAAATGGAGATGATGTTTTTGGAGGCAAATCAGTTGCCGTCTCTAGACCTCCTATGCTCACCTCCCATCAATCATACGCGGTGGTCAATGGTGTCCCAGTACAGCAATCGATGTTTAATCTACTCTCAGCGACACCTTCACCAAACGCGACCCCTCCAGGAACTAACTCTCCGCACGGGAAAACCTCTTTTAATGCGTCATCTCTGGCACAGAGAATAGCAATCACAACCAAGGATTTGAAGGCAGAAGTCATCAGTGGAATTGAGGAGATCATAGATGAGCTTGATCAAGTCGATGATCAGATTGCCGCATACGCTCAGGAACATATCCACTCCAACGAGGTCATCCTTACTCATTCCTCGTCTACGAGTGTGCAAAAGTTCTTACTCAAAGCCGCCGAGAAGAGGAAGTTCACTGTCATAGTTGCGGAATCATATCCAAACGACCACGAAGCGACCCACGCAACGGTCATAGGGAAGACTAACCAATCTGGCGAAACTGGCGACGACATGAGTACGGATTCTTTCTTGAAGCCACTATCTGCAGCTGGTATCACGGTCATCCTCATTACCGATGCTGCCATTTTTGCAATCATGTCAAGAGTCAACAAGGTTATCCTGGCAACCCACGCAGTCATCGCAAATGGGGGCTTAATAGCAGCTGCGGGCGCTCGAATTATTGCGAAAGCAGCAAGAGTACACAGGACCCCTGTCATTGTGGTTAGCGGAGTTTACAAATTAAGCCCCGAATATCCATTCGAGTTCGAATCTCTGATCGAGTATGGCGACCCGGGAAGCATTGTTGGCTACGATAACGGACCTCTGGTAGACAAGCTGGAGGTAGACAACCCGGTGTACGACTATGTGCCCCCAGATCTAGTAGATCTCTACATAACCAATCTGTAAGTCAGACGTTCACAGATACTTATATCTCTTGGCTAATGCCAACTACAGAGGCGCTCATGCTCCATCCTACCTCTACAGAATCGTTGCCGACCACTACAAGACTGAGGATATCAATTTTCACAAGCCTGAGCTGCAATTCTGAAAGCAAAGTCCCTCGGTTGTAAACATCAGGCGAAACGCATGTCAACACCATTCCAGTTTCGGTATTCTGAGAAAGGGGCAGATGACCGCAGCCGAGTTGCCCTCTGGTTGTAGGAGGAGGCAGATACTAGACGGTTCCCGTTACCGGAGGGCATGCCCAATTCGCTACTTGCTTCGGCTTCTCCGAGAGAACATAATATGACTTTGTTGAGAGCCGGGCGGTGCAATTTTCGCAGCTGATAGTTCAAAGCTCAGTAGCTTCCTGCCCCACAAGATACAGGCAATGTTTTGTAGTATTAAAAGGATGCAACGACTTGCCAAAACTAGAACTCTACCTTTCCAGCTCTTATTTATGTGATGCTCTAGAGACTCCTGTACTCATTACTCTTTCTCGTCTAATTCTACAATCAGATGGAACCGAGGTAACGACCCAGACACTCGGTGAAACTCACTCTTTCATGATCGGAAGCTAGAAAAAGGCCACAATTTCCTCTTGAGGTAAGCTACCCAACAAGTAGTCGTAGTCAACAAGGTTATTGGTGTAATCCAACGGCCGCTATCGATGCCAATGAAGTCTCATCAGAATGGCGGTTGTACATGACAGATATCTCAAGATGAGAGCCAGTCATACGATGTTCTTGCTGGCCATGTTCGTTGCCTTGAGGCTGCCGTACGTAACCTCGCATGTCACAGGTTGTACCCCATCCTCGATTGGCACAACGCCAGTGGGGACGCGTACTCGGCGTTTTCGAACGAATTGCAAGGGGGGCAGTCCTAGGTGTGTGAGCAGTGTAAGCGAGCAAGCAAGCTCGAAGAAGCTTAAACTTGGGCTGAGCCTCGATGTGCAGGACGGAGTGTCATCCCAACCACATCTAGACCTGACTTAGATGTTTGTCCGTCTTCAGAACTTTACATGCCTACAATATCTCACTACTAATAGTCACGTACTACTCTTCGTATGATATAATATCTGTCCCTTGATTTCTGCTTCCTTGAACCCCGAAATGGATCCTGCCCCTCCCCCGCCTTATTCCGAAACAGATATATACTCCACCTCAGGAACCTCACCGCATCCCATCCTTACTCCGGCCAGCTCACAGACAGATAATTTGTCTGTAGCTGCTAGACCTCTGCCTTCCACTGCATCCTCAGTCGACGAGACTATCTACACCCCTGCCTACTCTCCTGCAGGTTCCGTACATCAGAACCAGACGTTTGGAGATGAGCACGATCATGTCTCCTCTTCCTCCGCCACAGCCTTCTTCGAATCTCGACCTGCTCGCAGGAACAGTTCTACCGCCCCCCTCGAGACAGTAAAGATCTTGGTCAGCCACGGGACAGAACCCAAAGATATACCATATCCATCCGAGCTTGCAGAGAAAGATGTTAGCGAATTAGACTGGTTGACGTTTGTCAACTACCTTCTACCAGATCATGCAGCTGGAGTAAACAACGATGTAGCAGACCGAAAACTCAAGGCAGAATTGGTCGACGAGCGCATGCACCGGTTAACTCTTGGGAAAGAAAGCCGGTCCATGACTGATCTTCGCGAGGTTGATGCTCAGCTTGGTCCGCTACGACAATCTCAGACCCTACCGAGCGCGGACACGTCTCGCAGATTGGAAACCACAATATCGGAATGGAACAATGGTTTCTTCAAGCCTAGAGGGGTTCAGATATCAAATGTTGCTATGGAGAATGAAGTTGCTGCTGATGGAGAAGCCACCCCGATGCCAGGCTCATGGATTCCGTGGGAACACGAAATGAATGGTGAAGCAGGACCCAGTAGCAATCCAAACGCTCGGAAAGGTTTCTTCAGCGGATTCATGCAAGCTGGACCACAGGGATTCAAGATGGGACCTATAGTTGCAGGTGCGGATGTTCTCTCTTTCATCTGGCTTGTTTCATTACTCCTTCCATATATGTTTCATTTCAAAGCCACTATCTTCTCGAAGAGTTTCCGACCAATTTGTGATAGTCCCATTTTATGCACTTAAGTAATAACCCATTTTTAGACAATGACGGATTTCGAATTGGAAAAAACGGACTCAGAGCAAGGCCCCCTCAAACGTCTATATTACACAACTAACTTCGAATAGGCGGATAACAATGGCTTCCGGCTTGGAAATGTATTAGTAGCCGATGCAAATGGCTTCAGACTCGGTGGAAGTCGAGGACTGAACGCAGATGGAAATGGGGTGAGCTTGGGAGGACGATCATGGGGACGGAGAGAATCTCAAGATGCAGAGAGAGGCCGAGGACGTCACAAGGGCCACCGTGGACGCTCGCATTCCCATGGTCGACACCGCAGAAGACGAAGACGCTCTGCTTCCGTTTCGAGCGATTCCAGCTCGTCAAGTTCGAGTTCATCCGAATCAGACTCATCAGTTGGATCTCTCCCGGAGTACGAAGACCTAAAGGATGGGCAACTTCCAGTTGTCAAGCAATCTCTGATGGAGTGGCTAAATCACCCTGATGAGCCAATCACAAGAGCATCGGTTAGAGACATGCGAGAAGATATCAATTATGCCAAGAACAACGCAGCCCAGCAGAAGGGTCAAGATCTCTACGCCCTTCGAAAGGAAGTGAGAGATTTAACAAAACTCTTCAAAGATGCAAAGAGGGCACAGAGGAAAGACCGCAGAGATGCAAGAAGGGAACGGAAAGCAACAAGAAAAGCACAGAGGAAAGAGCGCCGGGCATTGAAGAGGGAAGAGCGGCAGGCCAAAAAGGAGGATAAGAGGTGTGGTAGACCTAGAGGGGTACGTACTGGACCGCCATGGATGTCTCGATCCAACATGGTGCCTGGATCTTTCTTTCCGCCAACCACGAACGCTCCACCAAACCCCCCTGCCCCATTCATGGCTTCGCCAACGTCACCTTTCGCCGCATCATCTTCTCATAGACCGGGTCACCCAATGCACCCAGGACATCCTGGGTTCCCTTTTGGAAGATCTGCGTCAGTACCGTTCATGAAAGGCCTACCATTTGGTAGAGGCGGTGGTCCACCGGGTATAGTCGCAATCCACAACGGCTGGCCCTTCACCCACGACTCATCGTATGCACACGGAGTCGCCTCCTCTCCTACACCCGTACCCGACGGCGCAGAAAGACTCCACGACCAAGCCCTTCAGATGGAGAAAGCTGCCGAGTTGAAAGAGTCCAAAGCAATCGATCTCCGAACCGCAGCTACTGGGAGGACAGTAAGCGAGAAAGAGAAGCTGAAGATGGGAGACCAGGCCACGAAACTGGAAGAGGAGGCTGAGAAGTATAGGAGGGAGGTAGACAGGTTGAGGGCAGAAGCTACGCATCTGGACTCTGAAATGGCAAGGGAGTTACAGGAAGGTTCTTCGCATAATGATGGGCAAGAATCAGGAGTTATACCAGGTTCTTATGTTCCATGATCAACGAAGCAAAAGAAATAATGAAGACTGAAACTAGCGTATTTGCTCTATCATGTAGCTCTACTAGCTCTACTCACATACTTAATTCCTACTATTTTCATCTTACAGGCCACTTGCACATGCAGTATCTAGATTTACTCCAAACATTCATCCGTGATTCTCCATCTATCTCCATCTATCTCCCTGGGACCTCCAACAGCACACCCCCATCAATAGCAATAATCTCCCCATTAACATACTTGTTCTTCGCCAGAAAAATAATCCCCTGGGCCATCTCCTCATCGCTCCCCGCCCTCTCCGCAGGTACATGCCCCTTTTCCTTCATCTTCTCATCAGGAATCTCACTCTTCTGATCCTGATCACTCTCCTTCGTCGTCATCTCGCTCGGAAAATACCCAGGCGCGATACTATTGACTCGGATACCCGCCTTCTTGAACTCGTAGGACATGAGTTTCGAGAGATGGACGGTGGCGCCTTTGGCCGCGTTGTAGCTGAAGTGTCCTTGCGCGTGACGCATGATACCAGACATGGAGGAGATGACTATTACGGAAGCGGAGAGATGACCGTGGGATTCTCGGCCAGCTTGGAGGAGTGGGAGGAAGGCTACTGTCGTGAACTGTCGAAGCCAATGTTAACATCCTTCAACATCTCAAACTGTCACAGGGGGACTTGGACTTACATAAACACCAGACACATTAGTATTGAATGTATCCGACCACTCCTGGAAACTCTCCCCTTTAAAAAGCGCCTCCTTCAACTCCGACGCCTTCTCGCTCTTCGGCTCAGCCTTTGGTCCCGAAATACCCGCGTTACACACGAGGAGGTTGATGTACTTCTCCTTCTTTGAGATCTCGGTAACGAGGTTCTCGAGGTCCTCCTTCTTAGTTACGTCACATGGTCCTACACTTTATAATGTTAATGTCAAACAGTACTTAACAAGCACGTCCATCTATTCAAGTGAGATGTAATAGGATGGAATTAGCTCACGGGATGATTTTACCGCCCATTGATGGCTCGTGTGTTTGTGCTGCGTTCTCGAGGGCCTCCATTCGTCGACCTGTGATGTACACTTTTGCTCCGTTGGCGGCTAGAGCTTGTGTGGCCCTATGAAATCAAGAGCGTCAACATCTTTCCATAGCACAAGAAGCATGATGTAACTTACATCAAGCCAATGCCAGTGCCACCTCCAGTCACTACACATACATGGCCTTTCATTGAGAAAAGCGCTTCGGCTCTTAAATCTTCAGTTTTGACCGTTGTGAATGGAGTAGCTCAGACTGGTAACTTCGTAGGAATCTTGCGTAAGTCGGTCGATATTACGGATGAGTGCAATACTTTCTGTAGGAAGGTTGTATGTTTGGACTGTAGGAAGGATGTGGAAGGAAATTTGTAGTGTTGATAAGCGAGACATTAAAAACACTAACGTCATAGGTAACCTGGGGAAGCACTACTCATCCAGGCCACGGCTAAAATAGTCAGCAGAATCCCCGCTCTTCAAGAGGTAATCACTCGATAGTCGATCTTACTTGTCACATTGTTCCTTGCTTAAAGAAATGGGGCAAAAGAAAGTAAGAAAGGAGAGAGGAAGCGAGGTTATCCACGTGATGTTTATAATGCTTAATTTGGCTTCGCCGGTCAACTAGATGTACTCATAGCTGTGTAAAATCCAATTATAACTGTGTAATTGATTCTTTCTATACTCTATCTATTTAGATTCAACAAGCCCTCGATATAGCGTTTCGTGTCAACACCAATGCCTTGCGCTAACCTGCCAGGACCAGATGCCCAACTAGATTCAGATGCTGCTACTGACGAGCTGCTCACGAATCTACCAGTCGACCTGGCTGCCACATGGTCGCTTGCTCTTCGTATCAGGAATATCTCCTTGTCCTTTGGTGCAGATTCGCCCTTCAAGGTCTCCAGGAAGGGATGAGCAGGGCCTGACTTCGTGCTCGCTCCGAATGTGCTTGTGTCCCGAGATGCTGTTGCTGCTCCAACAGTCAGAGTATCCGCACTCTCTGCACGATATTCATTGACAGGTGTAGATTCCTGCGTTTCCCTTGTTCTAGGCGGCGTACCGGATGGCTGAGGGTCTGGGATTCTTGTCCACACAACCCACCACCCTCGGCTAGTCTTGCACGTACGTTCCAACGATGACCTGTCTGTACTCGATGCGACATATGTGTTGATGATTTGCATATGAGTGTTCAGTGCTTCTATACGTGACCACGTTGAAGATCCCGCTGGCTGTAACGTCTGAACAGGGTCTGGTATGTTCGGGATAGTTGAGTTGGTAGTCAGGAGCTTCGAATCCCAGACAAGGTCATATATGGGCGTAGCAGATTCATCGGAAGTACTGAGCTCTGGTCTGGACGCTCTGTATGCTGTCGAAAGCAGTAGTGGTTTCAGAAGTGGGCTGATCTGGTAGTGTAAAGAGCGGTACAGGCTCGCTAACGCCAGTGCATCCGTTCTCAATTCAAACAGAAATACGAATACAAAGGGCTTGTTGACATAAACCACCGTCCGAAGTTTCTTGGTCTTGTTCCGGTCTTGACTTTCGAATGACGTATTGGAAGTTCCAGTCCGTTCTGAACCTTCCACCTGAGACGACGGGCCGTTGCTGCTGACCCCTAGATCAATGCTTATGTCAGTCTCTTTACGAGCATCTTCCTCACGTTCCAGTTCGACAGTCAGCGTTCGCAAAAGTAATCTCGGATTGGAGTCTTCGTTTGAACGATATTGTAATTCTTCGTGAGCAATGTCAGAAGGCACATCGTTGTCATCTTCGATGTCCCCTAGGAGTCCTATGAGATAATGTCCTGCAGAATTTCTTGTGGCATAAGGAGACGTCTCAAATGTCCCACCATCCTTCGGCGAATTGCTTTTCGCTTGAGCTTCCAACAAATTTGATGTGCCATCATTCTCTGGTTTCCCAGGACCAGAACTAGGTGCTTCTCCTATGGGCGGCGTTAATGTTGAGCCCAGTGACCAGTGCGTACCATAACCCAGTTTGAGATACTGGACAAATCTGCTGCCCTTTGTATTTGAATCACTTTCTGACCCTGTATGACTCGATGGCCCTCGTCTAATGGTAGGGCGGCGTCTGGTAGACCCTGGACTGCTGGGCGTGTTTTCGTTCTCGGTCACTGGCATTGGGGGAACGGTAGTCAATGAGTTCTTTCGACTCGTAGTCTCTCGGGGAGCTTTGTCCCGGAGAGTCAGTCCATACACTTGTCGTGACTTTTTCATATCCGGAGACGGCATTCTTTCCTTGGGAGGTGATTTTCGCCGAAATTTCTTTGCTCGTCGATTGGAACTTGGATTGTCGATCACACCATAGGCGTATGGGCCCCATCTATAAAGGTCTTCCACCCAATGTGAAACATCACGCAAAGACTTTCGTGATAGTGCGCCAGTCCCAAGGAAGATCGCACCATCTTCCGAGCCTGGCTCATTTCCCGAGCCAAGCCAGGGCTCCGCGACTTCTTTTTTCTCTGGGGTCTTTGGACCTGCGGTGGCTTCAGTGTCTGACGGGTCCTTCTCCCCGAATTTGGATACAATGACATCCACAAGTCCATCAATGCGGCCAACTAAACCCTCAAGAACCTCGCGTTCACCACTCCCCCTCTCTTCCTCTCCGACCCCCATACCTAGCTCCCCACAAGCTGCAATTTTTATGCCACCATACAAGTTATTTGCTGGATTGCCATGCATGAGCACACTCCATGTAGTCAGAAATGTGTCCCAATAACGGCCCAGTATACCCATAAACTTCGATCTTCTTGTACGGACAAATAGTGCGCTCATGGAAGAGGCATGGTGCAGGAGGAACGTGGAGTGTGCCCGGAGCAGGTCACCAAGAAGCAATATTGGAGGCTTAACCTCGCGGGAAGAATATTCGATTGTCTGTTGTTGCTCAGCATCCTTCCCCTTTCCAGCGGTGTTGGTCTTTGCAGCAACTGGCAGGGCGGTTAAGTTGATCGACTGCGAAGTACAGGATTAGCAAAGTCTGCAGTTTCCAATGGGGGTTCCTCTGACAGCTAAGATCCACCATCCCGATTCCAGCTCATGTAGAATGATGCGAGACTTTTCTGTCTCAACAGTATCCACCGCCCTGCCATCTGAGAAGCTTCTACCAAACTCCACCATCCCCTGGGCAAGCCCAATCTGCCTCAACTGCTCGTTATTCTCCTCCCGCTCGGCATCATCAACGTGACTTTTCTTCGCCTTGGGATCCTTCGTTCTCCTCTCTTTCAAGCCAGGGGTCGAATAGTAGACGATTTGGTCCTCAATGGTCTCATCTGTCGTGCCCAGAGAGGGGTTGTAGATGGCTAGGAAGCCGAGCTGGGCGGGAACAGCCCTCGTTGGTGCAGACATCGCATCTTTGATTCCCCGACCAGCTACAACTGCGATAGAAGTAGAAAAGGAAAAGATAAGAGTGGGTCGAAGAAGCTCACCGGTGCCGGTGTGCGGGGCAGAGCATGTCGATGTGGTCGCTGGGGCGCTTGAGTCTTGACCAAGTAGAGTTTAGGTATTGCATTGTTGATTCGCATGCAACATTGACTCGAGACTTGGTGATGTCACGGACGCCAAGACCGGACACTCTGTCCCAGCCGAATGTTTTGGACAGGGGTTTAAATTCGAACCTCGCCTGGCTCCTGGGTCGCCTGCCCCCCTATCTTCTCTCTACTGTAGTACAATTGTCCTGGGCTAGTTGGTAGGCGACCCAAAGTTCAACACGTGTATTGTATCTTGCAAATGCCGGAGCCAGTCTAAGGGTTCACCTGGGCACCTCTCCTGAGGCTTTTTATATGTTTTGCCGCTAATCGATTCATTGTCTTACCGGAGATTTGTGAGCCCATCTATCTTCTATGTATCAGCCGTCTAACTAGAAACGAAGTCTCTTCCAAAACTCAGGCGAAAGCTGACTATTGAGGCTAACCCTATTTCAGATATCTGTGCATGGTGTGACGAGCGACAAGTCTTCAACATCTCCCCTAGCTGGGCACAAAAGCCTGTCACTGCAGGAGGGGATGGTGTCTCTGGTCTTGAAGAGGCATACTGCCAGGGGACTCAAGTTCTCTCTCTTGCCTTTATATGGATGCAAGCTTTACAGCACGAAAATATCTAAACCACTTCGAATCCTATTCTGTGGTTCAGATGAATTCAGTATCGCATCACTTCGAGCCATCCACGCTTTACATCAGCGGAATCCAGACTTCATCAAATCCATCGATGTCCTCTGCCGACCAGGAAAGCCTGCAGGGAGATCGTTGAAGAAAGTCCGAGAAGGTAAGGATCATCTTCAGGATGATGTGAATTATTCTAATCGTTGATAGTCCCGATCAAGGCTGTTGCTGAGGAACTGGGACTTGCTCTCCATGAGAGAGATACATTTACGGGGTGGGATGTAAGTACCAGCATAGCAACCGCTTTTCACAACTAATTGTACGCAGTTGCCGAAACCAGAAGATGAGTCTATTAATCTCATTATAGCTGTCTCATTTGGTCTCTTCGTGCCTCCGCGAATTCTCAAGGCCGTCGAGTACGGTGGACTAAATGTTCATCCCTCTCTCTTACCAGAGTACGTACTTCTCCTGTCGAATTCGTCATTTCACTCTAACATTGTAACAGCTATCGAGGACCTGCGCCTCTGCAGCGTATGTTAATAAGGAATCCCCAAGGAAGCGGTGTCACCCTCCAAACACTGGATGACAAGTCCTTCGACCACGGCAAAATCCTTGCCCAGAAATGGTTTCCACTTCAACCGGGCGTCATGACCTACCAAAAACTTCTGGATCTAGTCATGCCCAAGGCAGCTAAAATCCTTATCAATGGGTTACGAAAACGATTGTACGTACCTCCGCTCGTCGAAGATACAAAATGGCAGCACAAACTGCCCGTGAAGCTGAACCACGCGGCCAAAATCACACCAGCCGACAAGAGAATCTTCTGGCAGGTCAAATCTGCCGCGACGGATATACCTGCACGGCAACGTGCCCTCGGTCGTTTGTGGACCAGCGTTCTTATCGACTCAGAAACGCCAAAACGTTTGATAATTGAAGATAGCGAGACCGTGAAGCGGCCAGCAGAACTCATGGATAAATTCGAAAAGACAGGCGAGGCTAAGACCCACCTATTGCCTGAAATCGGCAACTCTGTCCACTTCTTTGTCGAGGATCAAGAGCTTCGTCAGCCGATATTTTATGTTGAGGATGGACCCGCGGTCATCTTTCGTACACCTTTCAAGGCTATTAGAGTCAGGCGTATCACGGTTGAGGGCCAAGGATCCAAGGATGCGAGTAAGGCTATGGCAAGCCTTCGATCGATGGATGCATGGCGTGTGGAGCGGCTCCCAGGAACAGGACGCCCTGGAGCCTGTATCTTTAAAGCTCTACCTAAGACCGGAGACGTAGAAACTGGTGAGCGCACTGTTGCTCTGGCGACAGAACCATCAGATCAGGATTCATCCGAGGAGGCGAGTGTCGAGGAGATTGCAGGGGAAAACGCAAGCCGTGAATCAAGTAAAGAAGGAAATGTCGAGGTAAAGTGAGGACTTGATATCCTATAAGTGTATGACTCGCAATTTCAGATGAGACTATATGTAATATAGAAATCCGATCAGTTTGACAGCCGCTCTCTCGATCTATGTAGATCAATCTTAATGGAAAGAAGCCTTGGACAAACACGGTGCCTGTGATTTCTTCCTTTTTATTTTATTTTTATTGAACTGCCGTACATTTTTGCCTCTTCCTAGCTACCAGCCCACTCCGCACCATGTATCCTTGCATCAACATCAACTTAAACCAAAAGCTCTGCCTGTAGCCCATCAAGAAATAGTCAAGAGCTCCCTAAGTAGCTAGAGATGAGAAAGCCAGCGCCTCCTCACCCGTTTCCATAAATATTGTAGGGTAAGTGCTAGCATATCAATAATATGCCAACTTACATTGTCACAGTACTTCTTGAGCATGACACCTTGAAAATTAGACAGCGGGATCTCCGTCCCTCATTTGAGGTGTAGGTTGACAATACTGAGGCACAAAAATTAGGATTCCGTTCCTATGCGAAGCCAACCTTGCAAACAATGAATAACTGAAGATCATATGCGTGGACCGCTATCGGGGGCAGGCTATGTTCTGAATAGTGGCAGAATTGTTATCAATAAAGCTGAGAAGCTCCGCCTCTACGTTGAAGGGGGCATGTCATTTGCTCAGTCAATGCAATTTGTGCTCGTGTACAGGCCAAAGTGCGAATCTGAATTGTCTTCCATTTACCGGTGGCAATGTACTTACAAAGCATCCGGGCTTTGCCATCGTGCCCTGCCAACACGGCGAAAGACTCCCCTCTCACGTCGAAGTTGGTTGACAAGAGCGTTTCCTCTTTATTGTGTGGCAAGACAGATAAAACTCCTCAGAGTCTCTGCATAAATGAATCGCACGCAAAAAGCCATTTCTCTCAATCACAGAACAAGCGAGCTTGGTAGAATTTCGATGAAAGTGAAATGCTGCATTAACTAAGCGCGCTGGATCGCTGGATGTATGCAATGCAATGCTGTGTTGTGTATCAAAGAAGTTTTTCCCGCCGCCCAGCCTCTACCACCCACCAACGCCAGAACACCCACAAGCAATTTTCCCACGCTGATGCAAATTTACAATTGCTCCTCCTCGACAACGACACCCCACTCGTGCTGCTCCTTCCCGTACATGATATTGACCAACCAGCTCTTGATGAGCGAAGCATACTCTCCCATCTCTCCGCGAGCCATTGGGATCTGGAGATCTTGCTCTTTGTAGTTGATGACAGAAACAGCGGAGACGAAGAACTGCGTGTGATAGTCAGTCAAGTGATGGGCAATGTTTTCGGAAGAATATGGAACTTACGGCAGTACCAGCTGCAAAAGCCTCGATGATTCTTCCCTCCTTGACAGCTGCAGCGACCTCATCCATGGTGAAGTTGCGCTCTACAATGTCTATAGCACCGAGACCGCTCTTCCCATCTGTGAGACGCTCTCGTGCGAGCTGGAGGATGCTTCTTCTCGTGACACCGTCTAGGATGATCTTGTCGTCTAATGGGGCGGTAACTAATTCGGTCTTTCCCTCTGGTGACTTCCACACGACGAAGAAGTTGCTAGCTCCAGCTTCGGTGACTTTGCCGTCTAGCAACCAGAGAACTTGGTCGTATCCTCTCTCTCTGGCCTCGCCGTTGGCTAGCAAACTAGGACCTGTTAATCATTAGCATGAGACTTTCATGGGATTTAGTGCTGAAAAGCGTACCGTAGTTCGCACCCAACTTGGCATAGCCGAAGCCTCCTGGCCAGGCTCTGACACCATTGGTAGAAGCCAGAAGCTTCAATCCCGTCTTCTGGTCCATAGGTGGCATGAAAGTAGAGATGACAAACAAAGTAGCCTCTTTCGGCGTAGCAACTCCCAAAGCACCAGCAGAACCAATCATAGTTGGTCTCAAGTAGAGGAAAGTACTAGGTGTTGGGAGCCACTTTGGACCATCGACAGCAATCATAGCAATGATCAACTTCTCAAGCTCCTTGGGGTCGAAAGCTGGGAGAGAACATCTGACACTCGACATGACCATCCGTCGGCAGTTGCAATCTGGGCGGAACAATCTCAACTTTCCGTCAAAACCACGGTACATCTTCATGCCCTCGAAGCATTCGGTGGCGTAGTGAAGGACGGAGGCGGTTGGTGGCATGGAGAAGTTTCCGTATGGCTTCAATTCTGGGTCGGCCCAGCCCTCTCCTAACTTCCAAACAGCGGTGATCATGTGGTCGGTGCATTGAGATGCAGTGGCGATGATTGGATCCCCTGGTGCTGGGACGGTCATTGGAGTAGTCGTCCTCGTAAACTTCAACTTGGAAGCATCCAATGGACGCGCAGTGCTTTCACTCTTTCCACTATTAGATTGTCAGATTGGAACTTCATGCCTTAAGTTGAAATGAGTCATGAAAGAAAGAGCTCAATTGGAGAAAATGCGGTCTCTGCCCAAAAATAATTGAATCTCGGAACCAGATCGAGGTGGAATTCGAAAGATGACACATTAACTGTCAATTATTCAAGTAAATACTCACTTCTTGACCAATTCCGGAGCAGTCTCAGCAAGTTTTCGAGCAACAGCAGCACTATCGAGCTTGTCTCCTTGCTGGACAGGCGGGGTGATTGCGGAAGGTGCCATCGAGTTCGAGTATGTGGTGGTTGTGAGGGCGTAAGAATGTATGTGTCTTTGTCTCGAAATAAAGGATGCTGATGAAGAAAAAGTATGTAAGGAGAGAGAGTAAGACGCGGGAAGATACTTTTGTACTTGTAGTTACTGGGCTGGCTGGGCGTCGAGAAATTCACCTACTGACTAGGTAGGGAGGTCACTAGGAGGCGAACCGGAGCGCTAGCGAGCAAAGTCGTTCTTCCCTGCAGCAAAGCATAGCAAAGCAAATTGAAATTGCCAAATAGCACAGCACAGCAGATCCAATTGTTCAAGGATTTCCTTTCCTCTACTTCTCCCCACATAGAGCCGAGATCCATATCTGCGGGTACGTATGCTGAACATGACGGATACCTTGCCGGGATGCACATTCCGCTTAAGCACCTCCCTAAAGCGATTGCAGTCACACGCGAAATTCGCACTTTACAACATGAACATGTCAACATCCACCACCGATCTCATTGCAGTCGGTGTCACAACTTGAGGGGAAGGGCGTACAAGTCCCACTGCGCTTGAATATTCCCCTACAAATCAATGTCACCGCTGTTTCAAATTCCGATATCGCAATCGAGGGGATGTCTCAATGTTAGGGAAAACCGCTTTGTGGACAACATGTCGTTGTTGGCTGTTGGGTGAGGAACTGAAATCTCGGCTGCTCGGCTGGTTGCGCATATTTGCGGCTTCCTGGGCTTAGAGCGGAATCATCGCCTCTCAAAAGAGGGGGAGTCAAAACAGAGAACTCCGAATATCCCATATGTCACGTTCTTAAGGCTGGCCAAGCATTTCATCATCGATTCGGTTTCTAGCTCCATTCTAGCTCAGGGGCGTGGGAGAATTCCCGGTAAAGAATTTTTTACGTGAGGCGGTTTTATTTGCCAAGCCTTCTCGCCTATCAAAGATATACCAATTTTGCAAAACATTCCTGTCCCGGATTGATATTGAGTCAGTCCACGAAGTATTGAAAGATTGAAAGAACATTCAAACGGTCGACTTCAGCATGAGGAACACAACACGAGAATCTTATTTGAGCGTTGCATGTTGATTCTAGGGCATGTAGACATCTTTGAATCTGATTCAATCCTTCTCGATATGATCAAGGACAAGTGCACAACCCATCCACTTGTCAACTAGCTAACAGAACAGTTAAGCAAGATCATAACAATCATCGTAGGGCCCGATCTTCTTGAATACCAGATCAAGCAGAAATCACCGTAAGAGCTCTCCTCAAGGCTAAAATATCCTCATCCACCCGAGCCTGACGCAATGCCAACTCTCTCTTCTCCGCCTCTCGTTCTTGCAGCTTCAAGTATAGACTAGAGATATCTGTCCCTGGCAGCTTCGCACCACTCATCTCTTGAATCTCAGCTCCAACATTGCTCCCATCATCCCCAGCGTCGAAACTTGAACTCTGTAATTCATCACTCAACATCACATGATCTTCCTCGCTTGGACCCTTGTGCTGAGTTCGCAAATGGACATCCAGGTTCCGCTGTCTGGGAAATCCTTTGCTATACCTCCGACACGACGAGAATGGACAGAACAGCTTAGCTGCCTCATGGACTTCGCGTTTGTGGCGATGAAGGCCGGCTTTGTCCCCGAATGTGAGATTGTGGCATTTGTCCTCCCTGCAGATATATGGCCGGGTGTGTTTGTCCATGTGCTTCCTGCATCTAGAGTTAGATTGGGAGCGTGAGGATATGGTGAAGATGGGTGGGCTACTTCAGGTCTGAGGGGCGTTGCCATGCTTCAGTGTTGGTACAACCTGGCCATGTGCAGTAAAGCAATGCTTGCGGATTTTGGGAGGGCTGATGGTACGTGCTACCCTGACTAACTGTGATGGGATCACCTGTTGAAGGAATGTATCTGGATCTTGTGAGCTCTATCTAGACAATCGGTGCAGGGAAGATCCTGGGGCTAGGAGCAAACCTACTGCATCGAGGCAGGTGTTTGGGTTGACAGTTGATCAGATGGACCCGTTCGCGCTAGATCAGTCCAGAGACCATCAAATATTGAGTTCGACGTAGAAGATTCAGGGCCACTAGGAAACGATAGAGAATATAGGTCCTCTCTCTCTGGTAGAGTTGCCGGGCCGGTTACGGTAGGCTCCCTGTCAATCTTGTACTGTATCTCCTCCCACCATGGCAATAGTAGAGCGTCACAGCCTATGCTTGTCAACCAGAGGACTTTGGAAGATTGTTTTGGGTTGTAGGAATCTTACCAAGGGGATGAAATAGATCTTGACTATTTTGCGAGGTCAGTATATTCGACTTGTCCAAGAACAGCTGCCCATGAAGTTCAAAAAACTTACAAATCTTCCGGAACGAGTGACGGAAGTGTATTGACTGCTACAGAGTTCATAATGGTAGCTAAGGTACGACAAGACCCAAACGGAACTTAGAGAAAAGACTGCGACGAACTGCTAATGCTGCGGTGGGATCGATGTGTCTTAGAGGCACGAGGAAAAGAAAATAATTGTTGAAGTGTATGTCTTGAAATAGCAAGAAGAAGATCGGAGCGCAGTACACAGTGGTGTTGAAATCGAGGACTGTTTTTGATGTGGGAAAGTCGTGCGATCCCACCGCAGCATTAGCAGTTCCGCGTGTTTTTGAAAGTCTGAAAGTCTGAAAGTCTGAAGATTATTCTCGTGTCCAGCGCGTGGGCGCGCTTTTCATGTTTTATAAATTTGCCATCCAGTGCCTAGGATATGCAAGGTGCCTCTTTTCAGCCCGAAACCATGACGAGAGAGCCTGACATGCTGAAAGGCCTTAAGCGAGACGAATTGACACCCCTATGCACGCCAAAGAGGCCTAAACGACGCTCGGTGGTCATGGGATGCATTCTGCCCTGCATTTTAGGCAATATTTGCCCGTCAGCTAAGACATAGTCAGCGTGTAGATGCAATGGAATGCGCAGAGATATAGTAAAAGTTTACTTGGGAACTTGGCAATTTTGTCAGTAGCCGTTGCATTGAGGGAGTGGCCTTCTTTCAACCCAGACAACTGGATAGGCGGGAGGAGCGTCATTGAACAAGATTGAGAAGTTGCGTATCCCATAACAATTGTGATAAGGACAGCCTCGTGGACAAGCAAAACCCCCGACCGCGGGATTTTGGCATGTACTTACACTTACGACGTTTCGTTGCTGTTTGCCTTGCATTTGTAGTTCTGGCAGCTCTAGCCACTTGTGAAGCAGCCAAAAAGTCGCCGAAAGCCACCGACCTCTATGTTACCGATCTAGAAGATGACCCTGCTTAAAGACGAGCCAGTCATTTGCAGTGCTATTATACTTGTATCCTAGATAGAATTCTGCTTGGAATGGATTTGAAATTGTATGATTATAACAAGATATCCCGTAACGCTCGATCTAAGAAATTGGAAAGATAGTAGAGAGCAATTCCAAGCCAAAGGCAGAAGCAAAACTTCATCATCTCGGACTTGACAGCGTCAACGAGGTAAACAAAAAAGAGAAAACCTAAAAACAAGAAGTTCAAGGTAGCAAGTTCCAGGTCGTCTCCGACCGATCAGCACCAGCCGATCTATACTCCCGCTCTTTCCCAACCAAATAATCAAAATCATAACACATTGGAACTACCTTCTAGACAGCAGCCCCCGGAGTCTTAGGACCCAGAATATCATCCATCAACCCACCCCACAACTCCTTGATAACGCCCGGCTGCTTCCCCTTTATATCCGGAAGCAGAGTCGAGAACGCTGAGGTAAGCTGTCCGATATCAACATCCAGCCCATCATTCCCCACCACCTCACTCATCGCCGCCGGCGCCACGTTCTCCGGATGCGCAGCCATGATGCTGATCTCTGGTCTTGGGACTGCTTCATCTAGAGCTTCGAGAGCGTGGCCTGACTCCGGCGAGCGATCGGGGTTGTAGTTATCTGGGAGGAGAGGCACGCGCAGTTTCTGGAAGGGGTTCGTGGGTTCTGCGGGCGGGATCTCGGGGAAGAAGAAGAAGTCGATGGTGGAGGTGTCGCGGGCGGCGAGTTTTGGGGCGGAGGTTCGGAATCCTTGCATCAGGGGGATGGTTCGTGATGGGGGCGTGGGTCGGTGGAGGGTTGATGTGTGGAAGTTGTGTGAGCCGACAATGTCGTGGGCTGCGAGTCGGTCGACTAACTGTTGTATGTGAGTAATTGAACTACCTAGAATGGATTGATATAAATGGGGAAGTAGATTGAGGAAATTAGTGATGACCGATAGATACATACCTCGATCTTATTGCCAACGGCATTCAATTCTCTCTTCTTGCATTCTGCTCGGAGGTCTTTCAGATTGCGGGGTAAGTATCTCGAAGCTCGAGATTGAGCATCGAGAAGTCCCGATGGACGACCGGCGTTGGCACTGGAACTAATACTTCGGACGGCATGGGTGAACTTGGTCACTGGAGGTGTAACTCTAGACATGATGATGATGGTGTTTGTTGTTGAGTAAGTCGTATGATAAGGGGGAACTGAACTGTCAGAGAAGAGAAGTAGCTGAATCGCCGAAAGCTGGGGTAAATTGAAGCAGCAGTAAGTAGGTAAGCGACGGAGCACAGAGGAGAGGAGAGATCAGGATAAATGAACGCAGAAAAGTGGCAGCAGGATCAATTTATTGCTCCCAGAGATGAGGGTGAGACCCTTGCCGTTTTGATTACTGGACAAGGCTTACGAAGTCTCAGGAGATGATTCGATTGAGTTGAGCTGAGTTGTGGACTGTTGTTGAGATGCCTCTCGGCGGTGCAGGGGAGCTCCTTAGCGGCAGATCAACGCTCAACAATCAGTGAGTGAGTGCACCGACCCTTCAACACGTTCCCCAGGAACTGGCTGACGGTGAGTTCGAGTGGAGCGGTGAGGCGTCGTTCGGTGGCCGAGACTTCGGGGGGAATATTGCACAATAGATAAAGGACGACAAAGACACTCGTATGTGATCTTGACCTTTTTGCTTCTTTGTCTTCCACAGCCCAATAGTCCTATTCCATCTCATCATGTTGAGTTCAGAGCTCCTCAGCATTGATTATTGAGGTTGACCCCATATGTTCCCTTCTCCACTTGCGACTTTACAGGAGATGCCGCGCGCCGTCCAAGTACCGGGGACTCTGACCGGGGAGCACCGCCAGCGGCTTGGCAGGACAAGTTATCTTTAGCTTGCTGCCATGGTTGCCAGCTAGAGCAAACTTGCAACTCTTGCCTGTATCATCAAGTCGAGGCAGGTTTCAAAGAGATGTCAAGCCAGAAGAAATATCCAAGAGTCCAAGAAAATGCAAGAACAAGAGCTGCTGAATGATTTCTTTGATTTGATCTGGATTAAGTCCGTGGACTACGATGAAATTCGAAGGGTATCCCGAAGTAAAAGTCATGCTGCTTGGAAGAACAACAAGCCTTGACCACGCTCCACAAACATGCTGCAGGTACGAGTATGTACAGCCAAATGACCTCCAAGACATCCTTCCCAAACGCCGCGCCAAGTGCACAAAGATGCCTCCCATCATTTCCATTTGCACTGATGTTTGTCTCGCGAGTCTTTTTTATTTAGACTTTCAGGACAATGATTCACCACCTCTTTCGATTTCATGAACTCTTGTCTGTCATGTCCTTCATGACCGATTCCGAGTTCGTTGTCCCCTCTCGCGACCCATTCTGTGGTCCACGTGTATTCATGACAAATGAAAGGCTTCAAGATCTGCTTTAATCTGTCTTCCAGTGGCTCGTCAGAGAGTCGTCCACCCAATCTTCTTTTCCCAGATAGAGCTCCAATGAATATAGTGCCATTGTCGCTGCCACATTGATCCATCGCCAGATGTTACCACCAGCATCACCACCCTGCATCGTCCACCACTCCGCCTGATTTCCCTCGGCCGAGGTAGTAGAGAAATGTTGCATAAGCAAGCTCGTATATACGGCAACGAGGATGCTAGGGCTGAACCAGCTAAGAAGTCCTAGAATCTTTCCAGCTCCATCACTGTCTTCAAGACTTGGTTCCTGAGATAAAGCTCTTGACCCAGATTCCCTTACAGCGGGAATGATTCTTGTAGCCGCGTAGAACACAAAGATTCGGTAGGCCAATGATATAATGACCGACGGGGTAATGGTCTGGAATGCGGCGTAGAGGAAAGTGAATCCTGAGAGCACCGCCGATGGTAGCGTGGATAGAATGTACAAAATCGTACTATACGAGGCCATAATGATTGGAGGAAATGGAGGAAAGTCCGGTTGAGCTGGCGGTGGAGGGGGTTCCGATGTTGGCAAATAGTCGGTGAAGATCTGATAGATGCAGAGCACCACATATGCAAAGAGCAGAGAGCTTTCCACTGGATTTCCTCTTCCACTGCCGATTCCCCAGGCGCAAAGGAATACCGCGCACGTAATTGTAACTCCAATAAGAGTAGCATCCACGTTGCCTATCTCTGGGAAGTTCATTATGCGCCAGAGGAAGTATACGGAGCTGGAGATGATCGAGCCGGAAACGACAAGTAATCCGATCTGTACCTTGTTAGCTTTAAATTCAAAATGGCAGAGTGATATATGCACCATCCACAAATCACTTCGTCCACGGTTCACAAGCCATCTCGTAATTTGGCCAGCAGCTTGTATGACCAACAAACTGCAGAACCCCTCCGCCAGTTGGAAAAACGGAGTTGAGTATCTGAGGAGCTTGTCCCACGTCCCAACTGTCAACATCTCTAATAGCCCACCAGCTCCAAAAATCCATTCCTTGACGCTCGAGTCGTGAGATCTCTTCACATCAAAAGTTCTTGCAACCCAATCACCGCTATTGTTCGCATCGACAGCGAACCTGTTCATGCTCCAGATCAATAGCCCTGGGATCAACACCCACTGCGCCAGTCCGATTATCTTCACTAACGCCCATCGTATCCTCGAGTTGTCGGGTGTTGCTAACTTCAGTGTCGAATAAAAGAAGTAAAAGTAGAACAGGCTCAGCGAGAAAGCCAGCCCACATTCACGTCCGCCAACTATTCAAATGTCAGTACTTGCTGCGCTATTCGCGAAGTGCCAGAGCCGACATACCATCAAACGCGATAGGAATACTCAGGATAATCGACAGGAGGAAGATTGCAGAAGAGCAAACCCGGAATAACCACATGCCAAAGCGCTGTATGCGCCGAGCGTGCGTTGAAGCGCGCCCAGCTTGGTGTTTCTGGTATTCCGCGCCTCGTAGAAGGCCTTGAAGTCGAATAAACGCGTCGCCGAGCTGTGATCGTGGTCCTTGGAAGTTCCTGTGTTGCGAAAACTCGTTTCTTGCTCCCAAGAAGTTGTGGTGTTATCAGGCGCTTCGAGGCGCCAAGCTCTTATCGCAGAAAACTGGCAGATGATGAAATAGCTGTGTGACCACGATCTTGCCTAGACGATGACTCTGATTTTCTGTCTGGGCTGCCACTTGTATTGACTGGTAGGTAGGCCACAGAGGAGGGTGGTGCAAACCTGCGAGATGTTGCCTGGCCTGAGTGAGTTGCGCCAATGATCTCTCTTCTCGCGTGCGTTCAAGGGTCTTGTCCTGATCTCAGGGCAAGATCCACATGTGTCAAGGTTCTGCAGATGCCGCGAAAGTCAGCAACTAGAGCGAGAACTTCAAAATCCAGCAGATTTTTGAAGTGGTGAAATCGCTGCGAAAATGTAGAGGCGTGAATCCCAAGAGAAGACAAGGGAAAATGAAAGATCAAGAGATTTTCAGGGACAGTTAATTCACATGGTATTTCAATGTGTATCTTGGAAAACCCAGTCTAGACCTATTTAGTCAAATTTAGCTGCATCGCCAAAACATCTTCGCCAAAATTATATCCAAAAGAACCGGCCAACACATACTTCCCACGTATCTTTTATGATCCGCAATACCCTCAGAATGGCTGAAGCAAGCGCAAAAAGACTCAAGACCTCCCCGGTCACCATCGGTACCCACAATGGCCACTTCCACGCGGATGAGGCTTTGGCGGTGTACATGCTTCGATTGCTCCCCACATACAGTTCCTCCCAGCTCGTCCGAACTCGAGATCCAGCCCTCCTCCAGACCTGCCACACCGTCGTCGATGTCGGTGGAGAGTACGATCCTTCGGCTAATCGATACGATCACCACCAGCGAACATTCAACACGACCTTCCCAAACCGTCCAACCAAGCTCTCTTCCGCAGGACTAGTGTACATGCATTTTGGCAAAGCTATTATCGCGCAAAAGCTGGGTGTCTCCGAGGATGCTGAGGAGGTCGCTGTTATCTGGAACAAGATCTACGAAAGTTTCATTGAGGCCTTGGATGCTCACGACAATGGTATCTCAGCTTACGATCCGAATGCTATCTCAGCTGCTGGTCTGGAGAAGAGATTCAGTGATGGAGGATTCTCGTTGGGAGCTATGGTCTCAAGATTGAACCCGAACTGGAACGATCCTACACCTTCGGACCCAGTTGAGGCACAAGCTGTCGAGGATGAGAAGTTCCTGGTGGCAAGTGGACGTATGGGTGAAGAGTTCTCAAGGGATTTGGATTACTATGCGACGTCTTGGTTGCCAGCTCGGGATATTGTCCACAACGCATATGCGAAGCGGCTAGAGCATGATTCAAAGGGAAGAATTCTGGTATTCGATGGACAATCTGTGCCGTGGAAGGATCATCTCTACACTCTCGAGGGTCAGGATGGCGGTGAATCGAAGGTTCTCTACGTCTTGTACCCCGAGAAGCCAACACCCGATGCGAAGTGGAGGATCCAGTGCGTACCAGTCACTAAGGACTCCTTTGAGAGCAGGAAGCCATTGCCTGAAGCATGGAGAGGATTCAGAGATGAGAAGTTGGATGAGGTCTCCGGAGTCAGCGGCGGTGTCTTTGTACACGCTGCTGGATTCATTGGCGGTAACAAGTCTTTCGAGGGTGCGAAGGCTATGGCTATCAAGGCACTTGATCTTTGAATATGGGCTCGGGAAGCATTGCAAGGCGTTTGTGGAACGGAAAAGCTTTCGAGCTAGAGGCATGTGTTATGATGAATGATCTGCCAAGAACGGCACAGCAATAGGGAAATATGCACAAGAGAAATGTTTTATGTTTTTGGATTTTGTTATTTTCGTGATTTCAATACAAAGCTGCCTACGAAGAGCGTAAAAGTCTCGCATTCTGGCCCCAACCCTCCAAGAATAACATCAGACCATGAACAACATGTACAGTGAAAACCCGTTTCGAAGCCCGTAGACCGTCATAATCCTCAGAACGCCATTGCAATTGCCATCAGTCGTTATTCCCCCTAAGCAACAAAGAAGCCTGCAAACGCGCCATCGTCTCATCGTCCCATCCATCCATCATCTATCTTCTGATTGGGATACCCTCCTTCGCAGGTGGCGGACTGGTACTATCAGTGACTCTCTCACCCTTCTTCTCCTTATCATCGACCTCATCGGCGCTTGTCTCTCTGTTCAAGAAGCTGCTCTCCTTTACCGGGCTTCCACTTGGTAGACCACCGCCTCCTCCAACATGTATGACATTGCTGTTTCCGCTGCCGCCCTGGTTCGCATTGCCGACGCCGGGGGAGGAGAGGTGAGGGATATTCTCGGGGAGAGGGTGTTCAGAGCCAACGCTGCCGGTGTCGACTGATGAGGCCTTGCCGGCTTTCGAGAGAGCGTAGTCGCCCGAGTCGAAGTACTTTCGCTCTTTTAGGTGTTTCGCAAGGTGGTCGGACTTGGAGGGCAGCTTGCCATAGAGGCGGAAGAGGCGCTGCTCATCAGGAGAGAGAGACTGTATCTTGTTGTCAGTACAAGGTAGGAGGGGGCTCTTAAGGGGCTCCCACTCACATTGATATCGACCTTGTTCTTTTGGTGGGGGTTCATCTTGAGGTGGTTTCGGGTGCGCGGATGTGTTTGTTTTATGGCAAGGCGTACGGAGATTCGAAAGAGTTGTAAATTTTACTCGAAGGGTCTGTAGTCTTTGATATCGTGCCTGAGAAATTGTTTGGGGCCCGAGTTGCGTTGCTTGGTGAGTGAGTGACGAAGGTAGTTGCCAAAACAGAATCCTTGTATGCTAGCGCTAGCAACGAGGGGTAATTGATAGCCCAATCACTATCCTGCCGGTCGGTTTCAAGGTAACGTCTCGTGTGATTACTCGGAACAATTTCAAGACTTAGAAAGAATGCAAGAAAGTCGAGATCGACAGGAGGTTTATCAAAGAAAGGACCCACAAGAGTCAAGAGTCAAGATTTCTTGTTTTGAACACCGCCTTGGGCTTCAAATGGGGCCATGATCATACAGTACAGAAGTAGTTCCATTTGGATAAGAGCTGCCTCGCTTAAAATCGGGGTTGCCTAGGTCAAATTTATTTCTTCCTCTCACCAGCACCCATCCGTTACAAGCAGCAGCAAATCATCTGGTCACGATACCACCTGGTCTATATTCAAGGCAATATCCTATCAGTCAAGTAAGCATCTTGCACGCTTCCCACCAAAATTCAATCTATTGCGTATTTCACTATCTCATAGTCACCCCAGATACGCAAGCATTGCCTCATAAGTAGATGAGCATTATCGGCAGGAGTTCACTAGAGCCTTGCAATACTAGACTCTGCCCGACTGCCATCTTTCGTACGATTTTTGGTCACTTGTCCAATTTCAACTTCATCAATTGGACCGATTACCTGAGTCAGAGGCATTGGCTCCCGTTACTGCCAAAAATTCAAGATCCTCTCAAACCTTGGAGATCACCTACCCCGCAGCGAACCAGACACTGTCCTTACTTCACTGAAGGGGGCCATCCGATTCGTCTTGCAACATACAGCCAACCAGCAGAGTATCCTGGCGTCTTGACGAGGGAGTTTATCCGAGTTCCATCCCGGCAGCTTTGTTCTCATATTCCCGTGTATACATTTGACCAGATCCGAAGATGAGCTCCAAGACGTACATCGTTGAGCATCTTGATGACGAACTCGGCCCATGGTCTGAGTTAGAATACGTGACCATTGCCAAGGAGTCTCATCAGGCAGGTGCAAAGTTCTGTCTATCATCAGTTCCTCCTTCTCTAGTGCTGCCCGAGGGGTTGAAAGCTGTACCAGGTTTCATCGCAGATGGCAATAGCGTCGAGACAATCTATGCCAACGATAAAAGCAGAGTGTGCTTATTGGATCCAGCAGCCACCAAGGAGTTGAGTCCGGAGGACGGAGACACCTTTGATGTCTTCCTGTTTGGTGGGATTTTAGGTGAGATACTCTTGCTACCACTAAGTGACGATCTCCAATACTGACATGATCAGGGGACGATCCACCACGAGGTTTGTGCATGAGATCATGAAGTGATACGCAGCTGACTTGTTCCAGATAGAACATCTGAATTGAGGAAGAAGGGATTCGAGGGGCGAAGACTTGGACCAAAGCAGATGACTACCGATACTGCTGTTCGAGTAACGAGGCTCGTGGCGCAAGAAAAGAGTATGGGAAGAGAACCAAATCATTTGTTCAGCACTGAAATTAAGCAGTTCCACTGGACAAAATCGAGTACGTCGACTATCCAGAGCTGAGAATTAACAAAAATGAGAGCACGGAAATGCCATTTCGCTACGTTAAAGGCGCAAATGGAGAATCAATAATGCCAGAGGTTTGCCAGCACCAATTCCAATGCTGTGGAAATGAATGCTAATTTCAGCCAGGGGATGATGGAGCTGATCAAGAAAGATTCCGAGAAGGGCTTTGGTGATCTGTTCTGAGCTTCGATGTTCTTGGGAGGTTGCAGATATCGCGAGCGGACGTGAACCGTCTCATCCAGTGGCTGACACCCTACTCTCTCGTCTTGAAATTTGGAGAGCCAGCCGCAAGGCCCACAAGTTTCGGACACATCTCTGTGGAAAGGCCTGGATTTGCTACAACAGCTCCCTGAGGATAGTTGAGGTCAAATGAAGCATGATTTCTCAGCCTTTCCAGAGCAAATCTAAAGCGAAACATGAGATGATAGATACCTGCGATATTTTCAAATCAGCAATTGATACTGTGTTTGTGGTCCGCCTTGGGATTGAATATCCATCGGCTGTTTAGCTTCTGACTATAAACGGTGTACAGGAAGGATGGTGTCGAAATCTCACACTGTCAGGCTCCACAACCTGGTCAACAAGAGACCCTCCGGGATCAAGTCAATCAGTGAAACACAATTGGAGACTCCTGGGAAGACGTGGGGAAATTCTGTCCCGAAAGTCTAGCGTACAGACTCGAATCCGATGTTGTACCACTTGATAAATCAGCTTCAAGGCAGGCTTAGACAGTCAGCGACCCAGTATTCTTTGGCCCGAAGTATCAACCTATGGAAAGCTTAATAGAATATTCAATAATTCCGATCGAAGTCAATCTCATACCAAGTCTTCTTTGACGTTCCGTCCGATTAATAATGGGGTTTGCGCTTAGAAATGTGTTGCCCATACGAATCGTGGGGTGTAACAAGAAAGCGATGGTCAAACTACACTTGACACTCATCCTGGGAAGTGGCGTATTGAATCGCCTGTCGGCACCCGATCCGAGTCAATGGAATCAATCGTAGCTCGTAGCAGTGCTGATTATTCCGACGATACTACTTACAGCGTGGATTGCAAGTTCCTGTCTTGGCTCAGAGAAAACTTGGTCCCGAGCTGAGTGAGATGCCCAGACATTTTCCGTAATAATGTAATGAAGAGTCTTGAGTATTTTCTCACTTTCCTGTACGATTTACCAGCTTTGCAATTGAATCTTAATGTCCGGTTACAGTTGCATTTGATGGTCGATGGTGTACGAGATCCCCTTGAAATAGATCTTGCCAAGACTATCGTTGACCAGCATTCGGCTCCTAAGGCTGACTATCGAGAAACACCTGCTTCAATGCTTGAACAAAGACTCACGAATTCAATCGAAGTTCCACAATCTCGGTTTATCAACTAATACCCTACATTCAAATCTGGAATCTCGCTCGTTCGTTGTAACTTGCACTCCCGGTACCTATCTTTCTCAAAAATAGCTCCCGGGTTTCAAGCTCCTTAAAAAGTGTCCATCCACACTTGAGCCGCGTGGCTGTTTACATCCCGGTGGCTCAGTTCCCTTGAGGGCGCAGGCACAAGTCTGGACACAGGAAACCTTTCCAAACACTATACCTGGCATCAACAAAAGTATTCATGACAACCACATTTGCGACGACGCGCATCTAGCAAACTCGTCAGCTCGGAATTCCCGAGCGGAACTTCCACGATGAGGATATTTACGGGGAATCGAATGCGAAGGGGGACAGGACAGCTGCTCTCGATATGTGGCCTCCTCTCGATAGCGATGTTGCCTGCAACGGCCATGGCGGAGAAGACGGCGGCGGATTATTTTGTGCATTCTTTGCCAGGAGCGCCGGAGCCGTTATTGAAGATGCATGCTGGGTATGTTCCAATTGTTCTTTTTGCAGTGGAATGGTGTTGCTGACAATTTTGTGTCAGACACATTGAGATTACCCCCGAGCACAATGGCAACATCTTTTTCTGGCTGTATCAGAACCGCCACATTGCGAATAAACAGCGGCTTGTTATATGGTTGAATGGTGGACCAGGATGCAGTTCTGAAGGTGTGTGAAGACGTTGAAAGGGGGGGAGTTCTCATGCGGCCCCTTTACGAAACGCTGCACATGGTGGAATTATAACTGACTAGATTTTAGATGGAGCGTTAATGGAAATCGGACCGTATAGAGTCAAAGATTCGAACGGACCTAAGTTGGAGTACAATCCAGGTTCGTGGGATGAATTTGCGAAGTAGGTACCCGAAAGTCAAGAAGAGTCTACAACTACTGACTACCGCAGTGTTATGTTCGTGGATAACCCTGTAGGGACTGGGTACAGCTTTGTAGATACAGACAGTTATGTCCATGAGCTGCCAGAGATGGCAAACCAGTTTGTCCAATTTTTGGAGAAGTGGTTTGCCCTTTTCCCGGAGTTTGAGCATGACGATGTAAGTGTCAACCCTACCTTGGAATGATTGTCACTAAAAAAGTCTAGATTTATATTGCTGGAGAGTCTTACGCTGGACAACACATTCCATATATCACGAAAGCAATTTTGGAACGCAACAAGGCTGGGGCCAAACATCAATGGAATATGAAGGGCATGATTATTGGAAATGGATGGATTGCTCCCAAGGAACAGTACAAATCGTACTTGTCTTTTGCATACGAACGGGGACTCGTGGATCGCAATTCGGATATTGGGAAGAGACTCGATTCGCAAGAAGCTGTCTGCTTGAAAGCCTTGGAAGAGGCTGGAGCAAGTGATCGAGTCGACATCCCAGTCTGCGAACAGGTTCTGCAGGACATCCTGCACCAGACGATGGTAACCAAGTCAGATGGCACTACGGAGTGCTACAACATGTACGATGTCAGGCTCAAGGATACCTACCCAAGCTGTGGAATGAACTGGCCCCCGGATTTGGAGAAGGTCACTCCCTACCTTCGCCGCAAAGATGTTACAGAGGCGCTTCACATCGATCCTGGAAAACGTACTGGATGGACAGAATGCAACGGTGGAGTTGGAAGCGCCTTCAGAGCCATCAACTCCAAACCATCAATCCAGTTCTTGCCAGAACTCCTCAAGGAAGTCCCCACGGTTCTATTTTCTGGCGCCGAAGATCTCATCTGCAACCACATTGGTACGGAAGAGTTAATCAGCAACATGGAATGGAACGGTGGTAAAGGTTTCGAACTATCCCCGGGTACATGGGCGCCGAGAAGAGACTGGACATTTGAGGGCCAAAACGCCGGTTTCTGGCAAGAAGCTAGGAATCTCTCCTATGTCTTATTTTACAATTCATCTCACATGGTCCCCTTCGACTACGCCCGTCGTACTCGTGACATGCTCGACCGCTTCATGGGCGTCGACATCTCCAGCATCGGCGGCGTTCCAACAGACAGCCGCATTGACGGCGAGAAAGGTCTCGAGACATCAGTCGGTGGCCACCCCAACAGCACCACCGCCGAAGCAGCCGAGGAGGAGAGACTCCAGGCTGCCAAATGGCACGCCTACTACAAGTCTGGTGAGATTGTCCTGGTTATCGTTATCATCGCTGCCGGAGCCTGGGGCTATTACGTCTGGAAAGACCGTCGCAAGCGCGCCGGCTACAAGGGCATTTTCGGAGCGGAGCCAATGGCTTTGGGTGGTGCAAGACACAGTATCAGCGGAGGGGGATGGGTCTCGAGAGCTTCAGACATAAGAGAGGAAATCGGGATGTTGAGGCGGCTGATTTTGACGAGAGCGAACTCGATGAGTTGCATGTTCGTACTCCTACGGAGGATATGGATCGCGATCGGTATAGTGTTGGTAGTGCAAGTGACGATGAGGAAGGGAAGCATGGCAATGGCCATGCGAATGGGAAGGGGAAGATGGGGGAGAAGAGATGATAGATAGCTTTAGGTCGTGCATTGCTGGAGTTCAATGGCGCTGGGGAATGTAATAAAGCGGGTATGATACAGCAGCGATTCAGAAATAATACTTCGTTTCTCCCAAAGAATTATCCTGTCCTCTCACCAAAAGCGACGACTTTAGAGCAACTCTACGTGACTTGAATATTGTGATTGACGGTGGTTCATCTCATTCCTATCTAAGCTTCTGTGGGCTTTTCATGGTATTCTGTTCGCTGCAATTCAATATCCTCTCCTCTCTTGATATCAATCAATCCGGAACGCCTTTTTTGCATGCTCCCTCGCCCTTCTCACATACCATCCCTTAATCTTCCACCCACCATTGTGCCAAATCAAAATGTAAGCCCAACTACCTAGAATACAGCTTGCCTACATATGCAGCATGAGCGCTCTCACCTGCTCTCTCTGTCCAAATCCCAATCTCTCCTCCCTAGCATTTAGTCCACAGAAAGATCGTCTCTGGAGGATCACATCCTTCACTGCTACATCCCACGGTGCTCTTCATTTGACATCCTCTCTCCTCTCTACCGCTTCTTCACACTCGGACGCGGTTTACACTCTTCTGCGCCAACAGGATGCATCATGATCTTGTTGGGGTACTGTGGGGTATTGAAAGCATATCCCTTGCTCCAGTCATAGCTAACAGCGTAGGCGAAGATATCTCCCTTGGCATCGAAAGCTGTTGCTGAGATCGTGCCTCCTGTGGCGGGGTATCCCTTTAGACGGTGCTTGGCTACTCCGTCCCAGAAGTGGAAGGTTCCGTCTGAGCCGGCTGTGCTGAATGTGCCGTGGACTGGGTGGTAGGAGATGGCGTTTACGGAGTAGACGTTGGTCATGTTGTTTTGGGGTGGATCGCGGTGGCATTTGAATGAGAAGTTGGAGCTGGGAGAGGGCATTAGCACGGGATTCTTGTTTTTGTAATTAAAACCGGGATGTAAAATCTTACCTCGCATCCTTCTCCTCAACATATTGGATAGCACATCTTCCTTCGATACTTCCAACCGCAAATCCAGTAGCGTCGGTGAAGCAGCTAACAACCCTGGTCTGCCACTTCAACGGACTCTGCAGTGTCTTGTAGAACTTTGTGGGATCGCTGAGGTTGATGACATTGATGTATCGATCTGCTGTTCCCACCACAAGGAGATTCTTCTTCACATCCAGGGTATAGACTCGTTCTTGACACTGCACAGTTGCAACAGCTGTAGATTGGCGCAAGTCCCAGTATTTGATCGTCTTGTCCCAGGATCCTGTAACAATCATAGGCGCCGCAGCTCCAGGTGATGTGAAGTATTTGACAGAGCGAATGGGTTGATCGTGAGCGGCTACCTGTGTAGAGGTGTTGGTTCCAGCTCCGAGATCGATTATGCGCGCAGCTTTGTCTGCTCCTGCTCCAACAACCTTAGTTCCATCCTACAGGCCGTTAATATTCTATATCTCTTCCAGAAATCACGTCGTATACTTACAGGAGCCCAGTCACAGCTCAGAACGGGACCTTCACAGTCAAAGAAAGCCTTTCCAGTGCTTCCCCCCGTGGAGTTGATCTCGTAGATCCTAACTTTCTTATCCCAAGAAGCTACAGCCAAATGCATAGACTGCGAAGAGAAGGACAAGTCAGAGACACTGTCGTCGGGTGGAGAACCTAGAGCTACATCGTTGGAGAGGTCGCCGAGGGTGTTTGCAGCGGTTGTGGTCGTCGCTGCGGATCCAAAGATTCCTGCCATTTTGAATGTCTTGCTGATGCGCAAATTCGAAGAGCCGAATAATGGCGTTGTTCCTCCGGTTCCAGTTCCTTTGGGAAGAAGAAGTTGTCTTGTCGTTTGTGCTGGAAGTCCTTCCTTTCTCTAGGCAACCTGAGCTCTTTCAACCCATAGAAATCGCGAAGGCTGCATGCGGCTAAGCTGCCTGACGCGCTAAGGTGGTCTAGCGCCACACTAACAGAACCTTGCTACAAAAATGTTTTTGAAATTTTGACCAGTTTCTTCTTCTCTTCTTCTTCTTCAACTTCTCGCTCAAAGAATCGCATTCGAAGCACACACACAGAGAGACCTCAACGGGTCTCTCGGCTAGCAATAGCTATTGTTGCTTTGGGAGAAAGTCCCCGGACACCCTTCATTTATGAAGGATTGCGGAAACGCGCCGCCATAGAAGCAACACAGCGGCTTCTCTTCTACCAATTCTCTTTCACCTCCTACACCCTGTTACCGCTCGTACTGCACTCTCGCCGATCTCGGGGTCTCGTTTCTTCCCCGGGGAGACCACATGGATGAAGATACGAGTCCGAGCTCCTCGGACGATGTTTCTCGGCCCTGACGGATGTGGGTTTGTGGGAGGTATCCGGACTGTTCTAGGGGTGTTGGGGATGCTCTGGTCGTCGAGGTTTTTTCGTCGAGATCGATAGTTATGCGATTGCCTCTCTTATTGCTTAGGTGGTGAGGGCGGTAACTCGATGGGGCTTATTCTTGATACGAGAAGTTCACCTACATTTTTCTTTGGGTCTATAGCTTATGGAAAGCGGTGATAGCTACTGCCGGTCAGGACATACACTCTATCTCTCCTTGGGGAGACGGTTCTGGTTTGCGGTGGGCTGTCGCAGATGCTCTTTCGAAGGGGCTGGATTCGAGCTCGCTCTTTACATGATGATTATCCAAGAGTCAAGCAATGAGACCCAATCCGTTAATATCGGGCGGTCAATGCTTACAATCAAGCGTTATGGTATCTGAATCGAAGATCGCGAGCTCGCTATCCTTGTACCTCAAATCCTCTCTCTTTCCCCCTTTTTATTTTCATTTCGTTGATGTTTGTTTTGAGGAAGTTTTGGAGTAGTGTGTGGAATTCGCTTCGAAAGTTATTTGTGAATGGTTAGGTACAGAGGATTTTTGGCGAGCTTCAGTATCGTGACGAATTTCAACCGTAGCGTTTGAGGCCGATTTAGGCTGTTTCTGATATCAAGTTGTAGAGTTGGTACAGGTATATCACCAAGATAGCTCGGACATTCTGTTGAATATCTTAATTCTTCTAATTGATTACATAATTGAGACTCTTTGTTCGCCATCGCTTTGTGACGTTGCCTTATGAACCATGTCTTTGAAAATCTCTCATGGACTCTCTTAATCTCGATCTGGCGATTTCCTTGAAGCCAGCCAGGTAGCTGAGTATTGCATATATTACAGTAAAATAGATTTGAGCATAAAGATGCACCAGCTATTCTAACCTTCCCAACCCAACCATTCTTTCATATCATCATAAACTCCATAAATCATGCCACCCCAAATGTCACCCAAACTCCATCCCTCCCATCCTACAAAGAAGCCTGCCCTCACATCAGGCCCCCCAAAACAACCTTCCCAACGCCCGCAACCTCACTCTTAACCCCACCCCTACTACTATCCTCAAACTCCTTTACCACACCCTGCACGATAATCTTCCTCACCCTCGCATCGGCCTTTGTGAACATCTCCGCCACGACCGGACTACACTCTCTCGGGGTCCCCACCAGACTCATCAGCTTCGTATAGCAATCAATCAGCACATCACACAGCGTCGCGAACGTCTCGTAGAAATCAGGATCGAACGGTAAACTCGGCGTTAATAAATGGGTGTACTCCTCGCCGGGCAATAAATCATTCTCGCTAATAGGGAACGACGAGTTTGCCGTCCCAGACGAAGTACCACTATTCATGGATTTCGAATCAAACGAGTCGTTTCCGAGCGGTAATCCTATCTCCGCTGCTGAACTCGTCCGTCTCCCCTTCCCAGACGTACCAGTCGCGCGCTTGAACATCTGGGGAAACCGACCCCGTGAGAGAGACGTCGATCCATCAGGCGGGTGTACTTGTTGGAAAGACTCGAATTCCGCGAGCAGTGCGTTTAACGTCTTGAGGAATTCGGTGGGGTTCGAGGAGTTGAGGTCGAGGACTGTGGGAAGGGAGAGGCCGAGTAGGAGGTAGTTTGTTGCGCGGCGGGCGAGTTTGCGTGATTCGAAATAGGGCATGCGTTGTAGGTCTGGTTTGTTGAATAGGAGTGTGTTGAACCAGTATACTCGTCCTTCGTGTCTGTTATATTACCTGTCAGTAAGATCCCTTGCATGGCTGCTGTAGGAATACATACGCTTTCCTCAGGTAATCTAATGTAGATATCCGTTTTGAAGATGTTTCTTGTATGTGCTGATATGTGATTGTTTCTAACGTCGGACTCGGAGGTGGTATCGTCGTCGTCGAGGATTGATATCCCGTCCCTGGCCTAGCCAACATATTCGCAAACGGGGTCGTGGAAGAGTAGGATTCCGTTCCAGAGGAGGGAGTAGCAGCTTCGGCGATAGCTGCAACCTTTTGAAAGCTGTCTGCAGACTTGGGCTGTGGTTCTGCTTCCTTCGGCACTCTGAGATTTGTTGGTAAAGGGTTCTCTTCTTGTATATTCTGCACCTCCCTATGCTGGGCAGCAGACGACCGGGCACGTCGTTCTGGAGATATTGTGCTCGGTGTCGTGGAGTTGTTGCGCCCTCGATGCGATTTTCCTGTTAGGGCAGAAATCGAGGCTTTGCGATTGAAGGTTGGTGTCCTGGAACCGAATGAACTGAATGAACTGTATGTAGATTCGCTGTTCGACGAAGATAATCCCCCACTTGTGCTCGGCCTGGTCGAGGTAGAGGTTGATGTCTTGCTGCTGCTACTGCTGCCCCAGATGTTGCCCCCCCTGAACAAGCCTCCTCCTCCGCCGGTCGATGTCGAGGCCGTGGATCGATGCATCTTCGAGTGAGCGAACAGGGGTAGCGGGTAGCGGGTAATCTCACAACCTTCTTCTTCTCTCTCCACTCTAGAACATCTCGAACCTCACGCTTCTCTGCAACGAAAAGCCTTGAAGTTAAGACATAAACAAATACACTTCTTGACCTCTTCCTGAGAAAGTAGACATGGAACGACGATTGGCCTGCTAAATAAATATACCAAAAAAGAAAAATGAATGGCTTTGCGCCGTTTGTCCCAGGTCTCTGGTCAAGGCTCTCGAAAGGAGTTGCAGGTGCGTAGATTTTGAACAGACTGGGTAAGTTGTATGTGCACAATTTCAACGAGAAGAGTGACTTCATAAAGGAGGGAGGGGAGATACATATGGCATTCAGCTGGCTATATCTACGCATCAAATATGAACCCAATGGGCGCCAAATAGCTACCTCAGGTACGGCTCGCGGTACGGACAATCCTCATCTTCGAAACGGGTGTGAGTTGTTCCAATCCAGGGGTTCGTTCCATCCTTCTCATCCTCAACTCGCCAACCACAGCAAGTTGCGCCGTCCAGTGCCGTGCCGACCACCTCGGGAGACCCCTGGAGCCAAAAACCTAAAAGTTGCAGAACAGGGGAAGGGACTTGCGGTACTTGCAAATAAAATAAAATAAAACAGGCATGGTCAGCCCAGCCCAGGAAAGACGGCTCGAGCTGCTAGACTGCAAAGGGCGGCGGTGAGGATGAGGATGCCCCGCGATGGTGGTGGAGATACTTTTGGGAGCGCGGGTGCGGGCTTCTTTCTTGTGTGCAAGTACCGCGAGATAGGTGAAGTCAATTGACAAATCAACAAGCTCACTCTCTTGTTACTTCCCCCTGTATATCCAGCAGCGCCAGCCATGAGCAGTTCCAAGCTCGAAGAAAGTGGCCCCCCGGGCGAGGCGGCGCCAGAGATTCTGGATGGGCGCATATGGGTAGACGGGTGCTGGGACTTCTTTCACCACGGTACGTGAGCTCGCATTCGGTCTACATTGACGAGGACATGGACATACTTGGGTCCTGATATTGATACTGATGCATGCTACCTAGGCCATGCGGGAGCCATGTTGCAAGCTCGCCAGCTGGGCACAGAGCTCTACGTCGGTATCCATTCCGATGAATCGATCCTGGAGAATAAAGGACCGACTGTTATGACTTTAGAAGAACGGTAGATCCTACCAAGTCCTTTCCAATCAAGATATATCCGAGATTCGCTCCAGAGCAACTCAGCTAACTCCCCTTCTACTATCAGAATTGCAGCTGTCGATGCCTGCAGATGGGTCACCCAATCCGTGCCCAACGCCCCGTACGTTACCTCCTTACCGTGGATCTCTCACTACGGCTGCAAAGACGTAGTTCACGGCGATGACATCACATCTGACAGCAGTGGCGAAGACTGCTACCGCTTCGTCAAAGCCGCCGGGCGGTTCAAAGTTGTAAAACGCACACCCAGCATCTCGACCACCGACCTCGTCGGCCGCATGCTCCTCTGTACTCGGACGCACTTCATTAAGTCTCTCACGAAAGTGCTCGCGGGCGAAGAAGGCCATGGCACCACCGAGGAGAGGAAAGCTACGGGAAAAGATATGACGGAGAGGATGCGCCTGTATGCTACGGATGAGACGGGCTTGCATCCTGGGTCCAGCGTGTGGTTCTGGACGGCTTCGATTGAGGCCCGAGAGACGGATACGGAGGAGGAGAAGGGTGTTTTCAGTTGTCTTACTCAGGGGTCGCAGCCGAAGCCTGGGCAGAGAGTTGTTTATGTTGATGGGGGGTTTGATCTTTTCTCTTCGGGACATATTGAGTTCCTGAGACAGGTTATTAAGGCTGAGGAGAAGCTTGGAAGGGAGGAGGGGTGGTACAGCAAGGAAGCTGTAGAGGAGAGGGTTGGGAAGGGTGCTGATTATGGCCCTGTGTTTGTCATTGCTGGTGTTCATGATGACGAGGTCATCAACCACTGGAAAGGGGTTAATTACCCTATCATGAATATCTACGAGCGAGGATTGTGTGTCTTGCAATGCAAGGTAAGTCTTATCACTCACTGTCTCAAAACAAAGCCAGCCGAGAAATCTAACCTGACCAACCAAATAGTACATCAACTCCGTCATCTTCGGCGCCCCATTCTCCCCCACTCGCTCCTACCTAACATCCACGCCCTGGGGTACCCCCGACGCCGTCTACCACGGCCCCACAAGCTTCATGCCACTAACCTACGACCCGTACACGGCGCCCAAGGAGATGGGCATCTACAAAGAAATCGGCGAGCATGATTTCGCGGCCGTGAATGCGGGACAGATCGTCCAACGGATTCTCAAGAGTAGGGATATGTATGAGGAGAGGCAGAGGGTTAAGGGCGTTAAGGGGATTGGGGAGGAGGCTACGAGGAGGAGGGAGAGGTTGGAGGAGCAGCAAAGAAAGAAGGAGGATGATGCTTAGAATTAGATTGTGGTATCTCGATGAGGGGGGACGGACGGGTGAGGAAGGAGGCTTTTGGAATGGATTGGGATGGCTTTGAATAGAGGGTTGGCTTGAGTCTATATTAGCGTGCTGCATGCATTTCTTCGGCGTTCAACACGTACGAGGGAAAAACCTTATCCGATGAAGGTTTGGATAGATGAGAGAATCGATTGCTAGTATTAGTTTAATCGTAATGAAAACTATGAGATTAGATTGTTGATATTCGTCTCGCTTAGCTGCAGGCACTTCCAACAAATACCAATCGAGCAAGCACCAATCATCCGGATCTGTTAGCTGGTTCCTCTATGCCTCACTACCTGAATAAGAGAATGATTTGGAAAGCAAATGGACACCTTTATCCTCTCCTGGGGATGAGAGACGGTCGAGCACATGCCAAAGGTAAAAAGAGTGATATGTAAAAGGTAAAGCTAAGGTAATAGAGAGGCCTACCAACTTCAGCGAATCACGATTGGGAATTTCACGATTGTCACAGACAGCAGGCCTCAAGAGCAATGACAAACTCTTATATATCTAAATCAAACTTAGACAAACGCCGCGGCATGAGTACACCTCCTCTTAGCCGAATAGATGCATAGGCACTCCGACCTCTCCCCCAACCAACCCTCTACCACGAACGCCAACCAGATAAACCCACCCGAAGAAGCAATGGCAGAAACAAGCGTCAAAGCAAAAAAATCACAACTGTACATCATTGTTAAGCAGCCTAACCTCCTCCCCAGGCTTAAAAGCCGGCATTCCAATATATGGACACCCATCGCAACGGAACGCATCTCCCAGGCTACAATTCCCGCACGACCCGACCTTGCCCTGCACGGTGAAATCCACTTCTGCGAGATCGTCAGCGCCGAGTTTGAGAGTCTTTAGTTGCGCGTCGGCGTTGGCTCGTTTAGCGGCGTCTTCGGCTTCGATCTTTTGCGCGAGTCCACAGGTGCAGTCTTTGCATGCGCGGCGGCGCTTGCCTACTCTTGGGGCGCATTCTTTGGCTGTAATGTTTTAGCGATGATTGCATTGAAATTGAGGCATGGGGAGAGAGAAACTTACGGACATGGACGGCGTTCATATCGACGTCTGCCAGAAGAGTATCCTCATCAATAAGCTCATCGTCATCATCTTCCTCGTCGTCCTCCCCCGTAATCATAGGCTCTCCAAAGTCGTCGCTAAAATCCACGAAACCGACACCGCTTGGCTTCTCGACTGCCATATCGACGCTCTTCGGCTTGCCATTGAGTTGGACGGCTGCTGTCGCCATCGCGGGTCCTGCGTTCGAGACAGCGACATTCTTCTCCTTCCTCCGCAGACGCAGAGGTACAGCCTCACTAGCACTATAATTCGGCTTCGCCATACCATTCCCCTCCGTTACCAATCCAGCCATAATCCCTTCTCTCGCCTCCACACTCGCAGTATCCTGTCCAAAGCTCCCATGCTGCGCCTGTAATTTCCCACCGGCCTTCAGCGCCTGCACGATTCTCACAAACACATCCCTGCCGAGCAATTGTGTAGATTCATTCCGCGTGCCGTCCGCATCAGTGAGTATGAGGACCAGATCGTAGGTCGAGTCCGGGAGGGTGACTAGGCCTGCTGAGAGGCGATCCAGCATCTGCAGGTCCGTGACTGCTCTGTCGTGCGAGGCGAGGACATTGCGGAGACTCTCTTCGTGGCTGGCGATGGAGGGCGGTGCGAGGAGGAGAGTGCGTAAGTTGGATGGGGATGTCTTGTTCGCTGGTGGTGTCGGATTGAAATCGGAGGAGTTTTCGATCATGAATGAGGGGGCCATTTTTGCGGCCGAGTTTTTGCTGCTGAAGGTGGGCTTGCCTCTTAATATGTTGCGATTGGGATTTTTCTTACGAAGATACGATTCGGTTCGAGTATGGGAGCAGAAGTGGTCCTTATATGAAAATCGAGAAGGAAAAAAGCTGCGAGCGGAGATAGAGAGATGGTTTGTGAATCATTATCAATCGTCCCGCGGAATTTTTGGATTGCGGACAACGGTAGGCTAGTAGTTGGTCATCCGAAAGTAACCAATGACGTCGCCCCCCGCCACGACTACCCCTCCACTACTGTAGCTTAGCGTATGGAAGTGGATCGGAGCTGCTGGCCGAGTTCTCTAGGGGTCTCGAAATCGGCAATCGCCTAATGTAAACATTGCTCAACTCGTCCAGCATTCAACGACGACAAAAGCCAATGCATCCAATTGTCATCACTGTTTCTTTCCATCTAAACTGCACTTAACAGTCTTTTTTACACTATCACATATTTCCTGAGAGCACATTCCTAGAGTCCTAGTATTTGGTGTGGACTTCGGATCAAAATTGCATTATGGGGTAATTGGATTCAGCTACTACTTCGCACCTTTCACCAAGTGCGATCTGGCTCTACAGGTTACAGCACGTATGTCAGTACCAATTCCAATTCCATGTTCAAAGTCTGTTCCATAGAGAGGATGAGAAAACGGCCAAGGGAAAGAAGTGGAGAACGTTACCTTCAGTTCAGCGGACCCATCCTCATCCACGGTTGAATTCTGCTCGAGAGGGACTTAGCTTGAATTCTGGCTTTATAGTATCACAGTGTCTCTACTCCGGTAGCTCTAATCTAGATGGGAAGGCGGAATAGACGGCCCTCTCACTCATTCGGACACGAACCTTCCTAGTAACGGATAGTTTCCGACACGTACGGATGCAGAGAGTAAGCTTGTTGTTGCTTTGTGGAACGTCAGGCCATGGTGGTGTTAGCTTCATGTTGTTATTACAGCTTAAAGTGGGCGAGATGCTAGAAGCCAATATAGTAAGAGATAAATCCAAGTCTCAGGTAGCATGAACTTGCTGCCACATTGGAGCTGGTCGTAAACTTGACACAGTTGAAAGCTCTCGTCCAACATAAATCAATATTATCTTGCCAGTGTGCAGAACTGAACTTCACAATGCTATTTGTGAGTCCAGAAAATTCTGCTACTATTTCCGAACAAGTAATATTATATCGTAGCAACAGCACAAGTTCTATGGTAAGTGTAGCTAGCTCCTCTCATACATTTAAGCATGGTATGATTTACGTAGCTAAGATGTGAGAGATATACAGTGCCTTGATGTGTGTCCAGATTGATGAAGAAATTTTGAACAAATTTGCTTTCATCGACGCAGTCGTTGAGGAGGGATTGAAAATCTTTCCGCCCACCGCGTTTGGGCTTCCTATGGTGTATCTTGGAGTTGAGACCGATAGTCACTGGGTTCCCGAGGGGTAGCTTTGCCTCCAGTTCTCAATGTCCAGGCTGGTCAGCTTTCTCACTAGACTATCTGGAAGTCCGAGAGAATTTCGATAGCATAACGTAGTCCAAAGCCTTACATTGTCGCTTTTGTTGTGTTTCACCGGTCAATTAGTCGGTGAAGATATAAAGACAGTGTCTGAAAGAGGGGCCATCTTCGGGGACATGAGCAATTCTCCACCAATTTCAATGACCTGCTTCCTCGTGGTTTTACTCTGCTCACCCTCAGACATACCTACATACTGCCATGCCCCCAAGCATTATCAAGTACGAGTATATGGAGAAAGCGACGACGACTCTTGTCGGTATGTCGGGATTCTTTGCTCACCGCACCCCAGCTCGACTGCCCCTCCACTAGCCTCTGCTAGCGCGCGCAAGTGGGTCAGAATGGCTGGGCTGCGGCCGGCGCGGACTGGCTGGCTGGCTTTCCCCGGATTCTGGGGGCACGGCATGATACCATATGGATACGGATGCCTCATGCAGACGACTTCGCAGCTGACGTGGAAATGGGTCGTACTGAATCGTATATCCCGCATTGTCTGCGATATGGCAGGAGAGCATTGATGTGATACGCGGGTGGCCAGAGAATGTGGGTGGGGTTTCGTGGTGCCAGGCAGGTACATTGCAGCTTTTGACTCAGTTGTGATTCAATTGTCCAAGCTTCCTCTCATGACATTGAGCGATCGATCACGCGACTCCGGCTGCCCCTTCCTTCCCCTTCCTTCCCTCAGCTCCCTCCCCCTTCCATAAAGCTTCCTCCTCCCAGCCTCAACCTCTCGACTTCCTTCTTCATTCTACACCAACATCAACCAAACAACAACAAAGCAATTCCATCTCAATCCCGATCTCCCTCATACAGACAACCCGCAATCAGTAAGTGATACTCGACTTTCCTACTCGTGTTTACCCCGCCTTCCTATCGTCTATTTGCATTCCTTTGTTGTCGCTTCCCATCCATGTATAGGTGTCCAATATCATCTCAATTGATCTGCGAGTATCTTCAAGCTATCTCTGAGCATCTACTAATCCATTGACAGTGGGAAAGACCAACAAGTTCAATGATCGTGGTATGAATAACCTCCTCTCAAGCTTACCCCTCGTTTTACCTCAACACCATACCACACCACTTCATCAAGGGCTTCAAGCAAAGTTCCAAGAACTCTTAAGACGCTCTATAAGCATTGATTGATGGAAATTAACATGGGATCATAGACCACGCCGGCTTGGCCGATGGAACCGCTGCTGCTACTGAGGTAAGTCTTCGATGACCTTCCATCCTTTCTTCCTTCATTTTATCAGTCAAACTGACCATAGCTATCTACAGCATCTCCCCCGTTACTTCGCCAAGGCTGGCCACATTGATGCCGATCCAAAGAAGACCAAGAAGAATGGTGCTGGAAAGGGTGGCTGGTTAGTCATAACACTGCGTGTTGCGCCCGCGCCATCGGCACAAAGCTGACATACTTTACACAGGGGTGTCGAGGGTGAAGAGGTCCAAGATGAAGGCTTCAACCTTGCCAACGCTCGTCGCCGATCCAACAGCAGCTCCTACACTGCCGGCTTGAAGGACTTCAAGACCAAGTTCGAGCACGTCGAGCAAGACCCTGTTTTCGAGGAGGATATCCACGGTGCTGGTGATGACGAGGAACTCCTAACTGCCCGCCGTGTCAATACCGAGAGTTCCGATGGCAGCATCGATGAGGATGATAAGGCCAAGAGCGTTTAGGTTTGGGGGTGATGATACGGAAGTAGTCGCTGCTATACCATACCAATTGGGTTGTCAGGCAGACTTATGATGTTGTCTGCTGGCGGATGGCTTTAGCATACTTCTCTCATCGGACATCGTGGCAACGATGATTCTCACTGGCAGGTTTAGCCAGGTGTACTTTAGCTATCGAAAGGCATAGAAGGATTGCCCAGTACTTTGACTTCTCGCTATGCACATATCTGATTGACGTGAGCAAACTTCGATCTATGGAACGTGATCAGCTGAAACAACATTAAACCCGCCTTTTTGTCGATAATTATTCAAGAAGAGGAAAACCAAGGTCTCCTGACTCGGCATGTATTCCACAAACAGATGCCGCCGAGGTAGGGCAAATCCGGCAAACGGGCATTCCCCCACCTTCACCTTGTACCTACCGACAACCTGGAACAGCATAAAAGGAAGGTTCTCCAGTACACACTTTCACATCCAAACCCCCATCTCACAAACACAACCATGGTCTACCCACTCGAAGGAAAGAAAGTCCTAGTTACAGGCGGATCACGGTACGTCCAGAATTTAGCTTTAGCAGTCCTGCAGTACCGCAAATCTCCCAATCGTCGTACCGGACTACCCCGCGTTTCACAGGTCATTGGCCGAACTCACTTCTACTTTAGCATGCTTCAAAGCCCTCCTTTTATGTCAATACAACTAGGATATTCCTACTAAGAACTTGCCGATTTCATTATTATTGTTTTGAAATTCCTTCATGAAGTGATTGTCTTCTTTGCTGATTCGAGGTGGAAAATTGACAGAGGACTCGGCGAACTCATCTGTCTCAAGTTCGCAGCCGAGGGATGCGATGTCGCTATCAACTATGTAGCTGCTGCTGAGAGGGCACAGGGCGTGGCGGATAAGATTGAGAGGGATTATGGGAGGAGTGCGGTTTTGATACAGGGTGTAAGTCTTCGTTTCGTTCGGTCAGTCGTTTTTTCTGCTTCTTTTTTAGTTTCTTATTCTTTCTGTTCTTGAGTTTGGTGGATCTAGCGACGTGAAGATTAAAGGGTGTGGTGTTTAAAGTTGAGTGAGACGATTAAGAAGATTTGCTTGCCTTTATATCAGATTCATACCAGAATCAGACTAACATGAATACAGGATATGGGAGTCGAGGCAGATTGTATCAAGACCGTTGAGACAGCCATTGAAAAACTTGGCGGTTTAGATATTATCATCGCCAACGCCGTACATTCACCCCTTCTCCCCCCTCTCGTTCATCTTCTAACCCCCACAGGGCTACACGCGCTTCTCAGACTTCTCCGACCTCACTGCTCCCACTGCCGACGACTGGGACCGCTGCTTCGCCGTAAACGTCAAGCAACAAGCGCATCTCATGAAAGCTGCCTCCTCGACCTTCAACGCCAACCCCGAAGGCGGCGTCTACATCATGACATCTAGCATCGCGGGTAGGAATACTGGTGGCAGTAGTATGCCTTATAGTGTTACGAAGGCGGCGCAGTTGCATCTTATGCGCTGCTTGGCGAGTACGCAGGGCCCGAAGGTTAGGGTCAATGCTGTGTTGCCGGGGTGGCTTGCTACTGAGTGTATGTATCCTGTTTCGGTGGCTTTGCTTTGCGTGGGGTCTGGATGCAAGGAGAGATGACTTTGACACTTCCTGGAGAAATGAATCTCGGATGTTGCAATCACTGACGCATGGTTACGTAGGGGGTACGAAGTATTCGGAGGAGAAGGTCAAGGCGATGAATGAGAAGGCGTATCTGCGGAAAGAGGTATGCAACTCTCCTCCTGTTACAACCTTCTACACTCTTAAATGGGCAACTAATGGCGAGATTTCGTTCTTAGACCGATCTTGGAGATTGCGCTCAAGCCTACCTGGATATCGCGAGGAACACTTCGATGACCGGACAGAGGATTCAGATCGGTATGTATCATATACTTCCGTCTCACATCTTCTCTCTCTCTCTCTCTTTTGTGTTTTTGAGTAGGCTACTAATTGACAATGCAGACTCGGGTCTGGGACAGAATGACTAGTTCTGTTCTGTGTGTGAAAGGCGGGAAGGACTCGGAAGTTTACAGTGCCTTCTTCTGAGCTGTGCTCCATGAGAACAAAATGGCTCTTTGAGTTAGCTGCCAGGCGTACTTTTGTGAGTGAGATAGAACTTAGAGCGCTAGTGAATCAAGAAAGACAGAAATGCAAGGCATAAGCCTCTCACTTCACCGTTCACGCAAATTTCTTTTCTAGTCAATCACCCTTGATGTTTTGAGAATTTCTGTTTGCTGTGCCTGTTTGTAGCTTCTTTAAGTTGTTTTGTATTGATTGCATTGAAGTAGGTAATCGTTTTCACTTTGCAAGTCCAGGTTTGTTTTGAATTGGCTTGTTGTGCATCTACTCCCTCAGTGCATGCAGACTTCTTGTGTTTTACCATTTCCCCGTCTTGATTTTTATTCATTCAATACCCCAAGTGTGGAACGGAGGCTAGCTCAAATAACAGACATGTCTAGCAACTGACAACTTCATGTCCGTTATCAAAAGAACATATTATGTCGTCTGTCCGTCGTCAGCCGTCGCATGCCATCCATCCCATCTTTGCAATAAACAAACTGCAAAACACTCAAGCCCTATAAATCCATCTCCACTACCCAAGGGGATCAATCTTCTCTATACCACCAAATATATATATATATAATAGTTTCAGTCTTCAGCACAGATTAGATCAGATCATATCATATCATATCTAATCTCCCACATGTTATTTATGACACTACCTTAAGCGAGCCGACCCCGGGCCCAAACAATCGGTTCGAATTCCCCCACTAGCAACATCACCATGACATATGCCTATCAATCCATCCAGCACCAGACCCGAATTCCACCCACAAACCAAAAACTGTGAATACATTAGGAACCAATCCAATTGCCCTTATCTCTTAGCCCAGCCTAGCGACGCTAATCTCGAAAGCTCTCCCCCACATGGTAGCGAAGTACTTTTTCTTTTTCTCGAGACTTCTACACAGCCTCTTCTCGTCTCTTTACTCGGATACTTTCTGCAGGACCTCAGAGCCTTGTATACACTTCAAAGTCACAACCTTTGCTCAGCACTTTCGAATCGAACATAAAAGATGGATCCACAAACCCCAACGAAGACGCCATACACCTCCAACGACTCACCTTCGAGTTCCTCTCCTGCCGCGTCAGACTTAAACTACCAGGACACGCCTTCCCGATCAACACAAGGTGGCACTAGCAGTGGTAGAAAGGCTTGGGAGGAGGCGAAGTCCTGGAGACGGGGTCCAATACAGTTTGGGGACATGGCGATCGTCGAGAGACCGGAGCCAAGTAGGGCTATGGATGAGAGCACGCCAAAGGAAAGTGCTGAAAGATCTTTGAACAATGAGTATAAGTATGACCAGGTCGGCATGGGATCTCCAGGGAAGGAGGTCAAGAAGGCCGTGCTTGGAACACCTACCAAGGTCTTTGTTCCGAAGGGAGGATTCGTCTGGGCAGATGAGTTTGACGAGGATGAGGAGGAGGCTACGAGCGAGGAGGAAGTCGTCAAAGAGAGTGATGACATTATCGCTGAGGCGGGCAATGGTAAGCAACACCAGGTTGCGGAGGAGGAGGAAGATGTCGCCAAGGAAGCTGGTGACATTGTCGCTGAGGCTAGGGCTGACGATGGTGAAGAAGAGGAGGAGGAGGAGAAAGAGGTTGGACAGTCGGATCCTACTCCATCCAATGTCCCAGAGCTGGTTGAGCACATGGACCTGAGCCCTTCAGTCGTCTCGGAGGATATGCCAACGACACCAGATTTTGAGCAGCTTCCAGAAGTTGATGTTGCGGATGTTATTGTGCCAGATATTCCTGAAGACTTTGCAGAGGTCATCGCTGGTGCTGTTGCTGGTCTGGAGGATACCGTTTCAAAGGATCCTGCCCAAGATCCCATTGTCGTTGGTGATTCCGAGGACATTGCCGGCGTAGAGACTGCCTTGGAAACCCAGGACAACCTTCCTGCTGAGGATAAGGAGATGGAGGAGAATGTCCAAGCAGCCTTGGGACATTCTGAAGGAGCAGTTGGTTCTGATGACGACGAGTCTGGACCCAACACACCAAAGCAAAGTGCCGAAATTGCTTTGGACAACGAGGATAAGGGCGAGGATGAGGATATTTTCGGTTCGGACGATGAAATGCCCAGTACACCCGAGCAAAGGCAAAGTACTGAGATTCCTTTGGACAACGAACTCCCAGCCCTCACGACCCCGATTCTCCCAGCAATGCCGGCCATATCCTACGCCAGAATCGCCGCCGCCGCTGCCCCTATCTCGCCATCCAAGGCCCCTCCAATGTCCTCAGAACCAAAAAAGGACATTCAAAACCTCAATCCCCGGACACCAATCAAGACCCAGCCTCTCTGTGTCCAGATCCAGACACCAACTCTCAATGTCCAAGCCACTCCCACGACATTGCCAACCCCCCTCTCGCCGGCCGCTCCAGCCGCAGACTTGGAATGGGAGCCGACCCCCTCAATGGTGACTCAACAACCTTCCGAATGGTCCACCGTGACCCCCAAGAAGCACCGGAAGTCCAGCCCAGTCGCCTCGCCTGCCGAAAGTCACAACGGCGGTTCGAACAATGGAGATGAGGAGGAGAAGGAGGAATTTGTGCCAGAGACTCCGACGAAGGCTAAATCGAAGCGTCGTCGCCCGAAGTCGAAAGCCGTAAGGGCTGCTGCTAAGGTTAGTGGAGCTCCTCTTGTCGAGGTGCCAATCAAGTCAGCGGTTGGCGAGACTGCGATTGCCGAGTCGGAGAACGAGGTTGTGGAGAAGAAATTTTCTCATGTCGAGGATATCGACGAGGAGGAAGGTCCGGTTGCCGATGGCTGGTCGTCTGGAAAGCGTCTCTTTTTGGTCATGCTCGCGTTATGGTTCGGCTACTCGTGCATCTACTACCTGCCTGACTTCTTGGAGTGGGTGAAGGAGGTTCTCGCTTCTGAGGTACCTGAGTTGTAGATGAGGGACGATAGATGGTGCTTGTGGGCATGGAGTTCTCGTGAGATTGATTCAGCATCCCGGGTGTAACATGGCTTGCGGGTTGGCGTTAATACTTCTGGATTTGATGGCAATTGAGTTGGTTCCCCTTTGAGCATAGCATAGCATGCTTCTGGGAAATTGGGCTTCTGGAGCTGGTTGTCATGAGATGGCCTGAGTACCTACCACTCTTAGATCTAAACTTTCACCAAGGAGCTGGAGAATTGGGAGTTGTTATTTGATTGGGATGTCCCAGAAGAAGATAGGATCGATACATCCCTCGAAGCAAAGGCTGAGGCGTTTGTTTCCCAATCCGTCCATACATACAGTGGATATCCTTCAAAGCCGTATTTGCAAATGATAATGTGACCCATGACCGAGAATCTGCACGACATCAAAGAAATAATTGGAATAGTTTCCCCTTTTCCTTCTTCGCGATAGCATTCGATTCCTGTATTTGTTAGCACTGTTCGTATACCAAGTGGCAGACTATACCTTCTCAGAAGCCTTCATCTTTTTCTTGCTATCTCTCTTGATGCTCTCAATCTCCTCATCAAACTCTTCAAGTCGAGTGTCATGCTCTAAAGCTAGCAGTGTCATCTCCTTCTTGAAGCCTTCATCCTGACCTGGAGACCCAATGCGGAATGCCTCTCGTCCGAATATGTCAACGCCCAGCTCTAGGTACTCGTTCTGAACATTATCCCAGCGCTTCCATAAATCGACCAAATCCGCCTCGCCCTTTTCGAGATCCTTGGTGAAGCCCGCAACACGGTCTCCGACCTTATAGACTTTTTGGACCCGCTTGCCACCCTCCATGAAGTCTGTTTGGATCATCTCATCCTCGAGAGGGGAACTGAAGGTCTTGGTTGCTGTATTCATGTGTTCAAAGAAGGCGTCATCCTTAGCTCGGGTGGTGGCGAGTCTCTCAGTGAAGCTTGCTTGGATATCATCAAAGGTTTCTTTGGCTTTGGTACCAATAGCGGCGCGTGCTTTGGTGATACCATCTACAACTATTAGTACCAGGACAACGCGATAGAGTGGGCTCCATACATTGCAGGTCCCCAAAGAGATCGGGCTCTGGAGTCTCCTCGCGACGCTTCCGGTGCTTCTTACTGCGGCGATCATTCTTTGGTTGCTTCTTGAAGATACCAGCGGCAGAGACGGTCTGTTTGGTCTTAGACTTGCGGACATCTTTGGTGACATTTCCCTCGACGGGGAAGCTGATGATGCGAGTCACGGCTGGCTTTCCTGGTTTCTTTGGCAGCCTGGGCGACTTTCTCAAGACCAGTGGAGAGGCACCACGGTCTTGCTTGCGTGGATGCGCGGTTGGACGGGCCATGATGTCTGGATTGGACTAGAATCCGCTGTTGGATGTCGAGGTTTGGCAGACGAGTGTAAAGACAGGAGTGTGAGGAACAATCGAGTTTAAGAAAAGAGTGATGACGAGAAGGATAACGATGAGGGAGGAGTGGTGCAGGCCGGCTGTCCTTCTGGATAGGTGCCAACCCAGCTTTCCAAAAAGGGCAGTCACGATAGAACCGAAGAATCCAGCATCGCACTTTCCCGGTTGGTACTCAGGACAATGTCAATGTCCCAAAACCTCTTCGGACACTGAAAGTATCGCAAGGTCCAAAATCATTTCCAATTCGAAATTTTCAAAGAAAGAATAAGAAATCAGAGTAGCAAGTCAGCAGTGAGGGAAACATCATTGCAAGGGACAGCAAAAGTGAAAAACACCCATGCCATAGTCACATAAGAACAACTTATCTCACACATTACCATACCCTCATTTTCCTAGTCCACACTCCTAATCGATGGTGGAAACAATTGTTGATACATGTACAGACCTCCCCTCTCTTACCTCTACTGTGACGGCTCACTCTCCGCCGGAACCAGCACCTTCTTCTCCTCCAACAGCTTGGCCAACTCTCCATTCTGGTGCATCGCCACCAGGATATCACATCCACCAACAAACTCCTTCTCAACATACAACTGCGGTATCGTCGGCCATTCCGAATACTCCTTGATACCTATCGCCACCCATTAGCCCCCTATCCAAACCCTCCAATATCTATCCACAGCAGCCAGCTAGATTCCTTGTAAACACATACCTGCTCTCAATGCCTCATCCTCCAACACATTGAAGGCCGTAAACTTCGCCGGGTCCACACCCTGCAATCCCAAAATCTGGATACTAGCTCTCGAGAACCCGCACTGCGGCGTCTCAGGCGTGCCCTTCATGAACAGCACTACAGGCGCCGAGCCGACTGCCTTATCGATCGCAGCCTTGACTTCTGTCGAGAGGAAGCGTGATGCTATAGGAGAGAATCGTGGTTGGGAGAATTTGGAGGCGAATGTTGCTGGGCGGGTTGTTTGGCGGAACGCCTGTAGATAGATGTAGGTATTAGCTATCTATCGAACCATGTGTATGTGCTGGTAGATGAGCGGGTGCGTCTTACCGATGCCAAAGGCCTTGAAAACATCTTGGTAGCCATCATGAGAGTGGTTTTGTGCGTGTTGAGATGGATTCGAGGCTTGAAGCTTGATGATGTAGACAAATTTCCAAGACCGGGCTGACCAATAGGAAGTTGAGTAATCAGACGAGGCTGAAATTTCGCATCTGTCGGATTTCAACATCCATCCCACTTCAACAATCCGAAGCCAACTCTCCAATTCTCCCGAAGAATGGATATTTCAAACTCTCCCTAAACACTCCCAGACACAGCAAAAATGCTACAGACAACCCACACCGAAACCAACCCGCCTCAAACCCCCCTCTCCGAATCCCCCTTCACAGCCTCATCCCACTCCACCGACGGCAAGAAACACCTCCTCCTCGCCGCCTCGGGCAGCGTAGCCACCATCAAGATCCCCCTCATCGCCGCCTCCCTCTCCCACCACCCCACCCTCTCAATCCTCATCCTCCTCACCAAGTCCGCGTCCGCCTTCCTCTCGGGCCAAAGCCCCGAACAACCGCACTACGCGACGCTCCTCCAGATCCCCAACGTGTCCGGCGTCTTCCTCGACGAAGAAGAATGGGTGCACCCGTGGAAACGCGGGAATTCCATCCTGCATATCGAGCTGAGGCGGTGGGCGGATGTGCTGGTCGTTGCGCCGCTGAGCGCGAATACGCTGGCCAAGGTCACGGGCGGGTTTAGTGATAATCTGCTGACGAGTGTGGTGAGGGCTTGGGATACGACGGGGAGGGTGGAGGGGAGGAGGAAGAGGATTCTGGTGGCGCCGGCGATGAATACGGCGATGTGGAGACACCCTGTTACGAAGAGGCAAGTGAGAGTTTTGGAGGAGGAGTGGGGAGTCAAGGAGGGGGATGAGGGAGAGGGGGATAGGAATGGGGAGGGAGGTGGGTGGTTTGAGGTGTTGAGGCCGATGGAGAAGGAGTTGGCTTGTGGGGATGTGGGGGATGGGGCTATGATGGATTGGAAGGAGATTGTGAAGGTTATTGAGGCGAGGTTGGAGTTGTAGGTATGTTTTGGGAGGCGTTTGGATTGGTGTCTGCTTGCATTTACCTGGAGTTTTGGTGGAGGACATTGGGTATTGAATGCCTCATACTTCCTTAGGGACCGTTCTCGAGATATTTGATGGCTGGTTCAAAGAAAGATGCCGTAGATGGTGAGCTGATGAGCAAACATCTAAGCAAAGTCAACATAAATTACATGTGTTGTCATAGCTCTAAGCGAGTTTTCCTATGCTAGTGGAGCTTGAGAAGGGGAGTTTGCATCGCTCAAGATGCAGCAGTCATTATCTATGTATCTTTCTTTCTGATCATCCCAGCTACCCACACTCTTTTTCAGTTCATTCGAAGGCCAAAGAAGTTTGCCGTGATGGCAGGTACTGTTGCGGCATGAAGATCAGGCTATACGACAGCTCGAAGGTCTAGATCCGGAAGTCGAATGCCCGACTTTGTCTATACCAGACACCTACATGTCATCCGTTCTAGAGTCTAGAAGACTAGTCGCTTCGTTTTGAATCCGTACTAGATGAAATTCCTGAATATTAGGCAGACCTGAAGAGAATTGACAGAGTTCGTACAGAAGAAAGCGCTAGGTATGTCTCATACTCAACAAGCATCTCAATAATACGTCTTTATCGAGGTAGTATTCAAGTCGTCGGTGGGTGCCTGCTTCTCTTGCTGAAGTGGATGAGGTAGGTGCTCGTCTTGAGCAATGAAGCTTCTCGTGAACGAGGAAAAGATAGCTGAATCGACAGAAGGAGGGAAGGAGGGAAGATACCGTGCTGCGCTTATGCTTTCGGAGATGTGCAACTGGTGACCCAACTATACACTGGCCTAACAGAGCCAATTATTACCACCCCAATACAATAACAAAGACCTCCGGCTCCAAAATAAGCGAGGGCAGGGCGTACGTAGTGCCCAGATTGAAAAGGGTCAATCGCCTCGTAGATGTGAAGTCAACTCGCGTCGCCTTTTCTCCAACCAAAAGCGAACTCGAGATTAGCAATGATGCCTTTCTCGAACATCTCTTACGAATTTGAAGCCCAGACTAGAGTTGCTAGCCAAAGAACTGACATACAAACAAGCTCGTGATGCACAGCCCAACTAATCTCGCTGCATGATGATCGCCACGGGAACTCCGAATTTCTAAGAAAAGAACGACGACTCCTCAACAACCAGATACGAAAAGACAATATCTTCTTCGCTCAGCTTCTGGCCAAGCACTTGTTCGAGAGAAGCTTTCATCAGCCCCTGAGTCCCAACTAAAAGTCATTCACGTTTTCTTCCCCACGTGATGTTCTCGTGATACTTCTCTCATTCGAGGCTTCATCGGAATGTGTGAAACCGCCACCCACTTACACGCTGTACTCATCGGTGATGGCCCTGCATGATGCAAGTCGGCATCTCCCATCCCATACCTCATGGCCATATTTGGCGCTGTTGTATCGTACCACCCATCAGAAACCAAATGAGATGATACTTGTCCTAGTATGAAGTACCCTAAAGGTAAGACCAACAGAGGAACAAGAGAGCGAAGAAAGAGTGCAGAGTTTTGTTTTCGTTTGTAAAGCGTGCATTAGTTTGTGCATCCAGACCTTTTCGTTTTTTTTTTGGCACAAGAAATGCATGTGTCAGGTTAGTCAAGATATCCAACTGAGCGGTGGATCCAATTAGCTCCAACCCACAAATGTTCTTCCAACGAGCAACGTCGGTAGTTTTGTTTCTGCTTCTGCCATCTGATTTGTTGCTTTCCAAAGTTCTGTTTCTGCTCTCTGTTTTCTGCTTGGACCGGAGGGGAGGGGGCGGGCTCGGGCTGGAGGAGCGGTGGATCTGATCCTCGCACGCTTTTTGCCTGTGAAACAAGCCAACAACAGGGCCGGCCTGGTCGAGAGGAGAGGGCGGAGCAAAAGAGAAACAAAGCAGCGCAGCTACGGATGGATGAGCTCGTGTTCGTCCGATGCGAGGTGATGTCCATGCCTCTGCCATGCCATCATGCCTTTGCCAACAGGAAAGACAGAGGTGGGTTGGGATTGAGATGAACAGCTGGCCGCCCAACATTGATTACTCGTACACTTGGTAAAGTAGAAGGAAGTATCAGCAGACGGATTCTGATCGCCTCTGCATCTGCATCCGTATTCTGCAGGCAGGACCACCGTTTTGTGGGATTACTTCTATTTGTTGAACGTCTTCCGCCTCCACCCATGATGGTGGCCTGCCTCCGTGCTTTGTCTGCTGAGTCGGCTCCATCCCAGATCCCGTCTGCCTGCTCCAGCTTCCTTCCTTCCATGTCATGTCAGCACCTGGATAGGGATTGGTGCTTGGGAAGGAAGGATCTGATCGGTGTTGGCGCAAAGGAAAATCCTCAAAATCTGCCCTGGGCGTTGCGCTAAAGGACACACTTAAGGCACATCCTCAAGGGGAGGGGGGAAGCACAGCCGGCAGATTTGTGATTATGATTGGCGGTGTTTAGTCCTGTTCCTGAAAAAGAGCTCCGTCACGCCCCTCTGGCCCCTCTTCAAGCCCTGCCAAGGACGGATTCCCCCTGTCCCTCACCCCTGAATAGCCTCATTTAGTTCTTTTAGTTCCGGCCCACGCCTCTCTTCTCCCCTCCCCCCTTGGCTCGTGGGCACTGGATCGCTGCAGGACTGGACTGGGGCTGGGTTCAACAAAACCTACTGGTACCAGCACTGACACCAACCTTCATCCACTTCCACTTCCGCATTCCCTACTTGATCCAGTTGTTTTCCTCTCACACTCTTTCTTCACGTCCAACAACAAGACATACCTCTGTCTGTACACTTGTACATTTACATTCATTCCTGCCAGCAGCCGCCCACTTTGGAGATACCGCTTCTCAACCACCGTCGTTCATTCCCTCCGCCGATACAAACAAACAATTGCCATATTTACACAGTCGCTAGTCGATTCGATCCAACCATCTCAACCAGACCCATCATCCCAAACAAACTCCGAAAACTCTCCAAATATCTCTTTTGATACCACGCAATCATCTACACATCCTCCCATCATCATCATCATCATCATGAAGTCTACAACTTTCGCTCTCGCTGCTCTCATGGCCTCCGTCGCCATCGCTCAACCCCATCGTCAACATATGGCCAAGCACCACAAGCGCAACCAGGAGGTCGTTTGGGTTACTGACTACGACTATGTCACCGAGACTGCCAAAGTCACCACCACCATCTGGGTTTCCGAGGGCTTCGTCGTTCCCACCGAGACTCCTGCCACCCCAACCCCAGAGTCCCCCGCCGCTCCGTCCCAAACCTATGCTGCGAACCAATTCTTCGAGAATGCCAGCAAGAAGGCTCCATCTACATCTACCTCGTCCTCGGTCTATGTAGCTCCCACTCCAGAGTCTACCTACGTCGCACCCCCACCACCAAGTTCCACATACGTTGCACCAACCCCATCGCCCGAGCCAGAGCCAACTTCGACCTACGTTGCTCCTGCTCCAGTTGTCGAAAGCTCCACCTACGTCGCTCCCGCTGTTGTAGAAACCCCAAGCCCAGCTGCCGTCTACATTCCAGAGCCAGTCGCTGCAACCACACCTGCTGCTCCAGCAGCAGCCGAAACCTACTCTTCCGGCTCCTCAGGTGGTGTCTGCTCTTCTGGATCCCCCTGTTCTGGAGACATCACCTACTACGAAGCCGGTCTTGGTGCCTGTGGAGTGACAAACGACGGCAACGTCGACAAAGTTATTGCTCTCCCAGTCGGAATTATGGGTGCTCAATCCAACGGCAATCCATACTGCGGCAAGACCGTCACAATCAAGAAGGGAAGCAAGACCACCATCGCAATCGTGGCAGACAAGTGCATGGGCTGCCTAGGCAACTCGATCGATCTTTCTAACGCAGCCTTCCTCGAGCTGGCCGAGTTCGACGTCGGTCGCACGACTGCCACTTGGTGGTTCAACTAGATCTTGCTGGCTCGCTCTCAATTTATCTCCATGCCCGCACGCTTGCTTCGTAGAGTCGATCTCTCAGCATGCGCAAGTACAGTACACGATGATCGCGAGTTCGATCGTCCCAACGAGTTTCCTTTACTCTGTCATCTACACACCACAAGCATGGAACGGGTGGGGAGGATCGGGTGGTTTTTGCATAGGCATATGCAATGGATAAAGGCGTCTTTCAAAAATATCCTGGTGGAAGTCGATATCAAGGAGGTCAAGGTCAGGGCCAGAAAAAGAAAGTAAAATCGACAGGACACAATCCAATGATGTTATGACTGGGGTGCCAGGAGCACAGATTCAGCTCGCAAGTTTGGTAAATGTATCATGGATACATGCAACTCGTCTTGCTTTTTAGAGATTCTTGTAAATATTTAGACATTAGTGTATGGACGCCCACTTTCGCGCAATACATGTCGTCAAAATTTATCCTTTCGGTTTCCGTTTACATATCTCGTCCTCTTTTATCGTCTTGTTCAATTCCAACCTGACCCTATCCCGAGTTATTACATCCTAGTCATCTCGTCCTTTCCCCTCTCTTAATCTTTCTCAATCTTCCTATTCCTACCATTCCCAGCTCGATCGAGAACGAGGACAGTCATGTTCTTTGATCTTTTAGCAACTTAGCACATCCACCCGTCGTTTCCAGTCTCTAGTCTTTCAGCCTCTAGCTGATGTAAGGGCGCCGGTTGGGGGTCAAAGCCAACAAAACCAAGCACGAGCGCGGGGTCCGCCTCAATACTGTACTTACTCAGTCAGTCACCTACAGTAAATTACTCCTTGAGCGAAGCGAAGCGAGGGGGAGGAGGGGGGGCCAGTGGCTATGTAGCGATGTGTTTATGTACCTTCGCTCCCTTCTTGCCGTTCCTTTTTTTCTTTATTTTTTGAAAATGAAAAAGGGTGGAGGGGATAAAGAAAAAAAGGAAAAATTCACATTCCGGAGTTGCTTTTTTGAGGAATGTGTCTTGTCTTGTCTTGTCTTAGATATACTCTTACCCCCCCTGCTCGCTCCGCCTTTCATTGTTTCTCTTATTTAAAAGCGTTTGTCTGTCTGTCTTGACTTATTTTTTTCTCTTTTTTTTCTCTTTTTTTTTTTGGATCTTTTGTAAAAATTGGAGATCATCGTACCGTACCTGAAGATACGGTGGTTCTGCGTCGGTCACTTATTGACGAGAAAAAGAATCTGGGCATATATCAAGGAAGGCATCGAAATAAGCCTGTCTAAGAGCAAGGATTTTCAATATCTGTCATTGGAAAAAGAGACATTGAGGGAAAGGAGACCAAGAGACTGAGAAACCGGAAGGAAAGTACAAACGGACGAAATGCCTTTCCCACTCCTCTCCTGCACGAGAGCGTTCTTCTCTCCGCGAGGTGGAGATCCGGAAGGTGTGCATCGAGACGAGAAAGCGGGTTTGGTACAGCAACAACAACCACTCCAGAAGCAGAAAAAACAACAACAACAACAACAACAACAACCAAAACCAGAAAACAACCCGTTCCCAAGTCTCTCATTCATAAACACCGCATCGTAAGTCTTCTCCTCTCTCTCCCCTCTCTCTAAACCCCTCCTCCAAAACACCAACACCAACAAAACCCAAGAATAACACCCCTTAGGCATTATATCAACTCTCCCTCGTACACACACATCCCTCTCTCCTGCACAACAACGTTCTCCTCTTTTCCCTCTCCGTCCCCATCCTCCCCATCCTCAACCTCAACCTCACCACCCCAAATACACATCCAATCTCAATCTCAATCTCAACCCCAAATCAACATATCCCCCCTAGCGCAATCCTTCGCCAACCTAGCAGTCGACGCCGGCATCTACGGGACGAGAGATGCGTACGCGGAAGTCCTTGCCTTCCAGCTGGGGAGGATGGTTAGGAGTTTGGGGGCGCAGAGTCGGGTTTTAGAACGAAAGGAGGCGGAACTTGGGAAAGAAGGAGGAGAAGGAGGAGGTGGGGGGAGATTGTAAGTCTTTCCTTTCCTTTTCATTTATTTTCTTTTTCTCTCATATTTTATATTTTGTACATTATACCCAGGAGCTTGTACTTTTCAAATATGAATCGACTTAGCGAGTTGAGCTGATACGTGGATCGTTTTCTTACGTTGTAGGATGATCGATGTAACGCGCTCGGAACTGAACTGTAGCGTCCATATCGAGGTCCAGACGCGTAGCAAGAGTATCACGCATCGGTATCGCCAGCTGAGGGGTTTGGACAGGAGGAGGGAGGAGCAGGTTTTTGTTGTGGTGTTGAGACCCGTTGTTAAAGCGGGGGATGTTGTGGATGGGGATCTGGAAAAAGAGAGTAGGGGAGATGGTGAGGATGAGGGGGAAAGAGAAGGCGTCTTTGCGATTTGGAAGCGGAGGGAGATGAGGTTTGGTGGTTGCGGAATGGGAAACAGCTGGAAAGTGTGTAGAGGGGAGGATTTGGGGTGGTGTTTTAGGGGGCGAGGCGCTAGGAATGAGAACGCTGTGTATAGAGATGATGAAGAGGATGGAGATGAGAAATACGAGGAGGCAGGAGCGGGAGAGGAGCTTGGAAACGAGATGCGAGGGTATTTAGGGAGGAATTGGATGAAGTGTAGACGGAAACGGGGACGAGCCGGTTGGAAGAGCGTTTCGCTCGGTGGAGAAACGGGGCTTGAGATTGTGTGGGAGAATGAATGGAGGCCTTTAGTTTGATTCAATCTAATCTAATCTAATGTTTGGAAGTGAGATCAGGGACGGGATTAAGTCGTGTCGCATCGAACTAGAAGAAGGACTGTGGAGGTAAGGTCAGACGGTGTAAGAATTAGGTGTAAAACACAAAGCGACTGGGAAATGATCGTTGTACGAGTCTGATCTTTAGCTCACGTTACATCATCGTTGGTTTTATGAGATGAATTTTCGAGACTCGTGGTTTATTTTGCTGGGACTCTTGATTTTGGACTTTTGGCTTGCTTGCTTTGGAAAAGAAGATCAAGAAGAAGCTCTAGAAGACTCCGGCATCTTATATTTGCGTATTCCACCTATCCAAATACGGTAGGCTATTCGACCCCCGAGTCTGGAAGGACACATGTAGATAGAAAGATGAAATATTTTGCAAAAGGGAGGTATGTATGTATGTATGTATGTGGGGGTGTACATAATGAAGTTAGAAATACAATAGCGATGAAGAGGAGGAAGACGATGTGTTTCAAGCCCATTGATTTATCGCCTATCGGCATTAAGTAGAACTACAAAGCCCATTCCTATTCATATTCCCATCCACTAATGCATTCATAGCTCCAGCTCCTCGCCGTGAGCTACCAGAGCCCATCATCAATCATCTAGATTCATGTCCCATGCGATCCCGACCGTTCCAAGCGTTCCGTCATATTCCCGTCCATCCATCGCTCGCTCTTTCCATATCACTGCATCCCTCCTCGCGCTATGAAGCAGAAGTAAAAAAAAACCCCCTAACCTAAATACATCTAGGAAACAAAAGTAGAAATTGAAAATCGAGACGGGCACAAGCAAGGCAGAGAGAGTAAGGCAAATATAATGGTATATTAACAAGACAAGAGAGCGCGCGCGCAACGCTATGCAGGAGAACGGAAACCCCAGAATGAGACAAGGAGACAAGCATGCTTATTAAAGGGAAGTTTTTGTTGAAGAGAGGTACGGAGTAGTTGGAATGCATTACGAGTTACGAGTATTGTGTTCGTCAGGCGTGAGGTGAGACGGCATGTTCGTTTGTCTGGGGTATATGAAGGAGACTCGTAGATGTGCAATTATCTCCAGTGTTGTGTTCTTCGTGGTATCGTGAACGAACAGACGCTTAGTTGTCGTGAGGCGGGTATAGACCACGGATGACTCGAGCTGGGTTGCCGCAAACGACAGTGTACGGAGGGACATCCTGAAAAGATAATGTTAGTTGAGCTCTGAATTATGGGAAGCCAGTAGCTTGAGATATCCATAAATAGATATGCGAACGTACCCTTGTGACAATCGAACCAGCCCCCACGGTACTTCCTTTACCAATCGTCCTGCCTGGCAGAATGGTAACGCCGCCCCCAATCCAACAATCGCTATCGATGGTGATCTTACGTCCCAAGTTTGGTCCTCGGGAACCCAATCGTCGCTTTGGATCAACGGGTAGAGTAGCGGTGTAAATATTGACGTTGGGTCCGATGTTGCATCTGTCGCCAATTTTAACCTCGCAGGTGTCGAGAATTGTGCAGTTTTTCCCAATTGCAACATCCTGACCAATGCTGATGTTGTATCCGTAGTCGCAGTTGAAAGGAGCCTCAACGACCACGTTGTCGCCTACTCGACCAACTGGAGTGATCGGTGAAGCTTGGGTGGGAGAAATGACATGCTCGCGAGGCTGTAGGATATCTCGGAAGAGGCGTGCTCGCTCTTCAGGGGAGACACCGTTATTAGGATTCGTGCTGCTGTTAAATCGCCAGCATGCTCCGTTGCAGCGCTCACGTTCCAAAACCAACTCCTTATCGAAAGGGAAGTAATGGCGGCCAGCAAGCATTTCCTCCTTCTGTGTACGCTGTCGAGTTGTTGAAGCAAGATTGGATAGAGCTAACTGTGCCGCAACTTGAGGGTTGGTGTGTGGGCTCTCTGCGTGCATTTGCGGATGCAAGATCTGTGGCAGAGTTGAGGATGCGGATTGTGGTGTGCCAGTATCCGAGTCCTGTCTGGATTCTTGTCTCGAGACATCATGAAGAGGCCCAACTCGCTCATATGCATTCTTGGGTTGTCTGTCAGGATAGGCACTACTGGAGGCAGTGATTGGGGTCGGTATCTGATGAGAATATGAGATGGCAGATAGCCTGTTGTTCTCTGGGCTGTTCACTGAAGCACTGGGAATAGTGGATGCACTTGGCTGATCATCATCCATACCAGCGTGTCGTCCGTGTTGAGGATCGACTCGTAAACTTTGACCGCGGTAGCCGGGTAGTGGTTCTCTTCTGGGCTGCCCAATGTGTTGTGGAGCGTATGGAGATGGACCATACGGAGAGTTCTCATAATCTGTCTTTGATTGCAGTGGGATCGGTGGTTGTTTCTGTTCCGTTTTTGGCCAGTGACCGCGCTGTTGGTATCCTGAGCACACAAAACCACCACGCAGACAGTTGTTGCCTGTAATGTGAATTAGATTCAATCCTGGATGTGCGAAACCGAGATATTTAGAAGTGGCAGGGAACATGCTATAAAACTTACATTCTGGCCTGTTCTCGTCACATTTCTTTTTCCGCCTCCGGCAAGTCATGCAGCCTGTCTTGGTTCGATTGCTGAAGTTGCGTTTCCGCTTTTTCGGGTCAGAACTTGCAGACATCTCTCTTCTGTCGTGACCGTAGTTGCCATATGGATTTGCAGACCTATCATCGTCTCCAGGGCTTTGGTAACCACCGCGTTGCTGAGCATCCATGTTCTGGGACGCTCTTTGAAGTGCCTCACCAATCTGCTCATCGGAAGTCATATGAGAATGTGCAGAGTACTGACGAGAATGCCAGTGGTCGTGGGGGCCACCAGCATCGCGAGCTTCTTCATTAGCAAGAAATTGCCGGTATTGAGCACCTGTCTCGTAGGAATCGCGCTGGTCAGACTGTGATGGAGCTCTGAGACTCTCATCTCGTGGGACATCGGACTCTGTCGTTGCTGTCGTGGGTGTTTGCTTTGTTGATGAAGGTATAGCATGGCTGTGGTAGGAGTTTGCTGAAGATGAATTCTGGTCCATCGATCCGGATCTCTTGCGCTTGTGGGACATTTCTGCCTCGGAATACCCGCTTGGCGGTTGGTATTGATGCCGGTCTGCGCTGGGTGGTTGAATCCAGTCCTCTCTTTGGCTCGTCGTTGTTGTAATTGTTAGTTTCTCTTGCCCTGGGGGAGAAATCCTCGGCTGGCCATTGGATCTCTCGTCGGATCCCCGCCTCGAAGCGCCATTTGAACCTACACCAGGTGTTGGTACAACAGCTGGGCTGGGCTGCTCTTTGCCGTTCACCGCGGTGAATCTCGAAGTTGGAGACTCATTCTGAGCCGCCTGGCTTTGCTCCTCGATGGGCATTCTCAAGGCAGAAGAAGTGTCGTCTGTCTGGGTTGGAGGACCTTCGTTACTGCCCCGTCCCAAAATCTCCCTTGCCAGGTTCACGAGATCCAGATTGCCAAAGGGATTGCTGTACGTCGCCGGGCCGTCGAGCTCCTTCGGCGGAAACGAATGACCTTCTGGTCGCAGTGGCGCAAACTCCAGTTGGGTAGACGTCGCCAGTTTACCTACGATGGGAAGTGACAGAAGCAGAAATCAAGCCAAGGACTGATTTCCGAGCCTGTCGATTGAGAGGTGAGATGAGGTGACGTGGTATAGGTGAGGTGTTGGGATGGAATTGGGATTGAAAGTGGGTGGGTGCGATGCGGCCTTCAGCTGGTGCTCCGTGCTGGTGCTGGTGCTGCTGATGGTGATGGTTGATGGTGATGGATGGATTGGTAGCCTGTAGGGTGTTCTTTTTTCTCCCGATCAATTCGCAGCTGCTGGTGTCCGGGTCATCAATCCCTCAAATGTTGTTGTCTTGTCGCGTTGAAGAAGTTCCCAGTCTCTGCCCTTGCCTGCGCTTCCCTTTCCGAATTGGGTTCCTGCCTTTCTCAGATCTCAACTCAACCGACTCAAGCAGTTCCCTGATACTCGTCTCGTCTCTTCCCTTCTCTCCTTTCCTTTCCTTTCCCTTCCTTTCTCTCCTCTCAATTCCAACCTCAGTAGTCTTTCTTCCTTTCCTCACTCCTACTCTGCTTGCCCTCTTCGCCTCTGCTTTTCCTCTACTCTCCTTCTTCCCCCAAGTTTCCGTCTATCTCCAACCCAGTTGAAACTTCTCGACTTGAGGATTCCGTCTGCCTCAGTTAAAAGTCTGCTGGCGCGGTCGACCCCTTTTGATTGCTCCTCGCAAAAGTCCTTTGAGCCCGATTCTCTCTCGATCAGCTGCTTCTACTCAGATACCACAGCGGTCTACTAATCTGATCCTTGACGTCTACGCTGACACGTCGGGCGAGCGAGAACAAACAATTACGACTGAAATTATCGACCGCCAATTACTCAGCGATTGCACCGTTCCAATGCTCTTCAATTCCTGTTCAATTCAGCTGGCGAGATGATGGCTGAGGTCGCTGTCGTGGATCCCAAATTGGCGCGCCTTGCGTAACGTGGAGACCGAACGAATGTCAGAAAACGGGCGATGATGACAGACTCGGGACAGGTTCTCGAGCGGTCAACAATTCTCAAACCCAGCTCTTTCGCAAACAAATGTCGAATGCCTTCACTTGCTTGTCGCCCTTCGATGATTTCGAGGGAATTCTCGATTTTTCACGTGGCTCAGCCGCGAGACAAATTTAGAAATCGGTTCGAGTCGTCTATCCTGCCTGCCTGCGCTTGCTGTCTGTCGGTCGATTCTGCTGTACGCTGCAACGCAATTGTTCACTTAATCCAAAATAAAACGCTCAAATACGAGTATCTGTGCACTGTCGAACCGTGGGGAGAACAGCTCTAGGATTGTGAGCGGATTTGGGTTATTTGGGGAGCGGATTGCGAATGTTTAGTCCCAGTGGTTTGGTAACGGAGGACGCAAAGAGCTGAGCCGTTTGGGGCTGCTGCCAATATATTGACGCTGGCTCGCGCTCCCCCCCTCTCTCTCTCCTCGCCTGGCAGCACCTGCGTGCTCACATTCGTCATGAGATGGGTCCTGGGTCCTGGACTAGTCCTCTGACTGGCCCCCTGGTCTCCTCATTAGACCCTGTTCGTCTGGCTGCCCTGGGGTGCCGTGCCCCCCTAGCATGGAGCCACAGGCCATATCGCGCGCCTATTGCGGGACCTTGGTCGCTAAGCACATTTGGCGGTTCGGGCTTTCACTGGCACTGGCAGTCACTCCATTCCACTGTCATTATTATTGATGTGGCTTTGAATCAATCCAGCTGCTGGCTCTGATATCTCCCTCAGTATTGTTCTGAATATCTCCTCAAACCCCTCTGGCAGCCAGCCACTAGCCTGCTTTGAGTTACTCAACTTATCGAGGCGAGGTAAAGGCACGGTTCACGAGGCGTGGCGGGTCGATCACGGGCGCCGCATGCGTTCTCATCGCTTGTGCTGGAGACGACGGGGGAGATTACAGATTGGGCTCAGTTTCAGCAGACATATCGCTGTTCTTCATTACCCAGAGGTTCACGATGGTGAGCAGCATGGCATGGCAACAGGCTCTTCTGGAGGGTAGCAGCGAGATGGCCGGAGGGAGCGGGATCGCTGTGTACATGCTAGAACAGGATGAGATGAGGTGCATACGGCATGGCATGTCTGTCGAGTTTGCACTTTTGTCGGAATGGTGGGAAACCATCCCTCTTGCGCCGGCAGATCAGGGCACAGGCGCAGGCGCAGGCACAGTCAAGTCAGACATCAAGACAAGACAGGCTCGAGTTAAGCTCGCGCACTCGCTCCTAGAAAGGACTGGGCTGGACTGAAAGCATCGCCGTCGCTGACATGGGACGGTAGAGATGAGTAGCGATGCGATACGATACTGACCGGGTTGTTTGCCCGCAACTGCCCCTCTTTCTGCACCGTCTTTCGCTCTGCTCCCCTTCCCCCTCCCTTCCTCCTTCAATCACTCCGAACCGAACAGGGCCAGCTGAGCGGCTGCTCGCTTTGCACACTACCTACCTGCTGCAGCATCCATCTGAGGCATCACACTCTGGAAGTACTACCGCGACGTAGCCATCCCTGCTCTGCCGCCTCATTGGTCGCGCCTCTTGTCTCTGCTTCGGCGGTTATCTCGATTAGGCAAGGCTGCAATCTTTTTGAGGCCAACCTTTTCTAGACGTGCACCCAGCACCAGCCCAGAAATCTGTTGACCGAGAATCTGATATTGGCCAAAGAGCCAAACAGAACTGCAATCCAGGAATCAAACGTGCACAGGCTTCTTGTTACCCGTAGAATTGTGCAGCAGCAGCAGTACACATGTAGTAACCAACCGTACAGTCGGTGGAGAAGCAAGAGCCACTCAACCGCGTTGGCGCGTTGGTTCTTCTGAGACCACCACTCCCATAACCTCAGTCGCCGACCTGGTTTAACCTCAACAGGATGCACTTGTTCGGATATGAAGGCAGCGTTGCGCACAAATACGCTGGATTTAATCATCGTATCAAAGGCTCCTGCCGCTTGAATCCCTGCGCATGAACATGGAACTCGTCAACTTGGTGGCTTGTTCCCCACGTTGGTGGGCAGTTTTCACTTGTCGAGTCACCCTGTCGCGTCTCTTTGAAACGACAACCCTCCGAAGAGAAAGGATCAGTGACAAGGATGGATACAAGAATAGATATAACAATCACAGGGGGGATTCGGTATGTGTGATGGAATCTTAATCGCATAAAGCTCGAACAATCAATATTTATTAGGAGGCTGAAGGAAACACGACTGGAAGGGAGGGTTCAAAATTGGGGGCCGATGGAAGGGCCGCAGAAGAGTGGTTTTTGATTGCTCGTAGGCGATGGAAGTGTTTTACAGTGCAGAGGGAGATACACTGTGAGTGAGAGTGTGTTTTCTTCGTGAGTAAACGGGTAACGGCAGCGCCGGACAGCCATTTCGCACCACACCAACTGCACTTGCATTTACAGAATTGAAAGCCCGGTCGCTCACCCAGGCGAGGGAGGATATCTAGGACCCGCTTACAGCGTCAACAGCCACTGCTTTTGCCGAGCGGCGCCTGAGACTTCCATCTTGAAGCGCTGCCAGTACCACGACTGAGCAGGCCGGGATCAACGGCCGATTCGATAATTCGCAGCAGATCGCCACTGTATATTTGCTGCCCCACCGTCTCTCATTAATCCAGTGGCTGGGCAGGAGAGGTTTTTCCTTTAGCTCACTATCAAGGGGGGGGGCATGGCCGGCAAGCTGTGAGATCAGGTACATACATGTTGGAGGACAGATCTGAGTGGTCAGGTCTCTGCTCTGGGATAGGCGGCACTACTGTACGTAGACGATACCTCGAGACCTGGTAGCACACCAATCTGGAAGATATTGTTGCCCTGGCCGATCCCGCATCAAGCTAGGTACCAGTACATTAATCGTGCTGCCCAGACAGCCATCGACTCTCTCTGTCATCGAAGGCGGAAGAAGTGCGAAGTGTAAGAAACGGATCGTAATGCTGCCGGTAGATGCCAGGGACCCGACGATCTTTCCTTTTCATCCCAAGGATATACTCTCCTCGCCAAAAACAGTCAAGCTCACGAAGTTTGTGATGAGAAGGGGCCCGCTCATCGCCAGTTACAATGACGATCGTTACGAGCACAAGATTATGGCCTGCGTGCACGCTGCAAAGGCAGGAAATGAAGCACATCCTCGATCGATTAAGCGCGGTGTGACCCCTTGTCCCTCAAACCTCCTCCCCTCCTCTCGGCCCGTCCTGGTCTGACTGCAAGCAATCGCACGGCGGTGTGCCCCGAAATGTCTCCACTGGGGTTTGTTTCTCGTTTCTTTCGTCCCCTCTCGATGCTCCTCACCTCCTCGCCTCATCGCCACTGCTGGTGGCTCCGAGCCAGCCTCTCTTATTTTGCTCATTGCCATCTCCCACGGGTGCAGTTGGTTCTGCCTGTGCCCCTCCTCCGCAGCCAGAACACACCCAAAATAAATGTTTGTTGATCCTTTGCCCGCAGCCGCGGCCGCACAAGGACGGGAGGCTTGAAGTGTCGGGCGAGATCACAGGCGAAGCTTGCCTGATGCTGTCTGACTTCCAATCTGGTCGCGGGGCGGTCATGCAAGCTCTGCAGGTTGCACCTGAAGCTTCACACACACGGGCAAGGATTCCGCGGAGTGGCTTGATTTCTCATGGCCTCGTGATTGAGCCTGTGCTTCCCCGGCGGGCCCTCGGGAGCCAGTCGAGCGCATATCTTTATGTTCGTTCCAGGATTTCGTCTGGTGTTGCACTGTTGCACACTTTTAGCCGCCAAGGATGGCCACCTCCCCTGCTGTTCATGCATATCAGCACTTCTATTACATGCATTTCCCAATCCTGCCCGCTTACGGACTGCGATGTTCCAATCCGCGAAGTTTCATGTTCGTGAATCTGGCCGAGGCAGGTTGAGCCGGCTATTTTCGCTTGTCACGGAGAATTGTCTATTTTTGCTCTGGTGCTCTCGTCTGATCGTGATCGAGATGGGGATCACGGGGTGGCCAGGTCATGGCCACTGTTTACATAGACATCGTTTCATTTCCAATGGTGCTGATATATACAGGCTTCACGTTGACACTCAGCATCCTTCGTATACTTCTGTTTCAACCTGCAAGTCGCCCTACCCAATAAATACAGGTCCTTAGGGACCTGTTGCATACAAACCTCAAACTTTCGCTTGCACCACCCAATCAGAGACAGGCTTTCGAGAGATGAATTCCTATTTCAAGACCATTATTTACAACGGCTGACGACTCGGTTCGAGGTTATGAATTGTCCTGGACAGCGTCATCAAACACTCAGCACTTTGTTACAGGAAAAGCAGCTCTCGATCCAATCAGGATTGTTCTGACGTCCATAGCCGCTGCCTTAAGCGCCCTCCAAGATTCACCCCCTTCTTTAAACGCCCACAACCTTCAACGTCTACTCTTCATCATACTTGTTGTTCACCAGTCAGATATTTCCCCGGCACACCATCATGTCGGTCCTCAACGTCAAACCCGCATGATACATTATCAAGTCTATCTCCACACAAGCTTGATTTAGCTTTGTACCTGCATCTTGCGGGTCAAAACACCTGCACGAAATGGCCAGACCAGCGTCACGCCTGTCACCTCTCCGTGCCTCTTCGGGGAGGTATCCGGCTCACTGTGGCTGTGCCCAATCTCCAGATCAGCGCGTGGAAAGACGTTGGCCGACGCAGGTACAGATAATGACCAAATCTGATGTGGTGATGAACGTCATAGGGCTGATGGGTTGGGGCAGCGAGGTTATAAGCGCTCATGCAGGTACTCCCCAACATGAACCTCAAGGGTTTGTAAGGCTGGCGCTTGATGTTTATCCATTGAAGCGCCAACGCCGCACCACTAGTACGGAAATGCTCCTGGAAGGACTCCTCCTCCAGCTAGGATGCCCTCATGATGACACAGTGCTACGTACCAGCGTCTATGAAAGACTGGGCGTGAGGATAGCTCTATTAATATCCATTGGGTGGCTGCAATCGTTGCGGGAGCGAAGCTTGTCGGAGTTGGGGCGAAACAAACATCTCCCTAACCTGCATCCCACGGGGTAGCGCAGAATCTCATCTCGTCACATTCTTCTCCTCGCACAGATCTCATCACCTTGCATAAAAGATCCAACAAGCAGAACCTAATCGCTGACCCTCTGATGATTCCAGTGGACCCGGGACTTGGAAACTGTGGTATTATTAGCATTTATCCATTGCTTTATTTAGAAGTACAACGGTAGGGAAGGGTCCTTAGACGCGCGAAGTCTATTTCAACATCCTCTCATGGTGTCGTGGCTCCCAGAACGGTAATTACTTCAAGTGTCTCCTATTTCTGGCGGTTTCAAGTTCATTGAGGGCTTCTCTCGAGCGTCTAACTCTCATCACCTTGTCAATGATAATCACCGAGACTCTGATTCGCAATTTCCACTTTGGTTTTCGATAAGATGATTCTGGAGAGTATTTTTAGCATGTGAAGCGAACGCTGGAGGATCACCACCCGAAAAGCGCAGACTTAGGTGAGTGGTGGTGAAGGAAGAACAAGCTTACCGTGAGATTACTAAGTCCAACGCCGTCAGATGGCGAAGGTAAACGAATCAGCACCTGAATCCAATAGGATCTTGTGTTGAAAAAGCTTTCTCGGGTACTACTTCCAACATGAAGTGCGTAAAGTCGCAGTTCTGGGAAGCATCTGCAAGAGATCTGTACACAGGAGCTCGGACTGAGGTAACATTCACCATACACTCCTTGGAAGCCTCAAGAAGAGTCGCGAGCTCATTTCGATAGTCGAGAATCGGAGATCCCTTTGTTTGCGCCTATGTCTTCTCTGCTTCTTGTACGCTTCTTTGGTTGAATTGCTGCGCCGGCAGAGTCCTCGTTCTGCTCATACTCAGAGACGTGGAAAGGAACGAGAAGAATGGAAAACATGACTCACAGTACACTGGGACTGGGTTCTGTCTCCAGTGGACCAAAGTTTCTTGACCATCAAAGTTCCCGGACAACTGTGTTCCTGCATAAGAGAGGCAACACATCCAGACAGTGGTCGAAACCAGACTACCGAAGACCAATAGAGGGTTTTAGAATGCCGAATGATCAACTGGGAGAGTGTCAGCACTGAGTCCTGCATACGCGAGAAAGAAGCAACTCGCCAGTAAGCCCATCCGCTTGGCTTAACTATCCTGCTGATTATATGTGTGTGTTTTGGTAGGCATATTCCTACAAGCCCAAGAAGGAATAACATAAGAAGGAGCTATGCATCCCCCTTCCACGCCAGCTGCTCATTGAAGAGCTACCCAATTCATTATGAGTCGGAAAATTGGAATACAATCGAAACCGTGTCACAAACAAACCCACCCGCATCAAAGGTCGTCATTACGAGATTAAAGTTTACGAGGACAACAATAAACACTCGTTCTGACTGGGCAACGAAATCCTCATCACAAGCTTCGACGTTCCACACACGCGCGGTTGTTTACCGAGATGGGTCTTAGATTGGGCCTGCCTGGCTGGTTAGGCGGTCGCGTTTATTGTGCATTGTTTACCTACCTACACGATGGGGAGAAACGCGACACCTAGTGTCAAGAAATTTTCTGTGAGACAAGTGAGCTCGTAAGGATTCATTGATTGTATGTTGCGGAGGTGGTAGCCGGAATCGATAGGAAGTGTGCGTATAAAAGGGAGAGGGTCGTATGATTTTGTTTCAGGGATTGTGGTGCTAGATGTTTGGATGGGGAGATGTGGAGCTGAAACACAGATTTGGGGTGATTCGACTAGGGTGTTGAAACACTGCGTGTGATTCATTAGAATGGTTGGATGGGAGGTATGCTTGGGTAATAGTTCTTCGTGAGCCTTTGGCAGAGGAATGCCTTGGTCCCATGCATCTTGACCGTCAAGTATGGGCCAAAGCTGGCCATCTTGCATCAGGGCATCACCGTTATTTGAGAAGCCTTCTTGTGCCGACTGGTTCTGTACGCTACTCAAGCAAAGATATCTCATCATGCCGGATTTGGTTTCCAGAGGCGGTGCCTCATTCTTGAAGTTCGCAATGGAGCAGTGGTGCACCCCTTCCTTGATGGCCAGAATATTTGGAGACTTGGGAGATATGTATCTTTATGTACTTTATAATCTGGATCTTAAGAGTAGTAATTGAAAATTCCTTGTACAAGGCGCGGAGAACTGCCAGTTCATAAAGGTCATGTCAAATATAGCCTATTTAAATCAAATTGTACATCAGTCTCCTTTATAGCTAAAGTAAGCATCAACGTATTTTCTTAAATACCAAGTACTCTTGATGCTTCTGCTTCCCTGTAACATGTATTTGTGAAGTCTTGGCTGCGATGTTTTGATGCCCCTTTTTCGTTCTCGCTTAATGTGTCTGTCACTGCGTGAAGAAACCCAGAAGGAACAATTCCAAGATTCGGATGGTTGACATCAAATTAGATCTTCCGACCGATAGATATCTTGAAGATATCAAGATTGTGGTACGTCCTACCCCGCAGAGATATTGCGTTATAGAATGAAGGAAGCCATGTACGGAGTGGGTAAAGTGTTCGTTCGATTGTGCGGCATCTCTGTCTGTGATGTATCCCGTGGTTGTCCAGTCTATCAGCGTACAGTCATTGATCCGGGGATTCGCTTTTTCATTCCAAGTTGGCAACCAAACACAACAACGTGGACTTCTGGAAAGTCAGCACCCTTGAATCAGGGGCAAAACCTGACAATTCCGGGTGTCCTGTGTATCATCTTTTTGTTATTCTAGGAACTGCGAAAGCACTCTTCTACAGACGAAAGGGCAACCAACGACCTCTCAAGCAAGAGCTTGCACACTGCTAGAAGAGATTCTATCCTCCCACTACCAAAAATTCTACTCATTGGATCGTGGTCGCTGGGTCTGCGCAATGCTTAAAACATCCCAAAATTAAAATTCTTGCAGGGGCTTGACAGCCCGTAATGCCAAGACATCGTGATCCATTGCATCTTGAGAACCGTGCGGCTTGCTTGGAAAAGTCACATGGACCGGCTGCAACACCCTTCTATCAAATGCGCGCCAACGTCCTTCCTTTGGCCCAACTCCCGTGATCGTCAAGTTGGTACTCATCCATTGTCATCCCCATGGACTGGCTGGCATGAGATTCATCCATATAGTCATCCCGAGTGGTCGACTTGAAGCGCCTCGCCTTGGTCGTTCTTGTCTGCTCGCAACCTTCAGTCACTCAAACAGATCATATGTACGCGCTGGCTATCCTATATCCCGGGGACGATATTGGAGTTCCTCTCCTGTCAAAGTAGCGCAAAGTAGTACATTCAGAGGTAAGCAAAGACACACTCTTTATTTTATGACCTAGATAATCTAATCCATTATTCTTAGATTCAAGTCATCAACCAAACGTACTCAATCAATTCACGTCAGGACGATGGCTCTGGGGGGAACAAGCACAGCTCGCGGACCGCTATGTCGAGTTTGACATGCCGAAGCTCTATCGACTTGCCGCCAGTGCCATTGGCTCAGAATCTTGCGTGAAAATCGAGAAAATTTCCGAGGGCCAGTTCAACAAGGTTTTTCTGCTCACGATGGATGATGGGAGAGAAGCTATCGCGAAATTGCCGAACCCCAACGCAGGACGGCCTCACTTCACCACGGCCAGCGAGGTAGCCACTATGAATTTCGTGCGTAAGCACCCTTGACTAAATTGAATCTATATGTTGACTTTATTAGCTGAGAAATGTTCTTCATCTCCCCATTCCTCGAATCTATGCGTGGAACTCCAGACTTTCAGATAACCCTGTCGGATCCGAGTACATCATTATGGAAAAGCAATCTGGTGTGATGCTGTATGATGTATGGGATACTATGAAGGGTTCGCAAAAAGCCGAGATTTTGAAGCAGGTTGTTGGCATCGAAAAAGCACTTGCTTCAACAAAGTTCACGAAGTTCGGGAGTTTATATTATAAGCAGGACCTGCCCCAGTCTGAAAGCACTGAGCCGCTGTACGTTGATGGAAATGGAAATGCAGTACACAGCGCCGAGTTTGAGATTGGGCCAACTAACCATCGCTCCTTCTTCGATTTTGGGAAAGGGGCCTTGGATATCGATCGTGGGCCATGTATGCTTTCGTTCCACCATCTCGAACATGCGATACTAATCTCTCGGGCTAGGGTCCACAATCGAGGAGTACGTAGCTGCGATTGCGTACAGAGAGATTGCTTGTGTAGAGAAAGGACTCAGATACCCTCGATTTCCCGAAGGACTTTTTTACGGGCCAAGACAATACCAACCCAGCGCAGCCATAAAACTATCCGCCCTGACCAACTACTTGAAGGTTGCTCCATACGTTCTGCCAGAGAAGGAAGCAACACTTGTCTCTGTTCTTTGGCATGGTGATTTACATACGCAAAACATCTTTGTTGATCCAGAAAACCCGAGTCGAATCTTGGGCATCATTGACTGGGAATCCATCAGTGCATCACCACTTTTCATGCAGGTCACCCGCCCTGCCTTCCTGGATTTCAATGGCCCGATTCCCGAGGAACTGAGTAAAGTCAACCTCCCTCAAAACTTCGACACGTTGTGTCCAGAAGATCAACGCGAAGCAAAGGCCTTGCACCAGGCCCAGACGCTCCATAATCTATACATGGTCCGATGTTATCAGCAAAATCCTGAAGCGTTCCTGGCCATGCAGCAGAAAGATAGCCTACGTCACCAGGTTACCGTTGTGCCGAGCACGATTATCATGGATTACGAACCGTACCTAAACCAGCTGCTAAGGGACGTCGAGAAAGAATGGCCAAAGATTGTGGGTCTGGGATCCGATGGGAATCCCTTGGTACCGTGCCCACTCCATTTCTCAACCGACGTGATAAAGCAACAGGGAAAGGATGAGGAGTCATGGGCTCGGGGGGTAGAACTTATGAACACTTTTATTAGCGATGTAGGCGGTTTTAAACATTGGGATGGCAGGGTCAGCAACGATGAATACGAGACTTTAAAAGCCCAGCTAGCAAGTGGTATCGAACAGTTTTTGGATCGCGAGGCCAGGAACGGGGAGGAGCGGGCGGCGTGGCTGAAAGCATTGCCTTTTGTCGATCATGAATAGACGAAGCTAGATAATTGTAAACTATAATCATTTGAAATAGAAATTGTAAGCTTCAGTGATATTGTTGATGTTCCACTGGTCAACAAAAATAAGCGAGAAATGCAGAAGCATTACATCGGAATATACCACAAGGTAAACATCTTTGACAAAGCCAAGAAAACCCGAATATCATGAACACTAGAAATGGGATATCATCGAGCGGCACGACCCACTAACAAGAAAAACACCGTTAGAGAAGAAAAGTACTCCAGGAAAAGAAGAATAAAAAATAGCCAAGAATTACTCGGCATGAATTGCCGAACTGAAAAAGAGAGAAGGGAGGATTGCGCCCCCAAAATCAAGATACCTAAGTACCTATCGTAATTGAAACATGTGCAAAAGACATGCTCGCGAGCACTCATAATTCATCTATCTATCACTACTCAATACAAGCAAGAAGCTAGCTATTTAGTTATTGTACAGCCACTCCATCATCCATGTCAACGTTTATACATTATGCCTGCCCACCCTAATTCTTCTGCCTCTTCGCATCCTTATCACTAACCGCACTCAAAACACTCGCGCTCCTCTTATGCGCACCACCAACACCTCTCCCGCTAGGCGCAGCACTCTTCTCCCTTCCCTCTTCAACCTTTACTTCCTGCTCACCAGAAGGCTCTTCCGCCTTCTCAGCAGTGGCTTTCTCGCCCTCAGTTGCTGGCTCCGTCTCCGCCTCCGCTTCTGGTTCCGGCTCAGGTTCTCCCCGCTCAGCTCGTTCCCTCTTCTCGCGCTCAGCTTTGATATTTAACGCAGTGTTAAGCTCGCCTTGCAATTTATCCATATGCTTCTTTTGATCGAGGAGGAGGTTGACACCAGCTAGCAAGTTATCGAAAGCTTCTCCAACGGCAAAGGTAGGCATGAATATACTGTTGGGAACGCCCAGCTCCACGAGGACGTTGTTGATCTTCTGTTGCTGCGTCTGCGATTTGCTGATGATTGGTTTCTTGATCTTCTCGTGACGGAACGAAGGGCCGCTGGTGGTGATGCGCTCGAAGCGCTTGACACCATACATGGCCTCCTCTTCGGGCGTGAGTTGTCGTCGGTCTGACTGGGGCTGAGCGGGTCCCTTTTTGTTGTTGTTGTTGGTGGTGTTGGGTGCGTTGCCTCCGCTGGGTCCGGAAACGGATTCGCGGATGTTGCTGTCTCGGCGGTCGAAGCTTGCTTGTTGACTTGGTCCGCTTGGGCCGGGAGCAGGACTGACACCTTCGACGCCCATGAGTGATTTCCTCTTCTTTGTTTTATCGACTGTCATGAGTTGTTGGAAGAGTTGCGACAGGCCTTGGCTGGACTGGTAGATTCCTATGGCTCCGGTGCTCGCGGGTGCTTCTAGAAGTTGGTAGAGTTCCCGTCTTTCATCGCTCACTCTCTCGGATCTCGCCAGGATACGCTTGAGTTCAACCAGGAGACTCTCTTCCTCCTTCGCTTCGTCCCTCGTCCTCCTGAATGCTGCCTCTGCGAACTTCTTGCGATTTGCTTCCTGTATTGGATCGTATCCCTGCATAAGCTCTAACAAGTTGAACTCGGCATGGTTCATAACCTCCACTTTTGTGTTGACTTTCATCATAGCTGCTGCCACAGCGTAGTATCGAGCCTTCATATCCTCCATGCTTCGAACCTTTGGTGGCGCAACCATAGCACCTTCTGTAGTTTCGCTATCGCCCTGTGGTATTGGAGTCTGGTACTCATATCGATCCCAAATTAAGGGCCATCTCAGATCGAAATCTCGTACCAGTTGCAGCAGATAGTCCGTCTCATCCTTCGTCCAGTCATTGCTTCGCAGAACTAAGTTGTACTGCTCATCCGTATACTGGGGTGTATTGACGTGAACATTGAACTTCGCAAACGTCGAATCCTCCACCACCGGTTCCGGTTTAGCAGCCTGCTCAGCACCTCCATCCTCTCCCGCAGATCCAGGCACAACATCCGCCTTCCTCCTCCAATGGTGCAAGACAAGCGGATCTCCATTCCTGGCCGAGTTCTTGAAGCCCCTCAACTCCCACTTCGCAGCTGGCTTCCTGCTCCCAAACTTCTTCTTCTTGAACACCGTGACCTCCGGGACGATAGCGATCGGATTATCGCCGCTCAGATTCTGCACTTCGCGCGCAAGACCCTTCAGGACTGGTCGAGGGGCAGAAAGCTTCTGTTTCTTCGCTGGTCGGGGACCTGCCTCGCCAGGCAAATCCAGCATCTCACGCACATCGTGGGAAGTCATCTTGCTGTAATTGATGTATCGAAGATGGGATTCAAACCCAGATGTGGATTCTCGATGGATTTGTGACTTTGCGATTCCTCGTTGATGGTTGAATAATGACGGTCCCTGACGTGCCCTTCGAAAACGCGTTGCGACAATCAGCACGTGAACGCGCTAAAAATGCAGGTGACAGGGGTCGAAAGTTGAATCGAACTGGAGAGAGAGAGAGCGTGAACTCGCGCGACCAACCTGGCCCTTTCTCCCCATCGACGACCATAACTCCAAGCTCAGCACAGTTCCAATTCCGGACATCGAATTGAAAGAGGGCACAAAACCATGCGTTCAATCATCCCACTGCTCTCGCTGAGCGCCCTGCTCGTCCCCGTTCAATCCCTCTACTTCTATATCGAGGGTACGACGCCTAAGTGCTTCTTCGAGGAACTGCCTAAGGATACGCTCGTCGTGGGACACTTCTCTGCGGAGGAATTCGATGCGGATAGGAAGACGTGGACGAAGCATGATCAGTTGAATATCCTGATTACTGTCGATGTACGTGCCTTCAATCTCACCCCAAGAACATACACCCCTGGACATGCAATACTCGATTTGCAGACTTTGGGGACTTGGAAATTTTGAATGCCACTCCGAATATAGCAGGCTATTCACTAACACACTCTCCAGGAAGTATTCGACAACGACCACCGCGTCGTCAACCAAAAGGGCTCCGCATCAGGCCGCTTCACATTCAGCGCGGCCGACTCAGGCGACCACAAGATCTGCTTCACGCCCTCATCAGCAGCCGTCAACAACGGTTGGCTCTCAGGCCTGACACCCCTCGGCGGCGTACGATTAACACTCGATCTCGCAATCGGAGAGACGTCTCAGATCGAGAGTACGGATAAGGGAAAGATCCAGGATATCGTTAAGAGAGTCAAGGATTTGAACGGCCGGCTGCAGGATATTAGGAGAGAGCAGGTATTTCAACGGGTATGTTATTCTTTCTCCTATATTACATTGTATTATGCGCTTTTTAGTTCGACTATATCCTGCCTTCCCAAATCCTGGGTCCAAGGTCCCTTCCTCTCCACTTCACTTCACTCCAATTCATCGAACTGTACTAACACCGAACACAGGAACGCGAAGCAGAATTCAGAGACCAGTCCGAAACCACCAACGCCCGCGTCGTCAGATGGACACTAGTCCAACTCGTCGTCCTAGGCATCACCTGCGCATGGCAACTCTCCCACCTGCGATCGTTCTTCATCAAGCAGAAATTGACGTAAGCGGAAATACATATTGCGAAAGACATATCGTATGATTGGATTTTGGGGCCCTCAGCTAGTCAGACGGATATAGATAGGAAGGGAAGGCAGGCTTAGCTTGGCTACTCTGTTTAGTAGCGAGACTGCTGCTTGAGAGAGAGTGAGAGAGCGCGATGAGGCATGGTGGGATTGTCTTGGTTGTAAAAGTAGAAAAAGCACATTTACCACACCTAGGGAATAGGGAGGCGGCATGGTAACGGACGGAGTAATTCAAGCACACTTTTGACAAACATTGATTTTTCCTCTCTGGCGTTGTGATGTGTTTGAATTCAATTCGGCTTCTTTAAGTGTTCAGCTGGTCCCTCCCTCCCTTTTAAGATATGGCAAAGATGGATTGGCAGGTTAAGACTCACAGGTTTTCATTAGATCTACAAGAAACATGTCAAACTTGCACAAGAAAGAAAGAGACGGAAGAGCAATTATTAGTTTTCGAAACTTTTTCTTTCCTCATTCGTAGAATTACTGAGAGAAGCCCAGTAAGAAAGAACAACAGTAACAGCAATCCTCAAAAGCCCAATGCATTTCATCTATTTCACACACACGCAACACCCCATTTCGCCATTGCTTTCGCTCCGAAAAAAAAAAAGTAGAAAAACTGATAACTATCGTTCGTGAAATCTCCCTTTCCATTCCGTTTGCAACGACCCAAAGACCTGCTTTCGATCCGATTCGATATGAGTCTGGTCGATAGTGCTGTTGTTACTGCTGCTGCTATTTGCTGGCCGTGGGAAGGAAGGAAAAACGCGATCGATCGGTGATGCTGATGAGGAAAGGGCAGGAGGAAACAAGATATTAAGGTTCCGAAGTAATTCTGTGACAAGGGCCATGCGCCGGGACGAGGATTGTATGATGATGGACGGATTGAAGGACGGATGAGTGCGTTTTATGCGAGCGGAGGCCGTGAAAAGCCTCGGAGGGTGGGACTTGTATGTAACAAACAGCGAGAGTCGTAACTGCTAAGAGCAGAGGAGAAAGACAGTGAGGCCAAGCTTCTGTTCGCTTGCAGGAAGGTTACATGATCTGATTAGGAAGAGGGGATTCGAATGAGATTTTGGTCATGAACGCCTCCCGACGGCAAGCGAATTGAGCGAGAGAATGTCTAGTGGTTTGAGAAATTGAGTGGCTACGGTGAAGTGTTCAACCTGTATAAAATCAGCAATGGCCTCATTTTAGCACTCTCAAGACCAGACTAACCGCAACACAGAGCTTTCATCAGCTTCTGGAAGCCCGATGGTTGAGGTTCTGAGGTTCTCCCGTTCTGTGGTTGAGCGCTCATGTTGGGCTGGGCTGTCATCCGCTGGGGCAGGTTGTTCGAGCTGTTCTGGAACTGTGCTTGGGTTGAGCCTGCGGGAGTAGCGACGTCTTGGAGGCCCCCCGCCGCTCCGCTGCTGCGTTTTGGGACCAACCCGCCTTGGGCGTTTGGTCGATCGCGCGTCTTGCCCATCCCCGGCTTGATTGGGGACGGTGGCGGGGGTTGCGCGGCGTTTAAACGGGCGGCAGTGAGGTGACCTGGCGTGCTATTTCCTCCGCGTGTAGTTCCGTGCAACTCTCTGTTCGAAGCTCCTTGCTGAGCGTTGGGTTGGTGGAGCATATGTTGCGAGGGGTGTTGCTTGATGGCCTCCCATCCTTTACCGTTGTTGAGCTTCATCCAGTCGTACTCGCCATCCTCAACCTCTCCAGTGTTCTTCAGCGCTTGGGTGAACAAATCCCGAAGATAGTCGTAATCAGGGGTATCCTCGAAGCCAAGATTCCGGACGTAGCTCAGGTACTTGTTGAATTCCTCGGGGAACCCATCGCAGAGGTCCTTGATAGCAGTGGTCTGCTTCTTCTCGCCGATCTTCTCGTACTTCTGCTTGTTGGTCGCAGCCTTGAGTCCCTGCCATGGAAGTCCACCTCTCAGGAAATACATGAAGACATGTCCCAGCGCCTCAAGATCGTCTCTTCTCGATTGCTCACGGCCCAAATGAGTGTTGATACTCATGTATCTCGCAGTACCAGAGAGTGATTTCCTTTCCCTGTATGGAATGTGTTGCTTTGTCTTTGGATCCCGGTATTGCTTTGCCATTCCAAAATCAACCACATGTATCACATTAGCAGACTTCGATCCAGGTCGGCCGATGAGGAAGTTGTCGGGTTTGATATCACGATAGATGAGGTTCTTCTCGTGGATTGTTTGTACCCGGGAGAGCTGGTATAGTCAGTACAGAACTAGCAGAAATGGACAAACAACTCACCATCTGCTTCGCTACCATTACAACTGTCTTGGTGGAGAATCTCCTGTTGCAGTGGTCAAAGAGATCTTCCAGAGACGGTCCGAGGAGATCGATGACCAGGATGTTGTGAAGGCCTTCTTGGCCGAAATAATAAACATTAGGGATCCCAGCTACATTGAATCAGTATCTAGGTTGCTCAAGAGCAAACGATATACACTCACGGCAGCCAACAAGAATTTTGTATGTCCGGTACTCGTCTCTCAATTGTGGGGCATCGCTCTTTCGAGGTTCCTATAGAGATCAAAAGGGTAAGCTGGTGATCTTGTAATAATCTGCTAGGTCGACTTGAGGCTTGAATAGAGTAGCTAGCCGTCGGGATCGATGTGCGAAGGGGCAGACGTACGAATTTGATGGCAACTTGTTGGTTGTTCAAGAGGTTGGTTCCCTCAAAAATAACACCAAATGAACCTTCTCCGATCTTCTTGCCAACGCGGTAGTGGACACCGACGACATTAGACGACGAGGAAGCCATGGCAGATGTATTAGGAGCTTGGGGTCGAGCTCGTGGGTGGAATGAGCGTCAAGTTCAAGGGGATAGCTGGGCAGCCTATTTTTCGGATCGAGGAACAACGCGAGGCTCTTGGGGGGCAGGCAAACAATGCACGCGACGACTGAGCACAGGAGAGATTAGCTTGCGAGATCCTCCAAAGAATTAGTCCCAGCGATGGCGGCCCTCTCCCACGACGATTGACCGTCGATGATGGTGGGATTGGAGATGGGGAAGATGGAAGAGTGAGGTTAAAAGTTGGGTGCTCGCTCGACTCACGGGCAAGCGAAGCTCTGGCTGGTCTGGCACTGGTTCTGGTTCTGGTTCTGGTTCTGGTCTGGCTTCTCCACGCAAGCGCGCAGGCGGTTGGGTGCAGCACAGCACGGTACAGCACAGCACAATGCAGCAAGGTGCAGGCGACAGGCTTTCCGAGTTCTGGCGATGCTGGGCTGGCGGTGGTAGTGGTGGTGCTGCTGCTGCTCACGAGAAGGGTAAGGCGGCGCAGCAGAACGAGGCTTGGGCTGGGGCGTGGGCTGGGGCTTGTGTCTGCGGTGACATTTAAATGCTGCTGGATCGACTCGACTCAATTGACGGCGAACGACGACGAGGACGAGAAGTTCAAAGTTCAGCAGAAAGCGAGTCTCGACCTGTTGACATTTGACAGACAGACAGTTGTGGCCCGTGAGGCGCAGAGGTGGAATGAATGAATGAATGGAGCTGGTGAGCAGGGCGCCGGAAATTAGGTTGCTGCAATCAGAAGAGGATCAAGGCTCTGAGGCAGAAGCATCCATCCATCACCCAGCCCAGGGGAAGGGGATGCTGGTCGAAGATGGGATAGGGCAGAGCGGTTCGAATGGATAACCGTAGCGGCAGAATTACCGATTCTCGACAACCGTAGAGAGAATTGGGAGAATTGGATTGGACCGTTGGCGCAGAGAGTGGAGCTGGGGGGAGGGGGAGGGGGGAGGGATGAGTGAGGTTGATGGGTGAGGATGGAGCCGAGCAAAAGAGTCCAGACGATCGATGCGGTGAGTGATGGAGGAGGAGGGAGGATAGCCGAATAGTGCGAACAACCAGAAGTGGAAATCCTACTACGCTGTTATGTGCTATGATGTTTGTCTGTTCGAGGTTGCAGTCCTGTCTCTCTCCTGGGCTGGGGATACGAGAAAAGTTAGCCACCAGTTATGCAGCCAAAGTGCACTAACACCAGACCTCGGATTCTCAGACGGACTCAAGAGTCTGTCTGCTCGAGCATCAGCATCTCATCTGGTGGTGGTCTCAGTTCAGATGGACAGAGTTCCTCATATCACGCTGTCGAAGCAGAAGCACGAGTCTCGTGCACGCACTCAAAAGCTTCTAGAAGCACAGCTGGACGAGGAGAACTGAAGTGAAACAAGAAAGATAGGAGAATGCAAGAAGCACCAGCCTAAGGTTCTTCCTGATCCAATGACATCCAAAATATCTACTCACAGCCAGTCTCTTAAACGGTACTCTTCAGCTTGATTGTCCATTGAAGCTTCTCATTGGCTGAGAAGATCTCCTCGAACCTCCAACTCGCATTGAAGATATCTCAGCCGCACGGATAGCATATTACTCAATTAGGGTTTGTTGTGTCTTTCAGGATCTGCAGAGTCGAGACTGGGAAACTCACCTCTGTAGTTGGCTCCACTACCGAACCAATGCCTACATATGTATCTCTAGGTTTGGGGTTCGAGGTGTATAAAAAAGCTAATAGTCCTCCTTATCATACGACGACCAACTACCGTGCAAACTACCTCCCAACTGCCCCCCAAAACTACTTCTCGCAGGTTAAGGATAACGAGATGGATCCTCAAACCAAACCTTCAAGACTCCAAGCACAGTGCCCACTCACTACTTACTGTACTGTACTGTACACACTCTTCTATGGATTAGCGTGGCACCAACAAACACACCACACCGCATTACAATCCAGCAAGACAAGAACGTTGAGCTCCCCCCTGAAACCGTTTTCCTGCATCTACCTCCCCTCCCTGACCTGCAGCATAGAAGTCTTAATAAAGTACCGACTGCAGGAACTGTGTTTGTTGTCTCTGCAGGCCGATCCCATACGGAGGACTGTACCACACCCACCCAAGGCGGGCAGAAGTGCCGAGTTCATCCACTCCCTCCCCCTCCCTTACCAAGCTTCCAACTCCTCAAACTCCAAGCCGGATGGGCTTTTCCATGACCTCTCATCAGGGAAGCACTCCGTTCAACTTCCCGCTGCAATTGAGACCTCTCCATTTATTTAGGCCGGCCTTTATTTACATATCCTTCAACCCGCTCTCATCTCATCACGAATCACTTGTGCGAAAGTACCAATATCGTATCGTAAAAACACAAGAACGGAGCTTGACTCGTCCACTCCCTCCCCTCCCCCCCCAAAAAACAGCCCCACGTTCAACGATTCCACCACTAACACAACCCCCCTGCCTCACCTCTCCCCCCCACAAAAGACCATCTCCAATCTCCGTCCTCTCGACTGCATCTGTCTGTGCATAAACCCTTGACAGGCGACCCTTGAAAAAGGAAAGAAAAAAAAAGGAAAAGCACGAAGAAAGTTCATCTTGGCCCGCAACCCACTCAACCCACTCCGCTCATCCAAGACTGGAACGTAACCCCGCAAGCCCTTCGCGACTAATCCCCCCCATCCCCTGATCCGATTCGTTTCCAGTGAATCCAATCACGCGCTGCGAACCGGAACCGTAATATGCAATCATAAATTGTGAAAGATCGTGAAGGGGGTTTCGGTACCAATCAATCAATCAAATCACTCACTCAATCAGACAGTCAGTCAATCAATTGCCTTTGCGTTTTCCAAATCACGTCTTGCATGTGGCTGGCGTATTGCCACTCACTCTGCTTGCTTGCTTGATTGCTTGCTTCTTCGCCTCCTATTCTACAAATCCATTTCCATTTTTGTTTCTCTCCACCTCCCTCGCTCGCTTGCGCGCTCGCTGTATGCTGTCCCAGTACGCCGACTAGGTGATGGTACGCAAGGTAACAAGAAAGAAGAAGAAGAAGAACAAGAAAATGCAAGCAAGCATGCATGTAGCTTAAATACAATACGCTCCCCTACCCTCCCCATCGACCCCCCCTCCCAAATGACAGTAGAAAAGAACATCGTGAAAGTCCTCGCTCGGACCCAAGAGATTGTTACACCGCGCTGCGGACATTTCTCATACCACTCCACGCATTCGTGATCCTGCTAAGCCTCGTGCATTCAATTCCTGATCGACTGCAGCAAGTGACCATTCGTCTTCGGCTTTGGCTTGTATCGTTGCTTCGAGTGCAATAGGCTGTCGGCTTTGCTCTGCTCGTTCGTCCTAATCCCTGCCTCGATCTGAGCTAGTAGAACCTCCATATCCTGCATGCTCTTCCCATCCTCAGTTTCCTCCGCAAGTACACCTTCGTAGTCTTGCTTTGCTTTTTCTAGCACAGTGTTGTACCACTGTCCCAGTCTGTGCTTTCCCTGGAGCTCCAACAAGTCGTCTTCGGCTTGCATATCACCGATGATGCTCTCTTTGATACTTGCATCAAGCGGAGTGAATCGCTCCTCGACATCTGATACACCAGCACCGAGGACTTCGGTGGGATCCATGGGCTTCATATTCTTGTTCTCAAAGAACCCTAGGTAGGTTAGCATTGCGTACGGGGCATGAGGATAAAATACTTACGATTCTTGAAGCACAAGTATGATGTTTGATACAGCGCTGTCTTTTTGAGTTGCTCTGAATGTTGCTGTTCGTCCTTATCAACCGTATTGTTGATCTGTGCCCAATCGTCGTTTAGCATGCAGCGTCTCCAGATGATTCGTTGCATCAGAAGCTGCTCTTCCTTACCGACTATTCCGCGGCGTGTGACTTCAAGTGCCAGGAAGAATCGTCTGCCTAGGAATTCCTCTTGGTCAAGGGTCTCAACCTGACTTCCTATGAGCGTCAGGAGATCAATTAATTCCGAGGCATTCATAGCTTCTTGCTTGACGAGACGCGACATGCTATCTTGTAACAATCTCGTTAGCATGGGCTGCTTCCGTAGCCTCTTATTGCCGTGGGCTTCCAGAGCTAACTGGACTTCCGCATTTTCGTCGAGTGCAGCCGCGATAGACGGAAGAACGAAATCGAAGATCTGCTTTTGGATTTTAATCAGACCCAGTTGGTTGGAGACAGATGTGAGCTGCTTTTGGCCTTCGTCCGGGATAGCTCCATCAGCCTGGCTGTACCTTTGGGTTGCAAGGAAGGACATTTTGCCCAAGCTTAGTTCGATCTTCTTGCACCACATGTCCTGTTCGTGATTGAGCCCAAGACCAAGCAGTGCCGACGATGCAGTCTCAAGATCATTCTCCCGAGTAACGTCGTTAATCCAAGACACTCTTGCGTACTCAGGCTTGCTCCGGAGAAATTTTGTCAGGTATTTTTGCTCCTCTGTCCATTCATCCAGCAGCTGTTCCATCGCCCCGACCTCAATCTCGTGCTCGAAAAATGCATTTGCCCATCTTGCTCCAAATTTGGTAAAGAGACGTCGGACAGCAGCTCTCATCTGGTTGGCTCGATTTAAGAGGGCGTCTACTTCCTCGTCGCTGAGACCGGGTTGTCGAGATCTCACTCTGCTTCCATTCAGCTCCCACTGCAACAAGCTTGCGAGAGTCGGCAGGATCTCATGTTTCTCGGCCAGTGCGATAGCCTTATCAATGAGATCTAGATCTGTGGCAAGACTGCTGACATGTTCTTCTTGTACTTTCGCCAGAGCCGTTCTCATCTGGTTTGCTTCTTCTTGTGCGGGCGGGGATTCTTGCGCTGAATTCCATCTAATGCGCTCATTGTCTGACCGAATAGCAATATCGATGAGAGCAGGAAACTCGAGTCGTATCTTGTCGACGACTTCTGGTACTGGATCTCCCTGCCCTGCAGGTCTTCCCCAGTATTCTCGCAGAAGCATACCTGCCAATTCAACCTGTTTTCTAAGGTTTTCGGCAACGAAGAAGGTGGAGGTCCAAAATTCATCCAGTCCCTCGTAGCCAGTCTTCAATATACCATACTCAAGTTGCTCATCCCCAAGACCATAGAGCTTCAAGTTGGCTGTTCGGAAGTCAAAGGCAGCCTGCAATGCACCCAACACCATGTCATCCGCCTCGCTGAGAATGTCCATGACAGCTGCATGATCCTTCTGGCCATCTTGGTATGTGTACTTGATGACCTGATATGCCCAAGGCACAGCGATTTGGACCTTGATAGCATCTCGAATGAACCAGTGTCGGACACGGTCAAGTTCGCCCTTCTCCTTATCAGGCTCAAGCTTTTCATTCTCGTGGATGAAGTCAACAACATCGGCCATGAGACCGCGCTTTTGGTTCTTGACAGTATCGTCGTAAGACTTCCACATTGTTGTGGCTGCAGCTAACCTCTCGGCATTGCAAAGCAGTTCCCATTTCGTACAACGATCCAGAACCACTCCACTGGCTTGAAGATAGACAGCAAGGTCCTTCAATGCGGTAGCCCGCTTTTGAAGACTCTGGGTGACAGCGAGATTGTCAAGCGGTGGTTCCGACGTCATGATCTCACCACTCAATTTTTTTGCAGCCTCGCCAATCTGTTCGGGGGGGAATTGTAGCTCTGGTCGCACCTTGAAGCTCAATGGATTGTCCTTTATAGCTCCATAGAACACGGCCTGCTTCAGCTTGCTTATGGCTGTTACTTGTTGCGCATTACTTGAGATCAGTCTGACAGTATCGGTAGCCGCAACACGCAGAACTCCGCCACCTCGAACAATCAGGACAACTGCTGGGTGCTTGGCTTTATGACGACGGTGGAGCTTTGGATCCTCGATGGTAGGTGAAGGCCCATGTGGCTCCTCCATACCTGATCCAACCACTTCGATGTTCATCTCTTGCCTAAAGTCTATCACATCCTCGAAAGATTGTGGAAGGAGATGACCTTCTGACCGCAGTTGGATATCTGGAGAATCGGGTTGCTTGGCCATCGACATGACCACAATCGCACGATCGAAAACAACATAGGCGATGAGTGCTGGGTTTGGTAGGTATAGTCGAGGTTTTGAAGTTGCCTCTCGACTGATAGGCGTTGTGTAAGATGTCATGGGGTGGATATCTCCAACGGACACCTCGGTATCCTTGAGTTCGACATTGACAAGGAAGTAATGCGAGCTGTTTCTGTGCGTCAGGGAGGTCAATAGAAGTAGTTGTGGGCCACTTTTTGGTTTCTTAGGTGCGGTATCCGTTGCCGATCTGGGTGCGTATGTGAAATCGTGGATTTCGAAGCCTTCGATGAGCAGATCACTCAATTCGGGATTGTTCGCTTTGATTGCCATCACGATAGCCTCCCGACCTTCTGCATCTCCGTTGATATCTGCATGTCCACCCCTATGTATATTCCAAGATTGCAGTTTGCCCTTGGCGGTAGCAAGAACTACATTCCGCTCTCCAACCTTTTCTTGTCGTCCAGCGCGAACGGCAGCAATATCTCCACGCCAAGCGGTACTCGACAAGGCATTGCGAATACTGCCGAATATGCCACTAGTACTAGTAGGACCACCTCCGCTTCGCAAGAATTGCACTGAAATCGCAGGTCTTCCTTGCCCATCTCGAACTGCCATGTATGCAATTCTACCAGTGCTGAAAGCTAGTACGAAACCAGCAGTTTCAGCGTTGAGGATTTGGATAACAGTCTCCCCCGAGAGCATTCCAGGTATCGATAGTTCCACCCCATTTCGTTGAAGTCTAAGGTCCAGAGTCGCCGCACTAGAAACCGACTCCCAGTATGTGATCTTGCCGCTGGTAGGAATAACAACCACAAGTCCAGGCTCGGTGGATGATGCTGAATGTGAGACAAGAGAGCCAAGAGGGAGCGGATCAGAGGCGTGCTTGGAAGGTTGTGGTAGAGCGAATGTGAAGGTTTCGGGGGATTGTATGTTGGCCGCGTATGGCCATACAATTGCGTGGGTATGCGTAAGAGTGAGGGCATAGCCGCTGTCTGAGTTGATCGCACCGTGCTGATGAACTATACTGTCATTAGATATGTGTGCCTTTTGATTGTAATATGTACCGACCTGTAGTGTCTGCGCGCAGTAGGTCTGGTAGAGCGGGGAGCTTGCTAACAGTGTAGGTATCGTTCGAGGTCTATGCATTGCAAAATTAGCCTTGTTCCCAGAATCCTACATTGAGAATCTTACAAGCACACTGCTTCCATCCCCTTTTGTACTTCGCTCTCCTGACCTCGATTTCTTTCCTCTCACTGCGATCTCCCGTTGCAGGCCAGCTGGTTCCCCTGCACTCCCAGATCGAGCAAGCCCAGGAACCATCAAGCTCTTAGTTTCCTCCATCTCGGGCGCAGCTCCAGGCGGTATAAATGTCTGATCGTTCAATCTCTGCCGCTTTCCCTTCGGCGCGCTGAGGCTGCCTTCATTCGAAAGAGGTCTTTGGCGTCGGCGAGAGGTTCTGACAGTTGGCGGCGCGGCGGTGCCATTCGGTGCAGGAGAAAACATCGTGGCGACGGATTAGACAGGTAGGTAAGGACTATCGTAAGCTCAAGACTGGACCAGCGCGATGGGTTGATGGCATCTGGATATCGAAGGCGGTGGTGTGTTTTATTTTTATTTTGTCTTTGTTGACATAGCAGGAGGCAGATTTTGGAAAGCAGGCAATATGCGGAGCTTAGCGCGTGTCTGTCCAAAGGCGGTCAACTACGTGGTGAGCTGAGAGCTCTGCACCTCACGAAACGACGAGTCGCCTCACACAATAAATGAATTGAATTGGAGATTCATTCTAATGACAATTTCGTGTACACCTCGTTTGTCATAGGTGGAAAGACTTTGATATCATTTCTACTTAAAACTAACATCAATTATTACCTCCTACCTACTTTCAGTCCAACTCTTCAACTAGGAGCCATGTCGGCAACCAAAAGGAAGAATGGATCCGCCAAAGCTCCGTCTCTTCACCCAGATATTGAGAAGCACCAAGACGTGAAAAAGCAACCTGAAAATGCGAGAAACTTCCCATCCATGCCATTGCTTGCATCAACAAGGAAGCCGAGGATACCTAAGAGAGGTATAAGTCGGGCACGTGACGTTAGCTTTGGAGCTGCGATCCCCTCAGTCTCGGTTCCGATGTTGATACTAGTGACGTCTTCCATTCACGCATTTTTCTATATCTCTGGGTTGCATTGATTCCCGCGATGCCACCACAATTACCAAGCACAGCAAGCACCAGCCTTACGATTTCCAATCCATTGGTACTTTATCGATCATTACTGGCAACGAAAATAATTGACCCAGACCCTGCTCAACATCGATTGGCACTAGAGCTTCAGAAAATCTAGTAAGTTTCCTTCTGTATTCAAAGAAAATCCATAGCATTATATCCCAAATCTTCCTCTGTGTGTATTTAGTTTCATTTTGAAGGATGCCCTGCTGATTTTAGTGAAGTCTACGATTAAAGGACTATTCACCAAAAGCCGAATATGGCACACGACTCAAGGCAATCAGTCAAGCAATCGAGGATCTTCCAAACCCCAAAGATGACCGTTCGGTAGCAGTTCAAGGTCATCCTCTCAGGAGGAACCCTCTCTTTGCCCATTTGTTCCCAAAGCAGGAGACAAACTCACTTGCTCTGACAAGGATCCTCACGAATCATGACGCTGCTAAGAACATCGACTCTCCAAAAGGAATGCTACTTCACGGAGAAGTAGGCACCGGGAAGTCTATGTTGTTTGACCTCCTCGCCGATAGTCTTCCCAATAAGAAGAAGAGGCGGTGGCATTTCAATACTTTTATGCTGGAAACTCTTGCAAGATTAGAGCAACTTCGGCAGTCTCGTTCTAAAGGAAGCGCTGTTCTAGCAGATGCAGAGCATTCCTTAGTTTGGTTGGCAAAAGACATGGTAGAACAAACTCCCATACTGTTCCTAGACGAGTTCCAGCTCCCAGATAGAGCAGCGAGCAAGATTTTAAGCAATCTATTTACTGCGTTCTTTCAATTGGGTGGAGTTCTCATTGCGACATCAAATCGGATGCCGGATGAACTGGCCAAAGCAAGTGGTATGGATTTTGCCGCTCAACCCCGAGGCGGACTTGTTCGAGGTTTACTTGGGTTTGGTAGTAGGGGCAAAACTTCAATGTTCCCAGCCAATGACGAGTATGCTGGATTCGTGGAAGTGTTGAAAGCCAGATGTGAAATCTGGAATATGGAAGGTGGTCGAGATTACAGGAGAAGAGAAACAGAAGACATGGATGAGGAAGCCGCTGAGATCGTGGAGGCTATGAGGCAAGAAATGATCGGAGGATTCGCAAAACATGATGAACTCGTCCATGGATTAGAGACTCTGACCACAGACACGAAAAGAGAATCAGAAACGGCGGGTTCCAATGATGAAGCAAACCTAAACAAAGGGACAACGCCGAAAAAGTATCTCTTGCTAAGCATGGACTCCGAAGCCGAATGGCAAAATGCCATCCGAGCAGCTTTGCCATCAGACACACCTGAAAACATCCCATGGCAATCCACAACACTTCAAGTCTTTGGCCGAAAAGTCCCAGTTCCACGATATTTAGAAGCCGTTGCGTCCTGGTCATTTACAGACCTTTGCGGGGGAATGTTTGGTCCAGCAGACTACATAACCATGGCTTCTACATTTCACACCTTCATTCTGGATGATGTTCCTGTCCTAACACTCATGCAAAAGAATGAAGCAAGACGACTCATCACTCTTCTCGATGCCCTTTACGAAGCTAGATGCAAGCTTCTCATCAGAGCTGAAGCTAGCCCAGACGACCTATTTTTCCCCGAAACAAACATTAACGCGAAGCCTACAGGAGCGACTGCTAATAGAGAAGAAAACGGCGGTGATGCAGTCTACCCAGAAACACTCTCAGAGATCTACCAAGACCAAACATCACCTTTCCGACCTAACGTATCATCATACACCGACGTCACAAAGACAGGATATGATCCCGACGAAAATTCGGACCTCGGGCCTATCCCGGGCAAAGCAGGTGAAATTGGACGGAAAGTCGACTTTGGAATGACTAGCTCTTTCACTGGAGAGGACGAGAGATTCGCCTACAAGCGAGCCCGAAGTCGACTGTGGCAGATGTGCGGCGCTAGGTGGCATGCTAGATCTCAGCCAGGGTGGTGGAGACCTCTGCCTGCTGAAGTTCGGAGATGGGAGCGATCATCCTCGAAATCGCCTTCTACACCTGAACCTATGGAGGTGAAGGGAGATGTGAAGATGGGAGAGTCGATCATACTTGAAAAGCCAGCTGGACTTCAGGGGAAAGGGATGGAGGAGAGAGAACGTGCTAAGAGCCCGTTTAGAGAACAGCGCGAACCTCCTCCTGAGTTTGGAGTTTGGCATGCCTGGGGCATAACGAAATGGGGGAAGAAGGCAGGAGTTTGGGGACAGGGTCCAGATGGTTTAGAAGCTAGGAAAGGCAAAAGATGATGTAGATTTAGAGCAATGTTCTTTCAGCATCCTCGGGTGTTCGCTTCGACATCTTTTACCTGCTTCTGCACATCCTTGATCTTGAAGTCCCTTTGCAACACTACCAGCTATTACTTGAGGTCAGTTAATTCGTCCCAGTGCCTCAAGCGCTCTCTTTTCAAGGACATAGCTGGCCGTTTGGCGTGAATTTTCCAGCATTGCGCTTTGGGTAGGTACGATTACCGACAACTTGTTTAGACCATGTTTGTTAGATGGACTTCCACGGATCATGTTGATACAGTATTCGCGTGATCTACGTATGTGAATCCACATGATAGCACGCGGATCTCCACTAAGTAAAGAGAGAGCAGCAGTGACTTTTCAACATGCCAAATTTTCAAAGCTTCGGAGAAATGGAGTTATTTCCAAACCTGTTAAATGAACTGTACGGTATACCTTCAAGAGAATACACTGTTAGGATTTCTCATCGTAGTAACTTAATCTGTTTGATTTAATGATCTGCTTACCTATATGCGGACCCTCTACTCCTAAAGCACCTACTATTACCCCAAGAAAAAGTGCAACATAACCAGACCAGGCAAAACATACATCGTAAATTCATTCTATCATCGTGAAGCCTGCCTGCCAAACTTTTCACTCACATAACAACCTTAACCCTCCTACTAACCAACCTGCACCTAACTTAAGCAGCGCCCAGCATCCCATCAGACTACACCATCGCGCCCCTCCCCATAACAGGCACGACATATGACGGCATACAACTAAACCATACCGGCACGATCGAGGAGCTCCTCGCTCAAATCACACCCGGGAACGTACATTTTCATATGCTTGATGTCAGCACCATTGCTGAACGTGATGCTGACGCTCGTAGCGACTTTTGTTTACACTTTATTCTTCTTAGCGATACTTGTTCTTCTCGAGGATAGTATGCTTTCTGAACAGCGGAGGTTGAGGAGGGAGAGAGAAGTTACTACTAACGAATACAGGCCAACCAAGCCAACATTTTGTGCATCCCCATCAAAGGCCAAGACTGGCGACGAGCCAAAAGCATCGTCATAATCGAGGGTACTTCTTACCTGGAAAGCCTCAAAGCGATATATGTTGGGTGCAGCCTCATAGTTGCGCTCGAATCAACTATTCGTACAGTAATGCGATTTATCTTCAAGCGTCCACATAGACACATTCCATTTCTTCTCTGCCGTTACTTACTACATCACTTCCGAAACTTCATGAAATGTCTACTTGCTAAGCCGAAGTGTTTTCTAGATGCAACGATGTAAGTTTTTCTAACCTCCACCGGATGTTCGTTTGCTGTACTGTAGCATGCTTACCTTTCTGTGTCAATAGGTAGGCTCCAGCCGCGCTGGGTCCAAAATGCGCATACATTGCGGACCATGCTCGGAGAACAAGAAGTCGGTGCCTTGATCATACACAGCCAGCATGGTTCGAAAACACAGGTGGATAGGTTTTGGCAAGCATGGGTAAAATGTCATAGTAAGACAGGGTAAGTGCTAGGCCATCAGGTGGATTTGGTATGTGTGCTGGTGGAGTTTGTATGTGTGCATTGGCGACCATAATCAGGTCTTGGTCTCTTGTATTTCAGAGTCTTTAACACTCTCGCTGTTCCCTCCTATTGAGTGATAGCCAGATGGGTATTAAGTCTAGGTAAGGTCATTAGCAACCTCTTAAACACAGAGAAGCAAACGCTATCAACTCACAACACTCCCTCCCTACACCTTCAGAGTCCTATCCTGTGTCAACCCCTTCTCTCACCTCCACAATCCACAATCCATCCATCAACTAACCCAACTCATGTAATCAAGAACCCCCCACCCCCACCCCCACCCCCGACCCTGGCGTCCAACCCTCCCCAATCCTCCTCATATCATCCGCAAACCTCTTACTAGTAATCTTCTTTCCCCCTCGCCCCGTCGGTGGACTATGTTCATCCGGATCGAAGAACGGATTTTGCAGTAACCGCACATATGCCGCTTGCATAGCTCTGAAGACCTACACCAATATATCAGCGCCGTTCTTCTTCAGATCCTTCCCCTCAACCCTCAAAGCCCTCTTCTCCATGAGAGTCGAGAGCCTTGATTATGGAACCCAGAGGGAGTAAACTCACCAGTTTCATCTCCCCTTCCCTAACTCCCAACCCTCCCCCAGCACCTCCCCCTCCTCCCATATTTCCCCCACCAACCGCCCTCCCCCTAACATCAACAACAGCCACAAACCTCACCCCGGTATTCGTCTCAAACCCAAACGCAGCCAGCCTCTCATCAACCGCATGCAGCAAGCCATAATCCCCACTCAAACCGCCCCCCGAATTCGTGTTGATCTTTGAGCGCGCTTCGAAGATGTCGAGTGTGCTAGAGAGGAGGAGGGAGTATTGGAGCGGGGTTAGGAGAGGGGTGTTGAGGGGTGCGGAGGGGAAGATGGAGATGTGGAGGGGGTTGTTCTAGAGGGGGGAGAGGTGTTAGTTAGCGGTTTTGAGGTCTGGAAGGGAGCGGGAGGAAGGGAGGGAAAGGGGGATGTACGTTTTTGCCGATTACGCCTAGGCAGGCTATGGATGGTATTGTAGTCATGGTTTCTATGTGCGTTCTGTTGGGGTTTGGAAGAGAGGGGAGGAGGATGTTTCGATGTTGACTTGAGGTTGGTGCGCAGCCGAGATCTGGTGGTTTGGTCAGCCTCGCAGCCTTGTCATGCAGCTATCAACAACCTTGCAAGCGGGGAGTAGGACATTACACAAAGTATCTAGATTCAAAACTATCTAGTGATTTTACTAGGTGGGCATTTGGAAAGGCCATTGGTCTTATCATACAACTGCTATGTTAAAAGCGAAGTTCTCATGAGATACGAAACGTTGCATCTAGCCATGTGCTCTCATATCTCATAGCACTCTTAATCCAATTCAGAACCCAGACTGGATCTCATTCATCACCACCCAAAGCCTCTGTCTCTTCCAGAGCTCTTAGAACCTCCTCGACTTCTTTCGGGTCACTAATTCCCCAAACACCACCCCCCTTAACAATATCCCTCCCCCTCATCCCAACCTCCTTACCCACCAAATTCCTTCCCACCTTCCCAGGCCCAATCCCAATCCACCTCCTAACATTCTGCTCCTGGTCCAAATACCTAATACTATCCCACCACCTCACAGTCTCCACGCACTGCCTCGCCCACAAATCCTTCAGATCCTCTTTACTGGTAAATGGCCGCGCGCTCACATTACTTACACACTCCATAGCCCCAGGAAACGTAACGATATCCTCGTTCTCTCTCCCCTTCACCCGGCTCTTCCCCTCCAACAACCTCTTCATAGCCGTAGCCGCGGGTTTCATCAACGGGCTATGAAAAGGACTATCGCTCTTCAACCTCACCGCTCTAGGATCATGTCCCCCAAACTGCCGCACATGCGTCAACAGCGTCTTGATCCTCTCAATGTTCCCACTCAGCACGATCTGGTTCTTGCTATTAATATTCGCAATCAGCACCTGCTGGATCGGGGGCACATCTTCCGCGCTCTCCGATTTCGAACCGGTGCTGTGATGGCCTAGGAATTCGTGAATAGCTTCGATGAGAGGTAATAGATGGTCTGGCTCCGTGACAAGAGCTACCATCCCGTATTCCCCTCCGTGCTCTGCACAAGCCCTCCTCGAGCAATCTGCCATAACCTCCGCCCGTTTCCGTACCAGGTACAAACTATCCTCGAACGATACGAATCCGCCCGCGACCAGCGCCGCGAACTCGCCCAGCGAATGCCCCAGCGTCACATCCACCCTCTCCGGCGGCTTGAACCCGAACTCCTGCTCTAGTATGCGTAGTATGAGGATGGATGAGGACATGATGGCCGGCTGGGCGTTCTCGGTCGCTGTCAGGGTCGAGTTGGGCCCTTCTTCGATTATTTTCGAGAGCGAGTAACCGAGGAGGTGGTCGATTTCCTCAATTAGCGGTTTGGCTGTTGAGGGGAAGGCGGAGAGCCATGGTGTTAGCATGCCGACTTTTTGTACGCCTTGGCCTAGGTATGTTGATTAGTTGATGTTCGGAATCTTGACTCTTACTGTAGGAAGCTGGATGTTTGATTGCAGTACTTACCTGGGAAGAACAGAGCTGTCCGAGGACGACTCTTCTTGCTGGATGCATGCCGTATTTGCTGCCGTACGCCAGGAGATATCGATTGTGGTCGTCTGCAGAAAACCCCTCCATTGCCAATCACAGCAGTATCTTCGAGGAGAGTCAAACGTGCTGCGTGACTGCAAGGCTTGGGCAAGCCTGTTGCAAGCCGTTTCATGTTTGGAAATGAACGACGGTGACCTCCGCGAACCTTTGGATGTTTGAACGAGCTTCACGTCCTGCTGGTAAGTGGTGATGTTGCTCCGCGGAGCTGGAATCTTCTCATGTCCTGTACGAGTGAGTACTGGGAGTCAGAAGTCGCGAGGCTATCTCGGACGAGCTGCGGTACGAGGTTTCCCGTTGTTCTTCTCCAGTAATCGCGACCGCGGAAGCTTGACCCCGGACTGCCCCACGCTTCCGGAGAACTGGATGATCCATTGCTGGTGGCGAATATATGTCTTGGCATCAGCGGGGTCAGACTCAGTGTTGGCGAGGAAAAGAAGTTGAACTGAAGGGCACTCTATGCTTATGGAGGGGACGGGTATCAATGATCAATTGGAGTTTCCAAACAATGATATTCTTCTCTAAAGCATTTTGCTTTTCCAATATAAACCCCAAACGCCAACTATCATAATCATGCAGCATAACTTTCAACATTGAATTCTCGTCAACTGTTCACGACTCCAACCAATCCAAGAAGTCTGGTGTAAAGTAGCTAACCACGATGGTTGCACCAGCTCTCAGTATTCCCTCTGTAGCCTCAAAAGCCATTGTCTTCAGGTCAAATACACCCGCTTTCGCAGCAGCATGAATCATAGCATATTCTCCACTGACCTGGTACGCAGCAATTGGCATGTTCTTTCCGATTTCCTTCGCATCACTGATGATATCTAGATATTGACTGGCGGGCTTGACCATGATGATGTCCGCACCTTCACTAATATCTCTTTCAATGGCTCTACGAGCAAGTCCTCGGCCTCCGGGAGGTAGTTGATAGCACTTTCGGTCTCCGAATGAAGGAACAGAGCCTGCTGCGTCTCGGAAAGGCCCATATAAGCAGCCAGAGAACTTCGCGGCATATGACATAAGAAGCACTCTGTGTGCAATTCCCTCCTCAATCAACTTGAGCTTGATAGCCCGGATACGACCATCATTCATGTCCGAGGGAGCAACAGAGTGTGCGCCTGCCTGAGCATAGGCAATTGCAACATCTGAGATACGGTCAACAGAGAGCTCGTTGTTCAGACTTCCATCATCGCGCAGAATACCGCAGTGTCCGTGGGATGTGTATTCGCAGAGGCAGACATCTGCAACGATGAACAATTGGGGGAAGCGCTGCTTGATGAGGCGGATGCTGGCCATGACGGGACCTTTTGGATCATCGGCAGCGGTACCAAGAGCATCCTTAACGTTTGGTGCGAGAGGTACACCGAAGAGTATGACGGATCGGAGACCTTTGCGGACGAGGGGTTCGAGGTGAGCGACGAGCTTATTGATACCACGGCGGTTTTGGCCGGGAAGAGAGGGGATTGGAGTATCTTCGTCATCGTCGTCTGTAATAAAGAGGGGGTAGATAAGCATAGACTGAGATCTGTCAGTTTGCATGTCTCGTGGCCCAGGAGAATCGGTATACCTTGGTCAATTGCCTCTCTGCCTGCCATGATCTGGCCAATGGGTGGGAATAGCCCCCATGAAGCTGGCTGGAAATGTCACCAGCGATGCTCACACTGGTGGCAGAAGTGCTCGCATAGGATCTAGCCCGCGACACATGCGACCGGCTGTCATCGAAGGTCGAGATTGAAGAGCCTCGAGCCATCTGCCGTCGTTGCTCGCTCGCGGCGCTGGGCTTATCTCTGAACGAGAGGTCGTTGACGAGAGAAGAAAAAGACATGGTACTTTCTTGTACTGGACCTGGTATTATGTAGCAAAGCAGAATTGAACAGACCGCGGATGTGTTCTAAGTGTGGAGAAATGCCGGGTATATGTAGTAGTGCTCTGGTCTAGTAGTGAGTAGGACGGGATGGTTGGGTTGATGCTTTCTTTTACTCTACTTTTGAAAGTGGCGGCGGATGGATTTTCTGACCGAGGGCTCTGAACGGGAGCGGTCTGCTTCCGATGATGCAGGGCCTGTACGCTCTCGGCTTCGGTTACGCACTGTCAATCGCGGTTTTCAAACTCGAGGCCTTTAATTGGCTGGACACGGCCTCACTACATGCTAAGGCTGAATCTGAACAAAGCACAGAGTTCCAGACATCGTCCCTTCTCTCTCTCCTTCGTCTTCTTCCAAAGTAACTTCATCTGATGACTGTGCCAAATTCCCACTGTCGTCCATCCATATGGCTTACATTTCCCAGCCTCAAACGCAAACACTTTGCTGACATTAGAAAGTCAAATGCCTCCCATGATACGTCCCACCCCCTTTCCAACAATTAAACACTCCTCGGATCCTGATGCGGAAAGTCAAATCGGCTGACTCGGCACCTCTTCAACGGGCTTCCATCAAACACACACCGCCTATAGCCTATCTGAAAGTGAAATATGATTTGGCTTCCGAATCCCCTCAATACTGAACACCGAAGCCCTTCTCAACGAGCAGACTTCAGTCGCCTCCAAAAGGTAAAAGCATGGGTATTTCCTCGGATCTGCTGCAAAAACTTCTTTGCTGTGTCTCTGTGGAGTCGATTTTTCCAGGTATATCACATGGAAACTCGCAAAACAGACGATACCCACTGTTGGCTACACCTCTACTCTCGTGCAAGTATTCAATTCTCGAGTTATCAAATGAAGTATAGAAACTTTCAGCTAAATCGGAGTCTCCTTAGGTACACATGTTGAGCTCGCCAACCGGTTCTAGAACTCAACATTGTGGTGCAAATCTACTGGAGCATTGGAAACAAATACCTGGGCATTTTTGTGTGTCTGTACTCCAAAGATTGATGGATGGCCCTGTAAGATATCGAATATTATACACTTGCGTGTTGCTTGAGTCCCCCTGCAAAAGCTTGCTTTGTTGTTTTCATCGGTCTTGGTGTCACTTATTTCCTAGGCCTCGCTTGTTCTCCCTGATTGTTTTCTGCTTCATCTATTCTGAAGCATGACATAATACAAAACTTTCAGCGAAGCCAACCAAACGCACATTTTTGTAGTCATCTATCAGGATCAAGGTAGGCAAATTTTTCAAACAATTGTCTTGACGATGCAACTATTTACATCTTGCATCTTTTCACAGAGAAAGACAATGGTGTCAAGATATGCCTGCCTCCTTAGAGAAAGGAGGGAGTGAAGTCTTGGCGGTCGTCGCTCCCCAAATGGCAGGAATAAGCTCACGCTCACCTTCGATTCGTCCCTGCCCAATTCACCATTTCTTTTCACGCGTTTTCCCGCCTTGAGATTCAGTCCGACCTGCACTTTCCTTCTTTCGATTCTCGTCCTTCCAAATACACCCTCGTCCCATTAAAACCTCAACACCACTTCCACTTCCTCTTCCACTTCCTCTTCCACTTCCTCTTCCACTTCCTCTTCCACTTCCTCTTCCACTTCCTCTTCCACTTCCTCTTCCACTTCCTCTTCCACTTCCTCTTCCACTTCCTCTTCCGCTTCCTCTTCCTGGCCGACCATTGCCATCTGGTCTCACGCTCCTTTTACTCTTTAATCTCTGATCTGCTTTGCATGAAGCTTGCCATAGCTTTGAAAGACGCCATGTCTGCCATGGCCACCTACGGCAAGAAGAAGCGCTCCATTCTGCCTTCGTTCTCTGTTCTTCGGGACTCGGACAATGATTCCAAGCCCAAGAAAGACAAGTCCAAGAAACGAGGTAAGCTTTCCTCTCTACCTTAGGGTCGCCCTGAGGGTTCAAAATCCGCCTAATGGTATGCGAATGCAGCTTGGCGCCAGCCAGCGTGCGCTCCATCCATTCCTCTACCAATCCTGCAACGGCTAACAGGATACGTTTCCAGGTTCAATGGCTTTTTCGATGCCCACGTTCAGTGACAGTAACTACCTGAAGGAATCACCCTCCAACCACCATGACGATAGCATCGAGGAGATGGCCAGCATTCTGCTCGACGATACCACCATAGATCAGCTCCGGCCCGAGGGCGGTAAACGCATGTCACAAAGTGCAGCTTCAAAGGCACTCCCAGGGTTCCCATGCAGCCAGTCTCAAGACGGCAAGAATCTACCACAGCTCCCCAAGTTGATTTTCAATGGAGATGATGCGTGGGCGATGAGAACAGCCCCTGTGGTTATAGCTGCTGGAACGTCGAATCAGATGGAGTTCAACGACGATAACAATCAGCCCTCGAGCTTCTTGAACCGCCTCTCTGCTCATGCCAGAAAGTCCTCAATTCCAGAGATACCGCGAAAATCCTCAAAGAGGAGGTCTGGACGCCCCAAGAGCACTGTTAGTCAACCTCGTGCTGAAGCCAGAGACCGACGAAGCGTTGCGAACCCTTCCCAGCAGCCACTCAAAAGTAACATGTCCCCTCCTCGACCTAACAAACATCCTCAACCAAAGCAGTCCGGCTTCGTAGCTGCAGATGTCAACGATAAAATCGAAGCCATGATTGCGGCTACTAAGGCATTGAAACCAGGCAGTGAGGGAACGGTGCTTTTAGGGCCATTAGTGCCTACCAAGAAACGCCGCCTGGCCGACAACAAGGTACTAACAAAGATGAAGACTGCCATCAATGATCGGTTCAGTGGGCGAACTGCGAAGAAGCGTGATTCTATGATCAATGACAAGCTACTTGATGCGTCCCTCAATGAAGCTCAAGACTTCGAAGAGGAACTCTCGGCTTCGGCGATAGCACTAACAACCATGGAGCTTCGAATGAATGAAGGTGGGTCTGTTGCTTCTTTGCATACATGCATGATACTGATATCTGGGATAGGTGATAACTTCAAGAACCCGAAGATATATACCCTCACTGGTCACGGCAATGTGCGTCGCAAGCCTTTGGCGGATGATGGCAAATCTTTGAGAAGTCGAAAGTCGACTGACCACCCCGATGACCCATTCTCGGAGCGTCCGCATTCTAGTATGTACTGGTTGTGACGAGAGCATGATCGTGAGATAGCGTTCAAGTGACACCATTTACAGCAACCAGAGACTTGGAGATTGCACACTACCCGAACATGACTTTGAAGACTGTACGCTAACTCTATAACCTAGGTAGTATCACACGTACGCCAACAAGTTTCGAAAACAGGCTCCGGGATGATACGTCCTATGATCAAGGCAGCGAGTTCATCCCAGATCTACCAAGCCGATGCCACACCCCCAAATATACCAGAGATAAGAAAGTCAGAACATCCATATACGACAATGACTTTGATGCCATGCTATCCTCAAGCCCTTTTGCTCAGTCAACTCCTCGAATCCGACTTGAGCCAACCTTTGAAGAAGATGGAAAGAAGATGCTGAAGAATGTTCCAGCAGATACTCGTTCCCTCTTTGATAGCGACCAAATGGACATCGACAGCGACACCATGGGCAAGGCGCCATCGTCACAAGAGCCCGTGAAACGAAAGAACTCTCTTGTCAAGGACTATGGAGTTAGATACCATTCCTCAAAGAAGGTAAAGAAGCATCCATCGCCAAGCAAGGCTGAACTGGAGGGACTAGAGCGAGCTCTACAAGACTTCCTACCACGCAGTCCATCCGAAGGTTTCCTCCCTCTAGATGATATATATCCCCTCGGAGAATCGCTGGCACCAGCTGCTGCCCTCGCACCAAAAGATCCCAACAAGAAACTTCAAGATATGAAGCGCCGTGGTATAAAGCTTGAACCACTCAAGATCACAGAGTCAATGCCAGTCCTCAGTCAACCAAAGAAGTCTTTACCAGCATCTCCTCGCCGAAATATCAGCCCTCTAGATGGTAGCCGCCGCTACATGAGTCACAGCAACATCGCCGACAAGATGAACGTTGATGAATTGCAGTGGGATGACACCGTGTATAATATAGGTATGAAGAGAGTCTGATTGCTTGCCTACACCTGGCTAGGCATCAGACCTCGAGGTTGGCAAGTTGCGGTGGTTTTCATGGTTGTGTTCTTTTTGCCATTGGCTTTCATTTGTTCATTTCTGCAGTTGCATCTGGCATTATTGTTTTTTCTGATGATACCTCATTTTGGCCTCGCCTGAGCAATGATTGCATGATAAGGGACAGGTACTTGGGACTTAGCATCAAGGTGCACGAGGTGTGTTCGGATTAGTTGCTTTGCTCTTCAAGACTCATAGATGGCGGCTGGTGTCTAATAAGTTGCGCTTCACACCATGTCACATCGAGACTCGAAAACATTGAGGTCGGAAGATCGTAGCTTAGAATTATCGTCATAAAGAGTTCTAGCTATCTGAAAAATTATAATACAAAATTCCACTCATCCAGTTGCTCGCTCGCTTCAGACATTCATTAAATCGGGTATCTCATCAAAGTAATCATACAAGTCTGTGTTTGTTGTTTGTTTGTGTTCATCAACCACGAAACCAAGTCAACTCTTGAAATGACTTAATAGACTCGGTGCGAGCCCTTTCCATCAGTACCGTGCATTCTGCGGGTTCCAGCAGCCTATAGAAGAACCGGTCAGTAAATATTCTCAAATCAAGCAAGAATCAGAAGCAGGGAGAGCCACATACCTTAACACCAGGTCTCCTAGTCAACGACCCCTTCAGCTTCATCATCGCCCCCGAGATCTTATCCCCGATCGTAGCATGGCGTCTCTGTCTCACCACCGGCGTGCTGTGCGTCGTGTGGGCTGCGGTCCGACGGTTCCCTCCCCATCGCGAAGTACGGACGGGTCGGCCTGGCTCGACGGTTGTGGTTGTCTTGGTTGTGCGCGTCTTGGCGTTGCGGCCGCGGAGACGGGTCATGAGGGTTGGTTTTGTGGTGCGGGTTACTGTTGCGGGGGAGCGGCGGGTTCTCATTTTGACTGTTGGTGGTGGTTCTGTTTTTGGTGGTGGTGGTGGTGGTGGTGTGGGAGGGGAGTAGAGGGTTGTTGTTGAGGATGTGTTTGATTTTGTGGTTGTGGGGTGGGATGATATGAATGAGGAGAGGGTTCTTGGTGGGAGGAGTTGGATTGCTTGGATGTGTTGTTGTGATTGTGTTTGTATCTGTGTTTGTGTTTGATGAGGAGGGAAAGAGGAAATTAATGTGGTGCTCATCGCAGTAGTTATAGGAAAATCTACTCGTGTGCTGGACGGAGAGGTGCGTGATATGATATTATGATACCGATCCTGATCTCGATTTAACAGGGTATGTATCAGTGTCAAGTGAGGGTTGTTGGCATGGCATGGATAAGAAACTGGGTTCTGGGTTTCTGAGCGTCGATATGACGATGCTTTACCTTGTGTGGAGACGATGGACGGGATGGACCCCTACTTCTTCGCGGGGTGATGTGGCTGGAAGCTTTGGATGTGAGATATGAGACGTCATTTCGGAGCTTGAGAACCAATGATTTTTCGGGTGTTTTCCTTGTGGTTGCGAGAGCAAGAACAGGTTGTTGGGTGGATTAGATTGGGTCACGGTATCTGGCTCGCTTGGGCAAAAAACAGGTTGTTACACCCCTACCGTACACACGACACACCTCCATAACAACAAAGGTAGGCAGCGAATAGAAGAGCTGGGAAATAATAGAGATGGTCTTGGCTGACGACTAAAACCTGGTTGAGTGAGGTCGTTGATCAGGGTTCGTATTGGCTTGGGGTTTTGTTTCGAAGAGGTCGGGACACTTAGCCGTTGAGCCACATGGATTGATTGATGGGAATTGTGATATGTCTGTGGCTGGAAGAATTTGCAAAGAACTATGAATGCAATTATTGGATATGAGGAGTTCTGGAAGGAAGGTTGAACCTTGTGGTGGTCAGATCTTGGCTGATGTTGTTGTGGCTGAGGTGATTATGACGTTGGTGTGGCTACGTCATTGAGACCCTGATGCAGGGTCGTGTGGCTTGAGCTTTTGACTTGTCGGATTGTGAATTTATGAATTTGTGAATTTGTGAGAATAGAGTTGCATTTCATTTAATAGAAAAAGAGTCTCGAAATAGAAACATGAGGACCTCGCTGCATACGATTGTGAACCGGATGAAGAACAAAAGTCATGTGACCTTCAACAATTTGGTCTTCGGGGGCTTGAGTACTGCTAGAGAAATGTTCTATATCATCATACAGGGTGACTTCCCTTGCAAATCTCATGCCCGAGAGATCCAAAGTCGATCAATCAGACAAAGCCACTTTGAGGCGGTGATGTTGGAAGTAAACATCAGGTGCACTTAACCGGTGCTCCAGTGGATTCGAAGCACAAACTGTGCGAAACATTCTTCGAGAAGGGATACAGAGTTTCGTATGATGCTTATGGTACTTAAAACGCCATGACATATCCCACAGTACAGCGCCCAAGCAAGTGCGAAGACTCTCCACATAACATCCGACCACATCCTGATGATTTCTGCAAGTTACAATACCCTCGGCCAAAGTTTCTAGAAATAAACACCCTTCATCAGATAATGAGAACAGAACCAGGTAGCACAAGTGCCCCGTGCCATACTTCTTAACCCTCACTGCCTCGGCCCCTGCCTACACATTTTTGACCTCCTTCACAGCCCCTTTCACCTGCACGACGAGATGCATCTGCTCCTCAGCCGCCGTCACAGTTTGAGACCACCTCCAAGCAGGAATCTTGCGTTCGTATAACTCGTCGATCTCGGCCGCGGAACGTCTGTGACGAGTAATTAAGTCAGTCAGGCTTATGCTTCATACTGGCTATAGGGATGAAATAGGATGAGATGTGATAGGATATGGCTCGTAATGGATTCGATGGAAGTCGACTTACCCCTTGGTCTCAGGCAAATACAGCCACATGATGATACAAACGGGTATGGAGAAGGCCCCGTACACGAAGCCGGTCTTGAGACTGAGTGAGAGGAGCATAGGTGGAGTTGCGTAGCTGTAAATAATCAGCCAGAACTCAAAAATTCTACCTTGCTTAAACGATCACGGATGCGGATGATTATTATTATTGATTTACATACCAGGTTGCAATGCCCATAATCGAGTTTGCGAAGAATGTAACAGGTCCGGTTTTGACTTTCTTTGGTTAGAGTTTGAACTTGCATACGCATATGCAGGAGGTGAGGATATCGAAAATGAAAAAGGGAAATTATGGTGGTTTACCTCGAAGAAGCGCAGAAGGAAGCTCGGCAGAGTACAGGTAATACGACATAGCGATGAGTTGAAATGAGAATGTCCAGAGACAGCAAATCACCAACTACACCAAACCACGTTAGCCTGCCAGGTACGAAACGTGGATCAAATTCTGGGGAGTTTGAAAGACCTACTAAAGCAGTGCCGGCAGCTGCATTACCGGTCGTAGCTCCTGTCCAGAACAAACCCCCGACAATGAAGAGAATCACGCAGACGAATGTCTGACATCCGTTGATGACGACTCGACGACCGATTTTGTCCGTACTCAAGGACCAGAGCATGACGGCGAGGAGATTGCAACAGCTAGAATAAGGTCAGTGACCAGTATATACAGTAGAAAAATTCGGGTCGGGTGGTTGGCTTACGAGAGGATGACCGTGCCGAGGAAGGGGTCTTTGAGGCCAGCAAGGGAGAAGAAATCTACCCTGTTAGTAGACAATAACGAGGGAGCCTAAGAGAGCATGACATACATGTAGAGTAAGTGCTGATAATCGCCAAACCAGCAAGTTGTTGTGATATCGCAAGGATCATGACAGTGAGTGTCCGTTTCTAGCCCTCTTATCAGCATTGACATTCATTTCGAGCCGAGCAAAAGACTCACTAGATTCAGACCCTTGAAGATATGAACAAACTTCGGCTCATCCTCAAGCTGCGCCTTTTCATGTTCAATAGTCCTCGCAATAATCCCATACTCCTCCTCAAAATCATAATCCTCCACTCCACCATACAACTGTCCCAGACTCTTCATAGCCTTTTCTTTATTTCCGCGTCGAGCGTAGAACCATGGAGATTCTGGCACAAATATCCAGAAGATTATCATTGAGCCGATGGGGGCCCAGAGGATCCGCATTGCGAGGAGGTAGTTGTCAGGGTGTTTTTGGTTGAGTTGTTGCATCATAACTGAGCAGACGATGCCGCCGATATTACTCCTGTTGGAAGATTAGCAGTAGATAGTATGATTTGGTGAGAGAAGTAAGCGTTGCGGAGGGACGTACCAGACTGCTTGGAAAGTGACCATGCCGCCTCGGATTCGGTTTGGACATATCTCCATGATGTACACTTGGCATGTAATCCTGCAAGGTCAGGAAGAAGGATAAGGAATAGTAATTGAGCATTGTCAGAGCTTACTGGAGTACACCAATACCTGCTCCATTGCAAAGCTTTGCGAGGGCCTATGTGAAAGGTTAGAAGGCGTGCAGGATTACACAATGGATAATATGGAAGCAGTAGCTTACCCAAACAGATGGAGTTTTAGCCGTGTTGAGCAAAATGCAGCCCTATAGGTATTAATTTCCTTGTATGGTTCAATTCTTACATCCGTCTCGATTATCAACTTACAACAACGAGCCAGACCCATGCGAGGTAGAACGATGCCTTGCGACCATAACGGTCTGCGAACCTAGTGCATATCAGTCAAGTCACCGTGGAGTTACACGAAATTACCAACATGTCGGGGAAGGATTTTCACTTACCAAGAGATATGTGTAAATGTGACAATTTGACCGACGTTCTTAGCTGATCAGCGCAAATATCTGTCTGAAAGACAGTAGTCATACCAAAAGTGCACTCCAAGTGGATACTGGTCATCATCAGCTTCGAGTAGAATTTATAGGATTCAAGGTTCTTACACCAAGTAGGATCAAGTGCTCTCACTCCCGTACCACCAGTGGTACCAAATTGCTCTAGGTAAAAAGCAGTCAGTAATCTGTAAATAGGGATACTTTGAGAAGAGGTGAAGATATGTTTTGCCATCATTGTAAGATATTGGATAGAGAAAACCGGAGGTCACAGGTTGTCTCTGACACTTACTAATGAACCCCTTATTCGCAACAATACTGCCACCAGCACCAAGCTGTACCACACCCACGTATCAGATCAGTCCGAGCCAATCACCGCTAGTCATTGCAGTTGACAGAGCCGCAGAAGAGTATTACTTACCTCGAAACCTTCACAGACATATCCCGTATACACGGCAAGCGAGACCAGAACCACACGCTTGAAAACCCACACCGTGCGGGGGATAGATAGCTCATCATACCTCGACTTTACGAGACCGTAGCTGTCATATCCGTCGAATTTGGTGACATCGTCGTCCTGTACTGGGGCTTCTTCGAGGTGAGCCTGCTCTGGCTTTTCGGAGTGACTTGCTGTGGGCTGAGTCATGTTGCCAGTGGTGATCGTGGATCGACTGATACCTCTCTTCGTGGAGCGGGATTGCTAATAGATGTGAGGCAATATCTGGGTGATGGAAAGTCTAAGGGGTTGTCTCTTTATACGACTTGATAATCTGTACGATTTCATTTGTCTAGGGTTGTCCCGAGGAAGCCCCGATACCTCTAGCTGTGCTCCCCTCAATCGAATCCATGCTCGGGCCAAAATATCCCGGGGATGAGGATACCTTTTATCTCAGCCCACAGGGAATCTGAGGGGTGAGGTCGGGGGACAGCGTCGAGCCAATGATGATCTTGAGCACAATGAGGGGTAGCTGATCGAACACAAGGATCTGTTTGTATTGGGCTAAGGTAGTGTTTGAGACTGAATGTGATATTTGAATCTGCATCTGGGGCTAGTACTACTTCGCCATACTTGAGATCCTACACGAGCAGTTAGAAGACACAGCTCCTACATTCTGTTTGAGAAGGGGGTAGTTCAGCTTGGTGCCTGATTGGGAGTAGGAATCGTGCAAGCCCCCTCTTTTGCAAAGAACCCCATGCTCAAGATGACCTCCTTGCTGTACTCTTAAATACTTCCCAAGCGCCGAAATTTCTAACGAGAAGAGACTCCTCCTGTTCCAGAAATGTATATCTGCGGATGAAAATCTGAACGTATAACGTGCAGTCGTGACCACGGCAGCGTTACAATAACTTCAGAAGCTCAGCTTCAACCTCCAGACCAGGGAAAGAGAGATGTAACACTTTTCTCGTCTGGGAGAGGAGAACAATAACAGAACGGGTGGAGTTCGGCACTATTTGTTGCGAGAAATTGGGGATATCGGGAGAGATCGCTGGAGAGATAGTTGATCTGTACGCAAGGGGCAGTAATGGCTGGGAGTATCATAGTCATAAACCGACAGCCAAGATACGGGGCTACGAATATGGTACTGTATGTCGGCAAGTATACGAGGAATTGGAACGCGGGGTTGGAATGCGGGGGCGGGGTAACACCATAATGGTGCACTGTGGCACAGGACTTGACAGACATCCAAGGAGGAATTCCGGAAGAAGGACACCATAAGCTCTAGCATCGTATCCAACGAGGAAATTTTTGTTTGATTCTGTAACATGAGAGCTCCTTATTTCGTGGTTGGATCTCGATCGAGATGCTTCGTGGCAGTCTTCGCACTTCTGTAGGAAGTCGAAAGTTAGTAAGGTATTTTGCTTCTTGAGACGGTAGATAGGAGAGAGAAGCATGTTGTGATACCAATTAAACTCAATGAAAAGAGTCGGGAGAAAGGGATTAGATAATGTCGAGTGTATGGTGGTTTCCGAAGAAATAGGGCTGCATCTGTAGAAGCTGATCAAGCGTCACTTGTGCTTGAAGCGAGTATGGCTGTGGCGTTTTAGCTTTACTACCGAAGGAAGCCCACAAGAAGAAAGATAGTCATATACTTAGGGAAGACAATTAGAAATTCCTCACGAAAAGAAAGCTGCTGCCTGGTTTGGTATTTTGTAGCAGTTCAACTCCACCTAGATGGAAAGGCTGGGCTCAGCTAGCTACACATCTATGGATGTCTGAGCGAAGCGAGCCTGAAGGAAAGGGGCGAGAGGGATTTTCCCAATGAAAACAACAACAAAGCAGAAGGATGCTTAAGCGAAGACATGGAACCAGGTGTGTACTGGATGACCAATGGGTCATTGAATCGCAAAATTAATTCAATTAACGAGTCATTTTTGAAAAGCACCAGTCGTTTCCCACGTGGGAGTGGAGATGTTGTCAAGGGGCTAGCCTGCCCTACAAGTTCAACGTGGAGCTCGGGTAAAAAATACTGACGTCAAAAGAAACAATACATCATAGGGTATTTCCAAAACTCTCAACTGCTGTACGACCGAGATGACCAAGACTATCCTACCCTAACGGGGCTCTGCTACATTACTTATGTAGGGTGATCTGGCCTCTTCACTCATTGCGGGCGGAGGTAAGGTCCGAATGCAATTGTTATCTGACGTATTGCATCTGCATCTGAAGAGACGTAGGTAAATATGAAGTGGTGTGTAAATTGGTTGAGGATTTTGTTTCCCTTTAATTCAATTTTCAAGACTCATTAAAGCAAACACATCGTTCTTCTTTTCTCTACAACTTCATCACAAAGGAAAAAGAGCAGAAATATTCATCACAATGGCAGGAACAGATTCTCAGTTCGAGAAGGGTAAGTCTCCCTCCGATTGAAAATCTCTCTCTTTCCAGGGATCACATTCTAGGAATACAATACTGACAAGTTCCAGGACATACCATCCCAGTCTCCCACCAAGAAGCCCCAGGCAAACAACATGCCATGGCAGGTCAAGACCCCGTCAACGACCAGCTCCCCACCTCCATTGGCGGTTACCAGACATACCTTGCAGCCGGCAAGCTCAAAGGCAAGAAAGCCCTCATCACTGGCGGCGATAGCGGTATCGGCCGCGCCGTAGCAATCCTCTACGCCATGGAAGGTGCCCAGTCGACCATCGTCTACACACCAGAGGAAGAGAAAGACGCACAAAATACGAAGAAGTTGGTTGAAGAGAAAGGCGGCAAGTTGGGACTGATTCAGGCTGATCTGAGGGAGGCGAAGAGGTGTAAGGAGGTTGTTGACGAGGCGCTTAAAGGGATGGGTGGCATTGATATATTGGTGCTTAATCATGGGTACCAGATGATGAAGGAGACTATTGCTGAGCTTAGCGAGTAAGTCTTCCTCTCCCTCCCTTTTCTTATTTTTTCTTATTTGCCCAAACAACTCCCTGTCGAATCCCAAGAATCCATGACTAACAGGACGCTTCACGCCAATAGAGAACAGTGGCTCCAAACCTTCAACACCAACATCCACCCCTTCTTCTATCTCTCCAAATACACCCTCCCCCACATGTCCCGCGGCTCCACAATCATAACCTGCGCCTCCGTGAACCCATACGTTGGCCGTCCCGACTTGCTCGACTACACCTCCACCAAGGGTGCCATTGTAGCCTTCACGCGCGCCCTCTCGAACCAACAGATCGAGAACGGCATCCGCGTCAATGCAGTATGCCCGGGCCCGATCTGGACGCCGCTTATCCCCGCGACGATGAATGAGAAGGCGCAGAAGGAGTTCACGAGTCCGATGGGGAGACCCGGACAGCCTAGTGAGGTCGCGACGTGTTTTGTCTTCTTGGCGAGTGCGGATAGTAGTTTTATTAGTGGGCAGAGCTTGCATCCTAATGGGGGTGTTATTGTTGGTAGTTAGATCCGGTTGATGGATTGAAAAGAGGTGAAGATACTTTGTTAAGCGAGTAAACAGTATCACTAGATGTGCTTGCTTAAGAGAACCAGGATGGCACTCATCGATATTTGTGAACAGAGGTTTGTTTCTAGTCTTTCGTTTGTCATACTACGTACAGATATGGGCTGTATGTGCTCTATGGGCATTACTTCATCGGCATCATCGTGCCTCGTTCCACTCCACCCCAGTTCCCCTTTAAACCCCAGCAATCAACCATCCCAACAAGACGCCGAATAAGGAAGAAAATCGTTGCTGTGCCCGTCTTTCAAACTCCCAAACCCTCAGTATGTACAGATCCACCCACATTCTATATGCAACTTGCAAGTCATACTCCGTCCACGCCAATTTATCCCTGGATATCATATTTTCTCCACTCTAACCTAGCCTGCCGTATTCGTATCATCGCAAACCTCCACCTAATAGTGGGTGGCAAAGAATCATAAAGCTAGTCGCGACTGCAATCCGAGTTCTTTCATCCCCGAATGTTGTCCAATACCAAGAAGAGAAGCATTAAGTTCAACATCAACAGTGCAGCAAACGTAACACCAATACAGCTCCTGCTCAACCAGCCCAATGTCTCCTTTCGACACAATGCAGCTGTGATGCCGACCAGAGCGAAGCAGAGACTGGCAATACAACCAGCGATCGCTCCCGCGTCGACCTCCGCGCGGAGTTTGTGTCGACCGGTAGCGATCAGAATGCTGGTGATCGCAATGAGCATGAGAGCTCCGGCAAATGCACCAACCATTCCGCGGAACAAGAGCGTCTCCCGATGTCGTGAGAATTTCTGGTCGTTTATGCTTGGGAAGGTAGCGTAGTGTGCCGCATATCCAGCTGGGAATTCGTTGTTGGAGGAGGCGTACGCGTCGTCTTCGAGATCCGTGTCTACCATACTCTGATGTTCTGCGAAATAACCATCGTGTTGATTGACAAGGAGAGAGTGTCGCTCGTTGGGTGATGTGCCTGGACTAAACCATGCCTTTACGCTCTCCATAGGTCTTTTTACTTTTGCAAAAACGTACTCGATGGTCTTTGAACCGGGAAAGGTATCCCCGCCAGGATTTATGTATATCGTATAAGGTTCGTCCTCTCCTCCCTCACTGCCATCGTCATATTCGTTCCAGTACGTTTGTGGCGTTTGCTGGATCGTAATCTGTGCGCTTGGTCGGCGGGAGGGACGTCTCGAGGAGCTCGGCGTTGGAGGTGCGCTGGCAGCAGGAGTTGAGGACCGGAGGTTAATAGATAGATCCGAGTATTGTGACAGAAGAGGAGCGAAGTCACGTCGGACGAAGCTCTTGGTGTTACCCAGAATCTCGTCATTGAATCGTTCTGGAAGTGCCCTCGATCCAGTCCATTTCTATACCGCAATCAGCTTCCTGTTCTTCTCTAGTATTCAGCGCAACCTACCTTGTACTTCTTCATGATCTTGTGAAATGCCACCTTTTGTGCCGAGACGAATCGCTGGAGGTCCCGTATGTCGTCACCACATCTAGATATGTCAACCTCAGATCTCCATAGTGTGCGTATTGCGTTCCTACCTTTCGATTTGAACGTTGTATTTTGCGAACCTGTCGCGGTGTTTTTGGGAGACATCGTTTTCGCTACACCGGGAAGTCCGGGCAAGAAGTCGTAAGACGACCTTCTGGAGATGCTCTGGGACTAAGTTAGCTATGGCTTACAAGTTCGCAGAGGGAATGCGTACGAAGCCGGCGACTGATCTCATCTGCTTTGCTCTTCACGAAGAGATCCACGCGATCATGCTGGTTGGACAACTCATTGTACAAGGCATTCTCGAACTTCTCTAGACTTGGGTCTGCCTGTCCTGGGATCGCAATTGCTTGTGCTTGGTCTTTCGTGGTATTGGCCTTGATTAGGTTCTTCAATTCGTTATAGTCCACATTGTCTGCGAGAGTTGTAATTAGTGAGTGATCTGCGAGGGTGCGGGATGGCTGGAATGTTGCTGGCAAGCCAGACAAAGTCAGACATTGGAAGACTCACATGCAGCCCACCGTGGCACTGATTGCGCATGGAAAGTCTGCCCGTACTTCATCCCTTCAATGTCAAACCTGCAGATGATTCCGCAAGCTCGTCTCAAGAAGAAGTTGGCGGTCGGACCTTTGTACTGCGCGTTCAACTTTCGGGATCCGGATGTTCTTTGTACTGGACTTGGAGAAGCAGTGAGCAGCAACGCAACTGGATCTGCTGCGCCCTCAAGCACGACAATCAGTCAGTTCGGCCGGAAGTAACGCAGACGCTGGCAAGCGGAGGCGACAGGGAGCGCAGGGGACGCCTTGCGTTGGGTGTTTGCGGAGGCGTAAAGCCAAATAGATAAGGTTTCGAAAGTGAACTGGCGGCGATGTCATTCGTTGCGCTCGGCAAGGTTCTGCTTCGCTTCGAGTCCTGACCCTGTTTATTCGGACTTTCCCTGCTTGATGCCGATGCGTCCCAAAACTCAACCTACGAGCCAGCGAGCAATCCGGATGATAGGATGGAATGGAATGGGATGGGATGGGATAAAATGAAGAAGAGGGAAGAGAAGGACGGATGAAGTGCTTTTGTCAATTGGAAGAGAGGATATGGGCACGGCCGAGCATCAATCCCATTCGGCTTATGCACAGTCAGAAAGAATGGGTACGCTGTTGTGACCCTCCAGAAAAATCAGAACAGAATCTTCTTTTTGCTGCTCTCGTCTCTTCGCCCCTCTTCTCAGCCTGCATGCGCCAGGGTCGCTGCGGGAAGAGGCCAGGGCAGTTATTGGTGGTGGGGGGCCAGAGAAGGGTGTGATGCCGCGGTTGGAGGTGGGATGCTGTGGCTGGAGAAGTGGGATTGGAGTCTGGCCTGGGCTATGAAGTGATCCTGGCTGCAGGGAATCAAGGAAATAAGTAGTGTGAGAGTGGAAGCTCGAAGGGTACGGCGTAGGTAAGGTACCGGGTTGGATATCAGGCTCAAGTGTACGGGAGTTGGGAATGTTGTGAACAGTGCAATACGAAAAAGAATGACGGTGAGGGAAGTATAAGAGAGAGGAGACCCAGGAGAGTAAGGCTTAATTAAGGTAGAGTTCGGTTGGTGGAAACAATAGAAAGTGCTCAACACTGACTACCAGGCACTTAGTCAGTCAACGGTCTTGACTACACAGACGCCAGCATTCACTTGCCAACTCTCGTACCCAGCAAAGGTACCTGAGACTACTTTGTTGCCGGTCTCAGAACTTCATTTCTTGACGCCATTGTCCATTATCGATCGCTTCATCATGATAAAGACAGCAGGGACGATCCTCCCTAACGAACAATCGCAAACCTCCCTCTCCCCTCTACTTTGGCTTGACCAGGACTAGGCCAGGTTGTAGATGCACAACAGGCTTTGTACTGCGCGTATGGCCTTCCCGTAAGCCGGGGCCCGCCCAAGAGCGACCTCAAGTTGATCCAGGACTTCAAAATTGCTTGACTGAAGTACTTACTGCTCATTTACAAACCAGGGAATATCTGGACTCTACCTACTACAATCCAGTCAGCAAAAGTTCCCGCCTCGTCATAAATGGAACGTGTATGTAATGAAGGAGCTTCTGTTCGTGTTCTCCTGCTGTTAGACCCACTACACTTGAGGCTGAATGCATATCTCCACGGTCGAACACCATCCATATCAATGTTCAACCACACCGTGCTCATGCCACGCAGTCTTCAGTTATGCAGCCATAAGACAGAGAGCACAAACCGGTGATGCCATAAAATCTGTGCTTGAGCAGAGGAGCACGGCATCGAGACGTACGCTTTGAGTGCGGGGTTGATCTTCACCCGGCCGTTGTCAAACTTCAGGAACCCGACTGCGAGATCTACAAGCCTACCGTACCAGTTCATCCCAAAATCGTGGAAAGACTACTGCTAACTTTAGCATCGGAACTTGCCATGTCGTGATATACCGGGATAGAAATACGGCGAACATACGATGTGAACTTACTTCTACGCGGGAAATTCTATGGCGAAATTTTCATTGTAACCAAATCGGGAGAAGTAATTTCAAATACTCAACTACCCCGCCCTGGTTCCTGATTGCAGCTTTTGCTGAAGGTCTCCATCAGCTTCCCAAGAACGACACCATCTCATTGTTTCTTGAAGTCTGGAGATGGGAAACACAAATCACAACCACATATGCATCTCTGCCCTCGTCTCGAGCGTATCCAATCCTATTCGCTCCCTGGAACACCAGAACAGTCAATTGGTCCCAGCTCTGAGCAGTGCCGAAAGCAACAGCCTTTACTGCAGTCGAATGCCGCTACAAAACTTTCTCAGACAACCAAATATTGACTTTTATCGACCACTACTAGAAGTCTAGGGAACGGCGTCTTTATACGGGAACTTTCCTACGGCCGGCACTTACCCCATCCACTTAAGCCGGTACAAATGTCTCAAATTCGTGTAGGTTCTCAAGAGATGTCGTAATCACAAACTGTCCCCGACTCACTACAGAGCTACAGAAACCGATTGAGGAATTCGTCACACGAGCACTCCTCAACCCATCGGAGTCATCGAACACCACAGGTGAGACAGAAACGCCTCCCAAGACTCGTTATCCCGAGTTGGTGGGGGTTATCATTCATATGTTTAGTACAGTACCGAGCTGTGGCTGGGGCCCCGCCAGCCCACCAATACCTATCCTCGGGGAAAGACTTACTTAAGGATCGGATTGAATGAACCCTTCTTGCATGTGCTTGTTGTGATTCAAGCGTATGCTGTTGGATTGGAGGGCTCCTTTGACTCTCATCCTGCATGTGTAGATAAGGAACCGCTTGGAAGGTCGGAGATGTCACTCCAGACCTTTTAGTGGCTACAAGCCGTGGGTTGATAAGTTGTGTACCCCTTCGACAGGTTCATGGAGAGTTGTGTGTGATAATTGGCGGATTCAATGTTCTGGCTTGAAGATTGCGCTTAGGAAGTCTGCAATGTTGTGGAACTTGCATTTATCAGGGTTGGTAAGAATACAAGCTGCAGACGAATTGGTCACACACAGCATATGAAAATGACAACCCGTACTTGATTTGAAAGAAGGAGTAAAACACTAGAACGACAAGTAATGAAAAACACTTGCAAAAGAGAGAAGAAAAGAGACACAAAAAGTCCAAAACAGAAATGTCCACCCACGTGATGATAAGAACAACCACGCTAAGCGATAAGAAGCCCATCAATTAAATTTTCCCTCGAAACGACTTCAAACGGTACGATTCAAAGACCTTGGGCAGCAATGGCCAACAGCAGCAGCGCATCCTCATCCATGACCTCGACATCACATACCATGACCGCATTTCCCGCTGCGACATACCCCTCTTTTCCAACCACGAAAACCCCCGCCATGGCATCTCCAATGGCTAATCTACTACAAGCCCTCGCGCCGGAAAATAGACATACTTTCATCGCACCACCGCCTTCGTTGCCAGATGCTAGTTTAGGATTCGTGAAGGAGACGCTGGATTCATTTGCGGGGAAGCTGGGCGAGGAGCAAGCGCAGAGGTTGAAGGAGCAGAGGAAGAAGCGGAAGAGGGGCGATTCGGGGAAGGATGATGGGGAGGTCTTGAAGATTCGGAAGATCTATACTGAGGGCTTTGAGGTTGAGCAGGTTTGGGAGCAGGCTAGGAGGGTAATTGATGCGCTGAGAGGTGATGCGGAGAGGGCCTTGGAAGAGTTGGGCGGATTGGAGGGAGAGAGTGATGAGGAGGTTGATGAGGGAGTGGAATTGTTGAAGTTTGATGAGGATGGGTTTGAGGTTGGTTCTGATGATGAGAGTATGGAGGATGGTGGGGATGAAATTGATGAGGACGAGGAGCTAGGAGAAGATGGTCTCGGTGGTGAGGAAGGGGACTTTTCAGAAGGTCAAGATGAAGAGGATGGGTTCGATGAGGAGGACGAAGAGGATGAAGATGATACACCAGCTGGCCTCTATGTGGAAGATCCTCACAAGCTCAATGATGGTTTCTTCTCTATCGACGAATTCAACAAGCAGACCGAGTTCCTGGAACAGCAAGACGCAGCCGCTGATCCATATACTGGGGAAGCAAGTGACGAAGAAGACATCGATTGGGATGCCGATCCATCAGCACTTGCTCCGAAAACCGTCTCGAGCTCGAAACGAGCTGCAGCAATGGATGTCGAAGACGATGAGGAGGACGAGGAAGAAGATGACGAAGAGGATGGGCCAACATTCGGAAATGTCGACCTCAACGCACCTGAAGGCGAAAGCGACGATGGTGAAGAAGACAATGACATAGACCAAGACCCAATCGGCGACAACACCAACAACGTTCTCTACAAAGACTTCTTTGAGCCTCCCCCAAGAAAAGTAGGCAAGGCTGAAATGCAAGCCAACTACCTGGAAAGACAAGCCAAGAAGGCCGCCCAGTCCGCAGCACCCGTCGACGACGAAGCTGGAATCGAGCGCGCTATAGCAGATGTCCGGCGAGACCTCTTCGACGACGAGTCAGACCAAGACGCTTCAGAAGACGCCCTATCAGACGTCGAAGCCGGTGATCCCAAGTCCCGAAAATCAGCACATGAGCGCCGACAAGCCAAAATCGCAGAGGAGATCCGCAGGCTCGAAGCCGCTTCCGTAGCTAAGAGAGAATGGACACTTGCAGGTGAAGCTCGAGCCGCCGACCGGCCCCTCAACTCCCTCCTAGACGAAGATCTAGATTTCGAGCGTACTGGTAAACCAGTGCTGGAAGTCACAGCCGAAGTCAGCGAAAGTATCGAAGAACTCATCAAGCGCCGCATCCTCGCCCAGGAATTCGACGAAGTAATCCGTCGTCGTCCAGACACCGAGACGGCCTCCTCATCTCGCCGTGGTCTCTTCGAACTCGACGACTCGAAACCCCAACAGAGTCTCGCGGAAATGTACGAGGAAGAACATGTCAAAGCCCACAATCCCGACACCTACGTCTCTAAATCCGACGAGAAGCTACGTAAAGAAGAAGCGGAGATTGAGGGCCTGTGGAAAGATGTCAGTGCCAAGCTTGACGCCCTCAGTAGTTGGCATTACAAGCCCAAGCCCGCTGCTCCCAGCTTGACAGTCGTGAGTGACGTAGCGACCATCTCGATGGAAGACGCGCAACCTACAACAGCAAGCGGCATCAGTGCCGGACAGAGCATGCTCGCACCACAGGAGATCTACAAGGCAGGCAAAGACAAAGCGACGATCGAGAAAGGCGAGATCGTACCGCGTACCGGTGCACCTGTGGCGAGAGAAGAAATGACGCGCGAAGAGAAGCTAAGGAGGCGTAGGAGGGAGAAGGAACGCATTAAGAAGAGGGGTGGTGAGGAGATTAACCAGAGGGTGGAGAGTAGGAAGACGAAGCAGAAGAGGGAGACTATTGGTGCGTTGAAGAAGGGTGGCGTGAAGGTTATCGGGAAGAAGGGCGAGGTTAGAGATGTGGATGGGAATAAGGTCCTGGCTGGTGCTGAGGTTAACGGCGCGGGTGGTTATAAATTGTAGATTCTACGTACTCCTGCTGGTGATACAGTAAATGAAAAAGGAAATGCCCTGTCTCAACCTCATCGCTTTTCACAATGTCTCCACTTCATAATTATAAAGTGAAGAGGCTCACTTAAAATTGAATGGGCCAATTTCTAGGTCGCACCTATGTCTATACTCCGATTGGGTTCCTCTGGCATTATCGAGTTTTCTGTTGCACGTCGCAGTGGTTTTTCCGAGTTTCAAAATATGTTTGACCGAAGAGGTTGTAGATAGTCCGGCCTTTTTTGTTTACTTCAATCTCGCTTTTTGCCCCTTAATCTCTTTTTCGCGTTTTGATGAGAGAGAGAGACGGACGTCAAATTCTTGCCCGTGATTGTAAGCTTATATTCAGTTACATCTGACTTGTCGAATCCTCGCTGGCCTTGTATTTTCTGGAGGATGTCATGGCTGTTACTGAACTCCTTAATCATCTACAGCCTCTCATATTTCAACTTGAAGTTTTTTTCTTTCGATATTCGACTTTAATGTTTCAACTTGAGTAGTCTGATCTGAACTTTTCATATTGTGACACCGAGATCTTTTTACTTGAAAACCTAGTGTCGGGTGTCTTCAACATTGACTGCTCGGGCATTGGTCAAGGTATATGTCCTGTATCAGGTTCAGTGAGCAGATTAAAATTGGTCCTCGAGTCATGTTTCACTGCACCAGACTCATGATCTGTACGGAAAAATTCTTCATCCTTATCCACCGATCTTCATATTTGTTAGTTCCCCTACCTCGAGTCGATGATACTGTCCAAGTTAAAAGGCGGACCTTACTTCCAAGGAAGCATTGTCCTTGCTGATAGTATCCTTGAGCCCTAACGCAGCTTTGACTCCTCATTCCCCAACGAAGCCGCAGCATGAAAGTATTCACTTTTTGAGGATTCTAGAGATCTGATACTCCAGATAACCAGAAAGCAATAGACAAATATGCTGTCTCGATAAACATTTTGGCCATTGTCTGCATTATGACTTGTTTGATCGCTTGAAGACATCGGAGAAGAGGGTTAAATCAAATATTCATTCAGAATATATAGGTATGCCTAGCTGGATACATGCCTGCTAGTTAAAGTGAAATTTGATGGATTTCTCGTCAGCTAAACCTGCAACCAAAACGTTGAGGTATCTTTGTGTAGGGAATGTGCCTCTTTTCCTCATTGCTAATAGCACAAAAATGCCATCCTTATTGAGCTTATTGACTTATTACCACAGTTTGAGGACATGCTGGGAGGTGTCCTTTTTATTCTAGAGAAGCAGCGGGTAGTAGGATACGGATTTCTTGCGTGCGGGTATGGTAAATCGTTTGTTGACAGTGAGACTGGTGACGAGAGGGAAAGCAGTGTGATCACAGAGCACAGTGGATTGTGGTCGGTCTGGTTTTGGTGGATGGAGGGAGTCTAAGGAAATGATGACTTGGGGAGTGTCCCGCGAGAAATTATGAAGGAAAGTAAATTGAAAGAGCGGAAGATTGGTAAGGTGTCGAAGGGCTGGAGGAATGAAGGAATGGGTATATTTAGGAAAGCTACATGTGGGAGCAGACAGTAAAAGATAGTGGGATGTAGAGAGAGATCCAAAGTGATGAAGGAAGCAAAGCATTTTGAAAATTTAATGATAAATGAGGACAGATTGAGGGATGCAGACGCTTGAGATTACATTCGCCTCCCTTCTTTACTTACTTTCCAGCATGCTGGTGTCATGAAAGCAAGAAAGACTTACAGAGTCAACAAGAGCACAGGTCCATAGACTATGATCACTCGTGGAAGTTATTGAAATACAAGATTGAACTCGTGTAATATCTCGTAACACATAGCCAACTGTAACTCGTCGACATATCTCAAGTCTAGTCAATTTGATTGAACACGACGAGGAGCCAGAGTGCACGAGACGAAATAACCACTGTAATTTTTATACGGATGACCAAGCAAGCATTAGAAGCATCGTATGAACAGCATGAATTCGATATCCCAAGACAGAAACCCGAAGTAAGCGAAAAGCCCAACTCATCCCACCATCCTCTCCCTATTCGTCATGTACACATCAAGGACAAAGACAAAAACACTGAAAAGTGTAAAAGCAAAACAAAAATAGGTATCCAATCGCCACGCCTCAACGCCTTTCCTATGACCCCTCTCGAGACCACACGTACCAGCGCGAGAAAACGACCCGCGAGAGAAGAGAGAATGATGTGAATGAAGTCTCCCCTCTCTAGTCCTCATGCTCTCATAATTGCGAAACTGCGGCTCCCTCACCGCAATGCTAAGTTGCGCAGCAAGAAGCTAGGAAAAACCATAAACCGTAATAGACCAAACATAAAATCATGCCCCATTTTCCATCCTCCTTTCCAATACTCTGTACAACCCAGGCCCTGTCCAACTTAGTCGTCTGGTATCTAATCTTGGCGTGTTTACTTCTTTAGAACGGCATCGTACAGCGTGATTAAGGCTGTAATGCCAGTTCCGGTAAGAACACCCTTCCAGCCACCATAGACAGCGGAGTTGATACGGGCAACGGACTCCAAATCGACCAAGCCGCCAAAGGTAACATCCTGTCCAAAGACAACGAAAGTCATCAATGCTTTGGCGATGCTGAAGGTCAACGGGTCAAACTTGTAGGCGAAGTGAGGAGTTTGGTTCCGGGTCCTTGATGGCTTGGCTGTCAGGTTGAAGAAGTAAGAGGCGACGAACGGGATGACCAGAGTAGTGATGGCCCACAACGAAACGGGGTTCCAGAAGGAGGCGGTTAGGAGTAGAAACAAATCGGGAATCTTAACATCATGAGGAGCCGAGGTCAGGTAGTTGATGGCTGGGATCGTGAACGCGTATCGATCGGCCAAGACCTCTTTTCGCAAGTTGTAGAACTCGAAGAGGATGACAATAGCTTGCACGGCCTGGACTGTGGAGAGACTCTCGCGTGTAGTTTGTGCATACTCGATCAGGCCAGACTCCTCATACATGTCGGCAACCTTCGAGCGCAATACTTGTGTACGGCGATCGATCGCGTCGGCGACGACACTTGGCGATGGTGGTAAGGGCACATTTGACGCAAATGATAGGTTCGAGAGCGCGGAAGCGCGAGGTGTACGAGTCAAGGCGGATCTGGCGCGCGTAGTCACAGGTTCGACTTCGGAATCATCGCTACGAATATGTCAACAATGGAGTTGACGCGAATCTGGGGCGCGTATACTTACGTCGCAACAAGCTCCTCTGCAGCTTTTGTAACTCTGCGCTTCACCGACTTGACTTTTGTCTCGATGTCGGACATCACCGAAGATGCTTCCTTTTTGACTGGAGAGCTTCCAGCTCGTCCCTTGTAGAATGGCGCAAATTGGGTGTCGGAAGAGAATTGGGAGGCATTCTTAGTGAGGAAGTCGTCGAGTGCGACCTCGAGCTCGGTCTTCTTCAACCCGTCGTATCTATGGAATGTCAACCTATCTGCTGCAGAGAGTAGGGTATGCGGGAAGTCTCATACTGCGTGAAGCCCACACTGTCGCTCAGTTCGATGAGCTCCCCTTTGCGCATCTTCTGCAGCCAGCTCGATGCTCCGGACATTTTGAATAAGGCGACTGTGCAAAGCGAACTTACGCGATCGTAATGGATATGGTTTGACTTGGGATTGAGAGAATTTTGTGAAGGCAAGAATGTTGTATCCGTGGGGCAGAGGGAGGTTCGTGTTGGTTGTTGATATGTGGGGGGCTGGGATGGGGTCAAGTAAACACGGGCGAGAGAGCGCTAAGAAAATCGGAGCTGCAGCACGTGATGAAGAGTTGGGAAGCAGCGAATGGGAATGCCGTCAGCGACGTAGTATTGTGCTCTAAAGGCAATGGTCTCCAATAGGCAAATTCATAGTTGTATGTTTTGATTGGTTCATGTGCAGTAGGATGAGTCTCCCAGCCACCAACACGTCAACACACCAAACATAGGTACACCTTGGCTACGTAGGTAGAGATGGGTACCGTATGTGTTCCGAAACCCACCTCCTACCTATTCCCCAAGTCCAAAGGACCTCTTTTGCTCTATCGAAACATGGTATCATGATTCTATCTACTCAATAATGTTGACAAATCTCTCCTCACCCTTCTTCACTACTCGTACAGGGATGAAACCTGGGCCTTCATGCAATTTCAAAGTGATGAGTGTAGTTGCCCTCCTGATCGTCTGTCTGGCCTTCTCCTGAGCCTTGCCGTACACTTCCTTCTTCTCCTCATTCGTCATCTTTGCAACTTCATCATCGGTTGCCCATTCGTCCACAGCCAGCTCAATTGAGTACTTTTGAAAAACCACAGACAAAACACCCATGACTTTTACTTGTGCCAATCTTCGTCCCAGGCAAGAACGAGCCCCATCCGAGAAAGGTAAATATGCACCTCGAGCTGGTCGGAAGAGTTGAGGCGACGTGTCTTCGCCAGTAAATCCTCCGAAGTCGTCATCTTCTTCCGAGGATTCCAAACCACTGTCTCCTTGTTGCTTGCCACTCGCCGTAGTCTTCACCAGCCATCTCTCCGGTCTGAAGTCGTAAAGATCGTTGGGACGATCTGAGACCTTAGAGGGTAGGGAAGGCCAGTACTTTGGATTTCTGTGTACACCGACTGTGTTGAGCGCTATATGAGCACCGGCGGGCAATGTGAATTTCTTTCCGTCCAAAACAATGACTTGATCCTGCGATTTCGAGACTTGCTTTGGGATCGCAATAACTGGCGGCATGATGCGCAACTGTTCTTGGAGAACAGCCCCGACCATCCCGCCGAGTAAACTGTTGATATTCGAGTCGTAGTCCCATGTCTCAGGAGGCTCGTTTCCAAATATCGACTGTACCTCCTTTTGCAGGAGTCGCTGAGCTCTGGGATTGATGGCCAATTCCATCAGAGAGAAATGGATCGAATTGGCAGTGGTCTCATGTCCCGCCACAATCATGACGAATGCATTGCCCAAGATATCAGAGTCCGAAAGAATTGGTTTACCTACCTCTCCTTTCTCAGCACGACCTGGAGATGACCTCCTGCCCGAAGTGCCTTTGGATTCGCCGTATGAACTTCGCACGAGCATGCCCATGATGTCTATACCTTCGCTCTGTTTGCCTTCGCGGGCCTCTTCAACCTTTTGAGCAAACAATTCGCTCATGTATTGGCGCCAATTAATGTAGGAATCATAAGCCTCATGCGCGCCTTTAAATGGAAGACGTTCTGTACGAATTAGTTCGTGTCGCAAACTTTTTGCGAATCAAGACTTACTCAGTATCCATTTCGGGGTTAGAAGAACCCATATAAGGTTCCCCAAAAGCGTATCCAGCGCATGCTCAAAGCTCATGGTGTGCCCCTCAGGAGCTTCATTACTGCTGTAAATCGCATCCCTCGCGCTCTCCTTCTCATCGGGTTTCTCTCCGGGCCACAAAAGGCGCACACCGAACCCAATCCGACTTATGATGTGCAGCGTCAATCGCATCGTATCCGTAGGAACCTCAGTCAGTGTGACATTCCCCGATCCCTCTGCGCCCGTCCATTTCCTCAACATCCCTTGCGCCTGCCTACAAGCCTCTGCAAAGACCAACACATTGTTCTTCTCATTGAATCCTGGGGAGGTGATCTTCCTATGCTGCTTCCATTCTGCGCCTTCTGTTGAGATTATGTTTCGGCCGAAGATTTCGAGAATTCGGTAGGATTCGAGAGGTTTGGGAAAGGCTTCGCGTCTCGATGTGACTTGGTGCAATGCTTCTGCATTTGCCAACCAAATTTGGATTGAACCGGGGGAGACCTGGAGAAATACATCGCCTCTCTCTTCGAATGGATCGAATTGAAGATCCCACACCCAGTCAGGCATTACATAGCTGTTTGATGTTAATTGTGTTTGTGGACTTTGGGAGGAGTCACATACGGTATCCACCATTCTGACAATCCCTTTGGCAGATATGAGAACGCATTAACCCATATCTTGTGAGTGATCAACCATGCCGTATTGTAGATGTTGACAGCTGCAATTGTCAGTAAGCACCGAAGGTCTGAGGGCGAATGTACTCACGGACGACTATATATGGAAGACCAGATCTTTTTGCCGCCGCGATATTTTTGAACAGGCCTGAGATGTTTGAATAGATCCAGTAGATTGCAAGGCCCGCGACTGCGAGTACTATTGTTGAAGCCATCCTGCTAGAATCCCTTTGGATCCTGACACTGAATTGATATAGTGAGAGCGATGGCAAGAAGGCGACAACTAAGGTATGGCAAAGAAATATTAGGAAGCAAGAACTGCACTGCAGTCCAAGAGGGAGTATTAAGAGAACATGAACTTGGCCGGCAAATTATCAGTTCTTAGGGGAAAAGGAAATATGGAGGTCATGGACGGTGCGGTGGTGACGGCAACGACTCAAGTGGCACACGGGTAGGGAGGTTTTACTTCCGCAGAGGCAAAACCTCTCGCACTACGGCTTGGGGCTGGAGTGACATCTATAATGTAACATCAGCCAATCGAGATAACTCGATTGACGCGTAGAGAGGGGTTGAAACCGCCATGAATTCTAGGTTTCAGTCGCGATGTTGGTAATTTTAGATGCTCGGATTCCACGCTTTGGGCTCGGTCTCATCAGGGCAATGCACTTGCAGGGATACTACACACTCTGTCAGGGTGGGATTTCCCATTTTGATAAACAACTTTTTGATTTGAGCCGAAATGCTGCTTCTACTGTTCCCGATTGGGATTCGACCCGAATGTTGGTTTGTATATTCTTCTTCAAGAGAGGATTTTGAAGATGTCATCGTCAGTTTGACAAGGCGCTTGTAACTTGATGGATGATTCTATGAAGCAAGCTAATGCTTTAGTGGCTTTCCACACGCCATCCTCGAATCTCTGGCCTTTAAGAGGCGGCAAGCTGGAAAATAAGAGACTTGGGGAGCGGTACAGGCTGTCCCGGTTGGAAACCAATCCCAATTGAAGCCTTTTGTTCGGGATGATCTTTCTCGGAAAAGCCACTGCCGTCTCGGCTGAAGAAATCTAGAGATTGGGCGCGGGATTTGGCAGATTTTCATTCGATCTCTGTTGGAGTGGCTGATGACGGGTACTCCCAACTCCGTTCATAGTGCAAAGTACTTCGAAAACTGTTCGAACATTGGTTGAGACTCGCGAGTCTTGATGAACGTGAGGACGGAGTCAGAACTCGTTCCTTGGAACTAGCTTTCCAAACAGGTTCACAACTATGCTCAACGGTTACTGTAATGAGTGAGAACATGAGAGTCGTATACTCCCAAGCAGAGAAACTGATTGCGCTGGCCATCCGGCACTGATTACATCCCAATGGAATTGCGAGAACCATAATTCCAAGCGTGCCCTTTTTTTTAGCGCAGAAGAATACTGAAAGAATACTTGGGACCAGAATTATTATACGAGAAGAATTTACACTCACATATAGAGTCTATCATGTAGTGATCGGAAAGATGTGGCAAAAACACTCTGGCTAGGTATTGTCAAGACGAGAACCGCAAGTACATAGGTAAGGATATCTTCCTAAGGCCACTGTTTCCCTACTGCGTATGAAAACAACCGAAATGCACAGAAGAGTCTCAACTATATCCGGAATAAATTGCAGAATGAAATTCGTTCAATTTAGCAGCAGTCTTTCGAAGGATAGAAGCCTGAAAATGGATTTGCGACACGTGACCCAGAAACTCATCTGCCCGCCCTAACTGTTTCTCCACCTCGCTTATCCCACAGAATTAATCGCAAAATCGGCCAGCGAAACGAACGACGACAACTTCACCACCAACCGATCACCTCGATAAATCAGTCAAGATGGTACGTGCAATTCTCTATCTGCGGTGTATTACAGAGATCAATCACGGAAAGGGAAAGGAGGGAATGGGAGAGGATAGACGACTCTGGAAGCCTCGAGAACGAAATCGCGAAGTTATGAACGAAGTCTGGCGCAGAGAATCGGTCGCCCCCTTCTGCACATATCACCTGGATCGAGAGAATTACGAATTTTGTGGCAAAGGATCTGCCAGAAGGAGTTGGAATGATTGAGTGCGAGGCCAAAGCTGGGCGATAGGAAGAATATAGAGTCATTGAGGAGAGGCTAATATGATCTCCTCTAGGTCAACGTACCCAAGACCAGACGCACCTACTGCAAGGGCAAGGACTGCCGAAAGCACACCCAGCACAAGGTTACGCAATACAAGGCCGGAAAGGTATACGCATCTGTCCCGCGAACACGCCCAAGGAATGAGGTTCTGACGTGATGAGATAGGCATCTCTTTTCGCACAAGGAAAGCGTCGTTATGATCGCAAGCAGTCCGGTTATGGTGGTCAAACAAAGCCTGTTTTCCACAAGAAGGCGAAGACAACGAAGAAGGTCGTGTTGAGATTGGAGTGCACAGCTTGCAAGACAAAGGCACAGTTGGCGTTGAAGCGTTGCAAGCATTTCGAGCTTGGGTATGTTTTCCCCCTCTATTCTATAACGCCATACATACCTCGAAACCCCCGAATCCCACAACCATCGTATCTACAATGCCTCGGTTTTGGAATATTGGAATCAATGGGAGCTAATACTCTTAACAGTGGTGACAAGAAGACCAAGGGTGCTGCGCTGGTATTCTAGATGTTCTGCTACTACTGCTTTTGCAATGACTCCCTTTCTTCACGTTGGCATGGGCATGGATGGACGGGCTGGCGGATTTTGCGTGGACATGGACACAATGGCTGAGCTGGGTGGTGCAGGGGATTTTCGACATCGATCAGGTCTCTGTATCCTATTCTACGCCGCCGACTCTGGAGCATAGCACAACGTTCGCTCATACCAAGCATGATCTCTGACCATTGAACTTGAATTTGCCTGGATCTATGATACCGATGGGATATTTCGTGATGTGATAACGCTGGACAGATGTTAAAGTGCTCAGATCGAATTCTGGAGGGGCTTGAAGTCTTCCTATGTTGATGAAAAGTGACATGTTCCGTTATGGTGCTGTTCTACTAACCCCTCCATCATGTGTTCGTGCTTGCGATGGAAGCCATATCCAGACACTGTAATCTACCATATGACCCCAGTCCATTGCTTTGATACCCTGCGAATTTCGTATGGGTCATCTTCCATCCCCCGGAATCAGTCACGGGCCGATAATTCCTGCTGGGTTCGAAGGCTTGACTGCAGCCGCCAGTTTGTCGCTGCTGCTTGCCTGTATGGTTTTCGAGCGAGATGAATGGCATGCTCCAATAGTTTTGATTCCCATGTTCGAGACAGCCTCTGTTACTGCTTGAAACAAATATGCCTTGAGAATGTCCAGAACAGTCTATTTGAATCTAAATCTTCCAAGTGTATCTTCTAAATAGCCTGGAAATAAGTCTCCAATCTAGATATACCAAATTGGCTCTATACCGTCCATAGATCATCCCAACGTGAGAAACCTCTCTTTTCATACTTCTAAAATCCCCTCCCAAGTCTCACAGTCTTTCCCCCACCATACCAAAGCCTCCCCATCCTGAAATCCAACCCTCTCTCCTGCCCAACAATCCACTCCCCTGCCTCCCTCCTCTCATCCCCACTCGGCCAATACTCCCTCTCCAACCACGCATTAATCTCCTCAATCAGCTCAATAAACTTCACCATCTTCTCTGGACTCGCATGGTCTTCTTGCGTCAGGAACCGACCGACTGTGATGTGTGAGCTAGGAACTACGTAGCGGGAATCCACTGTAACGCCTGTTGCAGAGGCGATGTTAAAGAGGTCTCGGCGGAGGTGGTGGTACGTGTAATCATCGTCTTGCTTGATCCTGGACGAGGTGTCAGAAGAAGTAGAAGGTAGACCTTCTCCAGCAGCTGGCAAGAACGAGAGAGCTAGAGCTGCTCCGTCGTAGGAGAGCATGGGCTTGATGAGCCGCGGCCGGTGCGTGTACGTATAATCTGTGATCTTCTCTGTGGCTTCGGGACCCAGATCTTTGATTATGGCGGTGATTTGCGCTTCGGTGAGGGAATGTGTGAGCTCGAGGGCGGTGAGATGGAGGTTAGGGACGGGCATGAGCCAGAGTTCTGGGGGCTGTCAGTCAAGACTCAAGAAATGATCACGAGAGATCAAAGGTGGGGGTAGGGTAGTTGTCTTGGAAGTGGAGGATATTTTTCAGCTCCTTTGATGAGAACAATTTTGAAGTGTCAGACAGAGGTGGACGTACTTGGAGCTAAAGAGAGGAGTTTCTGCTGGACTTGGTCGACGAGAGAGCGGATATGGGATGGCGGTCTGGCCCAGAATACGAGGCAGTTTCTTGGGTCTATGAAGCCGGGCTCGACGGAAGAGTCCATTACCCGTTGGAGGATTGGGTCGAGTATCAGTCCTGAGAACTCTGGGGAGAGGAGTTTCTCTTTCTGCTGGCCATTGCGAGTGCTGCGATGGGTTCCGTATCGAGTTTGGAGTTGTACCTAGGAGGTGTTAGATTCTTGTTCTACTAGATTGGGAGAATTATTAGACACGCTAGGATTTGAATCTATTGTCATGTCTTGCTAACATTGTCAATGAAGGGGTAGGAGGAGAAGACAAGAGAAACATAAATCACTCACAGCATCATTGTTACACGCCTCAAGCAGAGCATCATATGGATTTGCGTATGCGGAGATATCCACTCCTGAGAGATCTTCAAACTTGTTCCTTGAGTCTGCGGTTTCCAGGACTTGGGGAGCCATCTTGAAGCCTTTGATTGGAATTTATATAAAATGAATGAATGAATGAAAGCTTTTGAAGACAACCACAATATCAGCTCTAGGTGACTGCTCGCCTAGCAATGTAGTTCCTTCGTCCCCGGCTAAACGATATTCCAGCCTCCGATTGGGTGCGCAGAGCTATGTGTGGTGCGGGAAGAAACACGCTAACTCGAGCCGTGACCCCCCGTCTAGAATTATTCGAGCGTCTTTCCTCAACCCCACCACCGTCCTACAACCACGACGACGACCACATGCAACAAAATGAAAAACAACGCAACGTATTCACAAACAAGTGAGTGAGAAGATACCGACTGACTGCGAAGTCTTTGATGGCAAGAAACAAGAAAGCTTGTCATCAAAATTTGCGTCGATCTTGTCTGCGGCTCAGCTTCGAATGCCCCCCCGCCTCAGGCGACAGCCTCGTTCGAGGGATATCAGCCGCAGACTGTCTTCCTCTCTCCCTCCCTCTCCTCTCTCTCTCTCTAACCAGAGCTTTCTGGAGAGCCGTCTCTGTCCAATTACCCCTTGGGCTGAAGATGGAAGACTTTCAACACTGCTAATCCTAGAGCCCCACGGTCGCGCACTTCCTACTTCTCCTACTCTCAATGGAGCCAGAGCTGATTTTCTTCCAACAATTACCACGCACAACAAGCTCTTTCCTTTGCGACCCCAAAGAAATGCAAGGCCACGGGTGCTCTAAGAAACAAAGCTCACCGCATACACCTGGAAAGCACCCTCATAGCTGGAGCTACACTAAGAAAGACAAAGGGTAAGTCACTGCCCCCAATTCACGACCCTGCGTTCCTTGGGCGATATACATAGCCTCTTCCCTCCTTCTCTGACATGTCTTCTTCTACTTCAACCTCAACGTTTCTTCCTCCAACAACATCTGTGTTATCCGTCACATGCACACCAGCCAATAACTTCTTCATAGATTACCTCCCTGTCCAGCAGCTTTACTAGAAGCACGTTGACCGCAGCATACTCTATGCCACTTGGCTTCAAATAGAGCTCCTCAGTTGACTTCAACCTCAAGTCTCCTCGTCGCAGACATGTCTACCCCGCAAGCATCATCCCTAGCACATGTCTGAGCCGAGACTGGCTGTCTCCTTCCAGCTTGACCCAGTCTTGCCTCACGGGAGAAGGCAAATCTTCCGTTTTGGATTGTGGGTCATTTTGGACAGCGACTTCAGTTCCTCAAGTTTCTTCTCCGCTAAAGTACTGCTACTCTCAAGGTCGGTATCATCACTTGATGTATCCTTCATGCTCTACCTGTTGAAGATCTTCCTGTGCTGACAGTCTTCTAAGGTTCGGCTTCGCTTGAAGTACTGCGTGTTCTCCTTCACTTATGAGGCCTGGGCATGCCTTCGCGATGAAGACACAATCGCTGGACTATTGATCTGAGTTCGCAACTATCGATCGACCTTCGCCATTCTTTGGACACCAAGCTCCGTGCAGATTGCTCTTCCTAGAATTCCGTTCCACTAGCAGGTTTTGCCAGTTGCCGACTCCCCTCGATACATTGACCGATGCAACAATGGCTCGTGCTGCTAACAACAACTGCTCGCTCCTGCCGCACACGACAACCTCCATACCTCTTGAGCCGACTTGGTACAGCACGAGACTTCATTTCAGCATAATCTCAGGTCTAATACCATACTAGCCACGCAACTTTATATGTCCACACCAGTATCTCCCCGAAGAAATCCATATCCACTAGACGTTGGTCCTTGGGAGGTTTGTTTAACAAGAAGTGGGGATGCGCCATACTACTAACTGATAACATATTGACTACTTCTTATCCTTTGGACAAGAAGAAAACACAGAAAGCTCTGGTGTGTTTGCTCCAACAATAAGCCGAAGCAATTATCTTCGAGATATAGGCTTCTTATTCTTATATGTGGTTATCATGAGGTTATCTCTTTGGTGACCCAGGATTCAACAACCAGCTTAGAAAGACAATCTCTACTTCGGCACTCAGCGAGGACACGTCATATACTAAAGGTCATGAAAGAAGCAAGTCCTTCTCAAGCAGAGACTTGTTCGCATGACTGAAGATTGATTTCTTCTGTTTTGGAAATCTGCCTCCGGATCCTGGACGTCCTGCCAGAACGAGAAATGACCACGGACGTGCTACTAGAGCGAGGAATGCGGTGAAGGATCTTAATCGGACGCTGCGTCGGATCCGATTGGTACCTGCTACGGGGTGCGAAGATGTGTCGGTGTATACACCTCAAAGCCATCCAGTTGGACTACCTTCCGTGGATTCTCTCCTGGTATATGGGTATGCATTGTACCTTTGCGCATTCGGCTCCAAGTGTGTTTCCTACTTCTCATATGACCGATTGTCGTGCAGCAAAAATTGATGCTGCAGGGTGGGAATTCGCTCCTACCATGCGTTACTTGGGGAATTTGACAGACTCTTTCGAGCTGTTAGAGCCATGCAATCGCACCAAGGTGGTGGATTATTTTTCAAATCCGTTTCAAGACGTCACACGAAATGGATTTGGTGTGCGGATTCTTTTATGTCTCATACGTTCTGCTATTATTGCTTCGATCAAATTGATTTGCCAGCTGCTGTGGAGAACCATGGGAGTTTCTGCATGTGGTACTGCTCTTGGAGAGATGATTTCCCAGGATGACTCTGGCTATATCTATAGAGATAGCGGCAGACTATAGGTTTGTTGATGCTTAGCTGACTGGGGTTATGGGATTGATGTCGCTGTCTGGCATCCTGTTATCCTAGAGGGCGGAGTGTTTTGATCTGGTTGCAGAGGTTCAGGAACAGCTCACTCCTCATGAGTGGGGCAAAAGGGAGTATCTTCGCACCTGGATCGTTGTATGACGGCCAAAGTCCAGGTGTCTGGTCTCGAACAGCTTTGGAGGAGGGGGGATGTTCTTCTGTGTAGGAAATGCCTTGCGCTTTGCGCCTTGTTTTGGGAATCGTGCAGGTGTCTCTGGTCAGCGATTGATGTCAGCAACTGCTTACTTGTCTTGCTTCTCGTTGCAGGAACTTTGGTATCTTGGAAGTCCTCTGTTATCTTACACGGTGGTCAAATGAAGGGACTTGTGCCGTACTTCCCTGTTCTTGGAGAAGCTTTAGCGCGATCTGAGAGACGCCGAGATATCGTGGTTACCCCGACTAGGTCCTGGTGTTCGGATGTCTGAAGCATCACGGGTTGAAAGGGCCCGCTCGGCCTTGGATTGATACAAGAGTGAGGCTGTTGGGGAGTTCACCTTTTGAAGCGAAGAGTCCCACGATCCGCCTTTATCTTTCGCACAGCACCCCCAACTTCTTTCTGCTCGACAACCTCGAAAATTTCTTTGGCCAGCACTAAAACACTACGAATGCCCAACAAACCTACACCGATTGCTCTCTTGCTATTGCAAGTACAATCACATAGCTTTGCAAAGCAAGTAAGTCATCTGCTACCTCCTACCCAGCCCTCCAGTACAAACTCCTCCTACTCCCCCAAAACCCACCTGTGGAGCTTCAGGGCTCAATTGCCTCTTTGATTGAGCACCCACATACCTTGCTCCTGACTCTGAGGAGTACGGTAGCGATCCTCTCGGTTTTGTTCTCAAGCCATCGAGAGGACGCTCTCATTGACGGTCGCTGGTTTTGCGCCCACCCCCAATTCGCGCCCGCTCAACGTTCCGGCACCGTACCTATCAACCCATTCGATCTTTACAACATCGGCATACCAGGTCGCATAGCACCTAAAGGCTAACTCACTATCGCAGTATCGTGAAAATGGTCTGCGGGGCCACCTCAACAGCTCCCTCTGCTCGGAAGAAGGCAGCGCCTCGCGCCTCGTCTACTGCTCCTCGGGCAATGCTCACCAGAAGTCGAACTGCCAATATCCGTGATTCCTCTAACCCAATTGGCTGTGAGGACGAGGCAAACGCTGATCTAGCCGTGCCGGATTCTGCGCATCTCTCCTCTTCCGAAGGTAATGCTATTATCAAGGATATCGGAACTAGTACCATGTCTTTCCAGGAGGCAATCGGCGAGACCATTGATGACGATGATGATGACGACGACGACGATGGCTTTGGTCGCTCGGAGGACGAAGGCATCGAAAAGCGTGTCACCAAGAAGCGCAGATTGAACAGTAAGCCCCAGCTCTCACAAGTCCACTCAGCTCTTTAGCTCAACAACATAATCATAGGTCCACCACCAGCCTCGAAATACAACCTTCCTCTCTATCAATCGGTCTCTCAGTCGATCTCAGAGGACAATGAGCCCGCCGCTCTTGGTTCAAACCAGGCCAGCTACCTTCCCCCTGACTTCTTCAACTCGAGAACCCGGTTTGTTCCTGGTCCTGGCCCCATCAATGAGACCAGAACTGAGAAAGCAAAGAGAGTCAAGGGGCAGAGAGCTAACTTTAAGCAAGCGAAGGCTAGCTTTTTGCGAAAGAAGAAGGAGACAGCTCAGGCTAAGAAGGAGAAGGCCAACCTCAAGACGCCCTCGGTTGCCAAGCGAAATACAACAGCAAAGAAGCCTTCGAGTGTTCAATCTGCTGATAATGAGGATAAGGGCTCAGAGGAGGAAGTTTCGATCGGGACTGATGCTTACGTTCCTGTCGCCGCCGCCAAGAAGAAGCCATACGACCATAGCCCTGGGTATGATGCAACTCTACCTCCCATCTACTCCAGCGAGCAGATGATTTCGCACCTCGGTCAAGCTCTGATCAATATCGGCATGAGAGATCTCACAAATATGATGAAGGGCGGAGCTCTGAAAGTTGGTACATTCTGCTCCGGCACAGAGGCCCCAGTCTTGGTGATGAGATTGCTGAAAGAGTGTAAGTCCAACTTCAAGGTATTGCCATGGACGTGTGCTGATTTGCACTTCAGTCTTCTCATTCCAGAACATTGAGTTCAACTTCGACCAGATCATCAGCGCTGAGATTGAACCAAACAAATCCGCGTTCATCGAAAGAAACTTCTCTCCTGGAATGAGTGCTCGCGACATCACTGAGATCTTGAGCCAGAGAGCAAAGGATCCTCAGCGGAATACCGAGTGGTACTAGTGAGTCTAATCTTTGAACTTCGGTATTCCAATCACTAATGCAACCAGCACGACTGCATATGGTGGCAGAGCCAAGATCCCAGGAGACCTTGATCTTCTTATTGCGGGCTTTTGTTGTGACGATTTCTCCAATCTCAACAGCCATCGAAAGAAGCTCAACGAAAAGGGCGAGTCAGGAGACACCTTCTTTGCAGTCCTCGAATATGTCGACAGATATCGTCCAAAGATGGTTGTTCTTGAGAACGTGAACAGCGCGCCATGGCTTGACTCTAAAGTCGATGAGGGTGAGAAGAGTAAATGGGGGGAAAAAGTCATCGGCATTGACAAACACTTTGAAGATTTAGGCTATGTGGTGTCATACATGAAGCTCGATACCAAGCAGTTCTATGTGCCTCATACTCGAGAGCGCTGCTACATGGTCTGTGTTCTCAGCAACGGCCCTGATCACATCATTGCTAGCTTGAAAGCCCGCGCACAATCGTTACCGACATTAGTTAACAGTCTGAAGCGATTTGCCAGCGTTCCAATTCAGGCACTCATGTCAGATTTTGATTCTCCGCTACTGGATCTCAGCGCAAGAGAGGAAGTCAAGCCCAGAGCAGCGGTGACCTGGGACGCGTGTAGGCTTAATCACCAAAAGTATGTTGAAGTCAACCGTCTTGGTAGCCGACATCCAATCACACACTGGGATGAACTCGGCCACAAGACCTTACCTGACTACTACAAGCGCAACCTGGTCTTGACAGATCGAACAATGGACTACATTGACATATCCCATCTCCGGAATATCTCATTGAGGGGCTTTGATGATCGCTATTACAGGTAGGTTCTCCCTACCAAAACCAGATGTGAATTTTCTAACCAGTTCTAGCCGGTTCTTGGACTTATCCCAGAACGTCTATCGTTTTGAAGATACGCTTCGTAACGGAATCGTTAGTTGTATCACCCCAAGCAACTTTCTGCTCATCACAACTCGCGGTGGCTGTGTAACAGGCACTGAAGCTTTCACTGCCCAGGGATACAATCCAAAAGTTGTCGACATCATGAACGTATCAGATACTCTCTTGGGCGATATGAGTGGCAATGCCATGACCACCACTGTTGTTGGTGCAGTCATCTTCGCAGCCCTCATTTCTTTCAGAGACGTATTTGACTTCAAAGGTCGCCCTAAGCGGGTCCAAGATGCTGAAGCCCCGTTGATTCATCTTGGTAAAGAGCTGTTGGAATATCATGAGTCTCACCCGGCATTATATGTTCCAGTCTCAGTCAATGACATTACGGCTCTCGCCGGGCAAACTGTGCGCCTGTGTGTTTGCGAAGGCCGAACTCGCATCACTTCTGAGTCAATCCAACAGTGCAAGGTCTGCAAAGCCACCTCCTGCGTTACCTGTGGTCACAATCCCGTTCATCATTATGAGCCTCTCTCTGTTGAGCGCAAGCAGCCCATTGAATTCGAAATTGCCATTAAGAAGGCTCTTCCCTTTCAGATCGATCTTGGAACACTTTCTCCGGACGGCTTTGTGGGCTCGCTGAACAACGCTCGAAAGCTTATACCTCTCCCTGGCTTCACCCATTCATCATGGAACTACATGATCGACAAGATGAAGGAAGCTTTCGCATCTGTGGTTTTCTTTCGAGGAATCCGTCGTGCTCACTGTTTTCAGATTCGGTACGACTCTCCTCACGCTTTATTGAAGCTAGAGGTCTCATCGTCTGGCGTTGAGTGGCTTCTGTATGCCAATGTTCCGGACGAGCCGTTGGCCACGAGCACGGGAAAGTACCTTAGACGTTTCGCCCTTGCCCGCATGCGTCCGACTGGCGATGATATCATGGAAGGCAACTGGCAACTCTGGATTCCCGAAAAGACTTCTCTTCAGACCACTATTACTTCAAGTGGGCCTCTGGAAAGGTCCTTCGAAAATGAGCGAGGTCTAATCGACCACCAAGCCTCGTTTGTGTACCCTTGTATCTCAGTCACTGCCCGAGGGGACTACAATCCGAAGCATCTTGACCAAGATATCTTAGGAGATTATGTGCGCTCCTCCGAATGTGGACAGGCCTGGAACTCTGTGCATGCTCGCGAATCTCGTGATGATCAGAAGCCACTCTTGCTCTTCTACAATCAACACTTGCACACTGGAGACCCTAAGGACTTCTTTTTCTCGTTCACCAATGATGTTGCTCGAAAGCTGTACGCTGAAGAATTATCCGTCGTTTGCGACCTGCCAACCTCATGGCGACAACCTACAGTAATTGCCACTCAGACCGATTTAGGCTTCACGATTCAAGGAGTGCCAATTGAGTCTTTCGTGGGCAAGCACGTCGAGGAAGTTGACATTTGGCTCCACGGCTACTGGAAGCCTCTTCCTGATCACCAATTGGATTTTACTCACAAGGCATTGATCACCTATCGTCGATTGCCTGCGCAAATTGTTGATATTTCATCGTCATGTGGTCAGAAGCGTACAGTGTTCGAGATGGACGCTCAATTGCAGTACGAGCCGCCTTTTCTATGCAAAAGAAACAAATGGTACTCTCTCGATAACGCAAAGAAGGATTCTTTCTGCAAGGAATATCTCTGTTTCCTCGAAAAGGAACTTGTGCTTGTTGGCCATGGTGAGTCTGACAATTCATGGATTCAACATCAGGATAGTGGAAAAGAATGTTCACCTTGTGCGCCCACACCACCCTCAATGCAATGGACATTCGATAAGAAGAAGATTAAGGGCAAGTTAGGCCAACGTTTTGGAAAGCAAATCCCAGTCGAAAATCCAGAAGAAGCAGCCATCCACGAGAGAGCTATCAAGAGCAGACCATTGGCTATCGATGTAGTGTATCGGTTCGGTGATAGCAACTTGCTGGAGTGCAATATTGTCATCGACCCGGTGACCCTCATACACCGAGCTACAGGTAGCCTTCTGCTCAACAGTACTTTTGGCCGTACTGGACAGCTAGTTGGAGAAGATGTTCAGACCAGCTATCGCTTGGTTACAGATGAAGGCAAGAAGGCGGATTCAGATTCCCCAAAATTCGCTTTGCCAGACACTCGGAATTGCGAACCTTCTCCAAACCTCATGAAACCTTTCACCGATTTCTGGACCAAACCTTTCGCCAGCTCCCCGGCTAATGAAAACCAAACGGAACCCGAGTTGAACTCTAGCCAAGCTAAGGTCCTCGCCTGGATGCTAGATCAAGAACGCAACCCGCAGCCTTTCACTGAGCAGGTTGTAGCCGAAGCTTCTGTGAAGGAGATTGGCTACCGCTTAGAAGGCAAGGCCACACGGAAAATCCAAGTGGCGGGTGGCATTTTGGCACAAGAAGTGGGATTTGGGAAGACCATTCTCATTCTCTCCATCATCGCTCTCAATCTCCAAGAAGAAAAAATCAAACCCAACATTAAGGGCAAAATCTACACACGAGCCACTCTGGTTCTAGTACCAACTCATCTCGTAGACCAATGGGGTAGCGAAGCCGAAAATTTCATGCGCAAGACATACCGGGAAGGTCATGTCATCGCAATCAAGAGTGCTGCGAAGTTCAAGACCTTGACGGTTGCCCAAATTCAGAGAGCCGTGATTGTCATCGCCTCTTGGAATGTATGCTCCTCACCATCATATCAAAAAGCATATGCCCAATTTTCTGGCAACGTACGGTATGCTGACAATGCGACAATGCGAGCTCAACGAGAGTGGCATAGGCACGCTTCCACTACCTTTGCAGCAAATGTTGAGGCTCTTAAGTCTAATTACAAGGACCCAGGATTCATGGCTAATCATTTGAAGGGTCAGCATGCCGCCAGTATCCAGGAGACTAATAAGCACGACGCATACATCCCCTCTAAGCATGTCACTGGGGCCAAATACAAGCACGCTCTGGAGAAGGGTCCTATGACCGGAGAAAAGCGTAAGAGAAAGGTCACCCCTTCTGGCCATTTCGAGTGCTTGTTCGACTTCGATAGACTCACTGATAGTGAAGGAATTGGTAACCTTAAATATCCTTTGCTTGAAATGTTTCATTGGGATCGCGTGGTCATCGATGAGCACACGTATGCAAAGCCTACAAGTCGTCTCCTTTTCGAGTTCGTCCATTGCTCCAGAGTTTGGCTTCTTTCGGGTACACCTGCTTTGGGAAACTTCCACAACGTTAAAGGAATGGCATCTTTACTCGGAATCAACCTAGGCTGTGACGATCATTCGATAATGAAGCAGGAGGACTTGAAGAAGATGATGAAAGAGTACACTGGTGAGTTATCAAGTTGCAATTTACTGTATGGGGCTAAGAAACAAGCAGCATCGGAGAAGTTTGCGATGTACCAGGAGGCACCTACTGCGGCCTGGCAAAAAACTAGAATGCAGCACGCTCAGGCCTTCTTGAACCAGTTCGTAAGACAGGTATGATTACGCAGCTACTTCCGATGACAACAAATACTTACCCAATGCAGGATCGTGTTGATCTCAGTGGCATTAAGTGCGAGAAGAAAATCATCGGCGTTCATCAGAATTTTTTCGAGAAGGCCATGTACATGGAAATTATGCAACATGTTGTTGCCAATGACTTTCTACTCACGGCTGTGAAGGCTACGAGTAACCACCAGTCTCAGAAAATCCATGAGGTTTCTTCTTCTGATGAAGATGGAAAACTTGCTCTATTCCTCAAGGCTTCAGGTTTCCGCCGCAACATGAACAATAACAGCACTGCAGCTACCACTGCTTTGGAGGTGTGCAAGAAGATTGTGAATATCCGTGTTCGCGAGTATTCCGAGAAGCTCAGCGAATTTTATGACGAGTCGAGCAATGCACGTAGGCTATCAGTCGCAGCTGCCAGTTCTGGCGAGTACTGCGAAGACTACGACAACTGGTTGCTCCGTGCCCGTGGCAACTATTACGGAGACCATGCCACTACGAACGATATTCGCTCAAGACTGCGCAGCGTTGCTGAGCTTCCCGCAACTGAGTTAAAGACCGACGGCGCTGCTACACTACGCGCCTCAACCACCAAACTCAATACCATCTGCGAAGAGCTTGTCACTCGAAAGCGGTCGTTGAGAGCATTTCAGAGCGTGCATCGCATTCAACGTGCTGAGGTTTTGGGGTGCTCACAATGCAAGCAAGAGGCAACTGTACGCGACCTTACTCTTCTTGCAGGCTGTGGACATCTTATTTGCAGCAATTGTACGACCTCTTCAGCCTGTGGAGTTGTGGAAGATAACGAAAAGTGTACTGCACCAGCTGCCTCTCCTCAGCAAGTTACATGCGCTTCACTTCAGACAGGTTCGGCAATGATTTTCAAGTTTGGCTCAAAGATTGATTACGTCGTCAATTTGATCCAGAACAAGGTCGACCTTTATAGCATTCCTGAAGGCGAAAAGGTATTATTATTCATTCGATCCGAGCAAATGCAGCAAAAGCTGGCAGAAGCGTTCACAGCTGTTGGTATTAAGTTTGCCACGTTGAGCGATGAATCAGCGTCCTCGTCCACTCTAGCCGACTTCCAGAGTAGCGAATCATGCACTCAGGTCCTCTTCATAGTTACTGCAGATGTGACTGCGGCCGGCAGGTGAGAATTCCCTACCTCTGCTTCTAAATGTTTGCTAACCTAAGCACAGCAACCTTACCATTGCGCCGAACCTGATATTCTTTGAGCCGTTATATACTAAAGGTTCAGAGGCCCAAGAGTGTTATGATCGTGCCATGATCCAGGCACTTGGACGCTCACTACGAATGAATCAGAAGAAGACCGTTAAGATGTACGAACTCCTGGCTACGAACACTATCGAGGTTGACTACAGAGAGCACCGCGGTGATTGCATTCTTCAACCCGTAAGTGGTTCCGACAAGTTGGGTTCCGAAGAGTTGGAACCAGTTGCACGTTCAAGCTCTACCTGCCATGGACCTCTGTCTAGCACCATTGCTTGTATCACCAAGTTCGACGATTAGACCTTCCAGCTCCCTTGCTTGGTTACTAAGATGCCCTGAACTTACTCTCCTCTCCTCTAATACAAAAATTTCAGTAAGCCACTGCCCCTGGTCCCTCGTTGACCACGCACTAACTACATTTCTAGATCTGGATGTTCCTTTCGACTCCAATGGATATGATGATGACGGCGTTGGCGATTGATGTTGGCAGATGGCTTTCGAATACCCTGTTTGATTAGTTTGCTTCATGCTTCTTTATTTTCCTTTACAAAAAACGGTGCTGGTATGATTGTTACGTTTGGGAGGAGTGGAGAGAGGGATGAGATGATAGAGATGTATCTGCGTTAGCGGATCCCTCGGAGGAACAAACTCCATGGCAGTTGTATGAATAGTTTGGAAATGCAGACGGCCGAAAACCCAACTTGTTGTGTGCCCCTTTCGACGTGATGTTGTGATCATGTAATGTCTGGTCTGCTTGGTGCTTTGGGTTTAATCTTGCTTGTGTAGTCAGGGACTAGGGTCTTGATTTAAGGATGGAGAAGCTGGCTGGAGTTTGACGATGTGCTTTGTCCCATCTCCTTACTGATGTATCTTTGAATTTGAGTTTGATGTGGATAATACCGTCTCTCCTTCCTATTTCCCTTTTCTGTCTACTTACATGTGTACTTATTTACCAGAGATGATGCGGAGACGAATGCTTGGGTGAGGCAGCAGACGGAATGGTATGGGGGGACGTGTGTGCTGTTTGTAGAGTACTTTCATGGTATGTTTGTTTGGTTGGAGTGAGAGGTAAGGAATTGTGATTATTTTGTAAGATTGTTGGGATGGGGACGGAAGGGAGGGAGTTGGGAAGTTGGGAAGGGGAACGGTAGGAGTTGTGGGCTTGGACACTGTGAGTCGAGGCTTGCGATAAGTGTTGAGTGAGTCTGGATTAAGACGGGGAAGGGAGTTGAGGTTCGTGGTGTAAGTGAAAAAAAAAAAGGAAATAATGTTCAATGCGATCGTCTTGACGAGGAATATCAAACAATAGACTGCCAAATATGAGAAGGAATATAAGAAGCTTGATGCAGAATAAAGCAGAGATTCCATTGCATGCTGTGGCCATTCAACCAAAGGTTATCTTTTGCCTTGTTAGATCTCTAAATACATCATCCAATACCTGCCTCTTCCTCTTCGCAACCTTATTCTCATTCTCATCATCCCCCTTCAAGATGTTCTCCTCTTCCTTATCAAGTTCGTCATCTTCTGCCGTCCTAGGTAGCCAAGCTCTGATTTGCCCATCAGTATGTGAAGAGTAAATACCACTAGCTTGACCCCTCCACACCAGTCCTGTAACTCTGTTCCTGACGTTCCTTTCCCCAGTCCTGGATCGCACTGCTGCGATGTTGGGGCCAGAAACTTTGAGACGTTTCAACAGCCTCCCTTCGTGAAGTTCAAAAACAAGAAGCTCCTTTTCATTGGGGTAGAAGAGAAGGTCTTTCCTTGGGCCCGTGGTTCCAGGGGGAGTCATAACGAGGGGGAGGTTCGAAAGGTGCCCATTCTTCAACATAGGTCCAAAGCTCGCAAGAGTGTTGGCCCCAGTGGCAGCATGCCAGACTCTGATCCTATCATCATGTCCAGCTGAGACGATGTAAGAGCCATCGCCAGTCCAAGTCAAGCCGTTCACTGCTGCCGAGTGAGATTTGCCGGAATCTCTTGGGCGGGCACTTCTCCCCATCCCATCAGTGCCCACGATACCAGTTGAGTCTTCCATAGCCAAAACACCAAGAGCTCCTGAGCTCTTGCGGATATCCCAGAGACGAACAGTGCCATCTATACCACCACTTGCCAGGATGTGGTCTATTGTTGGACTCCAGGCCAGAGATAACAAGGCGCCATGATGACCGGCTAATGAATGCGTGCTTGATCCAGAACGGAGATCCACAAGCCTCACAGTTGGATGCTGAGTAGCACATGCAACCAGAAGGTGGCTTGCTATAGGGGAAAGGGCATGAGTGTAGACTATTGAACTGAGGTCAAAGTCTCCAGAGACTGCGAGTGTCTCCGTTGAGTAGATCTTCAAGTGGTGATCATATGAAGTTGACAGAAAAGCTCCAGAATCAAAGGGGAAGAAGCTGAGCTGTGTAATACCAAACTTATGTGTAAAGGATGTCCTGATATGAAGTAAGTACAAAGTCGAATGGATGGAGTGGCTGTGTAGCTTACTTTGGGACAACGCTTGAAGGCTTGAATGTATGCTTGGCCCCTGGAACATTCTCATCTAGGTCCCATAGCTTTATGGAGGAATTTACACCACCAGATAGGAGGCTGTTGGATTTAGTGAGTGGATAATGAAGTCTGGATGATCTATTCTCACAATCTGTTGTCGATGTCTATAGCCAGGCTATTTGCTCCAGACTGATGAGCCCATATCTTAGGTTCGGTACTTTCTTCTACCGGAGGAACTCTGAACTGTGAGGCTCGATCGTCGTTGTCGTCGTCAACGAGAGCTGTTTCCTTCTCGCCGCCATTGAATCGCAGCCTTGGAGCAGGCTGGATGGACAGTATGCGCTGTGAAGTCTGGATACGGGCAAAGGCTTGTGGGCCTAAGTTGCCCATCGATCGGTCAAATAGCAACGGATTCATACATCTGTTATCAAGAATCAAACTGTTGTTGATGAACTTGAAGAAATGTTGGAGTTGAAGTGGGATGGAAGGGCGTCGTGGCGGCCGAGGCTGACATCCAATGCAAGGCCACCAAACTAGTGCTTCGCCTTGTTCTCATTGTTCATCCAGAATTTTGGACATTGCGCACAATTCATCATCCAACATGACTTCGAAGGCATTTACGCAGGGCGCATTCTTGAATCCAGAGTCTTTACCGGAAACTTCAATTAGAGATGAGAAGGCGCAGAATTACAGACATCCCACAGTCTATGATGCGGTTGCAGGTAGGTACATTCCCCCGTCGCCTTGCGCAGAATCTCAGTTGACGCTGTACAGGTCGCATATCACTCGCAGGATTCATCCCAAAGCACGTAGTCGTTGCTTCAACACGAGATACCATCTCATCCTCTACCACTGCGATTGCGCCAGAGACCGTCCTATTCCGAGCCAAGAATGCCCCAACCAGATACGCCGAATCTGACATATACTTCACGAACGAAAGAAAGTCTACACAACACCTGCCAGAATCAGACCTTCTCAAGGCAGTACATTGCTATACATCCGATTTCTACTCACGAGCTACGATAGATGGTGGGTCTGGGGATTGGAAGAGCATGGACGAGACGGCTTTGATCGCTTTGGGGATTCTCTTGGAAGAAGCATCATTGGGAAGTCTGGAGGCGACGGGAGACCTTGCTTTTACAGAAGGAGAAGAATACACCGATGGTCTTATGAAGTATTATGATCGCGAGCAGCGGAAGCTCAAGAAAAGACCTACGAAAAAGCGACGACTGGATGATACGAGCTAAAGGAGGACCGAGAGTAAAGTTATTTACTTTTTCCCGTCGTTAGAAAAGTGATATCTCACTCAGCTCATCCAGCTTCCCGTCCGTGACAGCGACCCAAAGCAAGCATCTTGCCCGGAGGATCCTTCTGCAAGTCATCTTGAATCTGGGGGATGTAAATCTAAGGGCTCTTTGTTTTCTTTTTCGAACAGCCAGGCTCTGCGCCTTGTGCCTACCCGAGGATCTTCTTTTCTTTTTCGGACAGGCCAGCTGAAAAGAATGAACCATTACAAGCCTTATTGTTTCGAAGACCGCTCTAGACAGCATCTTCGTCGGCAATTTTCACTCTTTCACGGCTCTTTATGTCGTCACTGTCAGGCCATTATTTTTGTTTTTAGGGCCCCTGATAGAAGCGCCTTACGAACGCCAGCATACAGTACCGGTACCCCGGACGCTGACGTTGCCTTCTATTAGCTTTGTCTCGAGAAATCGCAACCCAAACTTCACTCATCAAATCCTTCGAGTTCCCATCACCATTGCGGGATGATTCTTGCTTCCAAAGCACCAGGTGAGCCCAAAAGCTCGGATTGGGGTCTTGCTGCCGTGGCCGTCTTCGATCAGGATACGGAGCTTTCCACACAATAGCTAGGGCAGCCCCTGTGGTTGTGTATATTCCCCTTTGAGTCTTTATGGTAATGGAATCGGAAATGCGTCTTGACAACATCCACCAATGAGCATGAGAATGAACCAGGGAAGCAATTATCTATGCGTCCGTATGGCCGCATCTGGCAGTCATAAGGTGCCATTGTACCGAACTACCCTGCGACAAACATCAAAGTCGGTGCGGCCCACGTGGAAATAGTCAAAGCACATGCATGCCAAAGCAGTCCATTGCAGAAGCAAAGCCGTTGACCAACTTTACAGCAAAGGCGGATCGGCACGCTATTGGTAGGAAATACTCAGTTAACTTCAGGGAAACCATGATCGACAAAAGTGCCGTTGGTCAGGTGCGCACCGTTTGAGATTGCGGTGTCAAGTTCGGTACTCCGCAAGTAGGTATGACAAGGCACGAGTCCCCGAAGCGGAGAATTGTTTGCTCATGCAAGTCAATTGACAAGCCGATGTCGAGGATGGCATGAAGCCGAACTACTGCTGCCGGGATCAGCAGAATGTGTGCCGATACTGGGACGGCTTGGACGATACTGCCAGCTCGACAATCGGCTTTCTGACCCTCTGGATCGGACAAGCGGGCAGGAAAATGATCTGTCATTTTCCTCGAGGCGTTGTGCCGTGTCCCAGATTCCCACTTAAGGATTTTGCCCGAGGATATCTAAAGACCTTGCCGGTGGGCGTCTTCAACCTCCTATTGAAGACCCGCTCCCACAGACTTCCAGGGGTATGTCAGCACACCATTGATCGCTCCGCTCCGAGGTGCCTTATTCCACCCCAGCTCTCCTGGCCGCCTCATTTTCAGACCTGCAGGTGCGGCTGGGCACAGATGAGAAACGCTCTTGATGATAGTAGAAGAAGGGCCTCGGATACGGTGCCGAAATCTTAGGCCTCACACAAAGTTCGCAGGCTGAGAGAAGCCTAAAGTATTTGAAAGTCAAAGTGGGAAGACCCATGGATGATGTACCGCTTCGATACTTGTATGTACGGCGGTACAACCCTACGGAGCAGGGCATCTTTTGCAACCCTGCCTTACCGCCTCGTCTATTTGAGAAAGTTGCTTTGACAGTCTAACTGATTCAAATGTTCCCACTCGTATGCGCGGCCGCATTTCAGCACAGATGTAATCGAATCGTCTATTTGTCCACCCATACTTCAAATTCGCCATGGTGGTCTCGCGACTCGATGTCTTCGAAAATCTCCTTACGAGAAGTTTGTTGCCACGAAGTCTCAGCCTCGCATTGATCTGCGGAAAAGCGGTCACATTTGCCGAGGCTACGAAATCAGAGCTTTGCGGTGAACGACCAACTTTCCATCGAGTCGCAACCCAGGCCTGGAAAGGTTGATGATTATCATTATTGTTATTAGGGTATGCGGAATTAGGTTAAGCTGATAATCCAGTTCGGCGACCGCTGGTCGCCGTTTTCTGACAGAAAGAGCATTTCTTGCGTACTCAAACTGCCCTGAGTCGCGTCTGGACCAACGGTTGGGCACCAAAACGCTAGTGTCATCTGAGGATTTCAGTTCCTCTTTTGAGAGATATGCAGATGGTTGAAACTTGGATTTTAGACCGTCTCTTGATCACAGCTCCTCTAGTCCTTCAACTTCCAATTCCTAGGTCTAGGCCGTCCTAGATATACCTACACAAGCGGTGAGGAGCTGGGTCGTTACGCTTCGATAAGAAGCCGGCTGAGGACGATACTTTTGACGAGTAGCGGCCGTTCAAAAAAAAAAAAAAGAATATTTGGCTTGAATATTTGGCTTGATAGTCGCGGTGTGGCCGATAACGTTACTTGATTCCATCACGCTAGATACATTTTACACCAAGTCGTCACTTTTCGGCACCTTCTCCAGCCAAAGAAGGTTTTGCATTCATCGGCTATGACTCGCGGATGTTGAAATACATTGGGCTATCTGACCTGTCCGAACAGGCGATCCTTGATAGCCACCACGACTTCGCAGGCTTGACCCGCTCCTTTCAGGAACGATCTTCGTGTGATTGGACACAATTTCCCCCTCAAAGGCATTTGAAATGCCGCATCTCTTTAGTCTTCGACGGCTCAACTTCGAAGGAACGCTTATTCAGCTATCTAAACCCTGTGTGCATTCATCCGTGTCCCAAAGTGGGAAATTATGCAACTATCTTTCAATAATGGGGCCGGAATATCCAATTATAAGGTACGCCGCTGATTATCGCGAGGCTGAAGGTATGACGACAGGAGGATGAGCCTTGTCAGAGCCCCCCTCATCGGAGAACGAAACACCAGCTCTATCGCACCTTTAAAACGATAGAGGGGCAGCCTCGAGGCCAGTATTGACTCGGGATCATGGATTTGGGATGATTGATCGCCGAGTCCCCTCAGTTCTTATGCCCTGATTCCCTGATTCGACAGACAAACTTCACCTTTGTTCGTACTATGAAGTATTTTCACATCTAGATAGTTTTCCCGTACAGATCATCCCTTCCTCCAGTGCCCCATACGGCAACTAGACCCTAAGTAGTCTTTCGTTACGACAGAAGCTAGGCCTGAACATCTATTTCTTTTCCCTTCCTCCATTCAGTAGTCAGAACATTCTACGCTGGTAGACGGCCAGCCAGCTATGCAAGCCGAGTTGTGTCCATGCCAGGAGCGATTCATTTCCCCTGCGGAGTGTGGGTACAGGGCTGTAATCCTCACACAAGCCTCATTGTGCGACCGTAAGCCGAGCCGGGTCCCCCAGCTATCTCGGGTCTCTGGCTTCCAGGATCTCTGCTCAAGGGCGGTTCCGTGGGTACCATGGGTACGGTAACGGGTAAATGACTACGGTACTCTTATGAGGAAGCCTGCAATATTGAATTCTGGGTCGGGTGAAGAACAGGGCGCAGAAGGTCTGAAGAAGCCAGAAGCCACACATTGACAAAGCATGCTTCCATCGTCATTTCCAATCAAAGGTGGTGCGCCTCGTTCGTGGAGAAGTATTGCCAATGGTCTGGCTAGAAGCCCGGCGGCTGAACTAGAGCAGCTGGTGGGAATGGGTAGAAGCTCTAGTGCTCTCTCTACCGACCGACCGCTTTTCTGGAATTCGGGTAGTCGCCGAGTACTTGCCGTGCAGAGGTGGCTGATATGAGTGCTGACTTCAGCAGCAAAAGAACTCTGTTGCGCTGCGCTGCCCTGCTGTGCAACGAGAACGGTTTGCTGTACAGCTAAACCTTGTGATCCATCATCCTGGTTTCGAAGAGGGCTGGATCTTGCCATAAGCCGTGAATCGTACGACAATTGGCCGGTTCAGGGACTGCTAAGAAAGTTAATCACAACCAGACACGATTGTTCGATCGCTGGAGGGGCATTGCCTCTCAGTGTGCACGCCACACACCCAGGATACGACGGCGATGCTAGTCAGTGCGAGTGCCACCGGAGGAAGTGGAGAGCGAGATAGCCGACGACGACAACGAGGAGCAGCAGAAGAAGCAGAAGCAGACTCAGCTGCAGCAGGAAGGGCAGGGGACCAGGACCAGCCCAGCCCAGCCTACCAGGTCAGGACCAGAGCCCAGGGATATGCGAGACGCACAGAGGGTTTGCTGTCGCTCACTGACTCTGCTCTGTCGTGCTGAGTCGGCTCATCGCTTGTGTCAAACAGACAGACAGACCGACAGCCAGACACGATTCTTCTGCATGAATTACAGATTCACGGTATCGTCGGACTCGGCAGTGGTCCTCTGGGTCCTGTTTCTTTTTCACAGTTCGACGCCAACCGCTCCCGCTCCGGTTCTCTACTGGTGCCGTGTCCGATGGCCATCCCATCCATCCCTTCCCATCCATCCCTTCCCATCCCACTCTTGACCGCATCCTCGACTTACTCCGTATTAGCGACTAACTCTAACTGTTATGGACGGCTCTGATATTATTGTTATTGACCAGGGCAGCAAAACGCTGTACATCGCTCATCCATATGTACTGTACTGTACCTAATTATACCCAACCAGACCAGTCAAATCCGGTGTATCCTCACAGACACCCCATCGAGGACTGTCGGAGATCCTTGCCTAGCTCGCACGTTCGCCCTGTCTGAGCAACCTACTGACAAGCTAACCTCTCTTCTCCTCTCCTCCCCTTCTCCTCCCCTTCCCCTCCCCTCCCCTCCTTCGCAAGCTAACCTCCCCTCCCTACCTTACCTTACCCCTGGAGCTGGAGCTGGAGCTGGAGCTGGAGCTTACGGTATGGTCCAGACAAGCTTGACCGCCTATCCTGTCCCGGTCCTATCCACCAACAGCAAGTGACTCGTGACTTTACTTGCTTGTCCTCCTCTTGGGCTCTTGGACAGACACTTCAACTTTCACCACCACCACGGATCGTCTCGCGTCTGTGCCTTTTCACCTTGTCTCGTCTTACTCGAGTGTTACGGAGTACAGATCGTATCGAATCTTGGATTGGACAGGACTGCCATTCGACTGGCTTGCCACTTCCAGCATCCTGCCTCGCCTTGTCCGCTTGCACAAATCCATCCCAGACTTCCAAGTTCCAGCCCAACCGAGTCAACCAACCCCCTCGGCTTCATTTTTGTACGTGGATTCGGGGCGACATTTCCATCCCTTCCCATCTCATTCCCGTCCCTGGTTCGTGTGCTCCGGTGACTATTCTCTCGAAGTGGTGTCGGTGTTGGTCCTGGTCCCAGGCTCAACTCACTACTACAACTACAACTACAGCATAGAATTATTATTCTCCGTAGCTCAACGAGTCAAATCGACCCAGGTCGGTTGGTTCCTCACCGTCGAACTACCTAACCCTAACCTTTACCTTACCTACCTCACTTCCTCCCTCCTCAGCCCGCCCATCCTCCCGCTTCCCTTCATTATTGCGGACCTCTTCAACATCCACCCCGGCAGACTATTCGAGCTCTTGAGGGAAGGAAGGGAGGTAAAAGCCGCATTGCATTGCATATCGGAGACTCAGGGCGTCCGTCGCAGATCTCCCCCCACTCCAGGGCAAAGGCAAGCGTAGGCAGGGCCTAATTAAGGTAGCTCTCTGATATATTCTTGCCTCAATTTTCAAGCTGCCTGGTCCTCGCCAGCTCAAAGCACCTCCAACCCAATTCTAACCAGCCCAACCCCAACCAAACCCACCCACTTTACCTCCGTTTGCTTCGCGCCACTGCTGCTCCAGCCCGGATCCTCGTTCTGCTGCCCTGTCACTTATGACCGTCGAAAGCTAAAGCTAATCTGTATTTCCAACTCAGACATTCTCATTGCGAAACTCAGTAGGCGATTAGTCGCGGGGGGGAATTCCTTCGATACACCTGGCCATCCATACCACGTCAGCTCGTGCTACCCCGATGGGAATCTCTGTGCTATCTGGCAACCTGTAAGAAGCCGGCGCTCTACTACTGCCGTCCATGGCCTCTGCTGCCGTGATCGTATGAGAGTCAAAGCTATGATGGACATACCAACCGATAAACGTCCTCGTCTTGCTGGCCCGGCTCCTACACCATGGCAGAACTCGCCCGAAGGCTCTCGACAACTCCCTTCTCTTCCACCTAATGCGCAACCGCAGCCGCAGCAGTACCAACATCATCCGGGTCCAAATCAAACTCCATTCTCGCGACCAGCTCCACCGCCGCCTCTTCCAGAACCATATCCTCTCGATCATCGTCGACCCTCTGAACATTCACCGTACGACCATCAAGACCCTCGCAGACCAAGCTCAGGTCCTTCGCATGGATATCAGAACGGTCCTCCTGCTCATCCTCTCCCACCACCATCAGCTCCCCCAGGTCAGCAGCCTCCATTATCATCGTATGCAGGACAGAGAGACCCAATGGTGAAAAGGGACCCTTCAGACGAACCACAACAGTATAGACCATCCTCAACTGGTGCAGATCACAATGTGAATCCTTCACCGCACCACGAAGGACCGGGTCGACCATATCATCCGTCGTATGATACAGCAAGAAACCAGCAGTACCCGCCGCCGCCACTATCGAGTCCTTACCCACCAGTACAAAGCCCAATGTCTGCCACAGAGCCATACGGTAATAACCCCTACGGGGGTCTTCCTACACCTCGAGACTACCAGACAGTTACGTATCCCTCAGCAGGAAGGCAGGACATAAGGAAAAAAGCGCAGAGGGCAGCGCAAGCATGCGATAGTTGTCGGACGCTCAAAGCCAAATGTGACGAGGGCCGACCGTCATGCTCAACTTGCAAAGAAAGAGGGACGGAATGTCGTTACAGGGATCCGCCACCAAAACAGTACGCTTAAAGTTCAGTTACGTCTTCCACTCTTATAATACTAACAAGACTAGGCAAGACAAGGCATCAGCCGATATTATGGATAGTTTGGCGCGGTTGGAAAGTTTCATGAGTGGTTTCAACAACAAGATTGAACATTTCAACAGTAAAATCGAACACCTTTCCGGTGAGGTAAGCGAGATAAAACGAGCCCAGAGGGGGGACGCCATTGCAAATACTTCGACCTACGAAACAGTGAGATACAAAGATGAGCCTGGAGAAGTTGTTACAGGATACCGAATGGAATATCCACGACCATCCATTGCATCTGAGGCTGTACCACTGCTTTCAAACGAGTCCCCTTACGGATCAACTCCAAGTCAACAGCGGGGTCCCGAAGGATTTCCACTCGGCGGTGAAATTTCAGAAGAGGAAGAGGAGTCTGGCAATCCGGGTCCAGGGAAGCCACCATCAATTCCTGTCAACCATACAACAGGAGCTGCACGACTGCTGACTCATCCGGTGATCAGAGAGCTGTGCCAAGGAGCTATGAACAGTTCAAAGATCAAGAACGAGAAATATCCAATCTTGCAAGAGGAGAGGAGAGGACTACTGCGGCTCTTTGGTAGGGGAGAGGGTTATGAGCCACCTCCGGGATATGACAAGGATCCTTTGGTAGACCACGGCACAGACAGTACGCCCGGTGATTCTCATTCAGACGTGTCTTCGCCAGCTGGCGAAGAATGGGGTCAACTTGGCGGTTTGACACCGCCAGGCCATCAGCCGGAGTTTACTAGGGGTGGAATCGATTCGAATGGGATGCCGGATTTTAGCAGAGAGACTGTCAACGACTTGGTCAAGAGCTATATGGAACACATCAACATCATGCATCCCATACTAATCAAATCACACCTCGACCTTCTTGTGGAACACTTCTTGAAGTCTATCCCTGAGAGCCAGGCAAAGCCGAAGCAGGTATCGAATCTTCAGGCAGGGCACTCGAACTTTTCTGGAGCTGGGTTTGTAGGAAGTGGTTATAGGAATCCGGAAAGTCCTGGCAACAAACGGAAAAGATCTCCCATCGCAGGCGAATATGCTGATCCACACGTGATGATGGATCACAAGCCTGGTCATCCATTTCGATCGATTGGATCCGCTATCGTCTTGCTAGTGATGGCACTGGGGAAGATATGCCAGCATAAGGGCAAAATCCCGGATGCGTGGCATGCTGATCGAGATCTGGATTATGTGCACGGCAGTTCTCCTACCGTTCGAAATGGCCATCCACCATCACCCATACAGAGCTCTCCTGGTATGGGAATAACATCTCCTCTGGATGGGGAGAGGGGGCAACCGCGAAGTCGGAGGACTTCCATTGATGGAGTGTATCCCGCGAGGGTTAAGCCAAGAAACATCGATGTTATCCCAGGACTTGCGTATCATGCCCTTGCCACAGATGTTATCGGCAATCAACTTGCGGGAAACAGTCTGCAACATGTGCACGCCAACATACTTGCTGGATTATACCACGGGCAACTTGCGAGGGTGATGGAAAGTCATGGGTACATTGCAGCAGCGTGCCGTGGCCTACAAGTCATTCTCAGGCCGTAAGTAAACCGTCTCGATGATCCATGGCCAAGTGTTAATTCGTACAGAAAATTTGATCGGTTAAAGAAATTGAAGCATGACAACATGCTTATCTCGGAGAAAGACAATGCGCTGATAATTGCCTTCTGGACGTGTCTGCAGTTGGAGAGGTACGTACAGAAGTTTTGCTCCGACAAGCAAGCCATACTGACTTTTGGCTATAGTGACATCGTTGCCGAACTCCCTTGCCCGCACTCTGGCATTCTGACCTACGAAGAAGACATGCCTCACCCTAATCTGCAAGGTGCAGTGGCTAATTATAGCCTCACTACCGAGATTGTACAAAGTTACATGGGTCAGTTGTTTTTGCGCAAACATCTCAACCAGCTGCACAACATGTTCTATCAGCCTGATGCTGGTAAGTCTCCCGCCGTCTGGTACTATTAGCAATACTAATCTATTCTACCCAAGACGAGAATGCCCCTTTCAACTCGGCCAGCAAGTCAAAGGAGCACTTTCCTACCATTGACGCATCACTAGCAAACTTAGAGTGGATCACTTCTGTTGCCGCCAACATGATGAAGTGGGATGCAACGAAAGGAGAACCAGCCACTAACATGCTGGAAGCCCGTCTGAGAGCCAAGTACTATGGAGCCGAGGTTATCACTTACCGCCATTTTGTGTTGAAGCTTCTCGGCCGGTCAGGACTTGGGGATCAAGTTGCTCCTGCGTATCTGCCGAAGATCGAAGCACCTAAGGTGAACAGCAACGCTACCCGGATCGAGGACCTCGACAAAAAGGCTCTGCAGTACGCAGAGTGTGGTATCAGGGCTCTGATCTTTAGCACCAGGGCATTCTATGGCTTGGGTGATCCTGGAAAGGACAGACTCATCGTCACCAACGTCTGGGGAACTGCACACGCGTATGTCTACCGTACCCACTTTTTTGGGGCACCACTAACACCTTCAAGGCAATGGGGAAATGTTGTGACCCTCCAAGCGGCATATATGAACCCTATCCTCCAGCAGATTGTCCTGAAATTCATAACAGTGGAAGGGCTCCGAACTCTGACTGATAACACTTTGGCTTTCTTGAGTTTGATAGGGTCTCCAACTTCGGCTCTCACTTCAGACTATAAGATCCTCAAGCATCTGGCGCTCAAGACTGGCCTGATAGGCCACATGGCATCCCAAGGACCGAACACGGGATCAAGCTACTCAAGTTCGCACACAGGAGATACTCAGATGAGCGGGCATTAATTTGCATCGCGGCAAAACACACGTCAGCAAATGGCTGACATTGGAACGACCATCATTTTGTCAATTTTTGTGCAAGAGCGACGTATATATTGCATTGGGCAGGCGGTTAGGCAGGTTCGACGGTGACGGTGGCGGCGGGTGGCTTCTCATCAGCATTTTTAGCGGTGGCGCATCCTCGATTCCGAATTCGGTATCACTTTTCTTCTCTTCAACGTTGTGTTTCTCTTATACTTTAGGTGATTTCTCATCATCAATCACATACACTGGGCGGGGCATCATCTCAACAAACAAGCAAGCCGAGCGAGCGAGCGAGCACCAAGCAGGCAACACATTCCACCGTGTGCAGGAACATCTACAGTACAGATCAATCTTGCTTTTCTCTTTGCCAGCATACCATCATCGCCATATATCATCATCTGTTTCTGGGGGCGGTTGGGTCGGCTCTCTGTTTTATTTATATCCCCATTTCGCGTGCGGTTCTGGACGGATGGAATCGAGTCAACTTTCACGCACGAGGCGTTTTGTGTTACGAACTTGTCTTTTCTTTTTTTCTATCTTCCGGCTGTCTTACCGTATACATGGGAAGATGAGACACAAATACATACTTTTGGCGGCTAATACCATCTTATCATCTTTCATCATTCATCACTCATACGTTTTCCAGACTGGCTAGAGAATTTTAACGAGCAATCGTTTTTTCTCCTCGGGTGGCTGCCTACCCACTCGACTCCATCTCAATTGACCAGCTATCTCGTCAGTCTCATATTCTGCGTGTGTGCGCGTGTGAATGGATGAGGAGGAGCAGGGTAGCAAAGACAATCAAAACAAGCAGCACCCAGGCACGCTTAGTCTGGTATTAGATCATATTCCGCCCCTCTGCAATTACTTAAGTAGAAGCAATATGATCACAAAGTTTACATCTGCATTCACTGAACCAACCTGTTGTCCATCGTATTTAATTCACCCCATCTTGCTTACAATATTACCCCTTTCCCTCCCTCCCTCCCTCCTTCCTTCCTCCTTCCATCCATTCCAGCCTCCCTACACTACCCGACGCTCCCGCATCGTAAGTGATACCGTGATCTCACCGGCTATCTATCAAGGTCATCTAACACCTCTGTACTACCTCAAGGTTCTGTACTTCACCTACCCCATCCTCCTCGCCTGCCTGTCGTGTAACACCACGCCAACATACATATATGCGTGCGTGCGTGCATGCATGCATATATGCATGCACTCAGCACGCTTCCTCCCGCACCTCCTCACGGGGCTGATCTATCTTCCCGAACCCCTTGCCAACGAACAGTACCTAAGGTATTGTCTTCGGCAACACAACATATCGTACCGCATCGCTTCGCGTTACATGACACCGTAGCGAAGCGTTCATATCGTGTTGTATTGTGCTACGAGTTTTTTTAATCAAAGAAAGCCATGTCGGGTTGCTCAGCGGTTCTGCAGCACTACCAGACACAGCAGAACTGCGGTTATGTACTGGTATGAGGTTAAGTAAGCTGTGTTGGCATGCTCACGCCCTGACGATGCTTGGATCCTTGGAGGAGACGTTGAGATCGAGGGGGTTGAGGGAGTACTGCATTGTTTTGTGGGGGTTGGACGGTAGGGTACGGGAGGGAGGACAGAGGGCTGGGCATGAGCATGTTTGGAGGGCAAGGGGGTCGAGTGGTGGCGGGTGGAAATAGCATGTAAGTAGCTGGCGGGTTATCCGTGTTTCGAGATGTGTGATGCATGATTTGGTGTTCATGTTTGTTTCCGGAGGACAGGATGCGTTGAGTGGGGTTATGAGAAAAGGAGGGAAAGAAAATATTAGAGGGGGAGGTGGAAGGAAGCCTTGAGTTACACAACGCTACTGCGAGATGGAAAAGTCGGTAATTGGCTGGTTTCTAGGTGGGCAGTACGCGAGGGGCTTGAAGAGCATGAAGACGAGGAGAGAGAGTTGGATAAGGCGGATAACATGTCTTGAAATAGTGGAAGTTTCCCAGTGCACTGTATCATACGGTATTGCCTTCCGGTTTATACCACTCAGGCTCTTGAATGGTTTGTACCACTCGCGGAAGTTGGATGGGATTGCATGCTCTTGCATATACCCAGGGGCAGACTTTCCTGGGTTGTGTGATGTGTTTCCCAAGGTTTAGTTTAGAAAAGTAACCGACTTCTCGGGACGTTGGAGACAAAGATGGGGGAAGGGTCAAGGGTCTCGGATTGTGACGGAGGAGATGGTTGGGGAGGGGAGAGTTTTGTTGCACGTCGTGTTGAATGTCTGAGGTGTATTTAGGGATTTACTTTACTTGTGGTGAATCAGGATAGAAGTTGGCTCGTCTTGTGTTGCTTGTTTTGATTGGCTAGAAATAGTACGTATTTCAAGGTGAAGGACAGCAATAGAATGGATACCTTGTTGCCGTTTAGAAAGATTGACCGCTAGACTAGGAGAGTGATATGACTTTAGGGTGTATGGGTTTAAGGAGTCTAATCATGGAAGAAATCACAACAGAAGAGTGATGGGCGTACGTATATCCGAAAACTGACGCTCACCTGGCCATTTGTCCTCTTCCTAGATTGGCTAGATGCGGTATCTAGCTGGCTTTGAAGACCGAATTCGAGCCTTACTACCACAAGTCTATGCTGTGCGGCTAATCATGACCTTTACTTGCCGTATACGGTTCAAAGATGATGTACGGTATGCCAGATTTAATGAAATACTGTGGGATTGATTGTAAGAGATGTAGCATTGACAATCTATATGTACTCTAAGACAGCTGCTACTGCTTTAGATCTACTTTGATCGGTAGCTAGAGTTCGGTAAAGGAGATGTTGAATTGTAGGCGAAAGTCAGCAAATTAGAAATCCATTCCAATGCGGGGGTGTATCCAATCTATCTAACTATCTGCCAAGCCCAAGACCAAATATACACAATACAAACTACTCAAACACCCTGCTCCATCCTCTCTTCCCACTCCTCATCGTCAACATCAATAAGGTGCTCAACCTCACTACCATTGTTTATCTCTTCAGCGCCTTTCCATCCCGTAGCAGCCTGAACCAAGACCATGACTAGTGCCAGCCCAGCGCCCGCTACAAAAAGCTGACTCAGACCGCCTACATATCCAGCAACTGCGATCCTCTTTTCTACTCCCTTGAGAGTCTGTACAAGTGCTGGGCTACCCAGTAACCTTCTCACTAAATCTTCCCTTCCTTTTAGCCCACCATTGTCTTCGAACCCTTTCTCGAGTATCGCCTTTAAAATGCGGACAAATAAGCCACCACCTATAGCCGACCCGAATGAGCCCGCGAAGCCTCGGAAGGTGGTCAAGAGAGATGTGGAGATGAAGTGCGTGGATGTCGGCGTTAGGTGCAAAAGATGGGCCAGTGTATAAGCGAGCGCCGCTCCAACACAGATGCCATTTACGAAGACGTTCAAAAGGAACAGCGGCGCAGGTGTGCTCGGATTAGCGATCTGCGACAAAGTCACTAGCGTACAAGTGAAGAGAAAGTAAGAGACGATGCTCGGTCTATTTATCCATTAGCGAGGCCCAAGCGAATACGAAAAGCGTGAGGAGACATACAGCCAAAAGCTCCCCGCGTGTCTAATATGCAATCCACCAACACTAATCCCACCAATTGCAAATCCGAGGTTTGTGGGGATGAGAATCGAGCCTGCTGAAGCGGGGGACCATCCTCGGACTGCGATAGCGTAGGCGGGTGTGTAGAAGAGAACCATCCATCGGGCGGCCATAATGCCGAGTTGAGCGACGCAGGAGAGAAGGGCGCCGCGGGATTTAAGGACCGTGACGGGGATGATGGGTTCGGTTACTACGTAGAGCTCGATGAGGATGAATGCTGTGAGGAGGAATATTGAGGCTACTATTGGACCCCATTGGATGACTGGGGAGGAGAGACCGTAGAGGAAGAGGCAGAGGGACGTCGTCTAGATATATGTGTTAGCTCCACGAGGGATTTTGTTGAGGTTGTGAGTCTTACGAGAGTGCAAGCGCCGAGATAATCAATCCTGCCTAGCTTTTGGAGGATTGAGCCTTCTCCAGATCCTTCTTGCCCGGACGTGAAAGATCCTGGGATGCTGAAAAATATCCCTGTCCCAAATACTACGGACATTGGACTCTGGATCCAAAACAAGAATCGCTGTGCAGGGTTAGCAGAGCTCGAGGCAATCACCCAGCTTTCTTTTGGAAACATACCCACCCAGTAATTGGGAGTAATGCACCAGCTACAACCGCACCAAAAGAAACACCGGTTGTGAATCCAGCATTGACCAAACCAATGAACAGCCCTCTTCTCTTCTTCCCCGTCAACTCCAGAACGAGAATGAATGACACAGTCATGATCCCAGAACCACCAATTCCCTGGATAGCTCTCCCAAGAAGGAAAACTCGTAGAGTCTGGGCTTGAGATGTGACCACTCCACCGATAGCGAAGAATATAGAGGCAGCAAAGACACAGTTTCTTGGTGAGAATATCTGAGCTAGCCGAGCTGCTAAGGGAGATGTGCTGGACATGGCGATCTGAAACATGTAAGTAGTGAGAAAACTAGTAAGTTGGGAGTAGCTTACTAAGTAAACAGATGCAAACCATATAGCCTCTGCAAAAGCATCAAGATCCTCAGCGATTTTCGATTGTGTCGTTGTAATTCCGGACATATTAGAAGCTGAAGCATTGGTCAGCTTATATTCATTTTCAAAAGCCTCTCATCTTGTAGGAAAGAAGGTTTCTGGCAACGTACCTTGCAAGAAGATCAGTCCATACAAACTGAAAATAATCAAAGCTCCCCTCAACCTCCCAACCTGCTGGTTCGCCTTATCCGAATCCACAAGGTCCTCCTCGTCGACCCTCCGCTGCGCATCCGTCAACGTCTCCGAACTACCGTCGTCTCCATCCACGCTCCCTATCTGCTCTCGAAGCAGTGGCGTCTCTTCTCCTACCACCCCTCCCGTTCCTTCCTGGCTTCTAATAGCCATGATATCCTTCCAAATATCGTCACGTGATGCGCCACTCTTGATCTCTAAGCAGCCAAGTCTGTCCTCTCTCTGTTGCACAATTCTTTCCCTGCCAAGCGATTCCTATGCCTCGGTCAAGCTCCCCTCACATCCAAATTGAGGGAGGCGATCGATACGAATCATTCTTCTGAAAAGTTTCAAAGTGCAGGTAAGTAAGTGTAAGTTGAAGTTGACATCAGGACTTTACGTGATTCATAATCATCCAAGCTAGATTTGACTGCTCGGACATCGGAATCCCTGTTCTTCCGTTGCGGAGACAGCGTGTAAGGAGAGCCGTTTCAGGGGGATCGCCGCGTTGGAAGGCTTGTTTGGGTGTGCTGACTGCAGGGAGTGGGTGTTGAGATAGCGCAGGCTGATACTGTAGGGGGCGATGCCTGGGTTTATTCTATCTGGGAGGCGGGTGAGACTTCTCTGGTGTTGAAGACGGACAATAAAGAGAGCGACAGCACCGAAGGCTTTGTCTTTCTATGACTTCATCTAGAATGAGGTACATTCCCAATTTCGAAAGATACTGTAGAGTTATACAGGCTATTCTAGCACCTTTTCGATTATCTAGTTCTATTGCTGTTGAAGGTCTCGAATTCCACCATCAACCCTCGTTTAGTAAGTCTTTCCTAGCAATATCGTGAGAGGGCCAAGTTGCCAGCACACGGCGAATGTATCGATAAAATAAATACCTAATTAATTTTTCCGTCTCTCTCATAACATCTAGAGTCCCTTCAGTAGATATCAACGAGAATAATGGATGTTTAGAGCAGAAGCGAGAACATGCAGATGAGTATTTGAAATCATGATTGAAGGATACAAATGCGAACTGCAAAATTGATATTTCGCAGATTTGAAAAAGGCGAGTGGCTAGATTAAGAATGTATTCAGCTAATAAGAATTTGGTAACATAAAAGAGTAACTTTCTGGCTCTTCGAATCTTGAACGAGTATGCCAAAGGTGGAGAGACAAGACTCTTTGTTCACTCAATTCAATCTATTTCTTTTTTTGTATTTCCTGTTCTATTACAATTGCTTAAATAGGCCATTTCCTCGGGGTATATAACTCTACTCAGCTCGACATTATTCTTGCCCATTGCATCATTTTATCCCTCTCATTTAATGCTGTTTTAAAACCATCAAACCATATCTTTGTCTTTCTCTCCGCCCACCACAACCTCCTTTTCAACATTATGGTTCCCGTTCAACTTTTCCCTCCTCTTAGCCCGCCTCTTCTCATCAACATTGTCCCTCCATCCTACCCCCACCGCACAGCGGCATAAGTGGCCAGACTACTCGCGACCAAAAACGCCGCACTGATAGTCGAGAACCAACCAACACCGATCTTCTCCACAGCCGGCAAAACAGTTGCACTACCCAAAGCAGCAAATATATACCGTATAACATAATTCCCAGCAATGACTTCGGCGCTGTGACTCTGCATCACATCGAGACAGTAGGTGTTGAGACTGGGGAAGCAGAAGAGCTGTGCTACACCCTGACAGAACATCATGATGACTGGCAACGCAATGCCACCGAACCGCTTCTCTATCGACCAGCCATATATCAACATACACACCGGGATCGCCACGCCCATGAATGGCAGCGCGGAGCGAAGACGATCTTCAGGAATGCGATTACCGCCCCTCTTCGCCTTCCACTTAATGGTAATGTAATCTGCGTATCGTCCTCCAAAGAAAGTCCCAAGTATATATCCACATCCTGGCGCGAGGTAGAACAGACCCGACTCAATAGGCGTGGTGAGATCGAAGCGAGGGTTGAGGACATAGCGAATAGGCGTTAGCAGGGAGTACATGTTCCACACAAGCGAGCTCGACGCCAGAGCAACCATGATCAAGTTCGGATACTTGTACAGTCTCAACACGCGCCATGGATTCAGCATCCCTCCTAAGACTCGCGCCTTCGTCTTCAACGGCAATCCAACCAGGTCGTCGGCTTTCATGTGGTGTGCCGTTTCTGGGAGAAGGAAGTAGGCTCCGATCAATGCTACGCCTGCGAGAGCGGTTTGCAGATAGAAGATAACACGCCAGGATTTGAAGGTGACGATTATTCCTCCGATGAATGGTCCGAAAGCTGGTCCGATCAGTGTCCCGGATAAGAACCATCCCATTGCTGTGGCTCGTTCGGTTGGACGATATATGTCTCCAATACATGATGCACCAACGTTGAGGAATGAAGTTCCTTCGAAAGCGGTGAGGATTCGGAAAACGAAGTAAGCTGGAAGGTTTGGGGCGAGGGCGGTGCCGAGAGAGCAGCCGCAGAAGAGGGCTGCTGTTATGAGACAGATCTGGACAATTGGTTAAATGTGTTCAGGTGTATGATGGAAGCGGATTACCCATCGACGGCCGTAGACTTGGCTGAGAGGGCCCCAGAAACAGGGCGAAACACCCATGAAGAGCATATAAAGGGCGTTGCTCAAGTTTATGATCGTTCCAGTACTGCTGTAGGTTGCTGCTACTTCAGGAACGGCTGCAAGGATAGTGGTAGAGGAAATTGGCGCCAGAAATGAGCAATATGACAAGAGAGCTACAATGACGATCTTCCGAGATGGTGATAGTCTATCGTATACCTCGTCTGGAACCTCTACAAAAGAGGAGTAATGTTGTATGGGAACATCATGCGTGGAGATATTAGTTCGAGTATGAGATAGGTGGGGATGCTCGTCGGTTGTGGTGTTGGAGTGGATTGATTCTGCGTCATGACTCCGACTCAATTGAGAAGAGTGGTCAGCCTGAGTAACTGAAGGATCTTCATGGCGAGTTTGAGACATGATAAATGAGGAGTATCAATTCAGTTCTGAAAGTTACAGGAGTATCATAATAGAACAAATTTTGTTGTGAAGGGTGGGGGTAATTGAAGTCTTCCTCCTGGACCATGAAAAGCAATGAGAAAGCAATTGGTCAACGAGCAAAACAAGAGACCAATTTTGAATAATACCAGTGAAACAGGAAAATGATTGAAGATATACTGAGGGGTACCAGTGAGTCAAATACCTTTCTCCATACTGGCAGGTCGTCCGAGGCCGGCCAGTGGCGGGGTGGATACTTCTCTTCGAGGGAAGGAATTTCAACGGCAACTTTTTCTTTCGCCGGTGCTGCTTGACGAACTGGGCATGGCCTAATCTTTGGCGGTCCGTTGCTCTGGTACATTTTGAGCTAATAGTAGATCTAGAGATTGTGATTTGCTTGTCGGCTTCTCTTGGCGCAAGTCAAGGAACGGGTGAGGAACGGTGCCGTCACAAACCGCATTCGGGATGATGTCCGGTGATGGGGCCTAGATGCCGGGCGGAAGTATACACGCGGGACTGGCAATTGACGCGCGATTTTGTTTGAGTTAGATGAATATCAGATGAGGCTCTTCAAAAATAAATGCATGGAGTGTAAAGCCTTGATATGGAGAGGGACATGTGTTGAAAGTCATAACAGCGCCGCTGGACAATGGAAACGGGCTGGTGTGGCAACAATAACAACCCAGCCGAGAAACCCCCTTTCAAAATTCGAAGCGGTCAAATTTTCAGTCACCGACACAACACGATATGCACGACCACAAGACTGCGGAGTATCATAATCGTGCACGATTGCATGGAACATGCAATTCCTATCACTGCGGCACTAGGAACGCTGGTCCGGTACTTGGCAGAGATAAGATGCATATCCACAACTCCACTCTTCTGCATCCGGATCTCCAACAGAGACTTACAGCAGTCCCACCGCAAATCGGTGCGTTCTTGCTTCACCGTCTACTGTACAGCTGTATTTTCTCCACTTTCTTTTCTCCTGTTTCTTTTCTCCTGTCAACTGAATGTTACAGAACCCACTCACTGAAAAGACGAGCTCGCTTGTACTTGTACAATATGTCTTAAGCGATTTTCCTGACTTGAATGTTTGTCAAGTTTCCCAATCGAATCTTTAAGTCCTTCACATATAATTCCTGATCTATATGTAGAGCAATTGTTTTTCCGGATTTCTCTTTTCCTGGATGTCAACAGAATTCTATCTGTATCCCATTTTCTGCTCCTTCAGATCCGGAAAGAGACTTAAATGTCGCCTCTCAGACTCATTATCATGAGGAAAATAAAAACAAATTAGGGGAGGAGATTATTGACACCTTTGGAGAGTACAACAGACCTTTCATTGCCCTCTTTCTCCGGTGAGGAATGAGTTGTTAGCACGAACGACCCTGGGTGTGGTAGATAGCGCTTACTCAGCACACCGTTCGGCTAACGTCCAGACCAAAATAAAAATAAGAGTAGAATTCACTTTTCTTATCCTTTTCTCCTAAGGGAAACGGAAGATTCAATTTTGAGCATTCTAGGTAAAATGTGTCTTATCATGAGCCCATGATGGACGTCTCTTGTCTGTGATAGGAGCACTTGCTGAGAACTGCTTGAGTAACGACCTCATCATTCAGACTTAGTGATCATCGCGTTTTACTTGCTTCATACGAGCGACTGAAAGATGCTCCTCTTTAAATTTAAAAGTGGAAAATATCTTGTCGGTTAATCATGTCGAGGTACTGTAGAATTACGGAGTTGCCAATCTATTTTGTTGCTTTGCAGGCCGTTACCCAACAGTCCCCGAGATCGGCCGACAAATGTGGCATTTGGAAAGCACCTTGTTTGGCAGAAACTAAGTGAACGATTCCGAAATCGCAAATAAAAGAATGTCCAGGTCCTGTGCTGCCAGAAATATTCTACTGGCCCTTCGCTTTCCAAGGTAAGCTTTTGCACACCATCTAAAAGTAAATACCACGACAATCATCTCAACACAAACACCTTATTGAAACTCCGATCTTGCGTATATCACCTCTAAAGATGCGGTCCCAAGCCATCATCTTCCTCCTCCCCATAGTCATCCTGGCTAGCAGTAGCATCGCAGCCCCGAACAAGACAAGCGCCAATTCCCCAGCCCAGATCTGAGATGCGGACGCCTCCTAGGCCCAGATCTCAACTACTTCTGCCCAACTAGCCTTCCATGCTGCTCCTAGTAAGTTCCTAAATCCCTACACCCCGCCCAACTCAACTCCCAGGACAACTATCATCTCAAATCTGCATACACTGACCAGTCGTTTTTCTAGCTGGGGCTATTGTGGCTCAACCGACGCCTACTGTAACGTTCTAGCAGGCTGTCAGACTTTACACAGCAACCATAATGTCCCAAACTGCCACACCCCGATCGATAAGGTGACTGTCTCGCCGAATGGGAACTGTGGTCGCAAATATGAGCAGACGTGGGGCTATAGATGCCCGGGTGGGGAGAATCCTTGTTGTTCTGCTTCGTGAGTTATATTTCATTCCCTTATTCTTCTATCTGGACCTGTGGGAGGGGATGATGCGGGGATTGAAGGTGAACTTGGGCTAATCTAGGGCGGGCATGCAGGTTCTTCTGTGGAAACACACCAGATCATTGTGACGTGCGCAAGGGCTGTAAGAAGGAATACGGAATATGTAACTCTTTTTGAGGACTGAAGTTCCATGGCATGGGAAGGGAAACTAGAAAGCAGCTGTCTGAGCTTTTGATATTTAGACGTTGCTTGACCAATGGCTTGTAGCGTTTCCCGTACTTCAGCAATATGTAGCGTAAGAAAGTTGATCTGGAATTCAATCGGAATTTGATGGTCTGAAAGACATTTGAGCTCTGTAGTAAGTTCTTACTCTTCAGTTTACTCGAACACTGATATCCCCTGCTGGCAACAGCTCCCTCTGTATTGCAAAGCCCATTCTACCCCGACAATACTACACAAATCCCCCTCTTCACAGTCTCCTCTGACTGGCCCGGAACGTAAAAATCATGCTTCAGCACCACATCATCGATCCCCGTCCTCCAGAGTCTCATTCTGCGTCCCTTCTCTCCTTCACCCGCATACCTGCCCGCCAGTGCCGCAATCACCAAGTACATCTGCGCCCACGCCAGATTTAGCCCAACGCAGCCTCGCGGTCCTTTGGAGAAGGAAAAAAGATATTTGTCCAGTTGAGGGTTGTCGAGCCAGCGGGAGGGATCGAAGGTTTCGGGTGAAGGGAAGATGGTGGTGTTGTGGTGGAGGAGGGGGATGGTCATGCAGATTGGTGTCTGTTGATTATTAGTTAGGGGGAGTGTGTGTGTACGACGGAGAGTGAGTTGTCAAAGGTAACTTACGCCTGCAGGGAGGACCCAATCCCGTTTCCCGTCGTTGAAAACTTGCTGTTTTTCGGGAGAGATCCTGTACAGTCTCCCCGCAATACCGTAGCTTAATCGTAGAGATTCTTTGATGACAGCCGTCTAGATTCCGTTGTTAGAATTCTTCTCTCGCGCCAAATTTGGACTAGAAAGTAAACGGACACTCACGAGATACGGCAAAGCCTCTAACTCCGCAACCGTGACATCGTCAATCGTCCCATCCTTCAACCACACCTTCAATTCCTGTCTCAGCCTCTTCATCATATCAGGATTGCTGAGCAGATACACAACACAATTCGCCAATGTCCAGGACGTGGTCTCGCTGCCTGCAATATTGAAGACTTGTCCATCATGCCACATACGCTCAACACTTTTCTCTGCTTCGGGGAGATTACTTCTTAACACATCTCCGAAAATAGTCTTCGTGCCTTTCTCTTCCAGCTCTCGGTTCGCGATCATGGCTTTAAGCTGACTTCGTGATTTCTAATTCTATAATTAGTTCAAGTACCGGATCGTCATGGAACGGCGTCCACGAAAAACCACAGACAATGAAAGACATGAAATATGAAAGAGGAAACCCACTCTCTCGAAAACCATCATGAAGCTCATCCCCATCACCTCCCTCACAAACTCTGGCAGGCTCATCATGACCGGCAAGAACCACGGCCAATGATTCGTCAACGCGTCCATACGAGTAGCATCCGTGAACACATTCCAGAACCCCTTATTGAAGTCCTGGATCTCCAGAAAATCATGACTTTCACCAAACGCACATCCCGTGACGACATCACTCGCCAACGCCTTGAACGCATTCCAGATATTAACCGGCTCACCAAAGCCCACCTCTCCTTTCCCCTCTCCCTCAAACCCCTTTATCCTCACCATGAACTTCTCAACATATTCCTTAAGTAACGGTTCAATAGCCCTAATATTAGATTTGGCAAAATACCTCGACACGGCCGAGCGTCGGAGACGGTGGTGGTCATGATCAATCGTCGCGATAATGGATTCCGGACACGCGAAATGCGTTACGGCCCATGGGTATTTGTTGCGCTTCTCGCCGACTTTGCCGCTGTAGATGTCGTAGAAATCCGGGTCGTTGATGTGGATCACGTTGGGGGAGATGCGGATTATGGGGCCGTATTGGGCGTGTAGGGTGCGGATGCGCCAGATGTAGGAGCCGGAGTGGAGGACATCGTGGTAGAATTCGTAGCTGTGATTGTTGTTAGATGGGGTAAGGTGGTTTGTGAGAGGGTGAGGGAGGGGAGGGGACGAACAGGAGTGTTGCGGCTGCGATCTTGGGTCCGGGGATTGATGAGAGTGGGTGAAAGTAGAGTCGGTATATCACCAATACGAAGAAGTAGGAGGAAGATGTAAGAATAGAGTAAATAACCAAACTCGAATAGCTAAAATCAATCATCATGTTTATTGAACAAGAGCTGTTGGGAAAAGAAAGTCTGATAGCACCGAGGAACTTCCTGAGAAGCTATAGAAGAATATGAATGACAGCGGAACCTCCGCATACAATATGTAGACCATGTTATCTTGATATCACGATTCGCTGAAAAATTGAGGCTTGCAGCCTTGCATGTAGTAGTTGGTTGTCATTGGCTATCTCGTGTGGCTGTGGCTCCAAGAACACATGAAGTCGTATTCTGCACCAGTCACAACCGCTCGGTTCCGAAGCCTGTTCACCTTAGACCTATCTAGTCACTGCATATTCTTTCTTGAAACCGAGTAGCAGTCCTCTTCCGCGGTGATTGACTGATGCTAATATCATCTACATTTCGTCAAAGTGGATGCGAATCTTAGTCAGAGACTCTGTGCAAACCAGACGTCTGCTGCACAGCTCCTGCTGGAGCTGGTTGCGCAACCAAGTTGAACGACCGAAAGACAGCAGCAGGCTTGGGAAGCGAAGGCACCGGTAGAGTGGATCCTAGCCAAAAGCTATCAGTAAATGATTTCTCATTATTTGGAGTTGAGACATGCTCACCTTTGCTCAATTCCCAATTTGCTGGAATCCTCAACGGGGATTTCATGGGCCTTTTCATCCCTCGAGAGGCACCAAAACCGGGTGGATTACTGCCCGAGGCGTGTTGGAATAGTTTCGACTCCTTGGCGACAGGTAAACCATGTCACTTTTCTGTACTCATCCGCGAGCACGAGGCAAATTCTTTATGCTCTGCAAGTCATTTCGATCAACCTGAAGCATCTGGCCAAATGGTTTTGCGTTTCCCATCCTGCGAAACTTCAACGAGCTCGATCGAATCGCCTGACATACTTGATCTGAACGTCTTGTCAGCAAGTTCAACCACTACCGTCCGACAGAAAGCTATCTTGAAGTTTCGGTGGTGGTAAATGCTCGTTGACGAACCTCCTCTCTGATATTGACTCCTGAGGAAGCGACATTTTCTTGTTCTGACTTTCGTACTGAACAACCTGGTCTTCTGGGTCGATGGCGATTGGGGATTCCATGACAGCGGAGGTCATGTTGATGTTGGTAGCACTCTTGGGTGGCATGGGACGATGGAACTGTTGTACTCGGGTATTACTTGGGGTCCTCATATGAGCCGGTCGTGGTGCAGGAGCCTCAGAAATGGAGTCTCTATCGCGCCCCAGATCTCTGGCGAACATTCGAACCCGATTCTCAGATTCCCTCACTGCCTTCCTTTGCTCTTCTGACGCAGACTTCTGAAGACTCGGCAGCCTCTCGAATTCCAAACCCTGGGTCCGACTCGTCTCTTCGGCCCGTTGCTGCTTCTTCCGGATGATTTTCTGTCTCAATCCACAGCCTCCAACTACTAGATCGCGATACTGGCGCCAGTTTTTTGTTGTCCCGAATACTAGGAAGGCGACGAGTGAAGCCGTAACTCCTGGAATGAAGAGAACGATATCGATTATAGAGCCGGAGACGCTGAAGTCTGGCTTACCCCCAGCTGCGATGGATGCGTTACTGCTCGCTTGGAATAGTGTAAATATTATGATGGTAATTTCGAACAGGCTATTTGCAACAGATCAGTAAGACGTGGTATATTGGTGGGCGGAAGACCTACGCAAGAATGACAAAACCGATAGTAAAACGAGTGACAAGTGCTCGGTCGTAGATTGACCTGCGTGTATTGGAAACAGTACCAGATACCCCAGTCTCGACAGTTCCTGTAGCGTATTCTGAATCATCCGTCCGGGATTTCGATCCATCGGAAGCCCACCAGCGACCTCGTCGTTGTGAATGTCCCGCCACGAGGCGGCGAGTTTTCATATACTTGTAGAGGATTAAAACTAGTAGTACACTTCCCATGGACAAACTTGTGAACACTACAAGGCGATTAGCATCAAGTTCTTCAATTAGTGTCGGCCGTTGCACTTACTTGCAAAATAGGTAATCACAATGAAAACTCCTGGCATCCGTTGGAGAGATTCGATTTGCATCAATCCGATAATGAGAGCAGGGAAGACCACGGAGAAAACCTTCGAGACAGGGGCTGTCCTCTCGTGCCAATCGCCGAGCCAGGCTGATCGTACTCCCCAAGCACCCATGAACAGGGCGACGGTCCAGAAGAGCACATTAAGGGCCATGACATTGTAACAATAAAATTCTGTGATTCAAGGAGTCAGGAAGATGTCAATGCTTCAGGGCTCGGCACTCACGGATGAAAAAGAGGACTTGGTCAAAAATTTGTGCTGCTCCTCCAAATGCAAGGCCTTTGCGAGTTTGAGACTCGACGGCCTTCAGGAATTGTGCTTCTTTGATGATAGTCCATGCCACGGCGTAATGAATTTGCTGGATAACTGAAGCAAGCGAACTGAGAGCGGTAAATCCGGAGAAAATGGTAACATCTATCAAGTATTAGCACATCTCCGCAAACAGGTAATTATAAATGGAACATACAAGACCAAGCTTCGCCAAAGCTGATGAGCAGGCAAGTCAGCAGTGTTGTGAGTGTCAGACATCCTGCTGAATACAATAGAACAACGACAGACACGCCCACAGCTCCCTGAGGGATCCCGCCCGTCATACCGTCTATATTTATGACTCCCTCTTCCAATTCAAAAAGCACATCATCAAGGATTCACAGAACAATATGAGGAGGAGGAGGAGGAGGAGGAGGAGGAGGAGGAAGAGAGAAAAAGCATCGATTGACGGAGATCGCCCTCTAGGTATTTGACCTGCTACACGTCCCAGCGCCACGCAAGATCTGCACTAGGGCTCTCTTGGCTCATCTGAAGAACATGTAGAACCTTGCCCAATACTGGCATGGACCGGTTCGTTCTCCACTCGAGGCTGTTTTTCACCTTTTTATTGGGAGCGTCATCATGCACTTGCAGAAAGCAATCCCAGCTCCACGTGAAATCCCTGTGTATCAGGGTAGCACATCGGCTAGCTCTATTTTGAGCCCCCTGTCATCGCGAAGCGAAGCCCCTGAACCTGACCAGTTTCAAGATCTGGATGGAATCATTGACGTTCCTGAAGGTTTGGTTGGTGGAGCTTGTACAAATTGGAGAGATGTCTCGACATCACCCCCTGGGCCACACCCAATGCACCGGAGCTGTCTCCAGGGATGACCTAGCGGTTTGATACTTATCGAAAACGACCCAGCAGAAGAAGAGTTCCTGCCCGACTTAGCCGTTGTATGCCACATGAGACGCGTGGTGATGCCTTGGGGAGTTATACTTTTTCGAATCTCGTGCCTGACAGCGGAATACTGCTTCACAAGCTGCAACGGTGTGAATGCTTCAATGCTTCGTGGCGAGCATACCCTAGGATGGAATTCCTCCCAAGTCAAGACTCGAACGATGCACCCTGCCAGCTGAAAAATGTCGCCGAGCCTCGTCAATCTGACTCGTGAAATGTTGTGTTGGACCGCCTTCAAATCCAGATAGAGCCCCGAATCCAGTCTGCATTCTGGATGGTTGCTCCGTTGGGCACAGATAGTGGCAGCTTACAACTTTCTTTGAAAGCCCTCTCCGTTCGACTAGCAACGGACCACCACCACCAGACCGAAGAGGTTGGAATTGAGAATCCGATTGGCTTGCTCTAGCTCGATACTAGTACTAAAACTAATTAAACTTTAGGTCCTTCTTGGTGTGTTCCCTGACACTTCCTCCGACTCGCGAAGAGGCACCGTAGTACACTTTTGATGAAGGCCATAGGCAGATTCGTATTAAAACTTTTTGGGAGCTGTACGGTACAGCTCTACGCTGGGCTGTACAGCACACCCCTCAGACTGCTTGGCCAATTTGCTATTAGAGTTTCTTCTGAAGCAAAGGAGATCTGAAGCAGTAGTTAGCATAAGCAAGAAGATCCGACTTATAGCCGTACAGTATACTACCAAGGGACACCTCCAAAGCAGAGTAAACACTAATACGAAATGGAAAGACACCTCATTCCCACTCGCTCCATCTCTCTCGCCCGATCCCCATCTCAACGCCCCGATGCACGTACCAGAACACAACCCAACAACAAAACAAACAAATTTCCTCCTGCAGGGAACTATCGAGTATCGAGCCATCTTGCCGAGGAAACAATCGAACGACAGATGCCGTCTCGCGCGGGACAGGGAGTTGGGAAGCCATCCCTTCATGGAAGTGAAGAAACGCAGGGGAAAGATGCAAGAGGGTGGATAGCATGCGAAACGTCTTCCCGTCCCAGGTTTTGCCCCTTGCTCGATCAGCCCGGGCATTAAAAACACCGGGCCGACGGGGCCAGTATTTATTATTTATGTAAGCAGGGCTTTTGGACATCTTCAGCCTCACCTCACAAGGCGCTCACTCGAATCCAAGGCTGCATAACTCAACTCACTTGCATCAAGCATCAAGCACCAGACACCAAGCCCAGAGCCAGAGCCAGAGCCAGAGATGGCGGGAGCGGGGACAACAATACAGGCCATGATCTGGTCCTCCACCATCCCACTACATATCACGCACCGCTCCTCATCAACGCCCTACTTGATCTCCGTCCCCCGGATCTCGTATCTACCCCTCCTCCTGCCCCGCCTAACAGCCTTCTTTGGGCCCTGCTCGAGCTTCTCCTACGAAGATATTCTCCTCAAGAATCTACCCGTCGGTCTCCTCTGCGACCTCTACAGACCGGAACTACCATGGCGGTTGACGTTGGGAGATGGGCCGCTGTTCGACATCCATGATACCTTCATCAACAGCGTAAAAGAGGTTGGTGATACTGTCTACTCTGACAAATGGACTGGGACCTGGGGGCATGCGTGCTGATAGTTTTCCATAGGCGGATTTTATACGCAATGGGACGGCAAAGGGGATAATGTCCATGTCGAAAGACAACTCAACACAACTATGGAACTCCGTGCAAGATAGTCAGTCCCACCCTCTCCCTCCTCACCCCATTCCACTTCTACAAAAATAGCCAACTAACACGGCCCACCCAGATGACCTGACATCCCACCTAAAGATAACATCCATCCTCCTCAACCCCTCCACTCCCCTCCGCAACATCCCCCTCCGGATCTACATCCCATCCTCACCCACCACCTCCTCGCCCCTCGCATCCATAAAGATCGTCCAGGCACTGATCCCACCGCGGACTCCCAACCGCGAAGTGCAGACTCTCGGCATGGCTTTGAATAGCATCCTGCCGAGCATATTCCCGAGCCGGAGGGATGCCATCGTGGCGGAGCCGGTGCTGCATGGTGCTGCTGTGCCGTTCAGGGCCCCGTTGGAGGAGCTGATGAGGGAGGCGGCTTATGCGGATGGATGGTTGCATCTGAGTGTGCTGATGATCGACGCTTGATTCTTGACATTTAATGCTTAATGCTTGAAACGAATCGGGAATATGGGATGTGATATAGGAGATATACCGCACATTCACTGGCGGCCGCTGGTATTGTCCAGGCAGGGAACGCGATCTGGTGCCGGGAATGTCCATGTCAAGGACGTGCTTTTCACCCGAAGATCTGGCTCTGGATCGGAGCTTCTATCCTGGTACAGCGCATTATGACATCCGGGGCGCAGTATGAATCTATACGATAGGATACGATACGTCAAGCACCCACCTTTACCCCTCGGAATATGACTCTCTATTCACAGGAATCCAGGTCCGGCGGGAAGGAAGGAAGAACAGTCAGCGGAGAAGGTTCAGCTCCGGGGACGTGTTTGATGAGCAGCGTCATTTCCGAACTCTATCTTAAAGTCAGACTTCTCGAAGGGCTGAAGTGTCATGGCTGCCGAATATCTTCCTTCATATATGGTACGGGGGATATAGTTTCATGAAACAAGAGCTGCGTCATGACTGGATAAACTTCGGATGTCATGCAGAACATTCTGTGAGGCTATGGGCTGGACGTTGGATCGTAGATTTACTTTATTTTGTTTTTTGGAGAATCAAAAAGAACAAATAGACTTTGCGGGTTTGAGATGTATTGGGATGGAATGTAGTGCAGTAAGTATGGATTGAGATGAGATTCGTTCAGACGTTATATTCATGTATATGGCTCGGCAGTATTGAAACACGACGTCCAATTACCACCCGTCCACCCATCCGTACATCCTCAACTCCAGACCTCATTCCTCAATTTAATATAAATCAACCTCCACCTCATGTCCACACATCACCACAACAGTCACCACAACTCAAGACTCATGCTCAGCCCTATACTCCCTCCCTTCCGTCTTCTCTTCCAGCGTCTCGGACCCCTTCCCCGCGCCGGGACCACCCAAACCCCCTTGCGCCGCCATACTTGCCCTAATAGTCCTAAACGTCGTAGTGGGCTGCCAATTCACACTCTTCCTCGCGACCGTAACCTCGTCATACAACTCATCCACTTGCTCTAGCGTCAAGCCTTTGGTCTCGTAGATCATGAAGTAGACGAATGTTATGCAGAGGAAGCAGCATGCGAACCAGATGAAGAAGATCTTGGCTTGGAGGTTGGCGTTGCCGGGACCCCTGGGGAGATGCGTTAATGGGTTGTTTAGGTAGTTAGGTATGAAGAGGGGGGGACCGGGAGGAGGGTATGAGGAAGGGAGTGAGTGATGAAGCTTACCAGTTCACGAGATAAGGTGTGCTGTAGGCGATAGCCCAGTTGAGCAGCCAGTTTGTTGCGGTTGTCATAGAGAGCGCCTTGGCTCGGACTTTGAGAGGGAAGATCTCGCCTGTAACAACCCAGGCAATTGGTCCCTGGAAATCCAGTATTAGTATGTACGTCGCGATTGTAAATGGATTAGAGGAAGCACTTACCCAAGTCGATGCAAAGAAGAAGATGTAAATGCACACGAATGCGATGGATGCTTTTTGCGAAGCCAAGTTCGTGGAGAAGACGGCTCCTGTCTCGGAATTCTGACCGGTGCTTGTCGTTCCCAAGACAGCGACGAGGAGTTGAGATACTGTCATACCGATGGCTGGGATGGTGTTAGTAACCGCTTGGAATAGGGTTGTGACGAGAGATATAGAAAGACTTACCACCCCAGAATAAGAGAGGTCTGCGCCCCCATTTGTCGATGGCGTATAATCCAGGAAGAGTCGAAGTGACGTTAACGGCACTGGTGATCATACTGATGACGAATGGGTTGGTAATACCGGTGTTCTTGAAGAATTGAGTTCCGTACTACGCGAATGTTAGCAAAAGGTTTGAAGACTTTGCCAGGTGAGTATCCTTACGTAGAAGATGAAGTTGATACCAGTAAGTTGTTGAAGAGCTTGGAGGAGACAACCCGTCAAGAGTCTCTTAAGGACCTTTCCACGGAAGCAGTCGATGTAAGAGGACTTGCCAAGACTCAACTCGTACTCGTGGTTTGCTTGAATCTCGCCAAGCTCGTCTTGGATGGCAGCGTGATCGATGGGGAGACGTCTGATCTTGGCCAAGGATTTCGCGGCTTTCTCTGGTTTTCCTTGCTTGATGAGGAAGCGTGGAGTCTCGGGAAGAATGAGCATGCCGATGATCAGAACGAGAGACCAGGCAAACTGAACGGCAATGGGAATGCGGTAGGAGCCGGTATCTTTGCGATCCTTTGTCGCATTGTCGACAATGGCAGCGAGGAGGAGACCGATCGTGATCGCGAACTGGTAAGAGCCGACAATAACACCACGAATCCATTTCGGTGCTGTTTCGGATTGGTAGAGGGGAACTGGGAGCTCAATTAGACTGGTTAAGGGAAGGGCATTGAGATAACGTACTCAGAGCAGAGACCATGCCAACGCCGAACCCGGCAAAGAATCGTCCAGCAATAAACATTGGCAATGCAGTTGATGCAGTCTGCAAGATGACACCGAGGTTGAAGACGCAGCATGCTGCAATCAGACCCATCCGTCTCCCAAGGAAGTCTCCAGTAGGGGCTGCCCAGAGTGCACCGAAGAATGTACCAGCTGAGAGAATGGAGACGATCAATGAAGTTTGCGACGGGCTGACATCGGGTTGGTTTTTAGAGTTTTTGTATCCAGTTGTAAATTCATTTCGCCAGTAACTGGGTACAAAGATATTAGCAAACGGTCGAAGTAAACATGGCTTGGATAATGCTTACTCCATAGCAAGGATACCACTGATCGTTCCAGTATCATAACCAAACAGCACACCTCCGAATGCAACGAACAGGCCAATGATAATCTAAATTCGTGAGCCTAATTGAAACGGATGGTGTTTTTAGATTGACACATACAGCGGGCCATGATTTCCCAGGAACGCCCTGGGGCTTCTTCAACGCGATACCCATATTGATGATATTCGATAGAACTCAAGTCTTAAACTAAAGTCTGTACGAAGAGAAAGCAAGGAAAAACGCTGGGGACATGAAGAACTCTTATACCTCGTAGCTATGGAATGGGCAGCGCAGATCAAGATTTAAGCCCCAGGCTGGAACACGGCAGCAACCCCTCACTCGAAGGAGCTCCAGTAGCCTCGTCTTCCCACTTAGTCTAGTCTGGACGGGGCAAAGATCGGCCAAACAGAGTTTTATGATTGGATTTCTTGCCCAACAGGTGATGTAAAATCCCTGTCGATGGAGTGCTACCCCAAGCTTTCGTGCAGCTGGCAGATCCAGCAGAAGATTTCGCGGGCACGCCGTCGACGTAACTATTTTCGCAGGGAGGAAACAGACTGTGGAGGAATGCAGCCACCGACCATTCACAAGATGCTATTCGATGAGAGCAGTGGTCCCTTAGATTTCTCCTCCATGACACGCTCCATTCTCTTGCAGCAGGCGGGATGTTCTACCCAATAGTGTCGACTCATCTACGCCTCGCAACGGCAAAGTGAAGTAACACCACCTGCCTCACTCCCTTCCCCGCAAACTTGGGGCAAGGTCCATGATGATGATGATGAGGAGGAGGAGGGGGGGGGGGGGGGGGGGGGCGAGACCAAGGGGAGAGGAGATTCCATGCTTCGGAACTCCATGCAACTTGAGAATGTAAGAATGTTGAGATGCACCTAACGTTGTAAATGCGTCTCACAATCCTAGAAATCTCCACTGATGAGCATGTGCTTTCGGTCCTTTTCTGACGTCGGAATTCGAATAAGGTTGCGATACTCAGGATAAGAGGCAGGCATGGTTCTTATTCCGTAAGTTCTGGCGACAGTTGGAGCGAGAAGACAAGCAATAATCCGGGGAAAGCCAAGCCAAGCGGAGCGGGAGTTGTGGAAGTTGGCACACACCTTGCAGACCCGGCAGAGAGCAAAGCAAGGACAGGACAAGTCGGGCTTTGAAGGCGGCTGGTTTGGCACGTGACCATAAGCTGACCTACATCCGCGTCTTTCTTGCCTTGTCCCACGACCCGCACAAGGAGTAAGTACCGAGTTATCTTCTGACACCAAACACCAGCCAACAGTAAGAGCCTCCAGCCCAATCGTCCCAGAGCTCTTCTACCTATTGCATATTTGGAGCCCATCCAAACCGGCACGGCACGGAAAGAGCTGCAAGTCTGCGGGCAGGGGTGTTTGACTTTGGGCTTGCCCATACCCAATCCAGGAATGCTGGTGCTGATGCTTCAATCTGACAGGTGAAGTAAGATTATGAGCTATGTACTTTGGTACTCGGGGTAACAGTTCAGCCAAGCCTTCTAGATATTTCTATCGAACAAGGGCAGTTGGACCAATATGAGATCTAGATTTCGAGAACTGCTGCCCTTTCAGGAAAGGTGGCCGTGTGGAGACTTTGCAACTGATACCCCGAGGACGAAGTAAGATGTTGTTCACTAGTTTGAACTTTGTTCTCACCAGTGAGCCTGCAGTCGGGCCGCAGAGAGAACGATCCAACTCGACTCTACGGAGGCTCCGCAAAAAGGCTTGAGTGGTTGGCATCGCTCGAGGCATTTCTGTCAAAACCTACGGTCGCTGTTTGTCGGATCCTTGTGGCTTATATAATATTCAGAAGGCTTCGACGGAGTAGTTGATATGGCCGAAAACTGCCAGAAACACAATCTGGAGGCGGAAATTTAAAAAGTGGGTGTTGTGGAAGTCTAGCCTATCTGAACTTGGCTATGGGGTCGGGTAGGAAGTGGCCGATATTGGCGAAGTGCTATTCTGCAACAAATACGTGATAATAACTACAACTACAAAGATAACACTATAGTATTTTGTGGTATAAATGTAGGTCTGCTATTTCTAAAGTAACTGTGAAGAGGTCAATTAATTTGATTATTCTTTCGTTGAGGAGGAGTGTGTTGCGCAAGCTGATTTTGGTGTTCTGCATGTGCCTCAATCGGCCACTTCCAACTCGACCCGATAGCTTGGGTACTTGCTTCGGTCGCTTGAGGTACGGATGGAAGATCTGGTGGCAACTTTTAATCTGACATCGGGTTCTGCTCTCTCTCTGTCGATTGATTTCCGCATGTTTCTGCAAGCAGATGTATCGCTCTTTTCTCATGACTGAGGCTGCAGTTCAACCAAAGTCCATCCAGCACACAGCAGCCATGCATTAACCTCTAACGTCTCGTGTCTTCTCACTTTTTCCAATCCGTTACATTCGTCAACTGGTCTACAGGTCCACGAAGACGCCGAGGTGCAATTGCCCTTTCTTGATTACCCGAACCCAGAATATCCCGTCTCCACGGGGCTGGAGAGAGTTGCTGACTATGACAAGCGAGAATAACTAAAGCAAAATTTAGAAGACTTTCGATTACAGCGGTGCATCTCTTATTTTGATTCGAAAACGGTCTTCTCGTAAGGAAGAATTTATTCTAGACATGTAATTGGTGGGGGGGGATTCTCCTCTCTTTGCCAAAAAAAAAAAAAAAAAAAAGTTCGTTACTTTGAAATTGTGCCTCTCTAAACTTTGCATCTTTCTCCCGCCACATGTTTTTGTCTTCGATACCAACCCTCTGAGACTCTGTAATTAAGACAATCGTCTAATTAGATGTCAGAAATGTCAGAAATGTGTTTCCGGACATAGAACGAGACATACTGATAAGGTAATAATACTGTGATGAAATTTCGCTTCACTACTAGTGCTGACTGGGCCAGGCCCTGCTTTCTCCCTATGAGGCAAGTGGTGTGCAGAATCACTCAGCAGCTCCTCCAGTCCTACAAGCAACAATATATAGAGATGATGATACTTTTCCAGCAATCGTTGAACATTCTCGTTTTGAGTATTTCAGAAAGAGATTGTTAATATGGCCGTTTCGACCTTCCTCGCAGCCGTTAAGGCAGAACTTTCAGAAGACGCGAAAGTTATCTCCGATTCCAGCACGGAGGAATTCAAATTAGCCCTCGAGCGATGGACAGATCGGGATCTGAAAACTCCAGGTGCGATTGTGCTTGTGGCTACAGAGCAAGATATAGTCAAGACCGTATGTAATGTCACATAACAACTATGATACATTCTAATCTCGAACAGGTGAAACTCGCTCTTAAGCACAACGTCCCATTTGTACCCAAGTCAGGAGGTCATTCAGCGTGGTCTACAATCGGTCAAGAGGGAATCATTATCGACCTCTGCAGATTCAATAACGTCACGATCGATAAGTCAATGGAAACAGTGACGATCCAATCCGGAATCGTCAACAAACAACTCATCGGAGCATTATATGAGAATGGCCTATGTCTTCGTAAGTTCCACCTCCAAGTTCAATGACACGGACTTACGCATGCAGCTCTCGGAGGAGGCAACACAATCGGTTCAGTCCCCCAAGCCCTCGGCGGCGGTCTCTGCGCACTCTCCAAACTCTGCGGTAACACATCCGACAACATCCTCTCCGCGCGCCTCATCACCTCCACAGGAGAACTCATCACTGTCGACGACCATACCCCCGACCTCCTCTGGGCCCTAAAAGGCGCAGGCCAACACTTCGGTCTCGTCACCGAACTCACACTCCAAGCCTACCCCATCTCCACCTTACGATCCGAAGACGGCACGCTCTGGACCGGAACGTTCATCTTCCCCGTCGATAAGATGGGCGAGATCGCTTCAGTAGCTGCAACACTCATGGACGACAAAGACCACAACTCCGCAAACATCGCCGTCGTGACTCCGAATCCCGAATCAGGAGCTCCCTGTATACTAGTCATGTGTCTCGTCTTCGGCTCCACAGCCGAAGCAGAAGAATACACCGCCCCTATCAAAGCACTCAGCCCTTTCATGGCAATGGAAAATCGGATCAACTACTTCAATATCAATGATGGCTTGGACCCCTTCTGCGCTAAAGGAGGGTTCAAGCAATTCAAGCTCATGGGTGCGACGCGTTTTGATCCCGAGCCGTGGAAGGAGATCGCGGAGATGTTCGTGGAGTTGAAGGAGAGGTGTCCGGACGTTGTGTCGGGTGGGTTTGGCTTTGAATGGGTTACTGGGACGCAGAAGAAGGTTGAACTGGATTCGGCGTGGGCGCATACGGAGGTCAAGTCTTGGCTGTAAGTCTTCATTATTTTCATTCCTCCGTGTTCTGAGGCGACGTGGCTCTGGGGATGTGTGCTGATCTTGAATAGGGAGAGTCTCTCGTGGTACACGAACGCAGACTCAGGGCCTGCAGTCGATGAAGCTACGGAACGAGCTCTTGCTGCTGCGACGAGAAGCTTCAAGCCAGAGGAGATCCACACTTACCAGAATTTCTCTCGAGATACCAGTCTAGAGAGTCGATTTGGGAGTCGAGAACGAGTGGAGAAGTTGAAGGCTTTGAAAAAGAAATGGGATCCTCAAGATGTGTTCACGAAGATTTAACTGTGACGCCACTTTCATCACTGTCATGTATCAAATCACAACAACATTGGAGCTTTTGGAGAAGTTAAGAACTCATTTTCATTCGCTAGCCCAGGTATTTAGTGACCCTCATGGTTCCATCGCCAAGGCAAAACGCCCTTTTTCTGTCGCCAAAGGCCACAAGTTTGTAAAAGCACATTCATTTGCAGTCCCAAACCAGCCCTCCATCCATCCATGTAGTGACGCAAATGAGACCTAGCCTAGCAGTTTCCAAGCCCAGGACTCAAATGCAAGGGACAATGTAAAGGCCAATTGGCTGCAATGCGCTGTTCTGGAAGTAGTCTAGCTCCGTCTTGTTGACCGAACTACCTTGAATGGTGATGGTCTTTCCTGCAGGGCAGGGAAAGGTGGAGACGGTGTATCTGTTGCCTGGTAGAATCTTGACCTTGCCGTAGTCAACTGCAACGGGAGGGGTGGTGTTGTAAGTTGTAGAGTTGTCGGCAACGCCAGCCAGAAGCGCGAAGTTCAATCCTCCGTTCTGATACTCGACTTGCTCCATTCCTGAGTACTTGTATTTGCCAGCGGACGGACCGAGTTCTGACATGAATGGGAAGAGGAAGAGCAGAGAACAAATGCCAGTGTAGCTTGCGGGGATGTCGAAATTGAATAGCGTCGAAGCGGCAGGTGAGATCCATACCATGTATTGATCGCCAACGGGCTCATCTGGCATACCAACAGATGTAGGGATGATGAGGTGGGGGAATTGATATTCACCAAAAATGTCGGAAGGGCAGACAGCTGTAGAAGCCAGAGAGTGCGCAGCTAGATCTCGGAGCTCAATCTTCGCATAACCATCAGTCTCATCCTCGTCGAGATCGTACTCATCATCGAATTCGTAGTCGTATTCGTCGAGGTCGTCCAGTTCAGACTTTGAATTGGGAGGATGAAAGATGCCGTGCCTAATCAATGAATTAGCATATATTGTTTCTAATGTCTTGGGACTAGAACAAAGGATCTGATTCCAAATCTCAGATCACGAGGTTTGCCAGGGCGAGAGGAGACATACCCAGTGGAAACCGCGGGAACCGTAGTGTAGCTTGTCGAGGTACGGGTGGTGGTTCGGGTAGAAATTGCCTGGATTGAAGCACGAGAGTTGGCGATATAGATAGTCTCAATGCGAGGGACTGTAATAGTACTTCGCAAGGTGCTATACCGAGTAATAGTAGTTGTGGGCAAGGGTGCCTCAATTAAGAATTCTTGAGATCGAATCTCAACCTTGCTAGGTTTGGAGACAGTGGTGGTAGCGGCACAGGGGTTGATAGTGACCATGACGACCTTGGAGAAGGTGTGGACAGCGATTCTGCCCTTGCTGGTGACAGAATCACCTCGAGCGGCAACAACGGTACCAGCGGACAGAGTTAGGAGCTCATTGGCGAATTCTCCAAGGCACAGGCCCAAGAGGAAAGCAATAAACAAGGTCATAATCTTGATTAGCTTCATCTTAGTTGATTGGAGGTTGTGCGGGATCTGTGGGTTGTTTAATTTTCTATGGCGCTTGAAATCAACAATGGAAACTCCTAGGTGGTGACTAGAGAGTGGAGGCTTACCTTGAAGTGCGATCTCTTGAAAAGCGTCGATAGCTAGATCGAGAGTTGTTTCTTTAGTAGAGGCGTTGGGTTGTGGAAAGGAGGAGTGATTGTTGTTTAGAAGTTGGAGATTGTGGAAGTGCGGGTTGCTGAAATGGTACAGTGCGTTGCCAAGCTAGCGCTCTAGGCTAGTCTTAGGCAGCAGATTGAGCTAGAACCTTACTAAAAGCTGCAAAAAACCTGATTATGTCTCTATGACGCGTTAGATGGGTGCATCGAGAGCTATTTGCTCAGAATATCTACTGTTGAAGTCTTTGTTGTGTTGGACCTTCAGCTCGCTTCGAAGCGAACCCCTATTCGAAGCGAGAAAGTGAACACCGTCTGACTTTGGACTTGTTAGATTTTGACTTCAATACTGCTATGTGTAGGATTTGGGCTGTTGAAGACATGGAGTTGCGGGGTTCTATACAGGTCACAAGGGCAGTGCAGCACTTACAAGATCTTAGCTGTGAAGCTCCACTACGTATCCTCCCAACACAAAAACAGCAAGTCACCGTCTTTATGCCTCACAACTCAAGGTGCCACCACAATGACGCTACAAGTCTCGCGTTAACAAAATTAATAGGGTAATGTGCGAAACGGATCTTTGTTCATACCTCGTCGTCGCCTTGAGCCAGTCCCATCCTTGTTTTGTTTTCCTTCCCTGGCAGACACGCCACGAACTCATCGATTGCATTCGACCCATTCGTCACTCGTATTGCCTTTCTACATCATTCATACGACCCTTTGCGGATAAAGGAGCCGCAATAAACACCACAAAGCCTCTTGGGAATGACCTGCAGGCAGAGATTGGGCCGCTTCATGTACAGGGTCGCTAGGGAGGCAGTTGAAACGCAGCCAAGCTTTACCCCGGACCCATGCCTACCCTTGGTTACATGCCTGCAGCTGTGGCAGATGCTTGGTGGCCGTAGAGCGCTGCGGTAGGAAGATGTATAGGTTGCGAGATGTAGCTGGGGAGAAGGTTGTGAGTCCTGATTAAATACTCCTCTGCTTCTAGGGCTGGGCTGGCACTTTCCTGGAATCACAAGTAGCTAATGGCAAGCAGCAAGTAATGGTCCTTGCATTGTTTGCTAGGTACCTTTCATGCATAGATACAGTACTTGGAAGGAGCTTAACAGATCAAGTCAGCTGTTGCTGCCTTGCAGATTAAGTGGTGGAGCAGAAGAGCACAAGGATTCTCGGGGATGACAATGGGTCAGGATGCACGTCATTTACACGACTGGCGCTGAGACAGCATGCTATGAGACCTTGCGGTGAGGTTCTAATCATGGAGGAAGGGTAGTTGCATACTCTTTGACTGCGATTCTGGTTATGATTTCTTTCTGCACCTTCGTAGAGACATCCCTCCGGACGCAGAGAGCTAACAAAGTCTTAAAGATTCGCCGTCTCGCCGTCTCGTAGAATTCCTCCAACAAACCCTACACGATCTCCTTTTCCACAAAAGGCAAACAAAAGCCGCGAAAAAATTACAGACTCACCAAACATCTCCATCCAATCCTACGATTACTCAAGGTTCATTGAAGGCAGAAGGAGGTTGAGGACCCTGAGAAGCCACGAAAAAGCGGCTTCGAAACGATTCCGAATGCATACGAAAGATCGTAAGAGACTGAAGCAAATAAAAAGAAGATTCGCAGATCACTACAAGAATCAAGATGTGCTACAATGGCTATGGATCTCCTTTCCCAGGCTGTTGAGGAACAGAATACATATGGAAAGGATTGAGGGACGGCGATAGGAAGGAGGGACAGGATAAGGGGCCAGTAACTCCCAAGTTTGAGGATGAGCGAAAGCAGTAGAATCTTCTCCTGCTTAGCAGAAATGGTCGTGCTTCGTCTTCCACAACAGCAGGGGTCATGGCTCCCTAAAGCGGCTTCTTACTCCTCTGAAGCCAAGAACGGATGATCGCAATTTTTGAGAGGTGAACGGGTTGCTGTGGATAGAACAGCTTGATATACTGGACTTGAAATTCCAAATGGACTCCAAATTCGGGTTTGAAAACTGTTTCACAGCCTCCCATGAACAACACAGCACACAATCAACAGTGGAAGGCCCAGCTGCTGCATTCTGCATAAAGCAAGAGGGTGGAAGCACACATACCAATCATTCAGTGCCGAGGAATACCAGAATATATAAGGTGGCTGTAAAAATGTTGTCAAATTCTCTGTTGAACTTCGAGGATTTCTGTGGTCCCCGGACGGGCAAGGAAAGGTGACCTGTTCGCCACAGTTGTCATGATCTGTAGACAGGAAGACGAATATTACAACACCTATCCGCAATTAATATCTTCTTTTCTATTTCATTTGCATCTCAATTTTAGTCCGTTGTGATCAACAGATTCTCTACATTGTTCAGCTGTCTGAGTCGAGAAAGGAAGTCATCATCCTCTACAGTAAGACCCCGCGCCAAGGACAGCGCGGGGTACAAAAGTCATTAGTGCTTCCATGACTTACAGAAGGTTATAGTACCATGTGACAGAAAAGTGCCGAATTATAAGCTCACCTACCATACTCGGCAGGGTAGTTTAAAACGACCACTGACTGTAAGTAGATAGACCTCCGTTCAGTTGGTAGGAATTCGACAGATCTTCAAGTGCGGCTACACCAAGTCATGCCAATCCGGAAGGTAGATATGCAGCTCATCTTTGCCGTCAACGAATCACAACCGATTACCCGAGTTCCTGAGCGACAGATCAAACGGATCGGGGAATGATCACTTCTGCAGATCCGGATTCATGCGAGAAAAAACGCTCCGAGGGCTGGAGATTCTTCGAATTACCTGGGATGGAAGCACACGTGGAGGTTTGGTCGGTCCGGATGCTATGGTTGCACAGGTCTCTGGTCAGGTAGTTTCGCATCTGGATAATGGCGACACAGATATATATCCTAGCTGTATTCCTGGTAGGAAATATAATAATAGCACCTCCTAGATTTCAGTCACAGTCTATTTGGATACATTGCCAAATATTGCGACTTCTCTTCATCCGAAACCCTTAACAAGATGCTAAGAATATTTCCTCTCGTTGCTCTTGGAGTGTTAATGAGCAAAGCTCTCGCAAATACTCCTATCGATAATTCAGTCTTCGTCAATGATCCTCTAACGGCTGTCAAAGGTGCAGCACCATTATGGCATTTCGACACCAAGACCTGCTTCCCTACAGCAGCCACACAACTAGACGGCAGTCAAACGAAAAACGTCACAGAAGATGCGTGCATGCTTCTGGGCCCACTTAACCAAGGTTGTCCAGCCCAAGCACCACAGACACAGCAGGCACAGCTCTCTACTTCATTTCCAACTTATTACACGGTCAGGAAGTGTGACAAAGATGCGTCCTGGAGAGTGGTCTATGACGTTTTCTTCCAAAAGGTTTACTTCTTACTCCTGAAACCAAAAAGAAAGCTGATTCCGGAATAGGATACTGGACATCCCTACGACTGGGAATGGGTAGCTGTAAAATTCGTGCAGAATGCGCAGGGACAGTATGTGCGGGATGGCATCTGGCTCGAGCAAGATGGGAATCACCCGTACATCACATGGGGAAACATTCCAAATACCTTCGATGGGTATATTCCCCTTTAATCCATCCATTAAGGGAAAACCCAGACCTAACATGAGAAACCAAAGTGATGCCGATAAATTCCAGAACAACAACAAGAACCGTGATCACCCCAAAGCCTACTTCGGCAAGTGGAAGCATAACGTGGATGTTGTCTTCAACGACAAATTCGCCAATGATTGTTTGGGTGCTATCGTGAACAAGAAAGACTATCACAGCGATGATTATCAGTACTACGCTTCTGATAATCTGCTTGTGGGCTTGGCTGTGCCTGGTAAGGGCTCCTTCTTCAACTTGGGTAGTCATTTCGGACTGATGTTCTTGGTAGCAAGCTATAAGTATGGGAATGCAGATTCGAATCCAGCAGCTTTTGAGGCTGGTGGGAGGTATGATATTTGTGGGAGTGGATTTGCTTAGGTGTGAGACATCTAGTATGCAAAGTAGGAATAGTGCCTGACATTGGATTGACACCAAGGGCCTCACTGATATTTTGTAACTCCGATGCGATGACACGATACCGAAGAATTACTTTTGTCCGGAAACCTCACTCTTTTCTTTTCCCCTCTGTGCCAATTGCTCAGCTAAAGCCTCTACATCGCTATCCCCCACCAGAGTCCCGTCATCACTCATCCCTGAATTCCCACTCCCCTGTCTTCGCCTCGAAACGCTCATTTTCTTCTCCGCCTCCCGGCTATACTTCGCAAACGCACTTCTTTCCCTCAGTTTCTCACCATATTTCAAGAACAAGATCGGTGTTATGCAAAACGCTGTAGCAATAGCGGCCAAAATTGTAGTCGCCTTGTTGGCTCCCAATGTTCCATACATCTGGTCTGCAAAAAGTGGCATTGCACCGCTCAGAGCAGCTCGTAGGAAAGCCATGCTGGAGTAGGCTGATGCGGAGAATATCGTGTAGGAATCCGTTAAGTAGCCACCAAGTGTGCAGTTGAACTCGTTCGTGGCATAACCGACGAGGATGAGGGGAAGCAAGGATACCGGCCATGGTGCTGGGACCGCTGAGGGAACAGTCCATGCAAACCACCAAAGCCCTATCGCTAGCAGAGGTGCACCGATGGCGAATCCCCTGATTTTGTGTTCTAGTTTGATAACTTGTGCTGCGATTTGAGGCGTTTGAGGAGGAAGTGGTCGTAAAATCTGGGTATGACGTTGAGTGCTAGGCTAATAGCGATAGGGATGAATGATAAGGACGCGTGTTCATCCGTGAAGTTGAGTGATGGTTGAGTGTAAATGGCTGGAAGAGCTTCAATGAGGAGGTAGATTTGTCCGAAGGCTACAGAGGCCATGATTGTGATGAGAAAGACAATCGGATCGGTGAAGAATAGCCGAGTAGGACGGGCAAGGGAGACTGTTATGAAGTCTTGCTAAGAGGGGCTTTGGTCCGGATTATCAATTGCGAATTGCCCCTTTGAATTCGTGACTTTGTTTAGACGGGCAAGACGCTTCTTTAGAATTGGGGAGGGCCGCGATTCCCTGAGGAATATTGTTAGGATCGCTTGGCAGAATGTGATGATTGCCGATATCCTGAAGACCCATCTCCTATGGGATTTAGATGCCATAGCGACCAAGAAGGGAAGACACTGACCAGTCAATAGCAGTGGTGATATACTTGCTGTATATGGGACCCAAGGCAAGGCCAACAACTGCCGCCACAGCCCATGCAAATATCATCCATACTCTTGTTTCGGAGACGCACATATCCTCGATTGAGCCCGCAGCGATGATCGTTGGAATTGCTGACAATAACCCGCAAAGCATTCGACCAACCAACACGGCAGAGATATCGTTGACTGTTCCAACAATGACTCAGAAGCCACTGAAGAGGAACATGGGGTGTGATGTAAAGAGTTCGTCGACCAAAGGATTCGGACATGGGAGAGAAGATTATTCCTCCAAATGCTTGGCCAAACATGTAACTATCCCAACGTCAGAAGATTGCATACATCATAGGAGTCTTAAACTCACATGGAAGTATAACAGAATGTTGCGTACACTTGAGTAATATCGTACTCTACACGGCCTTCCTTGGCAGCGGCAGCCTGCTCTTGTCAACAATGTCCTAGTCCCATGTCTGCAGAGTACAGACGAAAAGCTTACCGCTGATGTACTGACAGCAGTACTGGACTAGTGTCAGATCAAAATCCGAAAGTGACGAGTGTTAAACATACGTGAAGAAGTCTAATGAGATGATGACAGCAGAAGGGCCAATGCCTTGGGTGAGAGGGATCGTTCTCCGGCCATCTCAACTGATTGCCTTCGGCATACTCAAGGCCATGCTGGTGGACTTGCTCATCGATAATCAAGGAGACTTTGGTTGCAGCTGAGGAAAGTGACGGATTGATCATCCTGCCAGTACAAACTTATGGAATGTGTCAAAGCAACTGTCACCAACTGACAGTTCGAATCTGAGGGAAATTTTATCATATATGATATCGAGTTGAATCTCGAAGACATGCGGCTTCAAATTGGCGTGAAAGATATTTCAATCCATATCCGAGCGGAACGTTTTCTCCCAAGGAGATAGATTGACATAGACTAAATTTAAAGCCACTTACGAATTGCGAAAATGCGTCTTCAAACGGAGTCATGAACTGTAGCACGTCGCTTGACCATAGATAGAGTATCATGACGATGGAATTGTGGTCCGGATGGTGTGATGGTCGTCGGATAACTTCTTTTAGTTCTGTGGATCCGGAACAAGCGCCGTACCGTCGGTGGCAGTTGTAAGGGAGAATTAAACGATCTACGAATCAAATATGAAAGGAAAAAAGAACATAGACCTTGTCGCTGAAACTAGCTCATAGATATGCGGCTGACCCACCAAAGACGTATTGCGACATCAGCAGAGAAGGGTCGCTTTGCTTCAAGTGCAACTGAATGAGGCATTTACACTTCAAAGTTTTGCAACAAGACTAAGCAATTATCGAACCTAGGGCATTGTTTGAATAGACAGGTGGTATGAAGATCAATATTTGTCTGTTGTCTCCATATGGAGCTCTGTCGGGAATTCTAACGCCCATGCTGGTAAACAGTCTGCAATCAGGATTTGGAGGAGTAGGAGAGCGTGCAATTGAGTTGAGACTAGATCTGACCAATATTGGCCCCGCTATTAGAGTATTAGAACAAAGATAAAAGCATCTAACTGTCGAGTCTTCTCGGCTTCAACGTGTGTTTGAATTCGGTTGGCCCTGCAAGAAACCAACGAGCCGAGAGGAAACATCAAACTCAAGGTAGCACCAGTCACCTGAGATACATGTATTTGATTTTGGTGTGGAAGGAACTGACCAAGCATGCTGAGCACTTCGCTCTCAGTGAAATCATCATGAAGTAGTACTTCCTGGGCATAGTACAGCAAGAACATTAGATAGTGTGTGTGTTACCATAAAGTTAGGACAAAAGAAGATGAAATTGTGGGTACTAAGCAGCATAAAACCTACCATGGCTCGATAGTAGTTTCCAACATTATCAGACTTTCTCGTTGTCGAAAAACAACGATAAATGAAGATCACAGACTTCCGTTCTCCTGGAGAGGCGGCAATAGAATCCTCAGTGCCTCGCCTCTTAAAGCACATGCAATCATGACTAAGCAACATCGGCGCTTCACAAGCGAATCCCCGATGCCTCGGCCGAAATGCATCTCACCTGTTAGTTAGCCCTCCTTTCTTCCCAAAGGAGAAAATATATACCCATCACCAACTGTTCTTTCTCCTTAACTTGCATCTTATTTTCCTTTAAAATTCTCGGCTCTTCTTTGCCATCATGGCGTCCGCAACTCGTCTTCCGCTGAAATCTATAGCCTTCACAACTGCCATCGTAGTCAGTGCCGGCGCATCCAGAGTCAGCTTTAGAAACCTGTTAATAAGTACCTTCACCGGACCTGGAAGTTACTCGCGAATAGTCGCAGCCTTGATCGTGCTAGCAAATATCAAGAATGCACCCTTCGCGTGGCATGTATGTAATCCATCGTCCTCATCTGAAATCCAACTGACAAAGCCTCACAGTACCGAGTCTTCAACGCGATACTCAAACACTGTCTCTTCAGTCTACCCAACATCCCACCTCCTATCGCGCCATCCACACTCTTCCTACCCGTAATAACAAGTTCGCACTCTCCCCTTACGGAATGCGATTACAACTTCCACAAATCAAACAGCACGTACTTCTCCGATCTCGACGTAACCCGTTCGCATCTCGTGTGCGCCCTCCTACAGCCTGGTATCAAAGCCCTCCAGCACAACAAGGAGAACAAGCTCGTGCTGGATCAACAGGGCAATCCCGTATTGGGAAGATGGAGCATCATGCTCGGGGGCGTGATGTGCAGTTTCAAGAGGGAGATCGGGATGTACCAAGGCTTTGAGATGTGGTCTCGTCTGCTATGCTGGGATCGCAAGTGGATTTACGTTGTTACGCATTTCGTGAAGAAGGGCACTGTTAAGCCTAGCGCTTATATCCTCACGGATGGGAGTTGGTTCGGGGGAAAGGGATACAAGACCGTTAAGGGACAGGGAAAGAGTCAGGAGGTGGATGAGAAGGCTATCTTCGCGAGCGCGATCAGTAAATATGTTATTAAGCTGGGACGCTTGACGACACATCCCGAGGTCTCTTTGAACGCTTCTGGACTTCTCCCGCCCAAACCAGGTGGATGGGCGACGGTGTCCAAGCCGTCTGGAGAGTCAACACCAGAGACTTTGGAGGCGGAGGGGAGCGAGACGCCAGAGAGTGAAGCGTCGGAAGAGTGGGATTGGAAGAGGATTGAGAAGGAGAACAAGAGAGGTTTGAAGTTTGCCGAGCATTTTGGTGCACTGGATGGGCTACATCAGGAGTTTACTGGCAGTCAACAACCGGCGTTGGGGAGGTATAGAGATTTCATGACTTAGAAGAGAAGGATTGTAAGAGAGTGTAGATGTCCTGGAGATAGAATATTAGAATAATTCGAGACTACAAAATAAATTCCGTAGACATATGCATGTGTTTCAAGTGGGACATCGGACAGGAAATGACTGCGATGATAATACTATTCTCACATAGCGTAGCCAAGAAACAAAGTGAAAGGTGGAAGTGAATGCTCAGTGTGTTTGGCAGTGTATTATTTTATCCGTTAATGTCTACGCCTATATACAATTCATTCTCATCTCATCTCCATTAGCCACAACTCTCAATTATATTGTACACCCGACCCACTTCGCTTACAGAGCAAAAGCAGCGAGGAGAGCAGCACCGGCCATGAGGCCTCCAACCTCCTTCTTGGAAGCAGCGTTGGTGTTAGTGACTGGGGCAGAGGTGGTAGGGGAAGCAGCGTTGCTGGCAGCGCTGGAAGCCTGGTGTCGTCGTTAGCAAAGTCATGATATTGAAAGACATTTTAAGTGAAGCTACTTACGGAGCTGGCAACGCTTGATGCCTCAGAGGCGACGGATGAAGCCGCAGATGAAGCGGCGGAAGACGTGCTAGCCACGGAGGTCATGGCGGAGGAGGCAGCGGAGCTGGCCACGCTGGCTGAGGAAGCAGCGGAAGATGATCCTCCAGATGATCCTCCGGCAGCGACCATGGCGCAAATCTTGGAGGTGAGCGATTGGGTGCCTATATCGTGTTAGCGAACCGTCGATATTGACGTTAGCGGGAATGAAGTACTTACTCAAAGCCTCCTCCGACGAGCAGCCGGAGAGAATACAAGGAGTAGCAGACTTGGTGATAGCAGCCATAGCACTACCGCATTGGCATGCATTGTCAGTGAGGCCGCATCCAGCACCGGGGATGGAAGTAGCCAAGCAGGTTTGAGCGCAAGCCGGGATCTGGGCTGTCAAGTCGGCGATGGACTGAGCAGAGACAGCGGTAGCCAAGATGGCGACTGTGGCAACGGTGAACTTCATAGTGACGGTTGTGTGTGGTTGACTACGAAAATAGCGAATGTGTTTTGTTATGTTTGGTAGTGAAGTTGACGAATATGAGGAAATATGTCGAGAAGTTTGCGTGATCAAGCCAGATGGGGAGGGAAGGCATCGTGTTATATACGGATGAACCGCTTATTGATTTTGGGGCCAAGAGGGGCATTCGGCCCATGCTGTGGCGTCGAGCAGACCTGGGTTGCCGGGTAGCGTCTGTGAGTTTCTTGATTTCGTCCATCAACTGTGAACTTCGCCAGGTCTGGGCATGATCTTCTCCTCCACTTGAGGAGAGCTCGGGGGTTGCCTCGGTAGAATTGTTGGATCTGGCACGATCTAGCTGACCTTCTCCTCCAAAGCTGGGGGGACTGGTCTGGAGAAGTCCAATTGAAATTGCTGGAGAAGGAAAGGGGTGACCATTTTGTTGGACGGCTAGTATGGCAGTAGGAAATGTGCCCAGACGCCCGATTGTTAAAGTGCCGTCTGGACCGGACGCTACCGCGTCTGCATAACCGCAGCCGTTCCCGGCGATACCAGATGAGTGACATCCAGCTATATTTCGATTCTACTTTAAAGTTTACTTTGAGAAGAAGCAATACTCGCATTGATTCTCAATATTGCACTTCAGCTGAAAACCAAATTAGGGATTCAGGTGGACAACAAGGGTCGATCAAACAGCCTTGCTCGCTTGAGAGATCGCCCGGCAATCTCCATCCAGCCGCCATTCCAAAGTGGGATTTAAGGTTCATGTGTCCACAGCCAGTCAGGGGTAGCGACGCTTGCCTTAACCACAAGTGGGGCTGGTCTGGACGATCATCCCCAGGTTGCCGAGGTGAAAAGGGGAGGAGAGACGAGGAGTCAACAACACACCAGGCCATGTGAAGACAAGTTTGCCTTCTATACTTCTATAGCCTGTGAAAGTTCCAGCCGGTTTGTTAAACGTGCGGGGAAGTGCGGGGGCTTACTTGACGTGCATCTGGTCGATTGGATGATGGATTCGATCATGTTCGACGGAGCCTCCGGAGAAGCACGTGAAAGCTGTGAATGGCGGCGGGCTATTGCTACATGTGTAGTAGGTCAGAGGTGGTTTGGCGGGGGACTAAGACATTGTTTTCAAATCAGGTTCCGGTTGTTGACAGACATCCAATTGTCCCGACCTTCCCAGAATCTCTGAAGTGGAACTGTCCCGAGTTGTCAGATTCCGCTTCAAACTCATGCTTTGAAATAATAGGCTTTGACTTGATCCATATTTATTGATGACGTGGAAAAAAATGTCAAGAAATTAGTGTAAAGTTTTGTCAGAAAGTTGTGACATTCCTTCATCTCGAGTTCTCAAGTTCTTCAGAAAAGATCTAGAGCTCCATGTGCCAAGTCCAACCAGTACTCGCACACGACGCAGTGTACCGTAGCCAGTAGTCTGAGCTGTCCGGTGTGCTGCTGCTGCTGCAGGTACCAGAAAGTTAACATCTGAAGGGTTTGCTCGCGAGAGGGCCGAGGGACGAAGGTGAACCATCTAGATGGGTCTATCATATTTGGATTCTAGATTCCCATGTTGCCTGGGTCTGGATTTGTTACGTTTCCCGTGGAAGAGGCCGAGGAGAAATGTGGCGAAAATTTGAGCACGCTTTCATGCCAAAGTGGAAGATAATCTAATACTGTGCCTTTGGTATGCGTACGTCTTACGTTTACGTTTAGGAGGACCAACAGATGGGCCAAAAGAGAAGATCTAGCCCTCTATCCTCAGTGAGCCGAGATTGGCCGTTGAGTACGAGCAAAGATGCTTCTATCGCCCTTATGACGGATTCTATTCTGGATCTACTGGGTTGTGTTGCTGTGTTTTGTTTCCTTGTTTGAAGAATAGCCACTCATGAGGCTGAAATCATCGGCAAGACACACAACATGCCTCTATGACGAGGCTCTCGTCCAGAATTCCCTCAGAATTAATTTCGAAATGAAATGAAAAGCAAATACAAACATTATAATCAACCACTCTCTCACCACCGTAACAGCAGAAATCCATGACTTGGAGCAAAGAAGTCGTCCACACATGAGTCTTTCCTCATCACGTTGTATACCTTGATTATACGCTCTGCCTACCTCAGCCACTGATTATAGTATCAATGAAGTGCTCACGGGACTCTTGCTTATTTGATTCGGGGGAGTGAACTCTACTTATGTAGCTAGAAGAAACCCTCTTCTTCAGAGAAGCCGTCACGTGAAATGAATCCCTCATGAATGTCGAAAGCAGATCAATTTCAGTATACTTTTCATATTGAAGATGCGGACTAAGCTCAATTCACGTATACATCAATCTCAAAATTAAATCTGGCTTCGATTTATTTGTTCTTTAAGCGTAAGCAAAAGTAAGAGCCCAATGCTGTCACAGTAAAGTGACTACTACTGCCACATTCAACTGGTACCTAGGTATCATTCACTTCTGGTCTTCTACTCACTAAGACAACTTCACAGCAAAGTGGCTTTCATCGTTCCTACAACAATGTAAACATACACGTTCACACCTTATTCACAATGCCCTCTAGCCATTATGCCCAAGTGGCTTGCAAGACACCCCATTGAATACATCCAGGCCAGTGTACCATCCCTGCACTGCCGATATCTCAATGTAAAACAGCATACTTCTTATTTCACAGCGGCATGTTGACTGTCAAGGTCAAATGGCATACGAATAGCCGCAGCAGATTTCTATACTGCAGCTTATGTTCTAGAAGTGTTTTGCTGCACAAGCCTGCATTTCTATCAATGTAGACTATGGTCTCTGACCTCGCCACTATCTAGTGACTTGCTGACTGTCGTTTGATGTCCAGAGAACTTCCATTCTTGCTCCTGACCTGTCAACATGCCCTCAGATCCGAGTCCAAATGATAGCCGTGGGTAATCAAAGATGACTTATTCTGCTCGTGACATGGGAAGACTGAGGCGGTTCTGGTATTTCTTCTATAGCCCTCTCATGCCCCCCACTCATGCCCCCCACTCACCCCAATTCAACACCTGAATATTCCGCACCTCACAACCCATAATTACAAGTCCTTCTCCTCCCGCACAACCTTCTCTACCACCTCTTCTTCAGGCTTTCCCTCTCTGAGCAATCCATCTGAATAAGACCTATGCAACAGGTACCTATTCTGCGCAACCCTCAGCCTCTTCTCACTCATCTCCTCCCTCCCACTAAACCTCGCGTAATTCTCCGGCGTCAACCTCTCCCCTTCCCTGCCTCCCTCCACCTCCTCACCACCCAACCCTTTCCCACTACCAACATCACCACCATCTCCACCTGGGACAGCGCTTTTCATCTGCAACCTCCAAACAACACCCAACCAGACATCCTGCACAGCACCCTCCGGCTCACTAGCCCATGGCGACCACATCACAGTCGGCCTCTCGTACGCACTATGCGCCAGCGCCATGATAGCAGCATGCGAAGTTTTGTAATCCAGCCAATTCAGAAGATTCCGGAAGAGGAGTGGGAAGGTTAGGGATTCGAATGTGTGATTTAGGAGCCGGATTGAGGGGAGTGAGGATTTGGGGATGTGGGAGAGGATCTCATGGAGAAGCTCGGGAGGAAGGGCCTCCATTGTTTGGGGTATTGGGGGAGTTGTAGGTGGGGAGAGGGATTATGAGGAAAGGTGGTTGTGCATATAGGTCGAGGAGACTGAGCGTTTTGAGGAGATGTTGATTTGATGTGGAAAATATTTGTTGGTCTTGTGTACCTCCGAATCAAGCGAAACCAATTGATCAACAAGAAACCAGGATTGTAATGGGACAAAATGTCGATTGAGGAAAGAGAGTGTAGATGTGCTAGAAGCTTTTAAATTTTTGCTTCTTCATATTTGCTGTTAGGAGGGGGCGAATCAGGGGCTGATGTGAGCGTTCCAAATGATGCTGACTGCGAAACTCCCTTCGCTAAATTTAAGACGCCAATTCATGAGAGCAATCTCGCGAACTCATGCCCATCAGGGTAACACCAGTACCCGGATGTGGCAATGATGAAAAATTGCACGACCATGCATGCCAGATCACTAATCTGTGGGTATCATAAACTGAACTGCCCAGTCACTTCCTCCGAAGTAAACCCTCCGCCTCTCTCTGCTCTTCCTCCCACCAGCCCTTGAAGACATTCAACCTCTCAGTCCTCTCGCGAGCCATCCTCTTCCCCGGAGCGGTCTTCATCATGCTCTCTAACTTTAGCAATTTGTCATCGAAATGTTGAACAGTCTCGCCCATATCCCTTGCATTCTTCGCCCCTCCAAATGTGAAAGTCCGACCAATGCCTACGGCTCCAATGGCATCCAATCGATCCGCATCCTGCACAATGGCCAGCTCTGGATATTTGCCAATCATCGTCTCGACATGTCCTCGATCCTTGATCTCAGAAGAGTACGACACTGCAAGGACGATCCGCTGTACCTTGAGAGCTAGGTCTTCTGGGGCACCGAAGCCCAACAAGGTTGCCAGAACAAGGGTCTCTCCATTCTGACCTGGTTCCAAGTACTTCTTGTCGCCAACATCGTGCAATAAAGCTGCCAAGGTGACAACATGCAGATCCAGAGAGGACTCCTTCTCAAATAAACCAGACTGCTCCTCTGCCTTGATAATCTCTGTGTATATCTTATGTGCCAGGCCAACGACTCTCTTGATATGATTGAAGTCGTGAGAGCCGTCGTACTTGCTCATGTATTGCTCCACAAACGCAGACACCTTGGGAATCAATGCAGCATTCGGAGGAACCTTCTTGGTTCTTTTCCGAGGTTTCTTTGGAGAGGTTTTTGGAGACGAAGAAGCACCTGTTCGTATTGCAGGCTCGGTAGAAATTTCCTCGTCCAGTTCCTCATCCGAGTATTCTCGGAACTCGGGATATTTGGATCGTCTTCGCATGCCCAACTTCTGCCGCAGACGAGCCAGGTTCCGCGGCTTGATCTCATAACCTTCAGCTAACAATGCTCTCGCCATCTGATCATCGTTGAGGTTCTTGTTGTAGTGGTAGATGATGCGCTCCTGCAGCTCCACAGACACAGTTGTGCGATTCGTCTTGCGTGGTACCTTCCATTGTGTTAGACGTCTGGAGATAGTTCGTTCGCTGATTTCTAGGCCATGGTCCACGTTCATGCGACGGGCGATTTCAATGATGGGGACATCGTCTTCGAGGAAGAGCCTGATAATCTCATCCTTATAAGGTTCGATGGGCGTGGATTGGGGACGACCTCTTTTTTTGGTGGAAGCTTCGGGCTCGGGACCCGATGTGGAGATGTCACTTTCACTGGCAGACATATTGGATATCTGTCCGGGAGGTGCTTATGGTCCGGAATTGCGTGGTTTGGAGTGAGGTTTTCGGAGATGCGCAAGAACGTCACCAGAATACCGAAGTGCCAGACAGGTCACCCCAGTCCGCCGTACATGATGTCTCATCTTCAACCACCGCTAGGCTTCAAAGTCGAATCCTTCTATCAACATTGCAATCCACCCCCAATCGTCTGCTACTATGAGAAGCGACAAGGCGACATGAGTACTTCTAGCCAAATTTACATTCAAGAGGCTGCCTCGCTTATCCATGTTTATGTTTCCGGAGATGGTTCTCCGACTCGCCGTCAGCCTATCGGCATCAGATGTCCCCTCATTCCACCATGTCATTTCCCCTCACTATTTCAAGGTGGGGTAAAGTTAATTGCTCCCCCAGGATTTGATCAGTGGCATCTTCGACTTTCTTTCTTCAATTGCTGAATTTATGTGGTGGAATTTTAAGTATCTATTTATTATCATCAGTTATCAAGATGACAGATTTCGCGGGCAAAGCAGCTGGGCGACTTACTCAAATCAGCGATTTTCTCACTGGGAACAGAACGGCTAGTGCCATTCCATTTGACCCAAATTGTACCAAATTTCCAATCAGAAAGGATGTTCCGAGAAGAGAAGATGCCCCAGAAGGAGCGTGAGTATTTGGGTTGACATGTTTGAGGTTTTGCTGACCATTTAAGTGCGTGGGTATGGGGACAGAACGATTATGTGAGTTAACCTTATCTTGTAATGACATTGTGGAATTACCCTGACGGCGCCAAGATTGGAAGGATCAACCTTCTCACCCCTACCAGGGTCCAAGCCGCATCAAAGGAAATCAAGACAGGGGAAATTGTGCCTCTCAATTTGCCGCTGAACCTGCCCGAAGTCCCAGCCTTTGGTCGCGAGACCTTCCGCCATGAGATTAAGGTATTGGTGGAGGGGGTTGCCTATGATGACAAGTATCAGCTTAACACACAGTCCGGGACTCAATGGGATGGCTTCAGACACATTGCACACGTCCCAACTCAGACTTTCTACAATGGCACGAAAGGGAAAGACATCCAAGGCGAAGCTGCAGATCCTCAGAAGTGCGGCATTCATCATTGGGCAGAACATGGTATTGTTGGTCGTGGTATCCTGATTGATTACTGGACTTATGCCAATGAGAATGGGATCGTTTATGGTAAGTGATCATGGACTCAGAATCATCAGTCCTAACAAATCGCTCAGATCCATACGACTACCATACAATCTCCTTCTCTGAGCTTCAAGCCTGTGGCAAGGCTCAAGGAGTCGATATCAGACCAGCAGCCCAAGGAGGAGACGTTCAGATCGGCGATATCCTTTTCATCAGATCCGGATTCGTCTCGACTTATCATTCTAAATCCCCCGAAGCACGCGCGGCAGCTGCATTGCGTCCTCATTCAAGCGGCAAGACCGACGGCCAGCGCTGGGCAGGTGTGAAGCAAGAAACCGCGATGCTCGATTGGCTACATGATTGCTACTTTGCTGCCGTGGCAGGTGATGCCCCCGCTTTTGAGGCCTGGCCAAGCCAGGAAGAGTACATGCTCCATGAGTATATTTTGGCTCTTTGGGGAATGCCCCTGGGTGAAATGTTTGATCTGGAGAAGTTGTCGAGGACTTGTAAGGATAAAGGGAGATGGACTTTCTTCATAACGAGTGCTCCAAATAATTGCGAAGGTGGCGTGTCTAGTCATGGCAACGCACTGGCTGTCTTCTAAGGCGTATTGCCTTTTGTGGGAATATGATCAATGAAGCATCCCACTTTAATTTTGTCAAATGAACCTAATGGGTTATTTTGGTACAGCATATATTTGTAACAACCAGTTATCTGCAATTGTGTCCTGTTTCTGACTTTGTGACTCTGATTGGGCAATAATTGAGTGGCTTGCATGGAGCACCAGATCTCGGTGAGTGGTTTTGGCACCGCTCGCTTCACTCCGCATCACAACCTCATTGCCAAACCAAACTTTCAACCTTCAACGCATGACATCAAGTTACCTGCGATCATGGATGATCAACAATTCACGACATTGTCTGCTGGCGGAATGCAACCAGAGTCGCGATCACCGAGCGAGAGCCCGTCTGATGACATTAGCATTGTATGGCTCCACGGAGGACGAGGTTTTTATTTGAAGGTCTAACATTCGGCAGGTACAGCCTGAATCTAGCCCAGCGTCATCGGTGTCAGCGACAACTCATGATACAAGCCGAACAAAATATCACATTGATGAGTTGAGTACGTTTGCTCAACGACTAGAAGAGGTGGGAAACCTGCTCTATCCTAACGGACCAGTCTAACTGAACCAGGCTGCTACCAAAGTATTTCCCAACAAAGGCCGATCTCGTTACAAAGATGTCCAAGTCTTGCTTCTTAGATGGGAACAAGACACTATGGGTGTCGTGTATGAGCTAGATGACCTAGCTGACTCCTTCGCCAAAGACTTTGGCTTCAAAACTGAGACATGGTTGATCCCCACAGCACAGCCTCACCTGGCTTTGATGGGTAAAGCTTTCAAAATGGTTCAAGACTTCGGAGAGAAAGACAATCTTCTCATAGTCTACTATGCTGGACATGGTGGTATGAATAGTTCGCGGCAGCCTCTGTGGACCTGGTAAGTTTTCCATCATCGAAATCTGGACAAGCTCACCCTCGACAGCACTGGTGATCCAAACTCTCCTTATCTGCAATGGTACGCTATCCAAACCATATTCGAGCAAGCCGAAGCAGATGTACTCCTACTCCTTGATTGCTGCGCAGCAGCAAGTAGTGCCCCTGCAGATGGTCAATGCAACAGCGTGACGGAAACCATTGCCGCTTGTGGTTTTGAGACGTGGGCTCCCCAACCTGGCCGACACTCATTTACCAATACCCTGATTGCTGTCCTTGACGACTGGCTTGATCGAGCAAGCTTCACCGCGGCCATGCTACATTGCGAGATTTTGAATCGCCTGAGGCATGAAAAACCAGAGAGGAGACGCAACATTAAGAACTTCGAGTGCCGGAGAACGCCGGTTCACATCCTCAGCACCATCGATACGAGAGCAGGAAGTGTTGAGATATGTCGTCGACACATTCCAGAACATGTGCCAACGCCAGCATCCAGGAATGGTAAAGAACTAGAGACAGCAGACGCCGACTCCGCTATGGACATTGACTCGGCTGTACATGTATCAGCAGTAGCTGAGGACATGAACCAGCCTGGTGATATTTACGCCTCGGATTCAGTAACCAAAGTCCTCGCAACTGGCGAGACAGCTCTTCCACAAGTTTTGATCTCCCTAGCTCTGGAAGAGGAGCAGTTACTGGACTTGGAAGAATGCCGAAAGTGGCTACAACAGTTTCCTGCACTTGCCAAATACGCCAAAGTCCAGGGTATCTTTAAGAGCAACTCGACGTTGATACTTCTTTCATTACCAGTGTTGATTTGGGACTGGCTTCCGGATGATATGGCTTGCTCGTTCATCGCTTATGTGCACTCATCTAATCTTCTGAGCGAAGTGCCCACCGAGCCAAAACCTATTGCTGAGATGATGGCGCAAAGGTTCTCACAGCCTCACTACGTAGACCCTCCCCCGAACCTACAGACCGAGCAGGACGCTTTAGTAGAATTAGGTAGTGCCAAGCACAAGTCTCTAGATCTACAAGCCATGCAATACGTATCAGAAAATTGGTGGTATGTCAAGACCCATTCTCTGAAGCCAACCCATCTAACAATTAGCAGGCGCTCTCTCTATTATCTACCCAAGCAAGCCCTAAGTCCAATGGCCTGGAAGGGGGCGCAGTTTTTACATCGGTTTGTACGACAAGCCGTACCAGGCGAAGTATTATGCTACCTCTACGAGGACGGATCGCACAGCAAAGTAGTCGTCGACGGTGAAGTAGTCAACGCCTACTGGGTCGTGACCAATTCTAGAAAGCCGAGAAAGAGATTGGCGATTGCTTGCATCACCTGCAGGGAGAGAAACATCAAATGTGACCCGGACTACCCGCGCTGCGTTCAGTGCGAGAAGTTTGGGAGAATCTGCAAATTTAAGAATGTACCAACTCTAGTAAGTTCAAATGGAATGAAACTTTGTCTGCCCATACCACATCAAGCCCATCGGAATAAAGCGAAACTAACTATTCCCTTTCAGGAGTCACAGCACGGTATCGTAGTTCACAGACGACACGCGCCGCTCTCGAGTGGTGCAACGCTTTCTACAAGTGAATCAGCATTCGGTTCTCAGTCATCGCCAAGTACAACGGGACGAGAAAATTCCAGCATATACGCCCCAAGTTCAACAGCATTCACAGTTCCAGATGATGACGGCAGAAACATTTCACCGTACGATGATGCGCATGACATCGACAGTAATATACAAAAAATTTTAACTTTTCTAGAAGAATCTAGTTTCTTTGAGACGTTCGAAATTAAGAGAAGGCAAGGATCTTAGCGGGAAGATAAAAATAGGATACAATTGCTTACGAATGCAAGTTTTAGTCCTAGCTTTGATAACTAAAAATTATGTTGACATGACAAAATTTAAGCGAACCCCCTCTTTGATTCAATTCCGCTCAGTCCAAGATCCTGCCCGGAGCTGGCAAAGTCACACATTGATGTCTTGAAATATGTTTGGGCCTTTGTGGTTGGGCATACGTGATTCTCTGAAAGGATACGCATGTCTATGGAGTAGGGAACTTAGCAGATCGAATATTGTGCCAAATGAAGTGAAGGGGCATGTTGAGTTTAGGTTACTTTCCTAAAACTCCTTGCCATAGCACAAATCTTTCTTCTAGAGCAACCTGGGCAGTGGAAGTTTTTCTGATATCATCTTTCATATCCTTCAGGCCGAGGACAACCAAAAACAACGATGAAATATCGGTTGGGATTGAATTTAGAAATTCACGTGATATATTACCAGGATTAATCGACCTTGATCTCGTCAGCCCTCCTCCGTCCGTCTTTGGAAGGAAGTAAGCTTTACTTCAAGAAATATCACCGCCACTTCAAGGGCAAGGACACAGCCACTCTATAAGGAACCGCATTATCGTGACTGAAACACCGTGGCGAATCATGCCCAGCAGCCCTTGAAACAAAGACATTTCCCGGCAGGGCAAATGCTTGGTCAACTCTAGCCCTTATATGTCTGTGGCAGATCATCATGAACGCAAGCTGCTTCTGAAGCCACATTAGAAATCTCGACGGGCGCTTGTTCATCTGGTTGCAAGGATTGACCCCTGCCCCAATCAAATTGAAGCACTCAGCCACGCAGATATTATTCTGGGTCAATTCCAAAACGCGTGATCGACGACCTACGAGAAAAGTAATAGGCCCGTCGCACACTTTTGATCAATTGTAAGTGTGGAATGGACTGAACGGCATTCAGGAAGTGGCGGCGATACTGGGTTATTTCGTCTAATTGTGGGATCGGAGACTACCACTCTCCGGTAAAAGCTGCACCTTCTAGCTTTACCGGAAAGGAGTGGTCTTCGACCCCCTAATTAATGCCTTCAATTGGGACAAGACTAGGAACGTCGTTCATTCCCATCTTACTGGTGTCCTCCGTTCGACCCATAAAGCCGGTCGCCTTCCTACTTACTTCGTGTCTTCCAACCCAGCCCGAGCTTTCGTTCCCTGATATCTAGTCCGCCAGGTAGTAACTTGTTCGACCTCGAGTCAAGATGCTTCCTAACATCCTCGCCTTGTCATTCCTCCTAAGTTCTGCTGTCGCGGCAACTTGTAATGGCCACTCGGAGTTGTGTTCTCGAAAATACTCGAACGTGACACAAATAGGCGCCCACGATTCTGCCTTCGTCGGTATCCTACCCACAGACAACCAGTTCCTCTCAGTAACTTCGCAACTCGATGGTGGAATCAGATACCTCCAGGCGCAGTCTCACTTGAAGGATGGAATTCTCCAGTTGTGCCATACAAGCTGTGACCTGAAAGATGCCGGACCGCTCGTTGAGTACTTGAATACTATCAAGACATGGATGGACAAGAATCCCAACGAAGTAGTCAGTGTTCTGTTGACCAATGGAGACGGAGCACCTGTCAGTCAATTCGGTACTGACATGACCACTTCTGGATTAATAAGCTATGCCTTTTCTCCTGGGAAGCAGCTTGCGCTTGAAGACTGGCCAACATTGCAAGGGCTCATTGATGCGAAAACTCGACTCGTCATGTTCCTTGGTAAGTCAACAACGTGTAGCGGAAGAAAACACCTAACATGTCATAGATTTTGGTGCAGACACCGCAATTGTTCCTTATATCTTGGACGAGTTCTCCTATTACTTCGAGACTGCATTCGATGTCACAGACAACGATTTCCCATCTTGTGATCTTGACAGACCTAGAGAGTCGGATGGCTCTGGCTTGATGTATATCGTCAATCACTTCCTCGATCTCGATATCTTCGGCATTCTGATCCCGGCAACCATCGAGTTACCCCGAACTAATGCGGCCACCGGAGATGGTAGTGTTGGGGCCCAGGCAGATCTGTGTACGTCCAAATGGGGAAGAAGACCGAATGTGGTTCTGGTGGACTTCTTTGAGACTGGTAAGCCCACCGTTGGGAATGATTTTGAAATATGTGCTGACTGCTTTTAAAATAGGAGATGTTTTCAAGGCTCAAGATACTTTGAATGGACTTTGACATGTCTTATATTTGAATACGGGCAATAATTCTGATCCACACAAGCAAAATGCCACTCACACATTTTGAATTCTGAAACTTAATGCAGTTAGAAAGAAAGTCGCAATCCAGCTGAGACTCTGTGATTGGAACCAGGTCTAAGTTCTTATAAATCCCATGCCCACGCCCGTTTAGCCATTTCTCTCTCGGCACTATACGATTTGCTCATTTTCATTTTTGTGCATCAAGTCTGCGTCCCAGCACATTTTCCGACACCTCGTCCTAATGACATTCTCAGCACCCACTCTCCCCCATCCCCATCTCATTAACGGCACAAACCACATCCCACCACCACCCACCTCATCCTTCCTCTCCAAATTCGGCACTCTCCTCCCAGAAGGGACCTCGATCTCCCCATCATGGGCACAACGCGCTTCTACAACTTCTCGCCCAACTCTCCCGCATCGGCCAGAAGAGTAATCATGCTCTACGGCGGCGGCACCCCAGCACTCGGATTCACATCCCTCGCCCGCCAGCTTACTGAATCTGGAAACCACGTTGTGACGTACGACCTCTGGGGTCACGGCCTCTCCTCAACTCCACTGAAAGCTCACACGCCTGCACTCATGCACGTGCAGCTGCTAGAACTACTATCTTATCTCCGCTGGTCTTCGGCCCATATCATCGGTTTCTCGATCGGTGGATCTATCGCTGCGACGTTCACGGCGTTTCATCCCCATGTAGCTGAGTCCTTGACGCTTATTTCTCCTGCTGGGTTGTTGAGGAAAGCGGATAGGGGGTGGTGGGAGAAGTTGAGTATGGATGGGTATTTTGGGTTTGAGTGGCTGAGTGGCTGAGGAAAGTCATGTTCTTCATTAATGGGGGGAGGGATACTCAGCCGGAACCTGGATGGGAGGAGAGGGTTAAGAAGGGTGAGATGGATGGCGTTGCTGTTGAGACATGGCAGAGGGAGAATCATGGCGGGCATGTGGCGAGTTTGGTCAGTATGTGGAACTATGCTGGGGTGTATGATCAGCATGATAGCTATAAGCTGCTAGCTGAGAGTGGCGTGGAGATTCTGGTGTTGGTGGGAAGTGAGGATGGGGTTTTCCCGGAGGGGATGCTGAGGAGAGAGTTGGGTGCGGTGCGGTAGAAAGGGGGGATCAAAGTTGTGAATGGGGCTGGGCATGGGATCGTTGGATCGCATTTTGAGGACGTCTGTGGGCTTGTAGAGCAGTTCTGGAGTGACATTTGAAGTGGGAATTTACCAATATATTCTTGGAACATCAAATGTACCTGGGGACAGATGATATCGATTTGCGGGAGGGCACGAAAAATGAAATTAGCCTAACATGACATCGCCTGGCACTTAGATATGAATTCTAAACTTTTTGCTTAGTCACTCACTGCTTGCCCAAAGTTTTTAGCTTATTAGAGAGCTCCTATTGCTTTTCATTCATAGCGACATTGTTCCAACTTAGCATGATCTCTCCTTAGATAAACATTCAATCTGTAGTATTATCCCACAAACTCCTAACCGCCACACACTCCACCCACCTCCCATTACTAGTATCATTCTTAATCCTCACACCGACCTCTCTCTTCCCATCCCCAGGTAACAGCCAGAACGCATTACTTTCAAAGTTCCCAAGCGTGCCCGCCGGCATATCAAGCCAAACCCAAGCAGCAACACCTTTCGTTGCCTCAATAGTGAAATTTCCCGTCACGTAACTGTATGACAGAGTGAGACCTGGGTCCGCTAGAGCAACGGTACTGAGGTCTAAGTCGTGGAAGATGTATTCATGCTTGAAAGTCTTGGTCTCGTTGGTGTTCGGCAGCTTGTCGGTAGCTGTGATGTTCATTTTCAAAAAGGAATTTTTGAGATCGTAGGGTATAGTGTGTGTGTTTGTATGTAAGACCTGCGTAGTATTCAGCGCTCCGACAGTAAATGGTACATCCGTCGCCTTGTCCAGTGCAGAGCCATTATATCCGTACCAAGCCAGAGTCGAGGTACCAGCCACCGTGTCCCAGAGACCGCTCGTCACGTACGCGGTCAGGTCACCTGTGGTGTAGTTCCAGTAACTGGCTATGATAACGGGTTGGTAAATGTCTTTTGCGACGTAGTGCAGGTATTTCCATCGCCCATCGTGCTCGATACCTGCCCAAGTCGGTGCTTGCCAGATATCTTCTAGCTGTCAATACAGAGAGCCGAGCTGGCGTTCTGGCATCCCTGAGCCGCGACGGTAGTAGGTTATTTGACTGCGGTAAAAATCGGCTTGGAAGATTTGTGTTGTTTGGCACCAGGCCGAGAAGTTGGCGATGGAATGGGACAGTTGCGGTGCGGGGTAATACTGTTGGACTCCGGCTGTCATCTGGCCCATTACTTGAAGCGATTGGGGTGTGATTGATGTGCTGAACCCTCCGGGTGAAGAATGGTGATTCCGGAGGATAATGGTAGTGCAGCTGAAATGTAGATATTCGGGGTTGATAGCTTGCTGCCAAGTTTGTATGCTAGGCATCGAGTGAAAGCCAAATTCATTGGCAAATCGTCCGACGGGGTAGCTTGAGAGGTCAAAAGCGACGGTTGTGTCGTAGTCGTAGTGATAAGTATCACCGTATATGTAGCCTGGGGTTATGTTCTCGTAGCGCTGGACCATAGGTATCGGAAAGGAGAAATTGAATCTCAAGTATCCATTCGTTGTACTGCTTGGAATATAGGATATTGATTTCGTGTTGCTGTAAACTGCTGGCAAAATAACGTCGAGGAACAGTTGTTCATACTCGTGCATCCATCGGTCGAATGGAAAAGGCGACATTCCCGTCAATCGGATGCTTGCCGATTCCCCGTTCGCCAGATCTCTCACAAGTACAATGATAATATCAGATTAGAGCAACTAGAAATGAAAATCCAATGAGAATGGCAAGAGTAATGACGGTAACGGGCCAGGCTACCGACATTATGGTTGCAAGTCAAGAAGTTTCGGACACAATTGCGGTTAGTTTGACAGTGCGTTCTAATAGTGGTGGGATATTTTTAAATCTACGAGGACTGTCAGAAAACTTAGATAACGGGTTAGAGCCAGGTGAGTAAACATGAGAAATGTGTTTAAATTAAGGGTCCAGTCTCTTTGATTTTTGGTTGGAGTGGTATAGTGGCGGGACCTAGGAAGTAAGAGAAGCGAAAAGTTTAAGAGGCCTTCTTGTGCGCCCATTCTGTTTTTCTTGCATGGGCATTTTGGGTTCCTCGTTAGCATCATATAACCACTAGAGATGTCAAGGATAGGTAGGTGCGAGCATAGGACGAGGAAAGTTGTAAAAGGAAGACAGGACACACATATATTTTCTGTTTAAGTCAGCTTCAACGCCTAGTCGAAGTGGGTGTCTACATCGTATTCCTAGGTTTCGATGGCTCTTGAGACTTGGGGTCTAAGCTTTTTAGAATGAAGTATGAGCCGGTAGTCATTCCACTTCCTAGCAGTCGCTCTGTCTGTAGGCCCTCTGTACATATGTGGGATTGGATGTTTACCCGAACTAAACAATTCATTGAAATATCCCAAGAAGATGGCGATACAGGGAGACATGGGACAAAAGTCGAGTCGCAATCAAGCAGAGTAAAATCTCAACGAATGATTCGATGTGCGACCACGACCGCAGTACTAACAATTGAGCCTTCTAGCATCATTAGTGTCCGGCATTGTACCCCTAAAATAAAGATCTCGCTTAACCGCAAAATTAAAACACCACAGCTTGAAAGTTCAGATGCATATTTGTGACTTTGACCGATAACATAACCGGAGATTATCATTCGTCTTTACTATTTCGGTCATTCTACTGCATGAATAGCTAGCTGGCTAGAGAATTATTGGGTTAGAAAATACTTGTGAGTCTTTGTGCAGAATATCGCATCACGTGCTGTCCTAGTTTTGTAAGTTACCACTATATTGGTGAAGAATATCAACATCATTCCTCATTCTCACAACAACATCGAATGAAGGTCTCAAGCCGATGATTTCTTAGGAAGTTGTGGAAAGTGGAAGGCAGAGCAGCAACAATTTTCCTTCCCCCACACGCCGCTCAGATTTCGGCTGCCGTACTATAATTAGAGAACTACTTCCGGATCTTAAACCTCAAGTTCTCAACGCGTCGCCACCACGTGGATTCTCATCAACACATACCCTTTTTGAGGCCTTCGGTGATCCAGAAGCCTCAAGCCAATCCGCAGAAGTGTGGGAACGTGCGCTCAACGACGCGCAAGGAGTTGCAGCAAGTTCGGAAATCGTGAAACCCAAATCTCAGAACTCAAGACCCGCGACTGAATCACGTGTGACATGAATCGAAATGCGTTCTCTTTCGAGGAACAACTCATGTGTGGACATTGACTTTACATTACGGAGGAAGTTCAAAAGAGGTTCTTTCAGGTAAGTCTCATTGATATGATACCGTACGTTAACTAACATCTTCAGGCCCCTACAACGTGATGTGATTGTTGAAGCGCTGAATGGTGCAGATGTTTTTGTGCAAGCAGCAACAGGCTTTGGCAAGAGTTTATGCTTCCAGCTACCAGCTGTGATAGACCATGGAAGTATGTTCTCAGCTTCAGGTTGCTGATTGGACAACTGACCTCCTCCAGTCACCATCGTCATCTCGCCTCTTCTCTCCTTGATGGTTTGTCTGATCCCCTTCCACTTCTTGATCCAAATGATTGATGCATCTAGACCGATCAAGTAAACGCATTGCGGGCGGCAGATATTGCTGCTGGGTCGATCAACGGAACCACACCATACGACGAACGGCAGCGTTTGCTCCAGGACCTCGCAACTGGCCACCCACTCACCCGGCTTCTCTACGTCACGCCAGAGCAATGTGGCACGGAGAGCTTCCGGAAGCACCTCAGAGTCGTGCATCAGCAGAAGGAACTTGCCCGCATTGCCGTCGATGAGGCTCACTGCATATCGGAATGGGGTCATGACTTCCGTCCGTCATTCAAGGGCTTGAGCTGGTTCCGCGAGAACTTTCCCGATGTGCCTATCATCTGCCTCACGGCTACTGCAACTGCCCAAGTTCGAAACGATGTCATCACCACCCTGGGGCTGGCTGAGTCAAACCTGAAGATCTTTACAATGACTACGAGCCGGAAGAACTTGCACTATGAAGTCAGATACAAAAATGATGAAGACGATCATTTCAGAGGTAGACTACCTTTTAATATTCATGCTTCCTTCCTTTTTCCTTTATCTAGTGTTAGCGTTTTCGAACTATGCCGCTCTGTTTGCAAATTTGGGTGCTGACCATGCATGCAAGATTTCTTAGGCTGGTTGAAAGATGTACATCGCCGCCGGACAGAGAGCATCCAACGGCGAGCCGAACTCGATCGACTAAGTGAGCGTCCAGACAACGTTTCTGGCATCATCTATACTATTTTTCGGAGCGATTGCGAGAATCTAGCTAACCGTCTTCGAACTTGCGGCATTGGAGCGAGACCTTACCATGCAGGGTTAACCACAGAAGAGAAGAATGATACTTTGCAAAGATGGATCAACAACGTTGAAGGTTATGATGTAATTGTCGCAACTACGGCATTTGGAATGGGAATAGATAAGGAAGACGTGCGATTCGTTGTTCATTGGCAGCTTCCAAAATCGTTTGAAGGGTTTTACCAGGAGGCTGGTAGAGCCGGCCGGGATGGCAAGGCTAGCGCATGCATCATGTACTACAGCCGTGAAGACCGAGACCGAGCATACAATCGGATGGGAAAGGATGTCAAGGTTAAGGATGGGAAAGGCTCGAATTTGGAAGCTAGGGTAAAGAGCTTGCAAAAGCTCGTGGATTACTGCGAAAACGTGGATACCTGCCGCCACCACCTCATCACCAAGTACTTTGGCGAGAAAGAAGTCCCAGAATGCGACTTTGCTTGCGATTGGCACAAAGATGCAAAGAAGCTCAGAAAAGAAAAAGTGAAAAATCTGCAGAGCGAGGAGTGGGTCAGCACTCAAAATATTTTAGGGAAATTCAATACCGGATACGAAGGATACGACTGAGCGGGATGACTCCGTCATGAATTGATGGGACGGATTATGGCAGCACGTATGTAAGATACTCCAAACAAAGTTCTTATCTCGAAAGCCTTGAGCTAGAATGCTGGAAGTATGCATGCGCAATTGCTCAATGGACAAACAATTTTCTTCCACTCTGGTGAAGAGTTATGATCTCCCATCAGGGACTAGTGGAACAAGAATTTTAGCCCCCCAACTCACAAGGCCCCGGGGACCTGCCAGACAAGTGTCGATTCTCTCTTTCATTATGCTGGGTTTTGTTGCTGTCAATATTCAATAAGTTCTTGGCGAGCAATACTCGCGTATAGGTAAGGAGTAAAGAGCTGTACGAGTGATTCAATGGAAGGCAAAGACAGTCACATGCCATATTGCATTATCATTTAGATCTTTCCTTGAGGCGGGGCAAAGAATTTCATCTATCGTTCTCCTTGGGATCTCAAAGACCAATCCGGTCGTCAGGATCCATTTGAAGTAAACGTGTGTCGTTCATTCAAGATCCTTTCTTCATACCCAGCAGTACTTGAAAGCTGGAGAATGTAAAGAGTCATTCGATCTACTTTCCTTCGTGCTGTTGTTAAGAAGCTTTATGGAGTTGACGGCAGAAGGCAGGAATACCTTTACTTTCATGACCTCTCAATCTCAAAGGGCACTGTGCGACCACAAAACGCAATGGCAACGTTTTGCTCGTTACAGAGTCTTTTCCTTCAAGGGATATCCACTTTGTAGACTTCCAAGAAGCCATGAGGAGAAGTGCTTGCAGTCAATGACCGGCAATTACTTCATGAAGCCGCCGGAATGAAGCAGGAATTTGTACCCCTCCCCTCCCCTCCCCATCACATCTGTGAAAGACTTATCTTATTTGATAGAATCTACTGAATGCAAAAATTTTGTTCATTCGCAGCTGGTTCTTTTCCAAGATTCCTATTCTTGAAGGATTGCAAATAGCCACAAGGAGAAGTACTTGCATGATCATGAAGCCGTCGGAACGTTGCTGCGATTCGTTTCCCTCTTTTCATTCATTTTCCTGGAAGACCAATCTAAAGTCACAGAAGCCACGCAAAGCAAACGCATGTCGTTGGTCTCCAACCATCCAGGACGATAGAAGACGATGAAAGGCTGGGGCTTTGCTGGCCAGAACCCTCATCGCCCATCTGAAGTCAACAAACATATGCACACACACCATCGCTCCGTCTCTGCTTTTGACAGAAAGTCGGGTCGTTGTCAGCGCTGCTCTTTCTCCCATTCTCAGCTTCCCCTACCACTGATGGTGGAGGTTGAGATCTATATATTGGGAGTTTCCTTCCTCCTCAAATCAACATCAACCAGCATCTACTTCTGCATCCAGATTCCCAGAGCAATCTTTACCTCAATCCACATTCTTCACGCAAAACCAATCATTGATCAACCACTTCCATCTACTCCACCTCAAACTTTCCGAACCGCTCCGACTTCACCCATTGTCGATAGTATGTCGTCTAAGACTTACACCGAGGAGGAGTATGCCAATGCCCAGCAAATCGTCGACTCCCGGAAGGCCATCCCCATGTCTACCGCTCCCAGCAAGACTGATGTCTTCACTCGAGTCTCGGTTCACTGTGCTGAACCTGGATGTGACCCCTTCATGACCGGTCACGAGATCGTCAAGCTCAAGCTCGATTCGACCTATGATGGCGTCGGCTTGGCCATCAAGAAGAAGTTCCGTGAGCTCCAGGATGGCACTGCCAAGGGTAAATCTCTCAATCTGTCTCTAGATCCAGCATCGTGAAACTGTATACTGACTTCTTCACCAGCTCGTAGCAATGTCCGCCACTGCCTTTGGTCTGCCAATGACCACAAGATTGACTCAATCAAGGTCAACTGGAGCGGTGCTCACAGCAACGGCTGGTCTGACAATGGCGAGACTATCCTCACCGAGGAAAACTGCAAGGACATCCTCATCATGATGGGCGACCGTGCTGCTGTCGACACCATGACCGTCATCATCTCCGCCAAGGAATAGATGGCTGTTGGGAGGAGGATCGGATGAAAGCTGCATCCGTGTATCTATCAATTTCGCCGGGAATGGCAGCGATGGGAATTCCTGGTTTCTGATCTCTCACAACAAACCCGATGCATGGTTCTCTTCTTGGAGGACACATCTTCTCACGGCCTGAACTCATTTTCTTTTCGACGTCTTTTGATCCGGCGCGATCATCAGCTTTCTGTTTTGATTTTCATTTTGATTTGCGGGGGACAATTCTCTCCATCATACTCCTTTACTCTCTGGGCTGTACTTCACTAGGTTACTGCGGGATTTTGCGGGACTTGCGGGACGTCTTCAATGACAGGCTTTGGTCTTGCTTGATGTGCAGATTATGATTGTGACTTGTGGGTTCGTCCATCAATTGTGACGCTTGCTGGTGACATTCACCATGACTTTGCCATTCCATCATCCCATTCCGACTACATCACTTCATTTGTCCTTCATAGAAAATTTAGTAATTCAACATCCTATGATAAACCGCAAACGCCTTTCCCATTGACCGCAACGACTCAAGTATAATGCTAGACTTCCTCCTTCCATTCCATGAACCACAAAGCTTCGCCCCAAACTCCACCACATCTCTCGAACCCTGTCGTACGCAAAATCTCACCCGCCATCCTTAATCTCTTGTAGTCAATTTGTCTTTGAGCTAAACCACCATGAACCACTTCTCCGAATGATTGTTGTGGTATAGTTCCCGTGTTGTAATCTCCCACAGTGATGGGATCAACTTGAGTCATGATCGACTGGGATAAATAGTCGACAGCGAACACAGATTTTATCATTTTACTGAAGTGGCAAGCTATGCCGGTCTGAGTGTTAATCTTAGGCACCAAGATTGAGAGAGAGAGAAGTACCGAAATGCCAACGTTTATTCCATCTCATGATCACAATCAATGCTGGCCCAGGACAAGGACAAGCCGAACGAAGTGTCAGCGAAACGACTTAGCTAACTTTGTAATTCTACCGGATATCTTAATGAGTCGATATTCTGGGGTTTGGTCAGGAGAAACGCGGGGAATCACTAATACTCGACTGTAGCTAAAGCCGCAGGATTTGTGAAGTAGATCATAGCTACAGAAAAGCTGTGGCTGACTATTCAATTGTAAGCTTTATTTGCAACCCAATATTTTTGCAGCTTTCACCTAGACAGCAAATTCACAACAAGTTGACAGCAGTACGTATCTTGCTAAAGGCTGCTGAGACTTCTCTGCCATCCCAGCGAGTTCCTTGATATAAAATCAATCGATCTGATGTCTTCTTCCAGAGTGTTATCTCTAGAGACCGATGAATTGTTGGGTGCAAGAAACTCGAAGTGCCGCACAAACAGCGGTATAAGCAACAAAAATATTTGGTTACAGAGATTATGGCGGAGAAAGCGAGGTGGGCAAAAGGGGGAAATTGAATAAAGACGTAAATAAGGTGTACGGATTATATATGTAAGCTCGGCAATGGAAGTCATTACTTTAGTAGTCATTTCACGTCCCATCATCAACATTACCGTGAAAAGACATGAAGTCCAGGCAGGCTAACAATTTGTCAATAGAAAACGAGCAAGCTTGTCCACAATTTGAACAGCCGGAACCGTGAAGATTTCCTCTCTCAGATCACGGAACTGAATGTCTCCACATGTATAAACTTGCTAATGTCATCAGAAGATTCCCTGACATTCCTGGCACCCATAACATCCATAACTATTTATTTGACATGGGCCCATCTTCTGTAAGTCTCGAGATGACATTTACACGACTATGGGCCCAGAGATGACTTTCTCTAGAGCTCTTCCATACTCATGGAAGAAGTGAAATCTTATGCACTATCACGCCCCAGGAAAGACACCCAAAATGACTGATGCGATATGGAGCAAGTTGTAAACGAGAAAGTCTGGGAGGTACGAAAGCCTCATTGCAAGCCAAAAACACGCAGTCTAAAAACCTAAACCGCGCATCCCATGCTCTAGCGCTCGTCCAAGTTCAAAAATACCATTGCAAATCCGTACCGAAACCATAAGAACTCCGTTGTAATGTCGCATGTGTATCCTCGCATCGTCGGAGTAGTTCCTTCGTTCGTTCGGACGTCTCAATGCCCTCTCTACTTCTTTGCACCACCAGCCTCTGCGGCTTTTTTTGCATCCGCTGGATTCCAGTTAGTGAAAAGTCTTGGTAGGGCAAGTGGGTGGAAAAGTACTTACCAGCAGCTTGCTTCTCCCTCATCTTCGCAGCGACCTTCTCCTTCTCGCGCTGCATCTCAGATCCAGTCATGGAATTGCCCTTCTTCTACAAAAGCACAGGAGTCAGCACAAAGGTTCCGCTTGCCAAATTCCTGTCGCCAAGGAGATTAAATGTACCTGATCCGCAAGCTTCTTCTGGTTGGCCTCGCGGGCCTTATCTCTCTGATTTCCTCTGGCCATTGTGAATGACTTCAGGTGTCCGCGATGCTTTTGTGAGGGCTTTGAGAGGTATTTCTTGCCTGCCTGGCTGTCGCTGAATGGAATGTCGGCCAGAGTTCTGGATTGTTTTATTTTTAGCCCGGGCTAGGTGCCACTATTGATCCGCTCCGAATCACATGATGCATCCATCAAACGTTCAACGTGACTAGAGCCCATGTCATCTTCTTACCTCTCTTTGTTTCAACATCTCGCTGTTATCCGTCCTTTAAAGAGCGTTAAAGAAAAAGTTTCGAGTCATACAACCTTGAAAATGATAGCGCGAAGATCTCTCTTGGTACCTCAGTACCCGGAACAATTCAGACCCAGAGAAACATCTGGACCACAGCTCGCCTGCTGTACAGACGATCTTGAAACACGTCCTCTAAGCGCTTTCGTCCAATGAACAAGATGTGGCAATTATCCTTCGAAACAGACTTCAAGGCTTATTGCATGAGCTCTCCTTGTCTGGCAGCAGCTATGCAAGCGCTTGTTACAGAGCTTATTGGCCGAGAATAGAAGATCTAGTCCTGGATGATCGCTGTTGGCCACCCATTTCTCCCTGGTAAGCGACCAGTGCTGGCATGCAACTCGATTAGCTGTTGATGTTGAGGCTTGAGGGCATTCCAGCGGCATATGTCCCCCCCAAACATGTCTCCGACTAGTTGTCGTCTATCCCAGGACCCGCGAATCTCTCCTCTCGCGCGCTCTGGAGCTTCCGAGGTCAAGAGATGGCCCCCTGGCCTCACCACCATTCGTTCAAAGAGACCTGCGCTAAGTTCTGGAACAAAGGCATAGTACAACCCCCACAATAGCTCAAAGGCTCGAACTCCAATGTCAGGTCTGTCGCGTTTCTTGGCCATCAAAGACGCGGCCGTTCCTATTGTCGTGATTCATTCATATACTCAGAGGCGTGCCCTTGTTTTGTTCCTATTGTCCCTCACTCGCGAATCTTTCTTTCCTTTCACTCTGCGTCCTGTTATTAACGACAATGGGATCTTTGCTTCGATAGCTATTGTCGAATAACTACCTACATAATATACGTTTCTCTCTGGTCGTCTGCTCTCCTTCCTCCTTTCAAATTATTTCCACATCTCGGTCTTTCTACCACACACAACCAAATTCAAATCTTTCTTCTGCAGGCAGTCGATTGTCACATCACTAATACAATATTTTCAATTACCGTGAGGATTTGTTACCCTTCTACTTTGAACTACCTGCTGACAATACACAGGAGCTCGCATAAAACACCGTCAAGATGTTCTCCGAATCAAAAATCACTGGTGCTGGCTACATCACTTTGAATGTCATCCGAGCTCTCAATATCATCTCCCTCCTTCTGGTCGTCGTTGCAAGCTGGATCATGCTTGTCATGACCGTCAAGACCTCAAGCGTACGTTCTCCGCCCCCTCTTCCCTTCGATCTCTAGCTGACACTGAATACAGTTCTTCTTCTTCGATGGCGTCTCCCACTTCATTACCAGCAGCATTGGCCTCTTCCTCGTTGTCTCTGAAGTCACCCTCTTCCGATCATACTTCGCACGTCACTGGCCAATGCTCAGCCCTGACTCTGGATTTGTCTTCCTCGGACTCGCCATGATTGTTCTTGGTTTCAATATTCTCGGCAATCTCAACAAGGCCGCGACCAGTGTCGAGAACTTGGGTCTGCCAATGTGGAGAATTGTCATCGCGTCTGGAATTCTCACTGCTATAATGGGTTTCTTCAATATCATCGCCGTATGTTTCCTCCCCATTCCTCATTCCTTCTACTTCAGAACGATGCTAACATTTACTAGACCTACGTCTTCTGCGACTCCAAACTTGGCATCACCGGCCGTCAAGTTCGCAGCCACGGCGCCTCCATCCCCAAGGAGCCAATGACCAAGACCTTCAGCCTCTCCAGTGGTTCCCTCCACCGATCCGTCTCCGAAACCCTCCCGAGCTACAACGCACCTCCCGCCGACCGTCAAAAGTCTCGTTTCTCATTCAGACTGCCAGTCCGCAGCTCTAAGCTACCAATCTCGAAGCCCATTATGCACGATCCTGAGCAGTTCGCCAAGTGGGATGAATCGAGAAGCTCGCCTGTTGCGCCAGGTCTCGCCGTTCAGCGACCACCAACTGCCTTGCACCCATATCACCAAGGTGTTCCCAACCCACCTGCTTCATCCAGATATAGCGTTGTCAGCAATATGACGAGATTCTAGATAAAGATGGGAAAGGATGAGAGCTGAAGACTGTATTCTACAGGAGAGAGAAGCATTGGCGAAGGCGTTCTGGAGTTCATATTTTCGTTTGTTTCTATTTCAACAAAAATACCCGCTCCTTACGAAGCACACTTTCATACATCGTACCTCTAGGTACTTCGTTCTCGAGGTTGGCTGGCTGGCGTTCCGTTCCGAGGTGTTTCGGCGCATGGGAGGCATATATGTGGCTGGGCAGCCTGGCCTAGAAGGAGGCATCAAATGAGATACTGTTAATAGTTTGTCCTGACACAATAAAATACTGCAACAAAAACCAAACTTCTCATACGTTTAATATGCCATGAATATAGTGAATTTAATTAACCTATAAAACAACATTCAGGAAAACCGGACTGACTCAATTCTAATAAGTGAAGCGATAAGACTCAGCCCTCAACTAAGTCTCGCCCGATAAAGCTAAGCTCCACCAAAAAGGCAGCTCCCGTTCCCCAACTTCACTCACCAACCCACAAACTCTCCACTCTACCTCTCTTTCTACATACCTATGCTTCTGCTTCTCCCCCGACTAAAACATACCTCACGCATACTCCCTCGAAAGACACACTTCACAACACCTTCACGCAGATATACAATGGCTCCAGGTACTTTTCCCTTCCTAGCATTTCCCACCGCCTATCCAATTCACTGCCCCTCCTCCCACCAATATGCTCACCTACTTCTCTACCACTGCCCTTTTACAACAAGATACAGCAGAACTAACCTTGCCTGCTCCCACAGTACCAACCGACCTCCGCCCCATAATCATCAGCGGTCCTTCTGGCGTCGGAAAAGGCACACTGTACAAGCTCCTCCTCGACCGTCACCCTAACACCTTCGCAACCTCCATCTCGCACACCACACGCGAACCCCGACCAGGAGAGACCCGCGATGTCGATTACTACTACACGGACATGGCGACGTTTGAGCGGATGATCGAGGAAGGGGGGTTTGTCGAGCATGCGAAGTTTGGCGGGAATAGATATGGGACGAGTAAGAAGATGATTGGGGAGTTGACTGCGGGGGGGAAGGTGTGTGTGTTGGATATTGAGATGGAGGTTTGTTTTTTCTTCTTTTCAGTCATCTTCATACCTCACTACTCCCCATCGGTTTCTCCTCTCCTCTCCTTCGCTACTTTATTTATGTCCTCCTTCACTCCTCCCTTCCTTCCCCATCTCATATAAAATTCCCATTCTCTGACTAACAAAACCAGGGCGTCAAACAAATCAAAGCCTCCCATCTCTCCGCCCGCTACATATTCATCGCACCGCCCAGTATGTCGATCCTGGAGTCGCGGCTCCGAAACCGCGGGACCGAGAAGGAGGAGAGCATTCAGAAGCGGCTCGCGCAGGCGAAGAACGAGCTCGAGTATAGCAAGGTCGAGGGGGTTCACGATCTGATTATCGTGAATGATGATCTGGAGGAGGCGTATAAGAAGTTGGAGGCTTTTGTGTTCAAGGGGAAGACTCAGGAGCAGAAGGCGGCGGATGGGGAGAAGGCGGGGGAGAGTGTTTTGGATTAAGGGAGGGAGAGTATATGGTGAAGGCTTAGAAAGTAGCGAGTGTCTATGGGTTGGCTGGAATTCCATAACTTGCTCTGGAGCATTTACGTTGATTGCATATAGAGGAATAGAGAAAAGGCAATACATCAGATATCAAACATCAAGTCACCAGTACTAAGGCGGAAAGCAGGTGACATTCAGAGGTCAAATTCAAAGCATTCCTAGCTCTAAATCTACACATCCTATCATCCAGACACTCGACCGGCGCAAGGAGACACACACAGACAGACAGCTAGTTGCTGACTTTACTACTCATTAGAAAAGGAGTCCTCAATTGATGTCCTCTCCGTAGAGAAGGGGGATCTGAGAAGGCTAATTAAGCAAAGGGAGAAATGTGGAAAGGGTAGAAGGAACACACAAGAAGACATAGAAAGAAAAAAAAGTAAAGCCCCGGCCATTAAACGCTCTCCTTGGCCTGCTCAAGGAAAATCTGTGTTAACCCCTAGAAAAATCGCTTTTCCCAAGAGCACCAGTCCAGTCGTCTTGCTATCATAACAATCCTGGCCGTACCACCAGCCCCAAAACTCCTTAATAGCCGTTCATGGTCATTCGTTGAGAGTTTCTGCTCAATTCTCTGTCGGCTGCTGGGCTGATTGGTCGAGATCCGGCGTGGCCTGCTGCGCTGTTCTCCTTGAGTGCGAGCAGTTGCTTGGCACGGAAGGTCTCGTAGTGGATTTGAGAGGTGGTTTCGATCAGGTCTTGGAGGTGGGTTCGGGTGAGGAAGTTTCTGAGGTAGACAAACTCGCAGTGGTTCTCATCCTCGACGTTGATGACACCCCATCTGTTTTGGCGGCCACGAACTTGCTTGCCTCCAACGATGATTGACTTTTCAGATCCAACAACAGCGAAAGGGATGATGTTCTGGATTTAGTTAGTGAAGATCCTAAAAGATGTAGCATAAAATTCATACCTTGATCTGGGCATTCAAAGCACGCTCCTCCTCATCAAACTCATCGTTGTCATATGGGTACATCTTGAGGTTGTGGAACGCAAACTCCTCCTTTATGCGCTCCTTGAATGCGCTTCGCTCCTCAAGAGTGAGGGAATCTGACTTGGCAATGACTGGGACGACATTGACAACATCTGAGAGCTTCTTCAACACAACGATATCGATTGGCTTTAGGGCATGACCAGAGGGCTGGATGAAGAACAAGCAACAGTGAATGCGGGTATCTTGGATATAACGCTCACGCTGGGCTGTGAGTTCCTTTCGGAGGTATGCGGAGTGCTGGTCCTTGATGTACTTGACAATTGGGTCCCAGCATCTGTCGTTGTTGACTTGATCGCCGTAACCTGGGGTATCAACAATGTTCAAGCGCAGACGGACTCCATTTTCCTCGATGATGTGGGAGACGGTTTGAATTTCGGTGGTCGATCGTACTGGCTCATCGGGGGTGAGTCTTCCTTTCGAGTCGATCAAGTGCGACGCAAAGATTGTGTTAATCAGAGTTGACTTTCCGAGACCGGTTTGTCCTGTGGAGCAAGACGTTAGATGATGCGCCAATTGTAGATCCAATCCTCAACTATGAAGAGCTGTACATACCAACACAGATAACATTGAATTGGAAACCGCGCTTCAGGAGCTTGCGCTCAATCTGCGATGTGATGCTGTCGAAACCAACGTGGCTGCGTGGGTACACGGATTGCTGGGGAGCATGTCTGTCCTGGAAAGTTGCCATTGTTGCGGGAGGTGAGGTAGAAACCAGAGACCTGTCTGTGAGATGCCGGGGATCGAGGAGGTTGAGGTTGTGGTGTTGAAAGGAGTAAATTATTAAGAAGTTATCTCACTGTCTCCTGTGTCTCTCCGCAAAATAAAGTATCGCGCTCCTGGAAAAGGGGAAGGGGCAGGGGCCAGCAACCAGTAGCAGCCGCTAGTCTCATAGGGGTTTAGAGTTGGATGCACCCTGGCAGCATCACAGAAAGCTTCAAAGATTGCCAGATGGGAAATGAGAAGAGGCAGATAATTGACCAGTCCATATATCAACAGCCTCAATAGAGTGGCAGCTCCTCAAAATGGCGGCAATTCATACTACGACCTCCTCAATCATCTCATCCTTCCTCCCACGAGTGTCCGCAGCTTCGATTTCGAATGCCTCGAGGTTCACGACGCTCTACTCAAGACAACTATCTCTCCCAATCATCCCATCTCTCGCCTTTGCTATTCCCTCCGCGATACATCTCAATGTGCCAGGTCTTCTGGAAGGAATATGGGAGTCGATATTGCGGGCTGTACCGAAGAAGAAGACTTCGCATATGAAGAAGAGGACGAGGCAGATGGCAGGAAAGGGATTGAAGGATGTGACGGCACTGAATAAATGCTCGGCGTGTGGACATCTCAAGAGGGCACATTTGCTATGTCCATATTGTGTTGCTGGTAGGTTATAGCCATGCTATGGGAGGAATATGGACTAATGATATACAGAACTGAAGGACTTGTTCAAGGGAAAGACGAATGCAAAGGACGCCAAAACGACCGAAGTAGCCAAAGCCGACAAAGAGACAGATGCGTAGGGAATGTAGACTGTTGAGTTAGGATTGAGATCACTTGTTGTATAGATGAAGCAGGCTGTACTCCAATTGTGTTGCATAACATTAGCACCAGGCGTTTTGGGGGGCATGAATTGGTAGGGTGAGGGAACACCAACGGTGGATCTGTACAAATAAATACTGTATACCAAATGTAAAACAATTCTCTGCCATGGTGTTGTATGCAGATGCTCCAGTTCAAAATTCAAGAAATGTGGAAAATAGTAGCGCCATTTCATCTTTATTGACTTCTAACCCCACCACAACTTCAACTTCCTACATCAACATGCGGCCTTCCTCCACCTCCAAGACTTGACATGTTCCCCTACTTTACGTGACAATGGTAGATATTTCCCAGCCAGCTTCACAGACCTAAAGCTAACCAAACCCAGTCGAAACAATACCTTACAACCCACACAGTGGATGATGGTATATCCAAGCTACCCCTCCAAACGAGCAACCATCAGCTAACCCCCCAAAGCCCACATCACCGACATCTTCTCCCTAGCCGTAACACCCACACAAGTCCTCTCAGCCTCCGGCGCCTCATCCATCAAAGTCCACTCCACACTCTCCCCCGACATTCCTCTCGCGCAAACCCTCACCGGCGCCCACAAACTGGGCTGCCACCACCTGGTGACCTCCCGCAACGGCAAGACCCTCGCCAGTGCTGGCTTTGGCGGCGAAGTCAAGATCTGGGCACTCTCCGAAGACACAGGCGAATGGACGGAGGAAGGCAAGATCGTAGACGGCAACAAAGCGGGCGAGATCTGGGCCGTGGCGCTGAGTGAAGATGGGCAGTTCCTCGCTAGCACGACGTACGATGGGCGGATAAACGTGTGGGATCTGAAGGCGGGCAGGAAGAAGATTAGGGAGTATGAGACTAAGGGGAGCTTCGGGCTGTGTATTGATATTAGTCGCGATGGGAGGTTCACGGCGAGTGGGCATGAGAATGGTGGGGTTTATGTGTTTAACAACGATACGGGGAGGATGATGTATTCGTTGCCTGGTGCGTATACCCTCCTTCCCTTCCTCTGTTATGGAGACACTGTTCTGACTGGGTATAGGTCTTGTGAAGCCGGTACGCACCATCTCATTCTCGCCAGCAGGTACCCGACTTGCGGCAGCTGGAGACGCACGAGTCATCGCCCTCTACGACGTCCAACACGGCGAACAAGTCGCGAATCTCACAGGTCACTCGGCGTGGGTATTCTCGGTGGATTGGAGTGATACCGGCGAGTATCTGCTCAGTGGATCATTCGACGGCAAAGTCAAGGTCTGGTCGATCGATCAGAGGACTTGTGTAGCGACGCATAGCGAGACGGAGAAGACGCTGTGGAGTGTGAAGTGGTTACCCAAGACAGGTAGGAGTGAGGCTTTTGCTACAGCCGGTGCGAATAGGAGTATTTCCTTCTATAGAGAGGCTACGGGAGGTTAGACGGATGGGCACCTAGCGAGAAATGGGAAGTGGTTGGCTTGGGATGAATCATGACATGTGCGGATTACCTTGCATTTGGCTGGAGGTTATGGAGCATAGGAATAGCATCTAGATCTGCTACCAAAAGTCACGGCTACTTATATATTAGCTTGCAAGCTCTACCTTGAGAGCCCTGTGACCCAGGATGTTGAACTCAAGGGATCCGTGCTAAATGCTCTAGTGTCTAGCACCATTGCATTGTCTTGCAAACACGTTCCATTCTTCGTATATTATCTTTTGTCACGTCTTGATTTGCATCTCCGAGTTCATTGAATATAAAACCCTTTGGCCCCGTATTCGATGTTTGCCCTTGTTGCTTTTCACACTGAGAAGCGAGAGTGCGGATTATCCCGTGTTGTACACATACGACTAATGTCCTACAGAGCAACAAATCGAGGTTAAGAAGCGCATCGATGGTGGGAGTAAAGAGGAACACTGTGTTGCTGTCATCGTGATTGTTTAGAAGGCGTCGAGGAGTCAATGTCCCCGAGCGTTAGAAGTTAGTCTCTAGAGTTTCTAAGAGTTAGATAATGTCCTAAAATAAGATTATGTTGAGGAGCATTCGGTGTCATGTATTAGTATTAGAAGGAGCTGGTGACAACGGTGGCAAGGGTGCTGGGAGAAAGATCTGATACGGCCGAAGCATTAAACAGTCTTTCTTTGAGGCGAACTGTATGCAAAGGATGGTGGAGAAAGTACGTTTCGTAACGGTGAGGCAAGCGAGGAGAAGGAATAATATTATGGATGTTGCCAGATGGGCCGAGAGCTTTCAAGTTGTGCAATTTCACCTCTTCCCCCTCTCGACGTCCTTTGTGTTTATTGGCGAGAAAATGCTATCTTTAAGCGAGAAATGCCATTTCCGAATTTTGACCATGGTCTACCTCGTATTCCTATCGGGGCTGAACCGATCAAATGGAGAATAAAAGTCAATGCACTGGCGTGGCCTGGTCAAGTTGCCATATATCTGACTATCTTCTTTCGTTTCAAGTCTAGCTCCACATCGAGACTTTTCTCGAGGTTTTTCTCGAGACAGCTGTCACTTGTCTACCTTCTACTGCCGCGACATAGACCGAGAGATTCCCTTCTTCCTGTTTCGTGGGAACTGAGATCGATGACTCGATTATGTTCTCATTACAGCCTTTCACCCAGACACAAGATATCCAAGGTCCAGTAGAGTGAAGTGCCGAGTTTTTCCTTGGTAGATCAAATACAATCACCCGCGTTCTAAGATTAGATATTATTGTTCTGCGATGTACAGTACTGTACAGCCAGATCGATCGACATTATTCATAGACTTAATTACTGTCATCCACAATCTTGTTTGTATGCCCATCGGCCGTCTCCTGGATCTCATGACTGTGTTCCAGCTCCGAAAGCACGATCCAAGTGGGTGCAATACAGAGAAGCGTCATTCCAAAATTGACACCAATACTCGCAAATCCATTGGCGTTCGGGGCTGTCTGCATCCTGTGGATAGTTAGCACCAAACTTCTTCTCACATTAGTTGAAAGGGGAAACGTACGCCCATGCTACTGTCTGGCCTAGTGCTTCGAACCCACGTAAGATCCCTGTGACATGCGACAGCGACGAGATGTCTGTCGCATATTGACCTACGAGCCAGTAAAGGAACTGCTGGAAGGCTTGACCACCGAAAGACCAGAAGAAGACGAGCGCGTATGATTTCCCGAAGCCACCCTTAAACCAGTCAAATACTGGCATCTCGGGTGCATCCATGAACTGTCTCAGAAGGATCGTGGCCCAGATCCAGGTTCCGATGACGACGGTGATGATACATGTGAAGGCGATCTTAGCTCGTGTCTTAATCTTGATAGACTGACGATCCAGTAGAGCGGCGATCAAAAAAGAGCTGAAGATCCCTGAGAAGTTCGTGAAGAAGGACGAGAAAGCCCGGGATCGAACGGTGAAGTGCTGCGTCAAGAACGTGCTGTTATAGCCGTTGTAGAAATAACTGATGAAGAAAGCTGGGAGTAAAAGCAGGATTCGGCGTGAGGTGAGTTGCTTCCACATGGCTTTGAACTCTGCGGCGTATGTAGGCTGTCTGTTGATTATAACTTTGGTGCCGTCTTTGCGCCAGACTTTGGATGCTGGACTCAGGAGGAGAGCGATCGGGAGACCGAGACACATGATTACGATGAAGACGATGTATGTTGTGCTTCCAACCGATCCAGCTGTTGACCTGTTTGCATTCAAACCCAGGTTGATGGCTCCGCCTACGATTGGACCCAATGCTTTTGCTGTTTGCCAGATTGCAAGGTAGAAAGCTCGTTCGTGAGGACTGGGATAGCCGATGATGACTGCTGCTTCGGCTGCCCAGAAGAACCCGGCTGATATACCACAAATTGCGCTGCCAAAGAGCAAGAATCCAGTGGATGGGTGGATATTGTTGGTGTAAAGACCAGCTCCGTAAAGAGGGTAGCCAATAGCTCCAAGAGCAAGAGCGTACTTGAGGCCAATGCGATTATTGATGGCGCCTGCGAGGACGCAGACGATGGAGAAGAGGCCGTAGACCAGGGCATTGGCGGCTGAAACGGCGTACTTTTGTGACATATTAGAATCTGGTTCCTGCAACATCCCCTACCTTGGCGGAAGCAGATCCTGAAAGCAAGAAAGTATCACTTACTGGTTCAGCAGCACCTCCAGCTCCAAGTCCTCCTAATGCATCCCACATTCCTGGAGCTGTGAAAGAAACGCCACTCGCAACAGCAATCTGGAACGGTACTGATCGATACCATAATCTCTTCGATTGACTAAATTGCGTCTCTGCAAGGCCTGCCTCCTCTGAACTGGAGTCGTTGTGCACTTGGCCATCGACCGGTGTGTCGGTTCTCTTCATCATGATGAAACAAGCAACATGTAAAAGAAATGCGTATTTGTTGACGTTTCTTCAAAGAAGAAGGAGATATCTGGAGCCCAGTTCTATAATTCCTGGACTTACCCATCTCCTTATACCGGTATATATCATATTGACGCCAAGTTGCGTGCTGCCCCACCAGTGGTACTTGTTTGTCACAAAATATGAGATTTTCGCATCTCGACTTAAGCGAAAGGGACAAGACAGAAGTTTAATCGGTTTTGAGAGGGATAAAAACGGGACTTTTAGCGGAATCTTGCGGTTTAAGTGAACTGTTGTTGGTGCCCAGGGCTGTTGAGTTAGAAAAGCTTGCACTGGCGCGAATGGCGTGCGCGCTAGTATCACCTAGATTTGCCTCCTCTGTCCACTTTAAACGGGAACTTCTTTGGCGGTTGAGCAGCAATAGGTATTGCTATTGGAATGTGCAAATAAAATCTGCGAATTGCTTTCTCTTGAAATGAAACAATTCGTTTCGATGTGCCTGGTATTGGGTGAGGAAAAGTCCCATACTTGAACAGATAGGGATATGTTGGCAACGGCCTAAATCAAGACGAAGTACAACATCAGAATTGGCAATGGCAATGTCTGAAAGGGGAATTAAAATATGTGATGTCCGCGCTGAAACTTGAATGAAAGATGGCATGCCGACAATATGACAAGGTGCAAGGCCAGATGGAACTTTTTGATGGTATGGAAACAGATCAGCGAAAACAGTGACGGCTCAAGCCATTGGTAACTGCTCGTAAATAGACAACAGAACCTTTCGAGCCTGAAAATCATCCGTTATTTGTTTGAAGTAATCACCTGTCTGGCTGCTGCGAGTAGTCTGGTCGTTCTCGAATCCTTGATTATGGGGCAGGACATCGACAGTCTGAAATGCCAGGTGATTCTGGCACGGCGATGGTATTGGTGAACCAAGGGTCGCGAGGATGTTGGTGAGACTGAATGAGACTTGCATTTCGTGATCTGAAAACTGTTGAAGCGATAATGATGATGCTTGTTGATGAAGTAGTATTGCACCGTGAGTGGCACATCGGACGGACTTACTGTACTGTACTCTTACGAAATACAGCCAGTTTTGACTTTTCCATCTCTTACAAGATGTTGGCAACAAGCTGTTCTAATTACTGACACTTCGCGTCTCATGACCATGATAATGACCCCCCACACTTTTAAGATATGCCCTCCCTCAAATGATGAGCTTGGCTGGGCTTCAACTAGAACCCAGTTTAAAAGGATTGCCCAGAATCTTTCCTGAGTACGTTGGGAAGAGACTTTCATACCTGAAAGCACAAATTCTGAGAAATTCACTGAATATTCGTTTTGGGGATCTTTGCGTTCCAGTACCATTGTACATTTGAACTTCAGCTTCAACTGAAGGAATGGCTAGGACGTCCCAGAACGACGAGGTAGCAGCCAAAGATCCTCATTTGGCAGGTAAGTTGTTGAACTTGTGCCTGACCCATCGTGATCCGGAGACAGGGTACGTCTTAAGGTTGGGATGACATCGAAAACAGGTCCAAATCTAGTCAATGAACTAGAGAGTGAAAACGAAATACACGCTTCGTCTCTCACTGATCAAAGTAACCACATAGAGCAATTTTGGCGCCAACTGCCCAGTCCCTCGAATCGTCTAACCAACCAGATGTGCCTCTCCCAACATCTCCAAGTCGAGACTTTGGCTTGGAGGTATCCTTAGAAGTCCAATAAGGTCTGCGCCATCTCGAGTTTCTATCTGACATTTGTAAAAGAGTTGGGAGCTGTGTTTCGACCCCTTGAGCGGCTTTCTTACCTCGAGTGAAGCTCGCGAACAGATATCGGACTCGCCCCCACCTGTTCCATCCTTTGCATTGGCACAACAGAACTAGCCTTCGTCTTTCCGTATGGTCCAGGCTATTGATCCCAAAAGATCGCAGATTATTCACTTCAAGTGTGCTCATAGTGACTGGGACTAATATGCTACTTGGGTTGCCTTATGTCTGATGTTTCGTTGCTGTTGACACCAGACTAGTCGCAGAGGCTTTCTATTATAGTGGGGGCGTATCGAAGAAATTAATGGTGGCGAAAATTCATAATAAGAGGAAAACAAACAAACAAACCATGCGGCTCCCTATTCACCGAAACAAAAAGCAATCGTCGAAGCGAGTTCACTCTCTTTCCCTCATCCCGCAAGCAACCAAGTAGTTGTGATTCAGGCTTTGTTGTTTTTGTTGTTGTCGTCCGATTAGGGCCTAAGTTGACGTCCACTAGTCTCGGCTAGCTGTAGCTCGAGCCCCAAATCAATCTACTCAGCACCTTCATGAACTCTCGACTCTTTCGAGTTTACATCTACATCCACCTCCAGCACCTTCGATCCATAACACTTCGCCTGCTGGAGGCCCGATTCTCGAGTTACCTCGCAGCATAAAGCGAACTACACCCAAGATGAACGTTTTGCTACCAACGCATCCGTCGTCCTTCAATCAATACCCGCTCCATCACCACGACGCTCATCAAAACCTAGGTATGGACGTGCGACCTCCTCCTGCCTGCCCCCTTTACTAATTTGTGATCCTATCAACAGCTCCTCCCCAAACCCCCTCGTCCAGAATGAGCACCCGAAAGCGAAAGGCCGACGACGATGGCTACGATGATAGCATGTCCATCTCGCCCCAAGCATCCCCCGCTTTTGCAGCTCGTCCTCTTGCTCGTCCGTCGAAGAAAGTCAGAGCCAACGAAGTCACCGGCCGCCCCCTTGCTCTCCCTCGTCTCCTCGAAACACTAGATGCAGATTCTCTACGATCCGTCCTCCAAACAATATGCGAGCGTCATCCCCAGATCGGTTCCGAGGTGGTTTCGTCAGCTCCTAGGCCATCCGTTGATTCTACAGTCGATGTGTTATCGAAATATCAAGACAAATTACGAGAAGCATTCCCATTTGGCGGAAATGCTGGTTCAGATTACGCCTACAATCGAGTCAAGCAACAACTGAACGAGCTGATCGATGCCTTGACCGACTTCACACCACACTACCTTCCACCAAACGAGAACCAAACCACCGTATCCCTCACATACCTTGATCATGCAACCAAAGTCATCCACGATCTCCCCGAATGGGATAGCCAATCTCACAAGCATCACAAGGACAACGCTTACGATGAGATCTCGAAGGCTTGGGCGATAGTGATCAGTGAGGCATCGAAACGAGGCGGAGGATTTCAGCTACATTCCGGCGGATGGGATCAACGACTTTCGAAGCACAATGAGCAAAGTGGAGGACGAATGCAGGTTGCTGTGAATGCTCTTGGATCAAATCTTGGCTGGATGGGTGGCATGAGCTCGAGCTCCAACGACCCCGGATCAATCCGTAATCAACTCCTGAATGGAACATACGGTGCTACTGGTAATATGCCTGTCCCTGTTGGGATGTGGTAGATTCCTGAGTTACTAGAATGCGCCCGTACATAATCGAACAGGAGAGAAGATTGTCACACCATACCTGGGAATTCCTGGAATAGAAGGCGGCAGTTCACTCCGCGGCGTTCTTGTGCTTATACGATACATCAACTACGGCAGTACTTACGAAACTTACGACGATTCCCCTTTCCTTAAGTCTGGGCTCTTTCCTGGGGGCATGCTTTGGGAGTTCTGGCTTTCGCCTTGGGATGGATTTCATTTTCTGCATTTGGGCACTTTACTGTAGGGAGGCTGTTAATGTTAGGCGTACACTCTTTATCATAGCGAGCTGGGTCGGTAGCTTAGACTGCGACTATTGGGAATGAGAATGGAGCATATCAACTAAGCGCTGAATGTGTGACGGCGGAAAAAGGTTCCTGTTGCTTCATTGGAGATGCTGATGTGTAGCCCTCTCAGTGGCTTGACTAGACTCCCAAAATCCCACAAAAGGCCACCAATCAAACACTTCAGATATCTACACATGTGAATAATAGAGTGTTTCAACAAGCAAGTTTCGAGGTTGCAATAATTTATTTCCCAGAGATGCTTGTGACCTCGAAGTGAAGGCTTGTGCACCGCCACAGCTTGTGGCTAGTGGCCCAGTGACTCCGTGTCTTTCAGGCCTGTTCCAACCTCACAACAACGCGTAGGCCACCATCAGACGCGCCACCAACCCCAACAACTTATCATCAACCACCACGATCAATGTGACACTGGAATCGCCGCTCTCTTGCTAATCTGCCATTCCCAAGATGCCTGCGTATGTCGCAAAACCAATTCACGACCTCTGATGTGGATGCTGACATAGACAGACCCGGCGACCAGCATAACGCGAACGGGAAGGTAACTCTCAACCCATTCGAACCCATCAACCCCAGATGTCGCCCTACACGGCCCAAGAAATCGCAACCCTACAAGCCCGTCTGGAGAAGCAATTGGGTCCAGAATACATATCCTCTCGAACCGGCCCCTCCAACCAGAAAGTACACTATCTCGCAGCGGAGAAGTCCATCCAGCTTGCCAATGAAGTCTTTGGGTTCAATGGCTGGTCCAGCCAGATCATGGACGTTCAAGTCGATTTCGTAGATGAAAACCCTCAGTCCATGAAAGTCAGCTTGGGGTTGTCTGTCATTGTACGGGTTACGCTTCGGGATGGCACGTTTCATGAGGATATCGGATATGGACACATGGAGAATGCGAAGGGTAAGGCGGCGGCTTTTGAGAAGGCTAAGAAGGAGGGTACGACAGATGGACTGAAGAGAGCACTGAAGAACTTTGGCAATGTTCTGGGGAATTGTCTTTATGACAAGGACTACGTCAAGAATGTTACGAAAATGAAGGTCGGATCGTCTAAGTTTGAGCCGGATAGGTTACATCGACATTCTACCTTTGCGCCGCCACCTAAGAGGGAAGCGGAAATCAAGCAATTGGAAGAGAAGCCCCAGGTTATGGCTGGGAATATAAGTCTCTGTAAGTGATGGATGTTAAGCGAATGGATTCTTGGCTCATAATATGCCTAGTATCCGAAGACACTTTAGATGATGAATTTGGAGGTATGTTTCTTTCTGCCCTTCATATTGAACCTTTACTCACACTATCCAGACTTTGATGAAGCAGACTTCAGTGTCGCTGATCCTGATTCTCACCCAGACGAAGTAGTTGTACCAGAGCCTCCAGCACCGACTTCACAACATTTTAATAGCGCTCGCAATGGAAACGCTGCCCCCAATGTAGGAAATGCAAACCAAAACAGGCCTCAAGGCAATCATCCACACCCTCGAGCACCTCCTGGGCGACCAGTAGGCCAACCTCCAAACAACAATATACCACCACAACCCCAAACTCCCAACAGCGGCTACACAAGATCCAATAGTGGAGCAGCTCAGCAGCTTCGCCCACCACCAGATGCAAATGCCCAAGCCCGACCAATGCCGCCACCAAATCCCATAGCAGGACGAGTCCTGAACCAACCAAGCCGTAATGGACCACCATCCGCACCAGCCTCTCCAGCCCGTCTAAACAAACCCTCCTCCAACGAGAGCGACACCACGTCCCTCCCACCGCAAGGCCAAGGCTTCTTTTCTGCCAGAGCTGCTCAAATGCTCCCCGAAGGAAGCAATACTGACGGCCCCCTTCCTGCTATTCCAGCCCACTTACCAGTCTTCAACCCCCACGCCGAATCGCCCTCAATCCGCAAAACACCCGGAATTGACCACAAATCGTCCAAGCCCCTAACACGAGATCTCAAACACATCCCTGGATCTAGCCAAGCCGTCGCTGCTCCTGGAGGTGTATCTGGACCTGGACCGGCCGGAGGACGCCCCAATATTATGAACCCGCAATTCGACAACGCGAGGAGGATCGGTGCGCCTGGAAGTCCGAGTCCGATGATGAATAGGAACTCGTACAAGCCGCCTACGATGTCGAAGAGGCCGGTTGATTCGAGGGCTCCTCTGCATGATATACCACCTAATGGTGCTATAGGTTCTGATGCTGGTGGGGATTTGAAGAGGCAGCGCTTGAATGGTTAATTCCCATCCTTTTGGGAAGGGGATGTACGGCGCGTGAGATGGCGTTTGGGTCATCTTTATCAGAGTGCTTAATCTTGCTTTTTTTGGGGGCGTAGGGCGTATGGATGGACTTTCAAACTATACATTGAGCACAATCCTTAGCTCTTGACAGGACTCTCTGCTGGAATTGCATAGCTAGCTTGACTTTTGGTGGGATGAATGTGAGAAGACTCCGAGCAGGCGGATAGCATGGCTGGCTGGCTTGCGGTATAGGTAGAAATGAAAAGAATAGATGTTGCACTTTTGCAGCTTTGTAGCTTGCGAGGGTAAGGGAGTGGAATGGAGAGAGATTCTTTCGAGCTGTGAGAACGTGTTAGTATGGATGTGTTACAGTGGGTTATGCTAACAGTAGACTAACCTTCGTGGCTCGACGAGTGATATATTATTACTCTTCACTAACTGAGACCCCAAACACTACCTAGACATTAGGATTTCAATATTTCAAATTGCAAATGAAACGGGAATTTCGCTCTTGACAAGATCTTTGCTTGTTGTGTCTAGCTAATCATCTGTCTATCTATTGCAGATAGATATCAGCTTAACGTATAGAGGGAGTGGATATCGTTACCTCTCGACTCCGCTAGCTAGGAACACGAGATTGATAAGTCAAGTGAGATACAGTTAAGTAGAGAGAAAGAAATGGAACGACCGCTCTCCCAACGCCGCCTATGCACCGATATGCCTGCCCAGCCATGTAATCAAAAGAGAAGAAGCGCAGAGGGAGGAATTAGAAGTGCCACATGTGTCTGCGTGATGTCGTAGTATCGTAAAGCCATCGTGTATGATTCAAGTGCAATCGAGCTTACTTGACGATCAATACAGCACTTGGCGCAAGGCCAGCCTCCTTCAATGTCTTCGAGAAATCGACACCCCCGGAGAACGTCTTCTTGGGATAGGTCATGGTGAAGCTTTCAACTGGAGCTCCAGCATTCTCGCTCTCTAGAGATTGTGCGACCTCAAACAATGTAGTATCCACCGGGAAAGTCTTCATCACAACGCCAGTTGCAGTCTGAAGTCTGAGACGAGCTTCCGTGACCTCCTTCTTGGGCGCTGAGGCCCCACTAGAGCTGGCTTGGGCGGTCGCGGCGGCGGCAAGTGTTGGGTCTGGTGGTGGAGCGCGACCCTCACGTTCTGCCTTTTGTGCCTCTGCCTTGAGTCTGCGTGCCTCCTTGTCTGCGGCAATCTTCTCTTGAATACGACGCTTCGCTGCCAGATCGTCGACTTTCTCCTGGCGCTTCTTTGCGGCGGCCTTGATCTGCTCTTGCTTGGCTAGGTTCTCCTTTGCATCCTGGACCTCCTTTGTCGACTTCATCCGGATTTTCTAGCAAAGGCAAAAGTGTTAGCAGCTTGCCTTATGATGTACATTCTTCGGAGAAATGCTGGATGTGGGCTTGTCTGTACCTCGTTGGCCTTCGCCTCCTCTCTATCCTGGATGGCCTTCAAAGCCTTCTTCGCAGCAGCCTTCTCCTTCAACTCCTGCAGTCTCGCCTTCTTCTCCTCCTCAGTCAAAGGCGCGATCTCCTCAGTAGACTCAGAGAACTTATCATGGCCACTACAGATACCCCGCAGTCAGCACCAGATTTACCCCTCCATTGTAGTGGGGTAAGGAATCATACGTTCTCTCCCCATGAGCCTCAGCTTGTGCCATACTTCGCAACTTTCTGCCGCAGATATCGCATACCAGAGACTGTGCCACCTCTCCTTCCTTCAAGGGTGCGGCTTCGATGCTTGGGTTGGTCTCTTCTTCCTCGGCGGCGGTGGCGGCTGCTGCGCTGATCTCCTCCCAGGATTTGTCTTGGTTGTCCTCGAGCCATTGTAGGGCTGGGTTCACTGTAAGGAGGCTTATTAGCATTGGGGAGATAATAGAGAATAAGAAAATTTGAAGGGTCTTACAAGACCCAGTCTTCTTGTACGCCAGCTCTGCTCTCTCCTTGTCGAAGCCCATGTCCAAAAGGACTGCCAGATCGGTGTTTGTCATCTTGAGTATTGTGGAAGAAGTAGTGGAGTGTTTCTGGGACGTTCGAAGTGGTCAATGGGTAGTCGAGTATGTAAGGGGAGAAGTGGAGCAGCTCTTCGAAGCTGTTGCTTTTATTTACGGAGGGGTAATCGGTCCAGAATGGAATGAATATGGTATCTGGTGGTATTGGTAAAGTAGTCTGGAGTCTTGGCAACTAGGCCCACCCTTGCAGTCTAGCTAGCGACACCCCGGTGAATGACGTTTTAGCGAGGAACCATCGGCCCAAGAACCTGTTGGTGGAGCCGAAGGGGAGAGCGACGAGGGAGAGTCCATGATCACCCTCCCGTACCAACATCAATCAACCAAGACAATAATAAGAACAAACTCTCGAGTGAATCAAACACTGTCTCTCACCACCACCACTTCACTTTTCACGACTCTGCACCTGATATATTTTTCTTCCTTCGCCTTCGCCAACAATCACTTCTCCTTCCTTCTCCTAACTACCTCTTTGTCCAGATCGCCTGGTACATATCCGCGACAACCTCTTCGATCTGAGTGTCCTTGCTTTCACACAAATACCACCCACTTTGCCAATCTCCAGGCAGCTGCAATAATACCTTCTACAATCTGCAATCATGTCTGTAGAGATCGAACCCACCGAGCTTGCCTTCACCCGTATGTACGCTACCTTTGCTCACAGGGGGAATCTGACAAAGCAACAGGGCCATTTACCACCGAGGTGTCGCAATCGCTCAAGATCAGAAATACCAATCGTACACCCGTTGCCTTCAAGGTATGTTACTCCGTCTTGCGCATCTACATATATACAAAGCATGCTGACCATCTGTTCGTTCTGCAGGTCAAGACCACCGCTCCTAAGCAGTACGGCGCACCTCCCACATGACCCCTCGAGATATCATTGACAAAGGTTACAGATACTGTGTCCGCCCCAACTCAGGAAGAATCGAGCCAGGAAAGGAGGTTGAGGTTACTGGTATGTGCCATCTCGTGCCTGTCAGGTCTCGAGGAAATATTTCGGTGCTGATGGTTTCCCCGCAGTTCTTCTGCAGGCGATGAAACAGGATCCTCCTTTGGATATCAAGTGCAGAGACAAGTTCCTGGTCCAATCTGTCGCAGTCACTGCCGATAAGGAGTTTACCAACATCCAGTCAATTGTAAGAATCGCAGACCTCATCTGCCAGGTATACCGACTGACAGGACACAGTGGCAGCACGTTGATGAGGCCGAGAGATCAAGTGTTCAAGAGAAGAAGATCCGGGTTGTTTATCTCGCTCCAGGAAGTGCCGCAGCTGCTGTTACACCCATGAAGAATGGCGTGAACGGTGCCTCTAACCACTCTGTATGGTTCCCTTCTGCCCATAATAAACTGCGCTAATAGGTGCTAGGTTGATACCCCCGACACTGCTCCTCCAGCTTACAGCAACCAACGCTCTCCATCTCCAGAAGCGACCTATACCCCCGAGACTCGCCGTTCTACCATCGGAACCAAGCCAGATACCGACACCCAATCCGCTAAGTCATCTGGCTCCAACCTCGCAAGCTCTATTCCCGCAGCAGTCAGCAATGCAGCCCCCATGTCCTACGAAGAGATGAAGGCCAAGCTTGCCGATGCCCAAGCTACAATCTCATCATACGCACAAGAGGGTGGTCTGCGGATGCGCAAGGTAGCCAAGGGGGAGACCAACAACGAGACAGTCAACAACATGGCTCATCAGGTTCAATCCAACCAAGGTGTCCCACTTCAAATCGTCGCGGCACTTTGTTTATTCAGTTTCCTGCTCGCCTATCTCTTTTTCTGAGCCCCATCTGTTTCCTGAGGACGTGTAAGTTAAGAAGGGGCGTTGGCTTGTTCAGGATGAAACAAGATATGCAGGCTGGGAGAAGCAGAGGCTCAGAAAGGAAGGCATTTTGACTGGGGGGCAGTTGTTACAGCGCTGCGGAACCACTACTTTTGTTCTTCTGGCGCAGAAATCATGACAGACCTGGCTTGATGATGGTGGATATGGTAAAGCATCTTCCTTCCTCTACAGGAGTAGCAGTTCCTTTTCTACTTGCCACTACGTCCGTATCTACACCGTTCACGAATGACCGAACGACGAATGACGGTTTACCAAGACACCATTGTATTCTATTGCGCTTCTTCAGTTAGTTGGTCGGTTTGCTTCGCCTTTTTCCGTTTGCTTGACTTTCCTTCTGCGACATATTCAAGACCTGGCTTAAGTGCTAGGAAAGAAACGGTGGTGGTGGATAGAGTAGAGGTACATATCTGCTTGGGCACTTGAGAAGCAGCGGCTGAGCGGGAAGGGGGTATTTAAATGAAGAAATGCAAGTGTACTTGATCCAATGACTGTTCCTTTCTTTCTTTCCGTCTGTTGCGCTCACGCTCCTCTGTCACGCGCTCATTACCTACCTCACTGCGTCACATGTTCATTACGAAAGCTAGTGAGGTTTGAGTTTTGTGTCTATGATATTGTCGTTTTCCCGCGTGATACGGTACGGTATGCGCCACTTTTCCAATTATGTATGTTTTTTTCTTTTTCGTTTTTATGTTAGTTCATGTTTCTACTGTACTGTACCTGCCAGCCAGCGGAGTAGACGCTAGGCCGGATCACCAGAAATCTCAGCCTGGTAGCTATCTCTAGCTACACTACAATACCGCAGCTTCTCCCTCCCCTACCTAAATTGTATAAAAACCTCAACCCTCCGTTCCACGGGGAAATCAAGACTGAAGCACAAAGCAACCATGATTGAATTTACGAAGCGTACTTCGCAAATCTCATCCCTTGTATCATCGAGGAACGGCGTCAATACCCGGTAACATCTGCTCGGTCTGCCACTCAACCTGCTTGATCCTTTGTCTGAGGGGGTGACATCTTACGTTCTTTCAGCTTTCGCTTTCGTGTGTCTGGTGCTTGGCAATGAAGATGACAGTGATGGTGTTCGTGACAGCAATAATGTAAAACAAAGGCGGCTACGAATGTATCTTCATTCTTTGCCTCATATATCCAGCCATCCTCTCAGAGAGACTGGAATGCTAACAGGTAAGGAAGTGTTCTCATCTGAGTCAGTCCGTCCATTGAATTGTGGGTGTCTTGTTTAGTTTTTTGAGGTATATATATATCTGGCTTACCTCAGAGGCTAGGGCTGCAAGATTATCCCTCGATACCTCAGTGTTGGACAAAAGAAAGTTGAGTTTGTACTGCTTAGCGGCAAGTTTGAAAACGAGTGTTGCGATTCAAGTTCGGGAAGTGTATGGACGTATGAATGAAAGGCGTTAGCGAGACACTCATTATCCTAGGACATGAAAGGAAGATTGAGAGATGTCAGCAACAGAAAAAGATATGACGACAAAACGATTATTTGTGAAATGATTATTCAAATATGGTTTTCCTCAACAACTCCTTTTATGTGTCTGTAAACCCATCCAGTCTCGGTCCAAAATCCCAAACACTCTCAGGGTACCAATCACCCTCAACGAAATCCTGGACAGAAGGTAATCGTGGTGAAATCTCCTTTTAACCTACTAGATCCTTAGTACCTTAGTTAAACCTTTCTACAACACCCAAAGCTGGCTCATGGACTCAGCAAAGTTCCACTAGGTGTAGAGCAGCCGAATATGCATATCAGAAAGGCGTCTTCCACCAAATAAACTCAGGAATTGGCAACAAACCACGATTACTGATCTTACTCAAAGCTTCTCAAACTCACATCAACACGAGGACGCCGAAGCATGTACATGAAAGGGTGGGAAGCTAAGTCGATATTCCACTCCACAAAAATCCTCAACGTATCTCAATCAGCTTCTCTCTCCAGGCCTCCTTCAGTTGTACGATTCCGTTTTTAACTGCTAGTGAGAGTTCACAATGATGTTTATACCCATTCTTTCACCATATCAATTCTCCCTTAGATTGATACCAGGAACAAATCTCCAGCAAACTCTCCTAATCCCTGACCAGTCATCAACGTACTGTACTACTTCCCAATCCAAAGCCATCCTCTAGGAGAAAATATTCCTACAAAATTCTCCCTGTTTGTATCCAGGAAGACCGCAACCAAAACGTGCATTAATCACGGATTTTGACTCGATGCTGCTACTTTCTATCGTCACGTCAAAATATTTTGCTTCTCTACGTCAGCAACACTACCTTTCCCCAGCCTTCCATCTACTATTCAGAAGAAGAGATCAACATGCTTCTCATCTAAGAATCTATTTTAGATCCTCTCGTCACTGACGGAGAGTACTATCCGACAAATGACAACAGATCAGAGCTTGACAGTAACAACGAAAACCCCATCCCAGAACCCACGCCACTCAGACTCTCTTGGAGAGGATGCGTGTGTATATATATACCAACCAGAGCTTTAAGACACCCTCGAGAGAGCTCTACGTCTTTGCATAAAATTATTCCAGATTCCGACATTCGTTCCTAATGTGATGTCAGATAGTTGAAGTTTGAGACATATCCACCAAAACACAGTGATGTAATCACACCATCGATTCGCTACCGTCAAGGTGTACAAAACACATGCACTCTGCGTTCCTCATAATGATACCGTCCTGAGACCAAGTGATCCCGATTATGCCATATTCCCTTTCCCTTCACCTTCAATCCCTTTGTAAAGAGCTATAAGAACAATTCCGTCCTCGATCAAAGAAGGTATCCACGGATAGATTCTGAAACGGCAAATACAGCCACTGACACTACGCAACTCCTCCAAGCCCTGCCCTCAAGTTCCAATGAACCCACGACTCTTTACTTTGAGTCCTTGGTCACAATTCCTACCTCCCATTTTTCTTACAGTAAGTACATTCAAGCTAGGAAGTCGAGAAAAATTCCAAAAGAATGCATCAGAACTATGAGTACTCAACCACAAGAATAGCAAGAATACTAAAACTGACAAAAAATCTAAAACCCACAGCACCATATCAACCCATTCCATCCTCTCTCTTCATTCCGCCTTCTGTTTCCGCCTGCACGACATCCCAGCTTCACAAGCTACCCTAGGTTATCAACTTCCGATTTAAATGACATCTCAACAATGGAAGGTAACGCTTCATTACTAGCAAGCAAGCAAATTCTTACAAGCCAACTCTTGCAAACCTCATCTAATCTCACGATCATACGTCGCCAGGTAGAAGCCGGCCAACTCCTCATTTGAGTGAGTGCGTATATATTTTGCGTGGGAAGTCAATACTTTATACGCCACCTCCTCACGACACCACACGACCTGCTCGCTAGCTTGACGGCCGAGAGATGAGACATCATTACCAGCCATTGCCTTCCCACTATCTCTGTAGGTGCGGACTGTGAAATATTGAGCTATGCACTGATAAAGCAGAAGTAAACTAGCTACTTCGCTCTTCTCCGATAAGATAGATACTAAGGTGAAGAAATACACACGAACAATAAGACATTGAGCGAGAGACGAATGAGAAAGAAGAGAAAGGGGAACTAGGAGGTTATATTACCAATCTAGAGTCAACTCATGTCCCCTCCCCTCATGTTCTACGGGTAACAAGAATTTGAGTTGAGCAGGATCTCTAGGTTTATTTCTATACCCTGTTCTTTCTCGCGTTGCCCAGAAAGAAGTCATGCAATTTTGCATCCCCATCGAAAGAACGCCTGTCTGTCATGTAATTCCATGATATGTACGTCGTCGTCGTCATCGGTTCATATATACAATCCGGCCTTCATCCAAGAGCCTGATGCTCAAAGTCCAGTTTCCAGAGCCCTTAATCGCTTCCAATTGCTCTTCCAACCAATCAAGACTAGCCAAAGACATTTAAGCCTGTATCTCCTCAGCAGTCCACCTCCCAACCTTCCGTCCTCCCTCCTTCCTCTTAACCCTACACGTCATACCAACCTCCTTATCCCAAACAAACTGCCAGATAACCCCCACCCAACTCTCATGCCGCGGCAGATCCGCGTAGAATTCCTTCGCGATCTCATGCAGCAGCGGTAGTCTACTCCACGGCACGGCCGGGAAATCATGATGCTCGTTATGTAGACCCACGTTATACGTCAACAGATTCAACGCACCGTAGTACGAGAACGTCTCGGGTACAGGGGTGTTCGTCAGAGGATCTTTGGCGCCGGTAGGCTGTTTCTCGAAGATGTAATGCTCGGCTATGAAGTGGCCTGCGCAGGGGTGGAGGGAGCCGGCGAGAAAAGACGAGAGGATGAGGTAGTAGACGGAGTTTGCGGAGCAAGTCTTGACGAGGATAGTGTCGAAGAGGACTTGGATGAAGATGTTGATGAAGTGGATGGAGGTGAAGGGGACGGCGTAAATGAAGATTGGCCGTATGGCGTAGAAGAGGATTTGAAAGGTGCAGAAGAAGGCTTTGCCTAGGAGGGAATCGAGGAAGACTGCTTCGAATGCTGTTGGGAGGTCGGTGTCGAGGCCGTCGACGCCGAGAGATTTGTGGTGCGTGAGGTGGTATGGCTGTTGAGATCTGTTAGCATAGTCCTCAATTCTAAGATGAAATCCAGTATCTGCCAGCCCATAATCCATCTTCCCTCCCCCCATTTGAATTATCCAAAACCTAGTCTCCCACCACACATTGAATCGAAAAGGAAGCACAACCCACCCTAAAACTAGCACTATACGGCACCCCAATCGGCAGATTCGCCACAATAGCCAACGCTCTATTCAACCAAGGCGTCCTAAAAGCCAAATTATGCGAAATCTCATGGATAGCCAGGAACAGGTTCTGGTTGGCAGTAGCGCCGACAATATACGCCGTAGCCCAGAACTTCCAGTTGAAGAACGGCGTGTCCTGGAGGAGGTAGGCGCAGAGTACTTGGATCGATACGACGAGCAGGACGAGGTATTTCGTGAGGGGCTCGGGGCCACAGAGTTTGGTTACCTGGAGGGGGCGACGTTAGTTTTTGATTTGGTTTGGTGGGAGAGGAGGTGGAGGCGTCAATTGGCAGGGTAAGGGATATGTACCTCTGGATGCGCCTTGATAATTGCCATTCTCCTCGTCCGGTGCGGTTCCTCGGTATATGTCCAGAAGAAATCATGTTCTTTTACTTCGATTGGAGGGGATTGTTCTGTATCATTCTCAGAGCGCAGACGGGCGGTCTGATGTTCTTTCGATGACCGTGAGGTCGTGATGGTTGAGGTAGAAGCAGGCATCGTGAGAGGAGGAATTGGTGTGCCTGCTGTTAAGGAATGGATGCGGTCAATGAGGAGGTTTGAGGTGGTGTCAACGAAAGAAAGTCATATCACGTCAAGTTCAAAGTCATACCTGGATTCGTACGATGCGATGTGGTGGAGTTTCTTAGCTCACTCCAGCTTTCAGGGGTCTTGCTTGATCCAATCAGGGAGCTGCCCCTGTCAACGGGCTCTCGCTTGGGAATATCTTGGCAAGGAGCTGCCCCCTTTTCACATGTCACTTTGTAAACACGGGATATTTATTTCTTCATCGTTCAATTTCGAACAGAGGCACAAGATGTTTGCAAGAAGCTTTTTATTGTCTAGTCTAAGTTTAGGCTGTAGTCAACTTTGCTTACTTTGCAGTTTTTTTTTTTTTTGGTAATGACATCAGAGAATTTCTGACTTTTGACTGTCTGCGGACCCCCGCCCAGTATTAGTCAGATCTATTCCTCCACATCAGATTCGCTTTTTTGGCCCTCATGATTATTCGTGCCTGTATCATCAAATCGTTATCGTAGTGCTTTCATACACCTTCCAAGCCATAGTCCAACCAGTCAACGCCATCCCAACATTGATTAATCATAAAGCATGACCAACCATACACCCACCAATTGTGAGAAAATCTCACAATTGTGGACCTTGGTAGGCGATACGAGGACCAGTCATGCTGTTGTTCAATCTCGACTGAAGCTGAGCTTGGAGATTTCCTCGGCTTGGTGACAGGGCTGTTCTCTGATCTCCTGAAGCAGATGTCTGTGGACGTTGTGGAGATGGCTTGAACGTCAGCGCAACAGGGTTGATCTTGGTCTCCGAATCAACAAATTCAAACGAAGAACTTTGTTGATATGCTGTGGGTCTGACCGGGAACGTAGAGTTGGTGGGGTAAGTCGGGTAGTTCATGTGTCCACTTGAAGGGCGAACATTCTCTACATAAGGTTGGTGGCCCATTCGAGGGATTGGAGCATGAGCAACAATTGGGACAGAACCGGCCTTCACCATGCCAGTTTCTTCACGATATGTTCCGTCAGCATTCTTGACGAGAACTGTTGCCAGTACCGGAGCAAATCCTGGAGTCGGGAATTGGTTTGCATGCGGTCCTTGCGGATAGTACATACCACCACCTGGAGGGGTTGGCTGGAAAGTAGATGGGGGGATTCTTGGGTATTTGGTGAATTGAGGAGTGGTTGATTCATCTGCCCACTTCGAAGCAGACAGTCCAGGAGCACCTTTGAGTACCTTGTTGAAGCCCTCGTCCAAGGCACGAGTTAGCTTGGCTGGCTGAACAACAGCTGGGAGAGGTCCACCCAATTTCACTTCCGGAGTCTTGACTACTGGAGCTTTGGCTGGCACCGTCTGTGGAGTAGATGCACCTTGAAGGGTCTCTGATGCCATCATTGTAGATAGATGAGACTTATCGCTAGTCAAAGAAGACTTCGTATCAGGCTCAGACTTTGCAAGAACCGTTGGTGGAGAGGCCATCTTTTCCAGTTTGACCTGGGTATCTGCCTTCAACTGAGACTCAGGGTTTTCCAATGGACCGCCAGCAGCTGGTTGTCGAGCCAAGCTGTCAGCAGGAGACTGGGCGGATGAAGCACTAAAAGGAAGCTTCATCGTCAATGCTGCCGCAATCTTGTCTCTCATAGCCTGGCTAGCAGGAGTAGGGGTTGCTGCAGGTGCAGAGCTCTGAAGATGCACTTGAGCATGAGGCATGAAACTCGACTCTGGAGTCGATTGGACCTTGACTTGAGTTGGTGGAGCAGCCTTCGATTGTTCGATAACTGGAGTCATCGGTCCAACTCCTGGTACAGCAACGCTTGTACGGATATTAAGTCCTGAAAATGACTCAGCAAGTCTTTCATTGATATCAGACTTAGAGGGATGGTGTCGTAATATACCTTTAGTGTCCTGTGGCTCTGACTTGATGAAAGGCTTGGAAGAACCAACAGAGCCAAGAAGAGCAGCCCAGAGAGCATCGTCTGTCTCTTGACCCTTTTGTGGGCTTACCACTGTGCTTGGTGTAGTCGAAGCAACACTTGCAGTGGAGATAGAAGACTTGAAAGCCGACTTCACCTCTTCAACAGGCTGTGGAACCTCACCAGCAGAATCAGGCACAACAGTAGTAGTGTCTTGATCCTTAGCAGAATCGTTTGAAGCCTTTGCAGCAGCATAAGTTTGCCATACATTCATGGGCACAGCGGGTAATGCAACTCTGGGCACTTCCTCTAGCGCATGAGGTGATGACTCTGGGACTTCGGAAGCCGTCTTCAATTGCTCACTAGCAGCAAACGACTGCCATTGGTTCACAGCCGATTCAGCTGGCGCAACTAGAGAGGTCTCGGGGAATAGAATAGTCGAGGTTGCTGGAGCCCAAGAAGTTGATAGGGGAGCATCTCGTACTGCGGCTGGTGAAGCGGATGTGGAAATCATGGGAGTCATGGTGAGAGTAGCAGCCGACTTCGATTCCGCAGCACTGAAAGCTTGCCATCCATCAGCAGAGGTGACGGGTGGAGCAGCTCTAAAGGGTGCAACATTGATTCGGGGAGCAACAGCCGTTGTGGGTCGACGTTCCCGAACAGGTTGCTCGTTGATCTCTACAACCACTGCATGGTCGCGAAGACCGAGCAAAGAAACAGACGAATACTTGATCCGAGTGTCCTCCGCAGCCACCAATTGTTCAAGGTTATTGTCTTCCGCCGAATCTTCAGCATGTTGGGAGGAAGCCTGAAGTTCAGTATCGTCCTTGTGCTCAAGATTTGTGGTGATCGGGGCCGTGGCCGCGTTCTCCTCGACCAATTCAGAGCCTACAGTACTCTCCTCAACAAGAGTAGTACTTGCATACAGAGCCAGATCACGTCTTGGGACAGCAAATTCCATGATCTTTTGACTTTGGTATTGGACAAGAGCAACCGCGTAATCCTCTGGAAGCATGGTAAATGTCTCAGAGTTTGAAAGGAAAAGACCAACAGCATTCTGAAGTGTTAAAAGGTAGACTGGATCTGAGATCAATTCGTCCGTGGAAACTTCTTTGATTGGCTTGCCTCCAGCCGCAACCACACCTTGGCTTATGTGATCAAAGAATTGAGCATCGCCACCAAGGGCATTGAAAAGGTTTTCAATGGTATTGGAATCACTGACGGCTTCTAGGAGATCAAAGACATCTGAATGGATGGTAGACGGTGGTATATAAGCCTCTTCGTCATCACCGAGGGTGATCAGAGTTTCGACATTGTCGGCCGTAGATTGTTGAGCAAATGCACCAGTCGATGTGCCATTTCCAAGTTCGTATCCAGCATGATACTGAAATTGAGAGCCGGTGTATGTCTCTGGGACAAATCCATATCCATGTTCGGTCTTCTGGTGTTGGGTCTTCGAAGTACCAATAGCCTCTGGGGCACTATCTGATGAAGTTTCAAGACTGGCAGAATGATCCGAAGGAGGATGGTCCATGTCGGAAACGACACGTGCAACATGACCAGCAGCACTACGATCCAGAATGACAAATCTCGTAAAGCTGTTTGCGTACAGCGGCAACGGAAATGTGATCTTCCAGGTGGGAGGCTTCTGAGAAGTTTGTTGAACAGCTCGGTAAGTCACCGTAGAACCGTGCAAGTCAAAGACCGCATCGTGAGTTACAGTTTCATCTACCAAAAATGTTCCAGTAAGAGAATCAATCAGGGCGAGAGTATGGAGTTCGTCTGCCATGCTCTTCTTTGTCATAGCAGCTATACCTTCCTTCTCCACTGTGGCATTATTCTTCGTAATCTTGACGTTATTTTGACGAATTACAATGCGGTCGGTGAAAGAAAAAGGTCTAGCGATGATCGACGAAGGTTGCTGTAGAGCAGGAACATTCTGTGCTACAAGAGGTTGTTGAGGAGATTGACCCCATTTCGAACCCGAAAGACCTTGACTGCCAAGAGCAGATGTGGGAGGGCCAACCTGAGCTGGACTGGCGACGTTGGGAGTCGATGGCACAGTTGCGGACGAGCGAGGAAGACCTTCAGCAGGAGTTGGCTGAGGTGATTGTGAGACTTGGCTAGCGACTGACTTAGGTATGGCTAGAGGCTGTGTGGTAGCCGAATTTCCAATGCCAGCCCATTTGAGAAAGCCATCGCCGTCGTCAAGCTTAAAGGAAGATTGAACCATCTGTGGACTTGAGGGAATTGAAGGTCGAGCATTTGCATTTGCCTTGGATTGACGATTGAGTCGAGGTGGAGAGCTAGGAGCGTGACCTGATTGGCGTTGTGGAGGTAAGTTAGAAGATGGTGCTGGGCCACGAAGACGAGCCTCGACCAAGTCCATGTGTGTGCTACCTCTAGCGCTTTGTCTAGCATCGTTGAGGAAGCTCTTAGGAGTGAAAGAGGAAACTTGAGATCTGCAGACGAGGACGTTAGTGATCAACCCCATGATAAGGGACGATTCAATTACCTATCATCTTGACGGCCGGGTCCCATGAATCTGTTTCCACCATATCCACTCCGGTTTCCTCTGGCGCCACCACGATTCCCGCTGGAGAAATGACCACCTCTAGGGGTAGTATTGCCTCGTGATCCAGATGACGAAGCACCTCTTCTCAGACGATACAATTGTCCATCGGCGATATTATCAAGGTCATCCTTTGGGTCGGCGCCTTCTTCAAGATGGAGTGCTACAAAGAGTAAGTAGATGGGTCACGGTAGAGGGCATGGTTGACGCTTGGATGAGGCGCGAACTTACTATGCCAAGCAGCGGTAGCTGAGTTGAGATGCTTCTTAGGTTGCTTGAGTGGTCTCAAGGCTTCAACAGGGGCACCTTTATCAGCGAGAGGCAGATTTTCCGTTCGGCCGATACCAAGCTCCTCCATCATTGCCGCATGGAGCTGAGCCATTTGTATTTCAGTGTACTCCTTCTCAGGTGGTACAGTGCCGGGAGGCACGCCGGGATTGCCGTCCATGATTGACGTAGGTGCAACCAAAGCTGCGTTGACGGATCTTTGGATCAGCTCTAGACTTTCTGTGTGTTTCGAATCTGTGTCCTCCTAAGTCAGCATGAGGATATTGTTGAGGTTTGAGAAACTTGAGGCTGGTTGTGTAGGGGTAAAGGATTAGAATCGGCAGGAGGGAAGGTCACTGAGATAAGGTAGATAAGGTGCTCGTCGGTCTCAACGACTTCGGGGTGATTTGGAAAGAGGGGGAGAGGATTGAGATGCAAAGCTCGATGATGGCAGTGGGCTGGTGGCCTTGTATGAGACTGTTCCCATGCGGTCGGAGCGAGAGAAGAGAAGTTGCATTGCAATTTCAATTCCCAATAGACGGTAGGAGGGTTTCTCCCAACCTGCTCTGTGCACAAGGGAGCCCCAAGGTAAACGCGTCAAGGAAGGGGCGCGAGGACTTTGGCCTTTATAGAGAGATGACTTAGACGATCAATACGTACCACGTTGGAGTTTCCAGGTTCACAGGAGCCAAACACAGGCGCCCGGAGCCACTTGTCGTAGCTGGGTAAGCAGGGAGTAGGAGATCGATTGACGATCAATAACGAGTGTTGAATGCGTCGCTGAAGTAGCAACGAAGAAGGAGTGAAGGGGGAGTGAAGTGATTAATTGACCAAGGTGGAAGGGAGAAGAGAGGAGAGAGTTTTGGAGATGTTGTTGTTTTGGTGTTGAAGAAAGGTGCACGGTCGCGAGGGGAGGATTTTGTAGAGCGAAGCAGGAGCGCTGGGGGTTGGAGTGCGGCCGAAGCTGAAAGGCCACGCTCGATTGGGAGCTCGATTCAGAAAAACCGAATTGCCGAAGAGTGACCACGCTGAGCACTTCGACGACTCGCTCCATAAGGAGTCATTATGTAATTTCGGGGCATGAAGATCTAGAGGGCCCTCTCGATATCAAGATGGTGAATGGAAACATCAATCCCTCTCCTCTGCCTAATTGGGAGCCTTGAGAGGTATGTATCTCGAATAAGTCATGTAGTATCGATTGAGTACGTACTGTACTAATAACCAATAACCAGCTAACGGCATTGTTGAAGCAGAATCTATCCAATTGTTATACAACATCTGGAATGTGCCTAGAAGAACATTGTAGCTTCGGCATTGAAATCCCGCAGAGCATATTCATGTCAAGCTAAAGACCTTGGGTCGATACAAGCAATCTCCAATCTGCAAAGAGCTTGCGGACTCCCACTATGCAAATCAAAGGTCAAGAAAGGTGGGAGGAAGGATATGCTTGCGGTGCCCCTCAATAGATCCGCGAGAGACTTTCTCAGCAGAAATCCCCTGTCCAAATCTTGAGACAACTACTGCGCGATTTGATATCTTGGGCTTCAAATATTCGAAAATATCGGGAGACTTTTAGCCACAACTATTTGCTTTGTTGTAGTGCTCATTGTTGCATTGGCTCCCTAAAGCTAAGTACTGGGCAACAAGACAAAGAGGAAAGAAGCTGACCACTTTCAGGAAGCAGCTGGACGCTCAATTTCAACGCCCATTACACCCCAAATGCCCGGAATCCCACAAAGGTCAACCAGAACCTGCGACCGGGTAGCAACACGAACCTCGGGCGAACGAGAAACAGCCACAGGATAAAGCTCCATGGGGTTGCGCTGCTGGCTCCTTGGTCTGGAAGACGATATGGCAAGCTACAGGCTCTTGGAGCAGACGTAAGGAACATGAAAGACACGCTCAAGATAGAGACAAGAACACAATACAATACCACCACCACCGTACTGGATGCCCAAAGCTGTCTGCGCCTCTCGAAAGACACAGCTCTGTCTCTCCGGCTCGAGGTCATGGCGCAGCTCAGTAGCCATGGTTCCACTTGGTTCACATGGGGATAGGAGGTCTTTTGATGTTTACGGGGAGGATTGGTGCGCACAAAATAACAAATTACAACGCGATTGAAAGAGGTACGCAAAGCAAAGCTGAGGTGGCTCGAGCTTTGCAGCTAGACGGGTTCGGGCGATTTCTGAGGGCATTCCCGGTCACCGCCTTCTGTCAATCAACAGCCAGAACCAATCGATTAATCTGCGGCTCTGGCAGTGAGTGAGTAAGTGGACTGTGGATCTATCGCCAGACTGTTCAAGAAGATGTCTTTTGGTCAATTTATACAGTACACAGCAGCGGCAAACAGGAGGAGGCAGAAAGGAATCAGGTTTAAATCAGATAGCTTGAGCGATGGATTGCTGTTCGTTACTGCCGGTACAGCATGGTTTCTACCTCTCTTTGTCTTGTCAGCAGACGGTCTTGGACGTGGCTGCCAGAATTGCATCCTGCTGAGCTGCGGGAAATAAAAAGACAAATTCCTCGACATTGATTGCTCAAATGGTTTTCCTTATATGCCGTTGGAAGCTTTCGAAGGGAGTGAGGTCGATTTAAACATCCTCTCCATCTGGGGAAATTGTGGAGTTCCCCGAACCAATCAACTCGACCCCATTTGAAAAGTCACGACTGCAGGCCGACATCGCATTTCAATCTCAACGTTTTTGCTTCTTGCACTCTTCAACTTCTCCAACCGTGACAATCGCATTCAAGATGAGGGCCGGGCTTCTGAATAGTAGCAGGTCTGCTATTAGGGTATTTATCTCCTTCCAATCCTTCATTTCTGCAGTCAATTGACCTTCAAACAGAGCTCGACAACAAATCTACTCCGCCAGCGCTGTGCAAGAAGCCTTGCAACAGTCAACACAACCTCCTCCTACACCCCAGACATTGAATCCCGCACACCTCCCTACCCACTCCTCCTCAACCGCCTAAAGACCGTCCGTAAAACCCTCAATCCAGAACGCAAACTCACTCTGGCCGAAAAGATCCTCTACTCCCACTTAGCCAGCCCCGCCGAATCCCTCCTCTCAAACACAGACAATGGCCTCAACATCCGCGGAAATGCAAACCTCAAGCTCAAGCCCGACAGGGTGGCAATGCAGGATGCATCTGCGCAGATGGCCCTCCTCCAGTTCATGACTTGCAACCTCCCCTCGACTGCTGTCCCAGCGAGCATACACTGCGACCACATGATTGTCGGCGAGCGAGGCGCAGATGTAGATCTCCCAGAGTCAATCAAGGGAAATAAAGAGGTCTTCGATTTCCTGGAGTCTGCGGCGAAGAAATATGGGATTGAGTTCTGGCCTCCCGGAGCAGGCATCATTCATCAAACTGTCTTGGAGAACTACTCTGCGCCAGGTCTAATGATGCTTGGTACAGACAGTCACACACCCAATGCAGGAGGACTAGGAGCCATTGCCATCGGAGTAGGCGGTGCAGATGCAGTTGACGCTCTAGTCGACGCACCATGGGAATTGAAAGCCCCAAAGATCCTAGGAGTTAGACTCGAAGGGCAATTGAACGGCTGGGCCTCGCCCAAGGATGTCATTCTCGCTCTGGCAGGCAAGCTAACCGTCCGCGGAGGAACGGGATACATAATCGAGTATCACGGACCTGGAGTTGACTCGTTGAGCTGTACTGGCATGGCTACAATATGTAATATGGGAGCTGAAGTTGGGGCTACGACCTCTGTCTTCCCTTTCTCCAGGAGACATATCCCGTACCTGGAGTCGACACACAGAGCTTCTATCGCTGCACAAGCTCAAGCAATCGCTGATTCGCCCTCACATCTGAATCTGCTTCGTGCAGACGAGGGATGCCACTACGACGAGCTGATCACTATTGATCTCTCGACATTGGAACCACACGTGAACGGACCCAACACACCCGATCTGTCAACTCCCCTGTCGGTCTTTGCAAAGGCAGTGAAGACCAACAACTGGCCAGAGACTGTTTCGGCTGGTCTGATTGGAAGTTGCACGAACAGCTCGTACCAGGATATGACCAGAGCGGAAGATCTTGTTAAACAAGCTACTGCGGCTGGGTTGAAACCGGCTACTGATTTCTTCATTACTCCTGGCAGTGAACAGATCAGAGCTACGCTTGATAGAGATAGCACTATTGCCACTTTTGAGGAGGCTGGTGGGATTGTCCTTGCTAATGCTTGTGGGGTAAGTTCCCAAATCCTTGCAATATCTTTGCTCACTTCTTGCTTCGAGGACCTTACAATTCATGGAGCTGACATTCTTAAAGCCATGTATAGGGCAGTGGAGTCGCACCGACGGTGTTGAAAAGGGCGATAATAATGCCATTTTCACATCCTACAACCGAAATTTCCGTGGACGAAATGACGGCAACCCAGAAACCATGAACTTCCTTGCCTCCCCCGAAATCGTAACAGCAATGTCCTATGCGGGCTCAACCTCCTTCAACCCTCTAACTGACACCCTAACAACCCCCTCCGGCAAACCCTTCCGCTTCTCACCTCCAACTGGCTCCGAACTTCCCACTGGCGGCTTCGAAGTTGGCAACCCAGCTTTCCTCCCAACATCCGGCTCCCCCTCCCCCTCAACCAAAGTCGCCGTCTCCCCCACGTCCGACCGTCTCGCCCTCCTAGAACCCTTCGCACCCTTCCCCAAATCCGATCTCAAAGGCCTCAAAGTCCTCTACAAGGTAACTGGCAAGTGCACAACCGACACCATCTCCGCCGCCGGGCCTTGGTTAAAATACAAAGGCCATCTCCCTAACATCAGCGCCAACACCCTCATCGGCGCTATCAACGCCCGCACCGGCGAAGTAAACGTCGCCTACGACTTTGACGGCAGCACATCCGGCATCCCCGAACTAGCCCAGAAATGGAAAGACCAAAACATCGAATGGCTCGTCGTAGCAGAAGACAATTACGGCGAAGGCTCCGCCCGCGAACACGCCGCCCTGCAACCGCGATATCTCGGCGGCCGAGTCATTCTCGCTAAATCGTTCGCGCGCATCCATGAGACGAATTTGAAGAAACAAGGAGTCGTCCCACTTACGTTTGCTAATGGGGAGGATTACGCGAAGATTGATGCTTGTGATGAGGTTGATACCGTAGGTCTGTATGATGTTCTGCAGAGCGGTGGAAAGGGTGAGGTGAGGGTTAAGGTTAGGAAGGCAGGCAGTGGAGAGGAGGTAATGATTAAGACTAAGCATACGCTCAGTGAGGACCAGTGCGGCTTCATCCTTGCGGGTAGTGCGTTGAATTTACTTGCCAAGATGCATAAGTCATAGATGCGTCGAAGAAAAAACGTAAAAGCACTGCTTGGTCTTCCAGCTTCGAATGGATGGATGGAAATGTACTATACCTATAAGAGCGAGACTTTACTAAGGAAGGGAATTGAAGCCTCCTCCATTCATTCTTTTCAGTATTGAGAGTTCTTCGATTGATTTCCGTTTCTTTCTTTCTTGTTTGATTTGAACCTGTATTGTGTAATAATGTACTCGCGAATCTAACGCTGATGGTCTTTAACCAAAAAATAGGCACCTATGCTATTGCAAATAATAGCAACCAAACCCGCTATCGTCAATACCCAGGTCGAGACCACCAATAGCCTAGCAGGTACGATTGTTATATTAGTGTAATTTCAATACAGGTAGACAATCACGCATACCCTTCTACGTATCTTGTCCCTCTTCCGCTTCCCCCACTCTCTCCCTATCGCTTGACCATATGGTGGCATTTGATGAAGACCGAGAATTGAGATAGGGCGTTGATTGTCTAGTAAATGTATTAATATAGATCCTCCATGTCCCACCCGCTGCAATCCAATGAAAGAAACTGTGTGTTGAAGAAAGTAGATATTTGACCAAGCTAAGTAGCGTTGACGTACTGCAGAGAGGAGAGAGGGGGCTCCGCGGAAGAAGGCCTCGAGTCCGCAAGTCGGTTGGTCTGCTTGTGGTGCATCCCCGGCCCAAGGGTTGTCCCAGTTGGCTCTAATACCGTTTCTTTATACAGTCAGACAAATATATAGAATATCTTAAGATGCAAAAGAAAACTTACAACTCCTCTATAATTAGCTAGATAATCATACTCGCTAGACATGTTGAATCGAATTGATATTTTGTCGGTAACGATGTCGACTCAAGATGTCCTAGGCGTATGATACGTTTGTTATTGCTAGAAAGACAAAATCTGACAAAACTAAAGAAACCGTAATATTGCCAACAGATCCTAACACTTTCTTCCCCTCATTAAGATGTCGGTAGGATGTTTCTGCATCTTTTCTTGATGTTGGAAGGTGCGTTCGAATACCGTACCAGCAATACTCTTGGCAAAACGAGTCCGATGAATCCATTACTCTTTTACGGCTTGGAGATTTCGTCGGAAAGTAGATTTCTACCATCAGAGGCCATCAATAATTGAATAGCACCTTCTTCATGATAGTTTGCACCTGTATTCAGACGCTTCCGTTGATAGTCCTCTCCTTGAACTCCCCGTATCTTTTCTCAGCATGGAATTTGAGCCCTAAGTCCACAGGATAAAGGGAAATGGTGAAATTCCCATTAATTGAATGCGTCCGGACTCTTCGTCGGACTGTTTGCCTGCTCTCCCACATGTACAATGTCCGTACCAGATCAGGGTAAATAAAATTGAGAATCCAATGAAAATTACAAGGAGAATGATAATCACCCCCCGATCTACCGACATGACGGCGGCTGAAAGTCAAGAAATATCGATTGAGTTGAGTTTGTTGTAGAAGTGCGTCCAAATCGGGTTGCGGTTGGTGTAGAGATGCCTTCAAAGGAATGGTGTTGGTATGGGAAGATTCACGAATTTGGGAGGAGTCTCAAGAAGAAGAAGAAAGATATATTTAGATAGATGCCAGTCTAGATGATAGAAGGCTTAAACTGGGACCCAATCTTTTCAATGTTTGGTCGGGAGCTGTGAGCTAGGACGAAGCGGATAGATTCGGAGGCGCTTTCACGTTTGGTTCGCTTGTTCTTAAAGGCAGTGGCAGCGCGCGGTAGCTAGATCTAGCGAAACACAATACAGCACTCCCCTAGCTTGAAATTCCAGCAGGCTAGAATTAGAACTACGTTAAATCCAGATCATTTCCAAACTCGCCTGGTAAATGAGTTTGGCCGCTAGGGGCGAGGGCGAGGGGATTAGGCTTAGGTGTGGGGGGATGTAATGTTGCGAGGGAGAGCGTCTGGTGCGTTATTGATTCATATGGCCTAGTAAAATTTTATAATAGCCGAAATTTGGTGATGAATAATCCTTTTAAGAAAACTAAAAGCTCTAGATGCGTCTCAGGACTTTGGTTCAGGTCATTTGCTCTTATTACTTTCTCCCAGAAGCCTTGTGGTATAAAATCTCTTGTGCTTTTTTCTGTTTACTGGTCAGGCAGAAATAACACCCCCGTGGTCCCTATGCACCAAATTAAAGAGTAAGAAGCTAAACAAAGACTCTAACGTTACATAGTCGCCTAGCTACCTGCTCAGCCAGTCCCATGCAAAGCATTCCGTCATCAAATAAGCTGGGATCTAGCCAGCTCGGCAAAATAGTCGAAAACGCAAAATAAAATCTCGCTTAAACGACAGGAAACGGAGATACTGCAAAAAAACTAGTAAACACCAGTACCAACACCAGTCAAGATATCAATCCCAATTCTTTGAGAACTGGATGAAAAGTGCAAATTTCTCAATCTTCTCCTTTCCCCCTTCTCTTCTTTATTTACAAGAACTCCACCTAGTCTTCATATACCAGACCAACACATACTAACAATCATCTGTTCTACAAAAGAATTATACACCACATACCACCAACACCACACCACCTCACTACTCAAACTCTCCAAGCCTAACAACATGTCCAACTCCACCTCCACCTCCTCTACAGCTCACCCCTCCCACAAAGCCGAAACCACAGCCGCCGTAATCGGCTTCAGCATCTCCATGGGGCTCCCAGCACTAACCCTCATAATAATAGCAATCTCAGTTTGTATATCCAAACACAAGAAAAAGAGAGCTATAGCCAATAGCACTACCGATTCTTCAAACCCTAATAACGCCAATTATCCTAGTAATGCTGGGAATGGAGCAATCTTCCCCTTCGACGCCCAAAATATGGGGATTCTCGGCCGACAAGTCATTCCCTATCCCTCTCACAGTCCCTATCTCTCGCACAATCGCCACGCACGCGGAGATGACGACGAGGACGATGACACCAGTGGCTGGGACGCAGACAGCGAGGGTTCAGTTTCAATCCTAATCCCAGGAGAAAATCCAATCTCACTTTATAACCAAGATCCCGAAGCAGGCCATCCCACCCCGCCACCTGCGTACGCGGAGAGATGGGATGATATCGAGTTGGGAGTCATGCCCGCTCGTGCTGGATCTGGAAATAGATCTGGAGGGGAGTGCCCGCCGGGATATTTCGCGACAGCGGATTTGAGGGTTGATTTTAGTGTTAATCTCAGTCTTAGGATTGAGAGGCCGGCTGTTGAACAGTAGTAGCAGCAGCCGCCGGGTTATGGATCTCCTTTACTTGCGCTTGAATTTGATTAGGGGGGAGGGGAGGACAGAGAATATACTTATACAATCGAATACCTGATGGAGAGGAGCTTTGAGATCAGAATCTTGTATCGATTGATGTTGTCTTCGCTTGTGTATCGTAAGTCCAGTGCGTGTCCTCCACTCATTCATTCGTTTCTTCATATCCCATACCTCGCTATGCATGCATTCCATCCATCCAAGCCAATAAGTACATATCCTCGAGTCTATCACTGCCCGCATTTTCTATCCAAACTTAAACCCCCGATTTGGATCCCAAGTCCCCTGCCCACCACTCGTAGGCTGCCATCCTTGTCCCTGTCCCTGGCCTGGAGGACCCTTCGTCGCATCCTGTGCACTCATACCGCCTGGCGCAGGAGGACCACCACCGAATTTGATACCCATCTCTGGATTCCACGTCGCTGGTACGACAGGTGGGCTTTGCCTAGCTCGTTGCGGAACTGGAGCGGGAATATGTGCGTCTTCATTGTTATTGTTTGCGGCGCGTGATGGTGGTTGTGACTGTGCGGGCGAATTGTAGGTCCGTGGAATAGGCGGGTTGGCTTCTTGTTGTTGGCGGAGCGTTAAGGAGGAGAGGGGTGGGAGGGAGAGATCGCTACGAAGGAGATAAATTAGCCGAGTTCTGTAAACAAAAGGGATTGTTGGGGAGACGTACGATTCCATTCTCATAGCTTCCTCCCTCCTCTCATATACAAACGCCTTTACACCATCCCTGAACCTCCCCACGATTTTCGCCAGGTCGTTGTAGAATTTCCTGCCTACCTCCAAATTACTCACTATCTCCTTGTACTTGAAGTACGCATTCTCGAGTTTCTGCAATGCCTGTTCTCGTTCTCGTGAACTCGTATCGCCTTTCCTGGCCAATACAAAAGCCTGATTCGCACTCTCAAGTTGGCTGGTGAGACGATCCTGCTCATCGGACTCGGTTTGTAGTCCGGCAATATCAGCATCGTATTTCGTGAGGCGCCGCTCAAAGAAATCTTCAAAATGGGCAGGCACGACAATCTGACTCGGATACTCGCGTTCTATGCGAGCAGCCTCTGCTAGAATACTGTTGTTGATATCATCCTTCTTGGCTTTCTCGCGCAGGGTTTCGATTTTCCTTCTCCTTCGGGCTTCCAGACGGGAGAGTTCGTTAAGGCAATTCCGTAGGCGAGAAACCTCGCCTTCGATCTTAGGAGGGATAGCGGCGCGACGACTGCTAGGGACGAAATTGCCGATGTCACGATCGGAGCTGGACAGAACACGGAGCATATCTTCGCATTCGCGGAATTTGCTAATGACGAGTTGATCGCTGTTATTGGCACTTTTGAGGTATCCGTCTATCTCTCCGATCTGTGCGAATAATTTCGCTGCGGCGGATTTGGAATCTAGACGAGTCCATCTGTCTGATCCGTATTTCATGAGAAGTCTTTCGTTTTCTGACTGTTCGGCCAAGAGCAGTTCTCTCCCTTCTGCGAATATGGCATCATCTGAAGCTTTTAATTTGGCCGTATCAGAGAAAGACCGCTGAAGTCGATTCAGAGCATCTGCTTGCCTTATCTCTTCCGCGTGAGATGTGAGTGTTGGAGGTAGGCCTAAAGGCTTTTCTAAAGCTTGCAGTGACCCGGGAAGGTGGAGTGAGCTCAGAGTGTCGTGGATCTTGGTTGTGAGGATTTCTAGCTCTTCGATGATGTTCGTATTGACTAGACGATCCCTCCGTTCTTCGTAGATACTGGCAGCAACGTGGACAGCGAAAGGCACAAGTTTGGCAAATAGTGGAGGTCCAAATTCTCCCTTATCACCAATAAACAAGGCGGGCTCTGATATTTCCTTGGGAACTTTGGCCACTGCCATATTTGCTCGTTCGAGAGTCTTGAGTTCTGACTTTGGTGGTACGGGATCTAAAATGTTAGCGAATATCAACAAAAAGGCGCGGAACTCACTGAGATAAATCAGATCATTATCCTTCTCCGCTCTCTTTAGATCCTCGGTGACCTTATTCTTCAACCCATTCAAATCCCCAAGCACTATCTTATTCAAGTACTTTGCTTCCTTCAACGCCTCGTTGACACAAGATATGCTATCTCTCAACCGCGCAACTTCTTCTCCATATTTTCTCTTCTCCAAGCATTCACACGCCTGTCGATATTGCGCGGCAGCTGCAAAGTGGTGATGCTTCGCAGTGGTATGGTGTATCCACTCCGAGCTTATCGCCTCGCTCTTCACTCCCCAATCTCCCGCAGCACCATAGAAATCTGACACTTTCGCAGCTAACTTCGCAATCGATGCATCTTTGTATCCGTCCATGACTGCTTTCTGCCAAAAACATTCCTGCCCTTGTGCCAGAAGAAGTTGCTGTAAGGACTCCAATGTAGAATCGTCCATATCCTCCGGGGGAGTAGACCTTAGCTCGGGGATGATTGAATTCTTGATATGTGATATCACACCCGCAGCCAAGCAGAAGTAATTGCAAGCTGATCTCAGTCCATCTGTGGTTCCACGATTCGAGGACATAGCCAGTTGAGAGTATAGCGCTGCGAGGTTGTAGAGGACATTTGCTAGTTCGAATTTGAGGTTGTTTTGGGAAGTCGGTCTTTCGGTATTATATCCCAACGCCGGATACCAAGTGAAATCAACACCAATCTGCCAGTCCATCAGTACACTCCTACCAGCCTACTAGTCGCGACACCCACATCTATGGGGAATTTACCCCCCATCCAAGCAAGCTGCCCAGCATACGCAGAGATCTTCTTGATCCCGCTCGTGTGCGGTTCCCTCACATGTACGGCATCTCTTCGTAGGGCATCGATGACCTCGAGGTCCTCCCTGAACATATCTGGGTGCTGGTCATATTTGCTGGAGATGTATTGCTTAATGGCTGTTGAGAGGGATAGGGAAGTGGTCTTGCGAAAGGGCAAGGAGAGGATATTGCTAGATGATGTTAAATTTGGATCTCTGGAAATGAGAAGAGGGTCTATTTGTAAAATATACTTACTTCGCCATGGCTGCTACGAGCAGCTTGTTTTTGGCAACGCGCTTCTGTCTCTGCTGTGCACGCGATGCTTGGATATTGAGACGGGTTGTTGCGATGACATCAATTTACACCTGGGATTCGAGGCTGAAAGCTGCCCCTCACCAGACGTGGAGGGGTAGTTCAGGTCCAACTCTTGAAAACTTAATTGTTATAAAGAAGGCTCAAGCTTGGGACATTTCTTCGAAATGTATCATGTCTCATTTCAGATTCATTTTGCCTCTCATCACATCCATCGATCCTTTTAGCTTTCTTCAGTCTGGGGTCTTGGGTACATCGCAAGGCCCCTGGGTGCACATATCTGATCCCAGTGACCCTGTCCCTTCCTCGAAAGTTCTTTTTCTCCACTTCTCCTTTCGACCCTCTTGATTCATCATTTCCTATTACCACAGTATTTCCTACACTGTATCAAGAGCAGTGAAAACCGCAGAAAAGTTGCTTCTCAGGCAAAGGACACATATCCCCTCACAATTGGTCCAGAGTGCTTGTATCATCCTTAGTGGACTCGAGTGGCGTCCCCAAACATGATTACATTTCTTAGGGGGACTTCTAGGATCCAGCCCTTCAAGACCGAATTACAGCATCACGAAAACCAATGGGCAAGCTTCTGTCATTCTTGCCATGAATCATCAGAAGGCATGTCAAACTCAGTCTTCAAGAGGGTTCAATTCCATTGAAGAGCAGGAAAGAAACGAGATGAACCACGGTAGCAGCACAGTTCTCATTTCTAACACACTATATTTCCAGTTTCCAAGCTAAAGAAACCAGCTGAGAGATACTTTTCAATAATCCTATCTCCACCAGCTTCGCCTAGCAACATTATCTGTCTGCTACTTCGTCATTTCTTCCCTCTCCTTCAAATTCTCATTGAGTATACATCGCCGAAATTCACGGCATTAGCAATCATCTAGGCTGTAACTACGCTGCCCTATGTATTGCCAGTCAGCACAACTCTACAACAGTTTCATGGCTCGCTAGATTGGGCAGTTACTTTCGCAACAGCGGTAAGTATAAGTCTCCCCTTCAAACACCTCGATTCATTCACTCTACTGACTAACTCTTTCTAAACCCAGGACTCACTGCCGGCCGTCAAGTTTCATTTCTCAGGTGTGCTGTGCTCAAATACCTTAGTCTGAATCCCCCAAGCTAGCTTAATGGACCGGATCGAACCGTCTCGTCCCCAAACCAACCGACACCACTCTCCACATCATACATACCACACTTCATCATGATAATGACGTCCTTCTAGAATATCTAGAACCATAATTTGATGTTCTAAAACACATACTACTCAGTACTTTCGGATCCAAGCAAGACACTAATATGATCACGAGGGGATTGGATTCCATCTTCGCGGTATCCCCTTTGGGGATAGTTCATCGCACTATGATGTATTACTTCCCTTTTCTTTCTCACACTAACATTTCTTGTTCGATGAAGGCACTTTAAGTTTTGCCTTTCTTCGAAATTGTCCAATAATCACAGTCCACCTTTTACACTATCCTGATATTCTGGAATGCAAATATCTTCTATCCAAGGTACAACGCATCACAGCAATACACCTACCACAAGCACAAAACTCTCCCCCCACACCAAAATCAAGATCAATTCAAAATGCCGCCCACACCGACACCCACAACCTCTCCATCGCCCCCCTCACCCACCTCTCCCACACCAACTGCAACATCCACGCCAACAGGTCTCTCTGCGCTGAACCCTTCCCTCAGACTCTTCCTCATTTTCGGCCTCCCTGTAATAGGCTTCTTCAGTCTTTTATTCCTACTATTATGGTGGTCGCCTTCTTGGATTGGTACGAGTCAAAAGAGGACGAAGACGAAGACAAGGACTGGATCCAGCCTTACATCTGGTACTGCCGCTGCTGGTACGGGACTTCAAGAGGGCGGTGGAGTTAGAGATGGGGAGGAGGAAGATGAGGAAGAGAAAGAGGAAGAAAATCACGCTATCACGATCACGGTCACATTTCACCAAGGGGAGGAGCAATTTTTAAAAAAAAATTGTTTTATTTGCTTTATTTCCATTCTCGTTCTCGCTTACCATCACTCGTCATCTCCACTCCTTCGACACATCCATATGACTTTAGGAAGAAAACGACTGTGTTGGAGGCGCTGGGAGTGTCAGAGAACCTACAGCAGCAGTTCGGATGAGGTGGTTCTTGAAGTACTTGACAGGTTCCTCAGCTGGGGCTGGTGCTGGAGAAGAGGTGAGGTACTTCTGGATATCTCCTAGACCCTCCAAATTGTCGACGGCTGGATCTGAGGCTTGCTCTGGGGTTGGAGTTGGTGCTATGTGGGCTGGGGGTGGTGCCAAGTATGGTGAGGTGTAAGTTGGGGTGGGAGTTGATGATGGAGTCCAGACAGGAGCAGTGACAGGAGTCATCTGAACATCCGCACCCGTACCTACACCGGCAACCATACCACCACCACGCTGAACACAATTCAAAGGGGCCTTCTGACCAACTCCATACTGCGCAGCAATGTGGTCAGGAACCCAGTGCTTGTCCTTGATATCGGTGTACTTCTTGCATGCTGACGCAACGCAGCGCTGTCTGTATTCGCCATCATTCTTGCCACCGACCATGTATTGGTTGTTGATCACACCACAGAACTCATTATTCTTCTTTGCGAGACAAAGGTAGAAGTTTCCTACGTAAGGGGTGTTGGATGACTTGCGCTTCTTGGATGGTGGGGGTGTGATGGGTTGGTTGATGTAGTAGTAACTGTTACCTGGCGGTGGGGTGACAGATTGGTTTGGGTAGAAGGATTGTTGGGAGGCGGCGTTGGCTGGGGAAGATGCGTTCGAAGCTACAGATGCCGCAGCGATTTGCTCTGGGGTCGCGGAATCCATCAGATGACGGTTCATGTCGTGGGCGACCTGGCAACGCTGATTGCTCTCAGTGAGGTTGGCTTGCATTCCGCTCAATTGATTCATCAATTGTTGCATCTTGAACTGCATGCTCTTCATGTTGGCCTCCATCTTCTTGGTCTCTGCTTGCATGTCCTGCATTCGCTTGATGGACTTCTGGGACTCGGCCATGGCGGCATCAAGCTCGGCTTGCTTTGCCTTGAGGGCTGCTTGGTGCTTTGCCTCGATCTGCTTGATGGTATTCTGCGAGATAGCCTTGGATGCTTCGAGGGACTGGGAACGATGGATAGTCTCAGAGATAAGCAGTTCTCGAGCCTTGGATAGAAGGTGAGGATCACCGGAATGCAGGCTGTTAATCATTTCCAGGAGGTTCTCGTCCCTGCTTTGGATCCGATCGGCCTCATTCTTGTACGCAGGAAGTGGGCCTAGCTCTGGGTCTTGGTTAAAATTAGCAGGGCTCAGTATGTACGGGAAAGGAAAAACTTGCTCTGTTTCAAAATCTTCTCAACGACGAAAATGAGCATCATCTTCTGGTAGGCCGTGTTCGTGTTGAACATGGTCCAGATCCCTTCCAGACTGCTGCGGAACTTGGGTGAGATGTCGACATGGGTGTTACCATCAACACCGAACATGTTCACGACGTGAAGAAGTTGGCGTTGGGAGGTGGTTCTGGTTGGAGCATCCAATGAAGCGCGCAAGAGACTCATGGCAAAGCTTCCGCTGACCTTGGCGAGCGACTCCTTCAGTTGGTCACTGGTCATCGTAGAAGTTGGCTTGGGTGGTCCTTGTGCTGTTGGTTGCGGTTGCGGTGCTGCGCGGACAACCTCTGGACGTGGCAAATGTGTATTGTAGCGACTATTGTAGTGACTACCCTTCTCTCTACGGGCCGGGATACTCTTTGTGGTGTAAGGGAGGTTGTTGCGGCCATTAGAAGTAGCAGGTGTACGTTGTACCTGTGGCTGCGGAACAGAAGGTGTCGTATTGACACAAGCATTCTGGGCGGTGTTGGTTGTTGGCTGACGTTGGAAGTCAAAGGAATGTTGCTCCCAGAGGCCGTTGTCAGCATAGTGCTGGACGGGTCGCTGATAGTCGAACGTATCGCTGGCGGGGGATGTGTACTGGTGCTGGTTGGAGGATGGCGAAGCAACTTGCGCCTGGATTGCCTGGGAGTTGGTGATTGGGAATCCATAAGCGATGGGTGTGGATTGGATTTTCTCAACTACCTTGGACGCGACAGATGTGAACTGGGTCGAGGCAGCTGGCGCAAATTGTTGATGGTTGACGGTGTTGGGGATAGGCGCGAGTTGGTTGGAAGAGCTAGAGGAGCCGTAGGCAACCTTGTGATGCTCAATTGCGCTGGATGTGATGGGTGCGACTTGGTTGAAGGAGCCAGAAGCAACCTCTCGACGATCAATTGAACTTGGATTGGAGGACGCGAACTGGTCGGAGGAGACAGACGCTACCTCTTGACGCTCAATTGAACTGGAGTTGGCGGAAACGAAATTTTCGGAGTCAATCTCAAACTCTCCATCCTCATCGGCAACAGAGGTGTCGAAGACTTCGTCAAAGAATCCGTCGGGGAAGCTCTGCTCTCCAACATCCTCGGAGCTGGTAGGTGTGACATTGTCAAAGTATGTTGAATCGAGTCTTTGCTCTTCGGTAGTCTCAGCATTGGAATTGGGGAGCTGGTTAGAGACGGGAGCGACTTGCTCAACTTCCATGGTGAGAGCAATTGACGCGTCTTCGACAGGAGTAGCCTGCGCAATCTGCTCTTGCTCGACAGCCTTGGTGGGTGCAGCAGTGGTAGTAGCAGAAGTGACAGACAGGAAATCGTAGTTACCAAACATATCTCCTCCATTCATCTGCTTAGCAAATGCAGGCGTATTGCCATATGCATCGAAGTTGACATTGTTGAGCATCTGCTGCGACTGGCTTAGCCAATTCGCTCCTCCCAGATCCTCCTCCCAGAGGCCGTCTCCCATGAAGTCGCCGATGAAATCATCCATGATTGAGTATGTACTTGGTATTGGTGTTGCAAATTATTGCGATGTAATTGGAATTGAAATTGGTGATGTAGTCGTTGGTGGTTGCACTTTGTAGTGTGTGTAGAGGAAGAAGAAACATGGAGGACGAAATGGATTCCGAAAAGGCATTTGTGCGAAAAAAATTCTTCGCCTGAGGTGGCTGGGGCTCCAGTGCTTGGGAGGGCGACGATGAGGTTTTTTGGCGAGTTCAAAGGGTGAATTCGTTCAATTCACCTCGTCGTCGAAGGTGAACGGAAGCTGGACTTTTGGCGGCAATATACTGGTTGCACCCCACCATGAATCGCCGAAAGTGTGAGGCGGTGACAGGGGTTACGGGAACTAGCTCAGCCATGCCAGCCACTAGCCACTCCACCCCACCCAAAACCCCGCCTCAGATGTGAGCTCGGCTTGATGCTTTTCCAATATAGAAATCAGTCAACCCTTGCCATCTTCCACAGGATTGGTCTTTGTAACGACCATGATAAAACTTTGCTGAAGTTGACGGAGGCTCGCTTAGCTTCAGCCTTACCTTTTTCTTGCTTTAGCGAATGACTCTCCCGCTTTCGCGATTCTTCAAGCAGATTTGGAATACTTACATGATTATTTGACACTCTTGCGGACGACTTGATTGTTTGGCATTCTTGCAGACGAGCTCACAACTCGGGCCTTTCCTGCGTTTGATCAAACCCGAGTTTCAACCTGTTTGCTAATATACAGCCGAAGGCAGGGGCTTCAGATAATATAGGTACCCTCAGAAGGTAAGGAGGGACGCCCTTACATACCGAGGTATGTCTTGTTCAACTAGGCAATTGAGATGACGATAGAGTTTTCGAAAACATGAGTGATGCTGCAAGACACCACTTTCATAGCATTGGCATCACTCGCAAAGTCGCCGCCAGACAAGCAGCGTGTATTTGTGGTGCTTGTGGCTTGCAGCCCGGTTCCGTGTTACTAGGTCGTATCAATTGTTGTGCGATTATCGCAAACATGGCACACTAAAGGACATTAGTAAAATGATTGAAATAAGATGACATGCTCATGGCATGGGTGAGCCCGACCTGGTCAGAATCCCTTCGACTTCGCACAGCTATATTCAAACAGCACCCCACCATTCATTGAGGAGCCAGCTCACGCAGCCATGTTTCCAGGTCGCTTCCACATAATTCCGGGGAAGTTCGACACAAAGTCTTCCAATATCGTTTGAAAGCTCTGGATTGCTCAATTGATGCCCAATCCAAACTTGATCGCGTCCCAGTCAAGAGTCAAATGATCTTCAAGTTGACTTGGAAATCCTCGATCGGTGCCCAAAGTGATGGGCGGTGAGTGAGATGGTGAGCCCTTTGGGCTTAGTCCGGGGACAGTACATCAGCACCTTCATGATTAGGGATGTCAAAAATAAAAGAACATCCTTTAGAAGGGAGCTTAGCTTTGGGAAAGGAAACAGAATCGTTGTCGTCAAATACCTGGATTCCACATCCTCCCCATCATTCTGGTCAAGTTGTGTATCCTACATATTTTCTGCTGGCTAAGAGGTGAGGCTGAACTAGTGTAATTCGAACCCCTGCCCATCACTCGGATCTGATTTGCCAACCCGACGTCAGCAAAGCTCAAGGCACAAGGAAGGAACGAAGGAACGAAGGAGAGCTCAGCCCGCACTCACCTTTGCGCTCCTGCCTTTTGTATATCGCAAGTGCAGAGTAGAGACATTTCAAGATGTCGGTAATTCTGTGCACAGGTAAGTCCCTTGTCTCTTGAATTCTTTCACCACATCCTCCACATAAAAACATCTCTTCGAGCCCATCTCATCATGGCATACATCAGAGAACGTGCTGATCAAGACATGTGTGTGTTTGTCACAGCTGGCTACGATCACACCATAAGGTATGTCTCCGTTGCTCAGACTTCTATGGCTAGTAGAGACTGACATCCGCAGATTCTGGGAAGCCCTCTCTGGCATTTGCTCTCGCACAATTCAACACTCCGACTCCCAAGTCAACCGACTCTGCATCTCACCCGACAAGCGTTTCCTCGCCGCAGCAGGCCACCACACCGTCAAGCTCTACGACATCAAATCCACGAACCCGAACCCCCTCCTCGCATTTGAAGGCCACACCGGCAATGTCACAGGCGTCGCCTTCCACTGTGAGGGGAAATGGATGGTGACAAGCTCCGAGGACGGGACGGTCAAGATCTGGGAGACGAGGAGCGGTTCCGTTCAGCGCAGCTATTCGCATGGATGTCCCGTCAACGATGTAGTGATCCATCCGAACCAGGGCGAGATTATCAGTTGTGATCGTGGCGGAAGTGTGCGTATCTGGGATCTGGCGGAGAATAATTGCTCGCATCAGTTGATTCCAGAGGAGGATGTACCGGTTGCGAGTGTCACTGTTGCGAGTGATGGATCGACTCTTTGCGCAGGGACAAACTCGGTGAGTAGCTCCTCTTACTTCACTTGTGCAATACTTTTCGCTAGAATGTGCTAATCCACCCAGGGCAACGTCTACGTCTGGCACCTCCTCCAATACCGCGAAAAGACCACCCTCGTCCCAATCACCCACTTCCAAGCCCACAGCAACTACATCACACGCGTCCTCCTCTCCCCAGACGTCAAACACCTCGCAACCTGCAGCGCCGACCACACTGCCAAGATCTGGGAAGTCAAGGACCTAGAATCCATGCTCCCAATCGCCGGCCAAGCGTCCCCTGATCCCAAGAACCCCAAACCATTCAAGCTGGAGAGTACATTGACTGGCCATCAGAGATGGGTATGGGATTGCGCGTTCAGTGCCGACTCAGCTTATCTTGTTACGGCTTGTTCGGATCATTATGCGAGACTGTGGGAGCTACATAGTGAGCAGATCATCAGGCAGTATAACGGGCATCATCGAGGATTGGTTTGCGTGGCGTTGAATGATTACTCGGAAGCTAGATAGGTTGGATATTGAAGGCGTTTGGTGGTGGCGTCAATGGCATGGAGCGGGTGGAGAATGGCGTTTAACATGTATGTTTGGAGCAATCTAGGGATCAGTGACTTCATCCAGATCCAAGTTTTCTTACGCGTTTACCCCCATTTGCCACAATAGTCAATCCCCATCTCTATCACCCTTCCATCCTCTTATCACCTTCAAACACCCCCACCCTCTCATTCCTAAATCCTGAACCCCCCCCTAAATTTCCAACTCCCCTTGACGCCAAAAAGCCTTCACACCCCATCACATATGGTCCGTAACTTTGTAGTGGCGCGGATCCGAGCCTGAAATTGCCTCTAGTATTCCCGTACATGAAGTTGGGTTTGTCCTTGTGTTTGTGCTTGTGTTTGCAACTGAGTGTGCGTGCATATGTAATACACGAGCATGGAGAATTTTCATTTGGTAAGCAAGAAGGCGCAAGGGGGGAGGGTGACTTTTAAGTTGGGGATGGGATTGTGGTGGTCATGGTCGTGGTGGTTCTGTTGGAGAGTAAAGCGGGTGAAGGGAAGAAATTTCAAGGAAACTTGATCCCTGATTGGGCTGCGATTTGGCATGTTGTAGTGGAGACAATGGGGTGGAAATCGGCGAAGGGAGGTGAAGTTCCGGCCGGTGAGGAACAAGAGGAAATATAGTGAGTCGAAGAAGCTTCAAGAAGGTGGCCGCGACTCTACAACTCAAGTGGAGGCCGCGAGTATAGGTCATGATTGATTGATTGGTTGATTGGAATGGATATCCCTTTGTACTGCAACGAGTTGAAAGTAGGGTATCCGCAATAGTAAAACACAATGAGAGAATAGACAGACCGAAGAAAGCCCTACAGAACCAGAAATCCTCAACGCAGTCCATACCACTAGTCAGCCACCCTCAACCCAAACCAAAACACCCTTACTGCCCACCGATCACCGGGTATACCCTTAGCGGAACCTCCTTCTTCTGCCTCCCCGGCCTCCGAGGTTCGGGTTCCCGCTCTCTCTCCTGCATCACAAGCTTCCCTCCTATAGTCTTCGGCACACAATTCCCCATCGTCCCCTCTGGGACACCAAAAAGCTCCTCAAGCTTCTGGATCATCTCCCTCGTCTCATCATCATCTCTCTTCTCTCCAGATTGATGGATATCCCAGCCTCTCTCCAGTCTCTCCTTGACGAGCTGCGGGTGCAATATCTTGCCGAAATTGGCTTTTCGTCCGCCTCGGGCCTGGATCTCTATCATCTTCTCTTCTTTCTGAGCGGCGTTCCACCGTTTTGGCCAGACTGTTCGAGGATCTATGGCACCCCAATTTTGGGTTTCGGATAACTCATTGGGACTAGGCTCGTAGAATGGATCTCGTTGCGACTGTTTCAGGAGGAACTTGTCTAGAACACTCTCGTCAAACTCTTCCGGTCTCTCGTCAACAGAAGAATTCGGATTTACATCAGAATCTGAGAGTTGTTCTGATTCATCTTCTACCAATGACATGAGTGAAGGAATAGGGGACTTCGCGACAGCTTTGAAGGCGGGAATCTTGGGCGACGGTGTATGATAAGAGGAAGCATCAGACATGGGAGATGGTGGTTGCGGAGTATTAGCTCCGAATGGATGTCTCGAGTCAACTGCATCCAATATCTTATCGTCTTCGACCTCGTCGAACTGTGACTCTTGACTGGGCATCTCTGGGTATGAAATAGTCAAAAAGGAAGGGTTACTAGGTGCCCGCCTTTCTAGCAATGGAAAGTCTCCGCCAGTCGATATCTGCTCCTCGCCTTGAACCCCGCTTGCGTTCAATGCATTATCTGCGAGTCGCGAGGTTTTGTCAAGTTTTGACACATTGTCTCGGACTAGAGAATCTTTGTAGGTATTATTCGAGACATCGTGGAGCGAAGGGTCATGCTCAGGAGAATCCCTCACTGATGTGGGGTTATTGAATACGCTTGACAATGGTCAGTTTGAATCAAAACAGTCAGAAGAGATAGATTCTACCGTGGCGAATTCCCGCCTATGACAGGACTCACTACTCTCGAAGGCTCCCCGTGACTTGCAACTCCCACAGGTTGCTTGTGAATCGTTTGTGGGGCATTTGCTAGTTCCGATGTCTGCCTTTTTGCCCGATTCTGGGCAGGTATTTGCGAAGGTGTTGACATACCATTCTTATTGGAGTTTGAATTGGCTTTCGGTACAGCTGAGTCTAGGGAATTTAGCCATTGAGCAGAACTAGACGAGATACGCTTCCTCTTGTTCGTTACTAGCGGTCGATCATCTGGTCGTAGATGGTATAATTTGGTCTTTTGGAAAGGCCTAGGAGCTGATGCAGGTGGTGGCTTTGGTGAATAGCGTGCCGTCTCGTTTCGTTCGACAAGGTTGCACATAAAACAGAGGTACCTTGTGTTCGGTGCCTTTGGTGGCACAGCAACTTTCCCACATTTCTCGGTCTCGCACAGAGGCATTGAAGTTGTGCTGAGAGTTGTCGTGGGTTTGGATCTCTTCCTTGTTTGTTGCGACTCTATCGTTGTCTGAGGTTGCGCTACGTTCTGAGTGGCCTTCACTTGCTGGATCTCATGTGCTTCATCCCCCTTTGGCGTCTCAGTCCCATTCCTCGTAATAGCTGGTGCAATTGCAGAGTTTTTCTTTGCTTTGTCCAAGCATCTCCCGCAAGTATACTTAGCCCTTACACAGCGAATTAGTAATGGACAGGATACAGAACTCCATAACTTACTTGCGATCGGTAATCCTTGGAGTAGGACATGCCCTATGGTATCTGCTCTTACATGTACAACAAGGGATAAGCGGAGCAGTCAGGCTTTCGGGATATTTGCATATTCTGCAGACAGTCGCATTTGAGTTGGACGATATTGAAGTAAATGAACTTGCGTCGTCAACATGTTCAGCACCTAAGGTTGACTTGTAATAGAGGCGATTAGCGATCGGCTGTGTGAAGGGTTCGTAATTGCAAAAGAAGGAGAATGCGTCTCAGGTCTTTTCAGTTTATTTTAGTCATCAACCTGCAGCTTGAACGGCTTCGCATCTCATTCGGACCTTGTAACCCACGGCTCTTCTAGCTTCGAGCAGGATCAAGCTCACATCGGCAACTTTTGCCTGGCCCTCTCTACCACAGCCTTTGGTTGCACTTCCTTGGACATGAAGAGGCACAACTCCTGATAGTGGTAGTGTCTGACGACATGGATATATCCTACAATGTCACTCCTCTCACCTTTCTTGCGTGAGAGAAGTCTTGCCAATATTGATGGACTGCCATGTGAAGCCTGAAGAGCAAGAAGCGAGCGTCCTAACCGTAGAAAACAAAGGACGAACTCGACCAAAACCAGGACCAACTTTTATGCAGTCGGACCTTTTACCAGGTGTTCATCATAGGCGCGAATGACAAAATGAAAAGATACTAGCTTACTTTGATAGAGGACAGAGATTCTAGTCTTTTGGAGGTAAGGCTGGGAGGTGGAGGCGATGAAGCCATGATGGTTTTGGTTTTGGTGGCAGGTTGAGCCGAGAACTGGTGCCGTTGAAATAAAGTTTGAGTTTGGGCCAGGTTCTTATCTCGTTCGTGCGTGCCGTGGTCGTATCGTATCGTGAAGATACGGAATCAGCACAAAAGAATCGAGTTGGGTCATGCGGAGCTGTTAGGTGAGGCCAAACCTGGATGGGATTGGATGCGACCTCAGTCCATGTGAGCAGACGAATGGAAATTACCAAGATAATTTCCTCGGCTCCACTACGAGCCTAGAGGGACCGACGTAAACAAACAGACGAAACACAAATTGACGATGATGCGATGAACGAAGGACGAAGGATAGGAACGGGGAAGGGAATGGAATGTCGAGGCAGTTTGGCCGTCGCGCAATCTGGACGCGCTACCCCCGCTATCACGTGCCTCCAACCCATATTCAGATCAATTACGGTGGCCTAAGCCAGATAGCAGCAAGATGCATTGAATAAATTCAAGGGAAACACAAAACCACACCTCATTGCACTAGCAGCAAGACAGTCTTCCATGATCTAGCTTTACTTTCCATTCTTTCCTCTTTGTCGCCTACCGCCATGGAATTCTTCAAGTCTGCTGTCGCCTCAGCCATATCAAAAGGGCCTCCGTTCCCCTACACTTTTGGCGATCAAGTCGACGTCGATACCAGCATCTGGACCCTCTACAATGGAACTAAGCGCGTGCGACATTCCCGCCCCAGCGTGGGATAGAGAGGCTGATAGTTCTTGCAGGAAGATGGCTCGCCCTGTAGTATTTTCTCCTTCGATGTTACTGCTAACAAGTCCCGGCTGCCAATGGCAAAGAACGCTGTTCGAAAGCTGCGAACATTACGACATCCGGGTGTCATAAAAGTGCTAGACACAGTAGAGGTAGGAATGGAACAGGGCATAGACTAAGAGTGGCCGGCTGATGTTGGAATAGACAGAAACGTACATATACATTGCGACAGAAAGACTGATCCCTCTACGGTGGCATATCAAGCGGAAGAGCATGAGTACAGAAACGCTGAAATGGGGCCTTTTTGGAGTTGCAGTATGCGCGAACTTGGCCTTGTGCATAGAGCTTGACTGATACGTTCTCCAGCAAACTGTCAAATTCATAAACGACGAAGCTGCCTCGGTCCATGGCGCGCTTCGAGTTGGATCGATATACACAAGTGAGAGTGGAGAGTGGAGAGTTGGAGGGTTTGAAGTCTTGAGCAGCATGAAGGATGACGAGGCCATAATATATGTGTGTGATCAGCATCTACTCTTCCCGGAAAGTGTTGGCTTACGGTGTTCAGAATTATGGCAGTTTAGTCCCAGACTCTGGAAGATATACACCACCCGAGCTGGCAAAATCTGGCTGGGAGATGATCAAGAAGAACCCATTACCTGCAGTGGACGCTTATAATTTTGGAACATTAGTATTCGAGGTCTTCAATGGTGATTTTATGGGAGGAGACCAAGCCGGGCAGACAAAAAACATCCCTCCGAGCATGCATTCGACTTATAGACGGCTAGTAAATAGCAACCCAAAGGCAAGGGTCAGTGTAGGGGCATTCCTGGAGCAGGGACAACGGAGTGGAGGCTTTTTCAACACTCCTCTAATCAAGCTTACCGAAGGCGTGGACAATCTGGGAATGAAGAGTGAGGAAGAACGTGAAGCATTTTTGAGGTGAGTCCTCTATGATAGCGCAGTGAACGAAGGGCTGACTATACAGCGATCTTGATGAGTTATCCGATGACTTCCCTGAAGACTATTTCAAAATGAAGATTCTTCCAGAGCTCTTAAAGTCTGTTGAATTTGGTGGGGGTGGGCCCAAAGTGTTTGGCGTTGTCATGAAGATCAGCAAGAAACTCACAGATGATGAGTTTGAATCCAAAGTTACGCCTGCCGTCGTACGGCTATTCAGCAGTCCGGATCGAGCTATTCGTGTCTCATTATTGGATAATCTTCCCATAATGATTGACAGATTACCACAGAAGGTTGTCAATGACAAGATATTCCCTCAAATGGTATGTCTCGGGGTAATTCTATGCGAACCTTGCAGGCTAACATTCAATAGGTCACTGGATTTACAGATGTAGCGCCCGTTGTCAGAGAGCAGACCGTTAAGGCTGTCCTGACCATCATTGGGAAATTGTCTGACAGAACAATCAACGGTGAGCTACTGAAATATCTCGCCAAAACCTCAAACGACGAGCAGCCTGGGATCCGCACAAACACAACTATCTGTCTAGGAAAGATTGCCAAGAACCTGGGTGTGAGCAACAGAGCCAAAGTGCTCATAGCCGCGTTCTCACGGTCTCTCCGTGATCCATTCGTCCATGCTCGGAACGCAGCATTGATGGCCCTTGCTGTCACATCAGATTCTTTCAGTGAAGATGATTGCGCTGGTCGCATCTTGCCTGCCCTGTGCCCTTCTCTTATAGACAAGGAAAAGCTTGTCCGAGACCAGGCCGTCAAGACCATGGACATCTATATGCAGCGTGTACGGAAATTCGCGTCCACGATGCCAGACACGGTCCTACCACCTCCAGCCACAGAGACATCAGCCACAAATACTCCACGTATGAGTACTCCCCAGCCGAGCGAGGCTGCTTCATGGACAGGTTGGGCCATCTCTTCGTTTACAAACAAGGTTTCAGCGGCCGCAGGCGATATTTCATCACCTGCTTCAAATGGAGCAGCAAACCCATCCCGACCTGTCTCAGCGCCGGCAACCGAACCACGCCGTTTGCCAGGAACAGCATCGGCATCAGCTCTCCACCGACATGCAGTAGCCTCCCCACCAGCGACCTTAGCACAAACATCTACATCCTCAAACACAAACGACTACTTCCAAGATTCGAATGCCGCAGAGGAGGACAATGATGCCGACGATGCATGGGGCAATATGGGCGAAGATTCTTTCTTCGATGCTCCCTTCGAAGCACCCAAACCTCAAGCAGCAGCGAAACCTTTCGATGATGACGGGGAACCGGATTTTGCAGGCTGGCTCGCAGCACAATCGGGGAAGAAACCTAGCGCGAAACCACTGCCGAAGGGTTTAGCCAAACCTGCGAACGGCAGACCAGCTGCTGCGAGTAGAGTTGCTACGACCGGCAGTATTGGCTCTGGGGCGAAGAAGACTCTCACTGCTGCCAAACCGAAGCCAGTGGTGGCGAAGAAGATCAATACGGCGCCCAAAGAGACTGGGGAAGAGGACGGATGGGGAGAGGGGTGGTAGACTACTACACGTCTGTTGTCAAATAGTGATATTGGTATTTGGAGTAAGGCATAGCAACGGCGTTCTAGGGATCGTTACATCATAGGATACCATTGCAGACCTAGACAGTTAGGGGTCAAATGTCAGATTACCAACTGGCATATTACGCAGCGCAATTAGCCAGCTCTCTCAATCTTAGTTGTCAAAATTCTCTATTTACTTCCTTAGAATTTCAGGTAAGTAGAATCTGTCTTCTCGCCTTACCAACAGTTCTCCTACAATTTCCAGGCCCGGTTCGAATAACGCCCTTCCACACATCTTCGGGGGATGGAAGTTGCTTAGCAGTACATCGTTCTAAAAACAATTACGCTGGCAATAGATAAAGACCAAATTATTTCGAAAAGGAGGCATCGTTCAAGTTTTTCAAGGAGATTTGAATAGATTTCACCACCTGTCTATTCAATATGTGAGTGAGGTTGCGGATTCGTGGGTTTGGGACAGCAAAGTAGCCACGCCAGGTAATAATTCACATCCCATACTCACATCAAGCTCCCAACTTCTTCCTAGCATCCTCTATTCACCTAGAACTCCTGAGTCCTAGTCTACAGATAAATCATGCTCTGATCCTTTCCCCGTCCGTCCTCATTTTAAAGCATACAACAACAGTGTTTCTTCCTCCTCCACACTACTTTTAAAGTTTCCAAATTTCTCCAGACGCCTCAAAAATGAAGGCCAACGCCTCTATCTACCGATATTTTCTACTTGCAGTTGCAGTTTTTCTCCTTGCCGCGGATACTGTCCTTGCCGTTCCTTTGGATGATTCTCAACTCACCCAACTTACCGGTCTTCCTGAAGGTTACTCTATCTCTGAGCTTCGAATGACTGGTACTTTTGGGGACAACATCGCCATCAATCACACTGGCACAGTCGAGCAAATATTGGCCCAGCTCGCTAGCGAGAATCCTCATGTCGACTTCTCGAATCCTTTCACAACAGGTGTCACAACAGGTGTAGTTGAAGATAGCCATATCAGCAAGGTTAGTGGCAAAATCTCCCAAGTTTGATCATGTACAAATCTGACTTCGAATCAGCGAGTCCACTCAGATGTCAATTGTATCCCAGTTCTTGGTCAGACCTGGAAGCCTGCAAAGATGTCGGCAATTGAAGATGGAATCAATTTCCTCAATCACGTCCAGGCCATGTGTAGGGTTGCGTCTCACAGCTGCGCTCGAGTCAGCTGCTCCTTCAACTCTGGCATTCACCTGTAAGTCTATTTCAAGTTCCTGTCAACAGCTTCTATTCTCTTCTACAAAATTATGAATTATTTAGTGGGTTCCCTGTAAATTTCTCCTGGGCTGTCCAGCTTATCCTCCATGTTTATATTCACTAACACCACAAACCTTTAGATGTAATAACGTAAGTCCTTCTACTCAGAACCCGTCCGTTGTGGATGGCAAAAAAAAAACTGAACGTCATCTAGAATGATTACTCGCTAGTTAAGTCATGTGTGGACATTGCCACCTACGCACAAGCCATTTCCGACAAGTGCAGATACTGGATCACTTATCTGAATATTGGCGAGACTGGGGGACAGGCTTGGGATACTGAGAACTTCAACATTTGTGTTTACAGTGAGCGTTGTGCTGCGTAGTTTGAGGGCTATTGGAACAAGACTTGAGTTGCCAGGTCTATTCGATTTAGCATCAAAACGCTTTCGTTATTGAATTCTATTTTTCAGGTAGCTTGCGCAGGTCTCAAAAATTGGCTTCGGGGAGTGGGAGAAGCGAACGGATTGTCCCAACTGCAGATTGGCCGTGGCGTGCACAAGTAAATTCAAACCTGACTTTCAAACCAGAAGTTACTTTTAAGTCACTGGATCATCGAGAATTGTCTTCTGACATACTTCGCTTTTCTGGACGCTTGGAATAGTCTTGATCTGTTGTTTTGTTTATTATTGCCCAACATTTAGCGAGCCCACCCAAGCTTTCCAGGCTCCATGATTGCTGAAGCAGCACGTGGGGTGCTAAAATGTGCCAAGCTGACAGGCTTGAGATAGCCCCTTGGCGGCAACAGGAACAGCAGGTCCTTCACGTCCCTTCTAGTCTTTCCTCCAATGATCATCCCATACTCTGCCACGATTCCACAGTATCCTAGAGTTGGTCGCTGTAGCACTTCACAGAAGCCTTGAGATGGGACTCTTTCGATTGTCGAGTGGGATCTCACATAGTATATGAAGATGGCTGAGACCCGAGTATTTTCGGGACCAGCCGAAGCTCTGCCTTGGTCCATCAACTCTCAAGATGAAGCATACCTTAGTTCTCCGTGACTTGGTCCTTGTCTGTGGTCTGTTGCAAGGACTTGTACCTGGCGCTGCTGCAACTGATAAGCTAATCGACCTTCCGATCTCAGCGAAGACACCTGCAGTTGAGTCGGATAGTTCAGCTGTTTACCACTCTTCGGCAAGCCCACTCCTCCTTGGAAATGATGGCTCAGCGGTAACTGGAGGTTTTCACATTTGGTCCCTCGACGGTTCTAACCCACTAAAAGAAGTCTCTTCAAAAGCGACTAGTCGATCTAAACTCGTGACTACAGTATACGATATCGGCAAGAAGGATCTGATTATCACGATCTCACAGCCAAATAACATCCTTCAAGTCTTTGATGTCAATGGCTTTCAGGAGATCAAGGAAGCTGCAAAAACCCCAATTGGGGATTGGTCGGCTTTGTGCACGTGGAAGAGCGCCAAGAGTGGCAATCAGTACTTTTACCTCTTTGGCAAGAAGCAAGTTGTTCAATACTTGATCAGAGCAGACCAAACTTCCGAGATTATCGAGGTGAGTTTCCACGAAAGCTCTTTAAGACTCTTCCAATTATTATATCTAGATACAAACCTTCAACTTGCCTGTTGAAGCCTCGTCTTGCGCTGTCTCGTCCTACAACAGCCGAGTTTACTTCGCTGGCGATGATAGCAAGACCGTTTACGGATTCAAGTCCGATGAAGCAACCATCGCTCCTACTATCACGACATTCTTCGAGGCAGCTGACGAAGTGACTGGACTTGTCGTCTACGCCGGGACGTCATCTGACTACCTCTTAGTTGCACAGAAAGACCTCGTTGCCGTCTACACAGGACGCTTCCGTCTCGTCGGTACCATGAAATTGTCAGGGGCCGAAGACATCGAAATTCAGGGGCTTGCAGTATTACAAGCAAAGACGGCAGATTACCCCGCTGGTGCTCTGACCTATGCAATCGAGGACAAGCAAGGAAAAGCTTTCGGCGTAAGCTCACTCGAGTCAGCCTTGAAGTCTCTAAGGATAGAAGCAAACATAGTCTAAGATCCCAAAGCTGCATGCAAAGACTGTGCGGCGACAATTTGCAACGAGTGCAATTCGAATGGCTTTTGTGCAAAGAGGCGATCTGGAACGACTTGCTACTGCTTCGCAGGTTTCGTAGGTCCATCATGTCAGACTTTCACTTGTACCGATAATTGTCCCGGGTACGGACAGTGTGTCGGAGCGAATGAGTGCAAATGTGAAGCTGGATGGGGTGGGTTGCACTGCTCGTTTCTTCTGGTGGAGCCAAAGTTGGAAACTGGTGCCAATGGAGGTGATGGAGACGATCCTGCAATTTGGATTTCGCCAATATCACCTGAGCAATCTCGTATCGTTACAACGACGAAGTCTGAACAGGGTGCTGGGCTAGGAGTATTTGATCTCAATGGAACACTGCTTCAAACACTTCCAGCAGGCGAACCGAACAATGTGGATATGATATACAACTTCACACTTGGGAGTGGACGAACCATTGATCTTGCATTTGCTGCTTGCAGAGAGGACAACACACTTTGTCTGTTTGAGATGAATTCCGATGGCACTCTTTCTAACATCGCTGGTGGGGTCCAGCCCGTGGTAAGAAGGATCATTCCCCCAAGCCGCTTAGGCCCACCATAGCATATCTTCAAAATACTTTGGGAACCCTTGCTAAGCTATCTTAGATTGCTGATTATGATGTCTATGGATCTTGTTCATACCGCTCTCCAAAAAGCGGCACTCAATATCTCTTCGTCAATAGCAAGACTGCAGAATATCTCCAGTACTCTCTGACGTCCGACGCAAGTGGCACTCTCTCCGTAACACTCGTCCGACAATTTCCCGCCGGCTCAGGCGGCCAAGTCGAAGGTTGCGTTACGGACGAAGCCAATAGCTTTATCTTCGTTGGGGAAGAACCGGAAGGCCTCTGGCGCTACGACGCTGAACCTATAGCTGCCTTTCCAGTCGGAAACAAATTCGCATCCGTATCCACCTATCCCGATCACAAGCCTGGTGATCTCTACTCAGACGTTGAAGGTGTGACTCTCATCCCTGGCAAGAAACCTTCTGAAGGTTTCCTCATGGTCAGCTGTCAGGGAGTATCTGGCTACAATATTTACGAACGTGCTCCACCACATAAATTCGTCGAGACGTTCGCGATTACTAATTCTAAAGATGGAGCGGTTGATTATGTTACGAATACGGATGGGATTGCTGCTGTGGGGAACAGATTGAATGCTGTGTTTCCGGCGGGTTTGATTGTTGTCCATGATGATACGAATGAGCTGGCTGGTGGAGGGACTGCCGAAGAGACAAGCTTTAAGCTTGTCAGTTTGGCGGATGTATTAAGTGAGGAGATGTTAAAGAGTGTTGATAGAGAGTGGAATCCGAGGGCATGAGGATGTTGCACTTCAATAGCTTCATTGTTCAGGTGTACGCATACACCATGCGATTTGAACTACTAACCTATCTCTTGAAACCAGTTACGCATTTTCTATCGTAGATTCTAGAGGTTGTGAATTTCTACAACAGAAACTTGCTGAGGGGTAGGTTGGTTGACCCGTCCCCACCCACCTCCTCAAACTTTGAGTGAACCAGGCAAAGTGGCTGACAAGCTGTGGAATAAGGAGACTTCAGAAGCCCATTCAGCTCTAATATTGTTTAATAGATTGCCAACATTGGTGGTGTTTTCAATCATGCCAGCTCGTTGTATTTTCTTGCACAGAATACAAGGAGAACTCCGTGAGGGGGGAGCCTTTCCATGAAGTCTACCTTCCTGCGCTAAAAACTTTCTGGCCCAATCCCCCCATGATGCATTGTTTTGCTGCCAAGCCTTATCACACTTTTATGCACGTAATTCCCCCATCCATGAGCCTTGAGCCTCGTCTCTCGGGATAATAGCCTGAACCCATCTTTGATGCATACTTCACGCAAGCGGCTCTCAAAAGGTTGTTTTGAACGGAAGTGAGTGGCTCGCCTAAGATGCATCTCTCGCCAGTCCCACATCTCTACGCGCGACTGTGGTGGAAAGAATGATAGTCAGGTGAGGCTGGTTTCAACCAACGGAATCAATTGGTGAAACCACACCTCCTCATCAAAAACCAGGCAAAAAAAAACAAAGCCAGCTTCACCACGTCACGGTCCTTCGACCAAGCCCCCACTAATTGAGTGAGGATTAGAGGGTCTCATCAACAAGGCTCTGACCAGAATGGATAGTTTCAAATTCTTCCCTTGCGAGCCTGGCTCTGAGCCTCCCTCTCCAAGTTCGACATCATGCGAAACGGAGTCCTCCTTCTCATCATTTTCACCGTCGTCTCGCGCCAACTCAGTGAAGGACTTCATCATCGAGATAGGTGATGTGAGCCAGAAGAGCCTTTGCCGACGATGGCGGACCCGGTTTCTCTCACGGCGAGTGTGATTGCCATAGTTGGATTAACCACAGCGCTGCAAAGGCAATGCACAAACTCATCGTCTCCATGAGGCAAGCGCCTGATGTTGTCTTGGCTCTCTCAAATGAGTTATCGGATCTCGCACTCGTTCTACTTGAGATCAAGACTACGGTACATGACAATGCAAATCTTCCCCCAGAGTCCAGAGAGAGGCTTGCGATATTACTGTCGCGAGTACAGCCAAAGGTTAATGACATCGAGAGTCTAGCTTCCAGACTGTCCGAGGCTGGATCATCTTCTACGTTCTTAAAACTCGGTCGGTTAGCATGGATTGATGGCAAAGCCAAGGCAAACGTGCTCCAGAAAGATCTTCGTATCATACGTCTCAATATCTCCGCTATCTTAGCCGCGAATAGCACGTAAGCAGACAAGCAATAGATAATAGACGGACTTGGCTGACAGTATACCAAAGCTCTGGTGTTTTGCGCCTCGAGGTCGCCCTAAACAATCTCAAAATTGTCACTCAGCAAGCTCAGCACCAGCAGACGGAACTCCAGACTAGTAACCTCAAGGAGGTGACTCGACACAGCGGCCTACTTGAGAGCTTTCTGACCCATGTTGGACCGTTGATGGAGAGACACGAGCAGGTATCCCAGCAACTCGAGAATGTCGGTCGTTTATACTCAGAGTTGCCCAAGAGAGAGAAAGGACCATCGGAAGCACCTCCTGCATACTCTGCCCTGGATCCTTACGGGCTTCAAGTCGTGGGTTATCGACATACACCATGCTCCGCGGGGTGTCCCTGCCGCTGCCACAATCGAAACCACCACAGCTCACCTCCCATACTGAGCAAATTTCTGGGTACTCTTTTCATCGGATACTCTTCATCGATAGTCAGCAAACCACGCTGCGACTCTCCGTCCTGTCATAGACCATCGAAGCTGTCGGTTCAGCTGATATACTGCTTCCCTGCTTGGTTCCTCAATCGTGCACTTATCATGGCAATATCCCAGGGGTCCTTTGACTCTATCCAGGCGAGCATAAGTTTGCATAAGATTGTGCCTCAGACAGCCGATCGATGTCTTCGATTTTTGTGCGTCCGGAGATGTCGCTGGCATCCATGCGCTGTCCAAACTTGGCAAGGCTTCAGCCCATGATACATATCGCGCAGGAGGCTCACCGCTCCTGAATGTGAATTTTCTTTCCTGAACGTTCTTGAACTTTCTGAGCTGATCATCTACCAAGTATGCTATTGAGCGGGGGCAAGTTCAGGTTGCTAAGTTCCTTTTGAATGTTGGAGCGGATCCATTGCTTGAAGATGGCCTAGGAAGGTAAACTGTCTCGAGATCTCATACTTTTAACTGCACATTGACAGAAACATATTAGATCGGCGATAGACTTTGCATGCATCAATGTGTTCTCAGACACTTTCGGTCAGCAAGTTACGACCACATTCAAACAACTATTTCTCCCCCCAGCAGTCCTTTCGACAAAGAAGTTGACGACTCTACATCAGATCACGGTCGGTCTCATTGAAAGGAGCTTGCAACTGAACTGCCATATCTGCTGCACATGATGAATGAAACTACTTGGGAGGGAAAGACAGCGCTGTCTTGGGCTGCGCGTCGAGGCGATCTGCAAGCCGTTGAGTTGCTTCTTCGACACGGAGCTGACCCAGCGATATATGATCTTCGTGGAAACGGACCACTACATTCTGCAGCATGTAGTAACAACTGGCAATGCATCCCAGCTCTGCTGAGCTGCGGAGCAGATGCAACGCACAACAACTCGCGTAACGAATCGCCCGTAAATTACGCGCTCTTCTACGCCGACGACCCACGATATCTAAAGCCACTTCTTGATGCTGGGGCGCAGGTCAACAATAGAGACTACCACGGCGATACGCCCTTGATCACTGCGACATATCGTGCGCCTTCCAGTCCCAAGTTTCACGATCTTGATTTTGATTCCTTAAACAATGATGGCTATACACCGAAAGAGACTGTTGCGCATCGTGTGAAATTCCTGGAGGGGTTTGTAGAAGCTTTCCACGAGTTGCTCGACAGCATCTCCGCCGAAGCAGGATTGGATTCCATGGTCGCAAGTACAATCCTGACCGTGAGCTCGTATGAGGATGCCGTTGAATATTTCCTTGAGTCCGATGAGATAGATGGAGGGTTTAAAGAAAAAGGTGCAGCTGTAGCTAATGAGAAGGACAGTGGTGGTTTGGAGAAAGCATCTGCTGAAACCTGAAACAAAAATCTATCATGGAAACAGATAAACATGAATAGAAAGGTTTCCGAATTGGTTCTACTGAACTCAAGTCTTTCCCGAATGAATCAGTCAAAGAGTGTAAGAGACTGCAAATACCCAACCAGTTTCCCAGCACTGCCAAACACAATCAGCTTAGTTCATATCCAATGTTCGCAAACTCCTTCCCGTAACTCATAGGCCACCTCCCTTTCTCCACCACCACGTAAATGGATTTGATCTCCGCATAATCAAGATCCATAAGTCATAGAGGAGTCAACCGCAATCCGCAAGCCACCCATGGTCATATCCTGACATCTCGAATATGTGTCATCCGGCGGACCGATCTGACTCACCACAACCACCTCGCCACACCACTCCATGGGGGTAGAGTCTTTCGTAGCCGTTTTGATGGAGAGTTTCTCACGCGACCCATCACTGTGGTAGTTGCCACTACAATAAACGATGACCGTGTGACCAACATCTAATCCTTAAAGGATATTTTAAAGGATGGGCTTACGTTCAGGAAAGGAATTGCCCGGTTCCAGAAGTTCCTTCACGTCGGCAAGTCGAAGGCATCATCGAAAGTCGAGTTGAGTCTCGGGGCAATCGACCTAGATGAACTGAGTAAGCAATCCAAGCTCGGTTCAGATTTCGTTGTTCGCTTCTGTATACCGATGAATGAGAGTCTCTCATTACTTCTCATTTGTACTTGTCAATAGACTCTAATTCAGAGTAAAACCACTTATTCCATTCAAGCTCACTTTTCGTCAATCAAAACAATCGAAAGCTGTTTAAAGGAGAACCTTAGGCCAACGATCACAAGTTTTAACTTTCAATTGCATGAATCACCTACCATCTATATTCAAAGTTGCATGAATCAACCAGAAAATGTTCCCCAGATTCCAGATGCCTTTATTCGGGTCGCTCAAGTTCCCATGATAAATCGATTCAACTTAGACTTCACCTGCTGATTTGAATCATGCGTGTGCTACTTTAACATAGGGAAGAAAGCACAGTACCGAGAGAGACTGTCTTCTGTGTCAGGTTTAGTGTTGAAATCATCTGATTTCTATTTCCGGGGCCATTTATGACCTATGGATGTCCAACCCTCTCTCACCTGCGTACATCATAATCAGACATCCAGCGCGATCTCCTTCCCCTGTCCAATACACTTAAGCCCATACTCAAGGTCATTCCTGATCTGCTTCACCAAGTCGCCATCAACTACGCCATCCAGCCACGTAATCGTAATAGTCAACGGCCCTCCAGCGACGCTACCAACATTGAAATACATCGTTGCTCCCGTCACGCTCCCGGACTGCGAGAAAATATCTCTTTGAATCCTCCACTTCCCACCCTCTGAATCAACTTTCAAACTGCCCACATTGGAGATCTCATACGTAGTCGATCGCGGCTTGCCCAGCATCGACACAAACATCTTACGCAAATCCGGAATATACGGAATTATCCCAATCAAATTGTCATTCGGCAACCCCGCTAATTCATCGGACATGGATTTTCGAAAACTCCTCGCTTCTTCCCAGACGTGGGCCAAAGCATCAGCGGGATTTGTTGCGGACCGTATATCAGAGATCCTTTTAGCCGAACTTTTCATCTTGAGTGATCCGACATGAACTGCCATATTTTCTGTGGGCGAAATTCCCGTCAGATGGCGTAGAGAATATGGTGTTGCTGACGTGAAAGCCTGAGCAGAAGAAATACATTTTGCGAGAGACATTAAGATTAGACCGTGCAGAAGTCCCGTCAACGTAGCTTTCTCTATTTTGCAAGCTGCTAAGATTTTGGAGACATCCTCGGCAGGTATTTGGATGAGCGTGGCGTTGGTCTTGTAGTTCGTGACCAGATCTTCTGAACATACAGCTCCTGTCCATGGTGCAGCAGGATTTGGGAAGAGCCACCTAGGTTTGAACTCATTCCAAATTACCATCAAGAAAAACATCCAGCCGATATCAAAAATTAATGCCTTTTCCAGGGGCAATGCTAGAGTGATTGGGTCGGGGACATGTAGAACATGGTTTGCTAGCGAAGGATTGTCGGATGGGTTATTTAACGCTTCCAACATCGATCGATGAAAGACAACGCCGCTGAGACCGTCTCCAAGTGCATGATGGAATGCAAATATCATATCAAAGCCCGCTCCTTTTGTGTCGGGCCATTTCCTCGTAGGCACGATGATGACTTTCCAGGGCGGTTGGGACTCAAGGTTCGACCAAAACTCTCCATGCTGGAACTCCAAAGCTTCCAAGATAGCATCATCTTCTGATTGCGATGGCCGCGGAAGGTGGTATTTGATGTGGTCAGATAGATTTACAGATTCCACACGAATGAAAGTGGGGTCGTTTCCGTCCTCGTTTTTGATTCCACAACACAGTGCTGGGTGTTTCAAAACCGCTTGAGCGACAGCTCTCTCAATTATTGAACCCAGGAGCTGCGGTTCTGTATCGGTTCTATATTGAGCAGTGTTTGCGACGCATCTGTAGTATCCGAGGTTGTGTGGGATCGTTGAAAACTTCTCACTTTTATCTTAGATTAGAATTGATTTCCATACCAGCTTCTAATTCTAAGCACTCACAGATTTCCTACGGATCTCAAGGTTTTTGCTTCTGAGTACTGGGCCATGGCCAACATGGAGATGTGCTCTGTGAGTCCTTTGTTGGAGATCCTCTCCGAGTACTGACGAGAGCCAATTGAATAAATCCGAGAAGATGCAAAAAGATGCCCCTGTGAATCCGAGTTACTCTTCCTTTGTATTTACCATATATCTTTGACAAAAGAGAAAGGAAAGGTGAAGTTCAATGTCGTGATAGAGGAATGGTGGCCAATAGCCAATCAGGTTAGCGCCTGAACAGTCCGTGGTGTATTACTCCGCTCTCCGTTTGCCTACCCCGGAAAAAAAATTGATCCTGCTACCTTCTTTTTGGGGTTCAAATACTAGGTCGCTCGGTGTGACAAGTATTCAGATCAAAAGTTTGACATCATCTGAACATCAAGCAATAATTATAATTGTGCCTCCGTTAGGGAAAACATGCCTGGAATACATTCATGTCATTCTCTTTTCCCACCTCGCTACCCAAGAGTGACATTTCTTTGCTCTCACGTTTTAAGTTTTCCTCTCTATTTTTTGGTTCGATTGTCTTCATATTTTCCAGTTTTGCAGAGACCGCTGTCTTCGAAGTCTATCAATTTGCCATGTCCTCGCAGTTTGTGGGAAGCTGAGTGGATTTTGGACCATCGTGCACTACCCGGTATCGCCATTGAGATTCTTGTTATTTCCTCATGTTCAATTTCGTTGCCGATTAAACACACGAATAATGACCAGTCAGCATTACAACATCCTGGCTACCGGTCAAGCGAAAACTTGACGAGATGGATTCCAACAGCCTAGACTCCTCATCATGTCGTTCACTGCCGTCTGATACTATCTATGCTGTAAGTCAGGTGAAGATCAACCATCATTTTTGGGACTCTAGTATACCAAAAACATCAAGACGATGTCCTATTGTTATTTTTCGCTCGCCAATGCTTGATGTTGAAATAAGCAAGGCTTTGTTGTGTCCCGACAAAACCTTAAATGGGAAAAGTGCTGACGCTTACCCCACCACACTCATTGGATAAATTCAGATATGGCAGACCGTCTACAGCCCGATTGGTGGTAAGCAATATTACGGTATATCCAACCAGAGGGGGATATGGCGAACATCTCCACTTTTAAATTCCCAAGGAACTTGCGATCCCCCTCTACCTTCAAGTTTGTTGTCTCTTCATGTTGAAATCACATGACCTTATCTACCTTCTCATTTATAAGCAGTCGTTGCTGTCCTTTTCATCTATCTTTTATGTATACCTGCTAATTCAAAATAATTTACATTGAAACATTGTGTTTTACTTCAGACCAACAGTTACGAAAGGGCTTCATATCACTTTCAAGATGGAAGACGAGATTCAGCTTTCCGACCTCCAGCACCCGACCTCAGAAGTCAAAGCAGTGGAACACTCACAGCTACCCACACAATCTTATGCTAATTCTCCACAAGACTTAAAGTCATCCCTAGCAGCCAACGATTCAACCTTAACAGCCATTCCTAATGAAGTTGAATATCCAACTGGCATTAGATTTACCATCCTCACCATATCTCTTATGCTTATGATCTTTATGATAGCTCTTGACACAACCATTATGGGTACGTTCTCATGTCAGATCTTCTACCTCTCCATCAACTCCGTACTGATTTCTAACCCTCACAACAGCAACTGCCATACCGGCAGTAACAACTCAATTTCACTCCATCTCCGACATTGGATGGTACACAGGTGCCTATCTTCTACCCATCATGGCATTGCAACCTTCTTTTGGCAAAATATACTCTTTCTTCTCAATCAAATACGTCTTGCTATGTGCTCTACTTCTTTTCGAGACGGGGTCCTTGACATCTGCCCTCTCGCCAAATTCCTCGATCTTCATTCTTGGAAGAGTGGTTAGCGGGGTTGGCGCTGCAGCAATTTTTGGAGGAGGGAGTAAGTCGCTATTCTGTTTATTTTCTAAACTTCCGCACATCGCACAGAAAGTCTTCCATTCACCGAAAGAAAGATGGTGCCGTCTCTTATGTTTCTCCATACACTCATTTTACGAACGCACCTCTTTCTAACTCAGCGTAGTGATCTTAATATCGCTTGCTGTTCCGCTTCACCGTGTGGCACTGTACCTGTCTGTCATGTCAAGCATGTATGGAGCAGCCGCGCTGACAGGACCACCAATTGGAGGTCTCTTTACAAGTAGTGCACGACTGACCTGGCGGTTCTGTTTCTACATTAATCTTCGTTCGTTCGCAAAATCTCCCCCACTTGCACCCCCTCTTACAATCCTAGCTTTCGGCGGCATCTCAGTCCTTCTAATGCTCTTGGCTTTCCGAGAACCCAAAAGAGAGAAAACGACGCTCACCCTGAAAGAAAAAATCAAGAAAATGGACCTGACTGGGACAACGCTATTCATCTCTAGTATGGTCTGTTTGTTTCTCGCTCTACAATGGGGTGGGAATAGCATTCCGTGGTCAAACTCGAAGGCATGGGGCCTGATAGTTGGTTTTGGCCTCCTTCTCATCGCTTTCATTGCCCTACAATTCAAACTTGGAGAAAAGTACGCATGCCTCCTCATTGAATATCAATTCAGCTGACACAAACACAGCGCAACGATCCCGCCTCGCGTCTTTTCCGCTCGCAGCGTCATTTTAGCTCAGTTAATAGCTATCTTGTTATCAATCGGCACTAACACGCACACCTTCTATCTCGCTTTCTACTTCCAGTCTGCGAAAGGTCTTTCTGCATCGGCATCCGGTATTAGGTCCCTCCCTTACCTACTCTCTGTCACATTCACGGAGCTGTTCGTTGGCGCTGGTGTAAGTTGGACTGGTATTTATAACCCATTCATGATCATCGGTACTGCCATATATATAGTAGGGTGTGCACTGCTTTGCACTCTTCAAGTGGATACCGGGGAAGGGAATGTGATAGGTTATCAGATACTGGCCGGCATCGGATTCGGTAGTAGTCTGGCACTGTGTGCGACGGTTTTGAGAGTTAACGTTAGGGATGAGCACATTCCCATTGCAGGAGTTCTTGCACCGTTTGCACCAATGTTCGGGTATGTCTTTTCTCACCCCCTAATCCTTTATGATCTGTGATTTAGGATCGGATCCTTCATTCTGATCCTAAGACATTGAAAATTACATATGCTAACTAGTGCTTTAGTGGTACACTGGCTGCTAGCATGGGACAAAACATCTTTCGAAGGTCGTTGGTGGAGAAGTTGCTGCAATCAGTCTCTCCGGAGATGGCATTGAAGATTGTCGAAGCAGGTGCGAGAGGTGGTGCTGGGGTTGTGAATGAAGACCTAAAGGGCGTGGTGTTAGAGTCATACAATTATGCTGTTAAGAGAACGTTTTGGGTAAGCGCTGTGGCCTCAGGGTGTGCGTTTGTTTGTACGCTTGGATTAAAGTGGAAGAAGATTGAGAAAAAGCGCCCTGCAGCAGAACCCGCTGAAGTTGTAAACGTCTAGATATGATGGGGATATGAATATGTATGGGATAATGCAGGCTGACGAGTTCGAGTGAGACTGGGCTTTGATTTATAACTTACGAGATGGAGAATGGTAGGAGTACAATTCTGTGAAGTACTTAGGCACTGATTATATAATAAGATACACTTCAAAAGCTACTTGTTGTTTTATTATTCGGGTCCTGCACTTAAGAACGCAAATCTATCGCCTGACTAAAAAAATCTGAGTGTATTGGCCCCAATCCACTTTCGCTATCCCTGGGATTTGTGCGAGCTCAAAGTTTCGACTTCGGCCCCCGAGCCAGATCTTTGTGGCTAGCAGCGAATGTGTCTGTAGCAAGTGCACTCAGCGTACTGATCTCCAGAGCCAATGCGAAAGCCGCAATCGTCTCAGCCAGTGCCCATTTCTTTCCTTCCCCATGGCAGTCGATGAGTTCCAAAGCCTCCTTCTGTGTTGCATATCCGGTCCCACCTCCAACACTCCCCACCAACATAGATGGGAAGAACAGACTCAATGTAAGTACTTCTGTTTCTTCATTATACTCTCCAGTAAGGTGCGAAAATCCAGATTCCAGAATCGAGCCGACGTCCTGGCCGCAAGCGATGAACATGGGAGCAGTAATGTTGGATGGGTTGAGACATTGTCCTATCTGCCCATTCCGGACCCCACCTTCTTCGATATTCGAAAGGACAGTCTTCAATCTCTTGGTCGAACATCCCAGCATTGTCCGGCTGATGTCGTTGGAAATTGTTCCCCAAGCCATAACAGACACTCCTCGAGGCTCCTGTACGGATCCCCACGACAGCTTCTTATCAGACGACATGTTTCCATCGAGCTGAAACCCAATCATTCCATCCGGTCGATTATTAGAAATGAGATCCATACACGCCGCGTGGGTAGCGAGAGTCACCATGTTCTGTCCCGCTGCGTCGCCACAAGTAAATGTGAACTTTACATGTACGCTGCTCCCGATGATGCGTGGGCTGATAGACACCAAGCTCCCGTGACGACTGGTCTTATTGGCTATGATCTGGAACTGTCCGAGGAGCGATGGTGCCAGTCGATAGAAAGCTAGTGCTTGGTCGATGGTTGAGAATGTGAATACTGGCGCTCGAGTAAGACCTTCTCCAAGGGCAGCTGTTGAGATCCCTCCGCAAGCCGAGAATGTTTTACAACCGCGTGAGCAAGCTGCAACTAGAGTGGGCTCGACTGTAGCAAGTGGAGCGTAGAGAGTCTTTCGGGCCTGGTAGGTGCCATTGAGAGTCAAAGGACCTGCGAGACCAACCGGGACTTGGGTGAAGCCAACGCAATTCTCAATTTTGATTTTTGATGTGGTGGAGAGATCGCGCGAAATCTGTGGGAGTTGCTTCGCCTGGGAAGCTAAGTTCTCGCTGCGTGAGTTTTCCTTTGAGGGTTTTTTGGTTTGGGGTTTGGCCTCCACCTGATTAATCGCAAGTGGGCGTGATGGCCCAATGAAATTGATGATAAGAGGCTCTTTGGGAAGTTTCAATGAAGACGACATTCTTTCTAGCCAGTTAGAAAGAATGGTTCAAACACAGAAGTCGTGCGAAGGATGGCTGGGTGGCTCAGACTCGATACTGAAGATCACAAAGCAATGTGTTCGTCCTCCTGGACGAAATATATAGTTTTTAAAATGCCAACTGCACCACATGAGACTCAATGCAGTTGAAGCTGAAGATCTGCTGTAGTCTTCGTGGGGGCTGGCTGTGACGCCACGAATCTCAACTAACGAAACTGCGACGAATGATAAACAGACACGAGCGGCTGGGAAGTGGAGACCGAACGAATATGAAGCTCTTCATAGATCCACTTAACTGAGCCCAGGAAGTAATGCCAAAAAATATTCAAAAAGCGGCGATAGCTTGTTGCCATGAGATTAAGGAATCTGGCACGCTTCGATTGCGAAGCGTCATTATGAAATGTCGAGATAATAATTCGCTGCAAAGGATAGCCAAGGCCAGTATCTTCTGTTTTCAGAACGTGAAGTTATTAATACACACTGCACATTCCCCAAGATGTCCTGAAATCTATGTATCAGAAAAAATAACTTCCTTATAATTATATCTGTAGTATTTCGGATTATAATAGAGTGCTTCTATCTTCGTGTGCCTTTAACATGCCTCGTCTCGCACACGTGGGCTGACACATGTCACAGCTGGCAGGGCTACGGAGTCCAGTCGCTTCAGAGCTGAATGCTCCTCAGCCTCAAATAAATTTTGTGGCTTATTAAAGGCGACAAGTCCATGCACTGTTTATTGGTTGGAGCAACGAGAGCCTCGCTTGGCTTGATTTAGATCTCGAGTGTATGACTTGCCGCTTCCTACGAGAACAGGTCAACAACAAATAAAGTAACAAGAGTTAATTGCCACCCGACAGGAATTATTCGCGGACCTTTGTGGCAGCAGAATGTCAAATGGAATATCGAATTCTGAAAACTAAGTATTGCTACGTTGCTCAGGCCAATTACGACGTAGACACCGCCTTGTAGATTATAAGAACGCCAAAGCCCCAATCTTAGACTCGGTCGCCAAGAAAATGCAACTATGAGATGCGAATTGAGATTGGGATACAGGTGAGAGCGCATCGTGAAAAGGAAATGTAAAACACTAAATCTGATTTGATGTCTGTCTGGGTTGGTTTAGAGGCTCTGAAATTTACTTATCAGCGCCTAGAATATTGGGAAATAGTAATGAAAAGATGTAAAGGATATTTATTTTGGTAGTTCAAGATTGCGGTAGGGATTGCAAACCAAGAATCCAGATACCCTCAGTTGGTGGGGGTGAAATTAAAAGCGAGTGCTCCCTTTAAATTGAAGTTTCTGTCCATACAGAGAAATACCATGAGGCATCAGTATTAATGGAGTCCCATTTGCGATGCAAGATTCTTTGAATCATCGCAATTGTCAGGTAATCAACTGGTCGCAGCCAAAGAGCTGGTTGTTTACACCCAACTGTGTAAGCGAGAACCTAAACGAAGCTAGGTATATCCCAGATTTACCTCTGTACAGCCTTCTATGCGATAGCATTGCAGATTCTTTGAAGGATAGAAGATCTGCCGAAATAGCCTACTCAAACGACATTAATTGTTAGCCATAAGTGTTACTTTAGGAGTTATGCTAGTTCGATAAGTTGTCGTTACAGACAATATATAAAAGTAACAAAACCATGTTGCTCACTTCAAGGTCATTTATCGAGTTCGCTAATCCATTGATATTTCGATCCTGACTGTCTTTTCATTAACATATAAATTTATGATAGCATGCACATTTCACGACTAAGAAGTAGAGTAACGGAGAAAATACGGTAAAATTAGACAACCTTGAGCATCGGTACCCTTCATAATCTAAACTTTCCAAAGCACATCTCGGATACCACGGCATCGGAACAGCTTCATCCTCAAGCCTACTGCATTTTCTCGCTTGTTGTTGCTCTCCGAGTTGCCGATTCGGCTGGTTCATGAGAAAAGTAATAAAGTTACTTCGGAGCTGTTACCATAAACTCCGCATCGCCTTGGCGTGTGTCCAAATATATTTGAAATGACCATATCAACATTACACTACCGAATGATCTGGCAGTCTCAGATTCATTCCCTGTTCTTATCTTACAAATCTCTCCCACTCCTTTGTCTCCGCTAATACTAACGAACAGAAGCTTATAGCGCAGAAAAGTATCTCTAGGATCGTGTCTGATGCGAGATGAAAATAGACGGCACCTCAACTTTGCCACGCGTTGCTCTATAATACGGAGTGACCTATAACTACTAATGCCCACGCCAAGATGAAGTTGATCTAACTTTGGGGAGTATGGACTAGATACTAACTTTACCCCGCGACGGAGGAATTTGGGTTTACAAACTCTGAAGTCCTACCGTACCGTACATAGAGCCGAGAAGGAAATCCTTCACGCGAAAGATTCATAGTTGCCGTAAGGTGCCGAAAAGCTCAGGGATTTGGTGGCAGGAGAAGAAGGGATATTCCCTCTAGTTTTCGGACCCAACAACACGGATCTTAGCTTTTAGGTTTAGATCCAGTAAAAGTGCATGAATACATGTCCTACCCCTACCGAATCCTGAACTTGGGTCGAGCTTTGGGAATGAACAGCTCACTCGCAAGTCTTGCACAGGAGGTCAGTCCTGAATAAAGTTAACGTGACGATGCGAATTCCAGATGTGCGAAACCTTTGTTAATTTTTCTCTTCGACCAGCTTAAGACTAGAACAAACGAGTACTGCAAAACTTAGAAAGTGTGTTTAGCTTGTTCCAGAAGCCAGATTAAGAGATCAAAAAGTTTCTGGGAGGTTCCTCTTGAGGGATTCTTGAAATTTAACTACCGCCGAAAGTAAACATCCAGTCAGCCGGACTCAGTCAGCTCATGTTTCCTTTTCACGCTTCCCTAGATCCAGACCCAAAACGCAATCAGTCTTTGAGATATGACGGCGAGCTATACATGCACGGTCTTCATGCACTGAATTGTTGGTATGTATGCGCTTGAATTATATGTACTGGGGAGTGAGTTCGATTATTCTTCATCTTGTAATATAAGAGTTCTTATGAGGATTCTCTAAACACATATCCACTAAACTAACTTCAAGGTGGGATCCTTGCCTGGGAAGTCAAATTCAAGGCCCTAAAGCGTACCAACACCGAGAAATTTATAAAAAGGCAGGGCAAGGGAACAAAAATTCAAAGTTCAGAAGAAAACTTTCCGCATATCTTTTTGGGTACTTTACCAAAAGGCTGTTTGTACGTATGGTACGTGCACAACCGACGCTCTGGAAACACCTCGCAAATCATATTCCTCTCGTACAAAGTAGAAGGTGTGAGTTACGAAGTATCACAACACTTGGCCTAAACTCTCTAGCAAAAGTAAACAGAGGCATGGGTCGTGAAGCAAAAATCTATAACGCAAGGTTTACAGTCCCTTTCTACCAAGACTCGGTATGTATACTATTACAAGGTCCCCAAGAGGCTATACGCGACCCAAAGCATCAAGAAACCAAATAACCAAAGCTCACAAGAGCAAAAGTAAAATTTAAGAAAAGACAAGTATTTACTAACCCCGCACGACTACCAACCTCTCACAACCCCTCACAGCACCTCATCTCCCGCCGTCAAAACACTCCATCAGTCCACGGCAGCCAAGAAGAAGATCACTTACGGACAATAAGAAGCCACTCTCGAATACAACGCACTTGATGACGCCCCACTGTTCTTTTTTTCTTTCGGCGACACATCCCGAAATTTCAACAGTCACGACAAATAACGTTTCTTATCTGTTTCTTATCTTTCCATCTCTCCCTAGAAGGCAATTCAATTGCCGAACCGACCGAGATGAGGAAAGGAAAATCCCAGAATCTAGACTCAAGGTCCGTTCCGACTTCCCCACTTCGTCACTCAACACCAAGGGCGATCCCTCCACTTCTATTCCAGCCCAAACTCCACGCAAGGAGCAGCCCGACATAAAAACCTTGCCACCAGGGAACTCACCTGATTCAGAACCCGCAAAACAGACTTCTGGGTCACGAGAAAATGCTCTGGTGCATGTCGACTTCTCCATTTTAAAAATCATGAGCGAGGATTGCACAGACTTCTCTCGCAAGCACTGGGATGAGAATATGCGTGAGGGCCCGCACTTGAACCTTGTCTGGAGCCATGTTCAGAGGAAGAGCCCCGTAAAAGTACAGCTTTTGAGTTTCCCAGGTTCTGGGGTTCCCTCTGCCTTTGCTATTCGTATCCTTGCATGTTCGCCTTTGCGGTGTAAGGATTGTTTTTGGGTTGATCATCGGCATCTAGATAAGGATGTCAAAGGTATTGGGCCGACAGTTATGCCGTTCCTTTTGAAGTTCGTATTTATTACTTGTGGCCTGTGGCCTGTGTTCTGACTTTAGTGGGAGAGTTTCGAGACAATCCACATGTGTAAAGTGATTGGGATACGATGTTTAGTTGCCTGGTCTGAGCGACGATGGGAGACATGTTGAACATCTTTCGTCTGTTGTCTTGAACTCTATAGCCGAATTGCGTCTTGTTTGTTTCTTTGCTTGTTATTAAACAGCTAGATGGAACGGGTGAACGCTTTGATGTCGTTATGCCCTGTTCATCCATCTCGTAATTGGTCTGGACTCCTGATAGAACTGCTGAGCCGCAGCCATAATCAATAGCCACATCGCAATGCTCAAAAGATAGACAAACAAACAGTCCGAATGATTCAACTCATCACCAAGAAGTCACTGAGAAGACGATAACGCTGAGACAGGGGGAAGGAAGTGTCCGTCGGTTAGCTCGTGATGTTGGTGTTGATATCCAAGACATGGGTTTCTGGGATTGGGCTGCGCTAACAGCTGTTGAGCAGCGGCACGGAACGGTACCGGGACCGTGCGAATGGGACGGGAGTGTACCGGGCGACCCGGGGAGGGGTCTGAGCCCCCGAAAACGGGAAAGATTGAAGGGCACGAAAATTGTGATTTAGGCAGAGTTGATTGATGGAGAAACCATTGCGGGGAAAAGCAAATATTGGATTTTGGATTTGGAGTTTGTAGATGTGGGGTTGGATCTGATCCGAGCGTATCGATTGTTATTGCGCAAGGCGGAAGAGAGAAAAGTTAAAGGATGATCTTTATTTTGGGATTTGAGTTCACATGTTTTGATGTGGGGGAAGAGAGTTCGTTGATTTGTAAATCTGTGTCTGGGATGGAATAAGATGTATAGTGGTCCAGTATGATAGTATGCAATGCATAAAGGTCAAAGCTTATGACATGGGCGAGCTCTTGCGAGCAAGTACCGGCAGCTGAAGGTGCCGGTTACACTTCCCCTTCCTGGCCGTACGACTTTCCATTTGGGAGTATAAGCACACGTGGATGTGTGATATCGTGAAAGGAAACACGCATGTCCATCGCTGTTTTACAGAGAAGAAAACAGAAGGGCACAGAGCAAGGGATTGGCCACATGTTTTGTGTGACGATAATCAGTCAATGCATTGTGCTCAGGAACCAGGGGAAGCGGAAACGTGATATTGAATTCATGATATCACATGGATGTAATCCTTCACACCCGTGTGTCTATCTTTGTGTGCCTGTGGAGAAACGTGGGGTGATGCAACGTCATGCTTATTCTCGTCACGGGAAGGAGTCTTTTCAGAGATTTGAAGGCGGAGGATTTGCAGGAATAGACCGAGAAACATACCGAGCCGTTATGAAGGCTTGGATGGATGAAACTTGGAGCAGAAAAAGTGAGCAAGAAATTACAGAAGCAAAAAGAAAAACGTGAAAACTCCCGGACGTGGACCAGGCGGATGTTGTCCGACCTCCACAATCGTAACAATGAGGAGAGGCTGCGGATTGCTGCGTTCTCGCGTGCTGAGTTGAGGAGGTCCGAGAAACGTGGGATGCGCGGCTGGAATAGCTTGATATAGAGATGTGGAGATGTGCAAAGTCTCGTGCTTTATTGATTGGGAGGTTGTTTTCGTTCGGCAAGTGGAGGCATTGGCGGCTTTGTTGTTTGGTTCGGAATTAGCGAGGTGAGAAAGACGAAGAGTACTGTTGGATAGCGATGAACGTGATGTGATATACTTTGCAGGTGTCCTTGAATAAGATCTCGTGTATGCATTCGCCAGCAAAGCTGAAAACTAGAATAGAAGAAAGAATTTGGCGGACGCCAGTAACTGTGCAGTACATGAAGCCATTCCCGTCGGAGGAAAGAGGGATGTCACCTCCCGTCTTGCAGCACTGGCTGCGTCTGCATACTTTACTTCCGATTCCCCGATTCCCGTCCCCGATACTGCAAGGCGATGGACGGATGCATAGATAGGTAACGATGTCGTGCTGGCTTGTACTACGCGACTCAAGAAAGACAAAATAGAAGACGGAAAGACCACGATTTCCGGTGTGGATTGCACAGGTGACTAGATCAGACTTGGTGACTAGATCAGACTTGGGGGAACATTTCCAGCTTGCGAATTGACAACAAGCCTCGGAAACGCTGGGATGAAGCCGGAAGGAATCACTGAATGACGGAAGCATGGGAAGAGAGTTTGGATGCTTGGCGGATTGCGATCCGGATGGCTGTACTGTAGAAACGGACGATATGGCTTTGGCTTCCATACCTACAGTATCAAGGAGCCAGCACCCATCAAACTGTCGCCAAGCCAGACAGCAACAAAATCAACAAGGGAAGGAACATAAAGAAATGGATTGTGGATTTCTTGACACATGTCAACATATGTAACAAGTGACGTCCGTACTATTGAATTTGGTGTGATATGGGGGAGGGGTACATTTGAGGTACATGAGGGGCAGACACTCGTTTGGGCGCACAGACGGAAAGGGGGTTTGGAGTTACGCGTGGTGTTTGGCCTGATGTTATCCTGAAACTGAGATGGTGGAACGTGAAGCAGACTGATAGACCGGAGATCAATGTTCTTGACACAGTCTGGAAGAGGAGGGGTGCCATGCGAAGAAATATGGGTACAGGGATGTGATGTGGTGTCAAGGAGGAAGGGTTTCTCAAAGCATCAGTTGCCGTGCTGGGATCATTAGATACCCATGATCTTGCATGGACGAGAAGAGAATATGAGGCAGAGAAACGTCAAGAGTAAGAATAGAAAATGCAGTGTTCCATCGCATGAATGTGGCGTTGACATGTTTCTATTTCCATCTTCCCAACAAGCCAGCTGACGGAGCACAGCAACATTAATTGATAAGAAGAGCGAATATCAGTACAACCAATCACTGGAAAAGAAAAATGCAGAAGAAAGGAGAGACGCGTCCTGAGCTGACGAATGGAAGATGTGAAAATGCGTCCAATGAATAAGGGTTATTAAGACGCGAATGACGGATTGAGCTCAAGTGTCCTGCGCTAGGACGTGCTTTGGAAAGAAGTAAAACTCAGCCCAACTTCTCGCATAAGCTTAAACCAACGAACGTGCTTGGCTGCTTCGCACTGCTCTGCTCCACAAGCCAATTCCAGTCGTTTTCATCTCTTTCTGGTTAGATACCGCTATGAGCTTGACTTTGCAGGCTAGCGAAGTACAGTGAGTGGCTTGTCAGGTATCCCAAAGCGGGGGGAATTCTCGGGATGAAAAGTGAAGCTATTCACAGCCTGCATGAGCCATGACAGATGTGGTGACACCGGAGACCAAAACATATGTTAGCCGCCATCCAAGCATACAGGGAAACTGCCGAATGGAATACCGCGCGCTGGACTTCTAAGCTACAGACGTTGTTATTACGAGAAGTGACACCGCTACTTGAGAGGAACCTCATGAGCCTGGAATAAAGGGTGAAGATATTCCCGTCTCTTATCCATTTAGCAGTCTTGGCTACAGTTTAGATGTTGAGAGACGCGGCAGCTTAGTCCTATTAGTCTAGTACGTAGTCGCGCGCTGATACGCGGCTCGAGACAGAAGCAAGAGACCGGACGGGACGGAAGAGAACAGAAGAAGGATTGGGCAGAGGCTTGCCTTGCCTTACCTAGCTCAGGAACCAACACTACCGGAATGAGGATTTTGAGGCGATGGCTTGATACCCATATCCATCCTCCTCCATCCTCATTCAGTAACCATCTTCTCTTTCCTGTCGAGCCTCGGAAATTGCTACAGACTTTCCCTTCCCCTCCTGAGCTCTCTTTCTTTCCTCCCAAACTAGCAAAGGCCCGAACCATCTAGATCAATTATGTCTCAATTGAGACGGGGCATGAATTGCCGATGACGATCTTCAAGACTTCGCATGCTGGTATTTCCTTCTTCCATCCTAGCTTTCCACTCGCCTGCGCCTGTCTCACCAAACCACCTCGCTTGGAGAGTTTAGGGTCTTGGTGTTGACGGCGTCGTGGGGGGATTTGCACCCCTAAAAACAGTAGTAGCAATGGCATGTCTGGCCAGACCGTTGTGAAGATGATGGAGGCGTGTTCTTCACATGCGCCTTTCGGGGTGTTTTGGCTGTGGCTTTTTTGAGAGTTCTTGTTCCTTTGGTAATCTACTTTTGGTAAGGCAACGCTGCGGCACGAGGAGGATCAACCCGCGGCCCCTTCGGTACCGCACTTTGAGATTTTTTATTCCCTCCGATCCTTTCTTAACAACCATGTTGATTTGGACGCATCCTCCCTCCTGTGGTTTGCATTGTTGGTAAGGTCGGTTTGAGAGGAATCCGTTGAGATAGGATGAACACTGAACTGGACGACATTGGCAACAATTGAGTAACAGCAGACCAAATCCCGTCCCAGCGACATCTCTGCATGGCCGCACCGTCTGAACGCATGAGAGCAAATCTCGATCGATCAGATCCTTCCTTTGTACGCGTAGACGATTTATTCCCATCAACGAGTTGTCTTTTCTGATACGTAGTAGGAGTGTTGGTGTTTCGTCCTCCCTCGTCCCGTTCTTCCTTCCAATTTTCCTTTCGCTTCCCTTGTTTCCCTCCCGTTTTTCGCTGTGGCATCCTAGATACCGTCTTCTCACTGGTCCTTCGAGATCACGGCAAAAGGCAGGGGAAAGGTGCATCTGCATCTGCATCTGTATCTGCACATGCAAGCTGCAAGCTGCAGCCTTTTCGAACCTTCGAACACTGGGTCCCTTTAGCCCATCTACCCAATGAAATTACCCGCGGATGTACAAGCCCGCATAGGGATCTAAGATAGAGCGAGTTAGAGTTGACTGTGAGTACTCTAGCGGCGGGCCAGGAACTCGACCCGCATGTGCATATGCAGATGCATGTCGCTTCCGGATTTTGGGATGAGTTTGGTCATGGTTGAATGGATGGATAGGGTGGATGAGAAGAAGACGAGAAAGAGAGGTTTCTCTTCCCGTGTGGCTTTTTTGAGTTTGAGGAACGGACGGGAGAGGAGTGCGAGAATTGAAGGTTGAGTTTGAACACGAGATCTTATCTTTGTCTTTGTCATTATCTGGATAAAATATGTGGTTCTTGGGTACTGTACTGTACCTATCGGATCGCAGGTTGTCTTTGCTTTTCCACACCGTGACCCAGACAAGACCCTTACTTCCGGGGTTTTCGGAGCAGCTAAATCTTTCTTCCCCACAACCATAACCACAAGCCATCTATCCCCTACGAGTGCCAACGTCTCATCTTCATAAATGTGACATATATCATACATAACAACCTGCACAACGCAACGCATACCCCCGGCTCAGACCATCCCTTAACCTAAGTCTTCAACTCCTGTATCAGGTCAATTCAACCCAGCATCTAAACTAGTCTAACGTAGAGTCGCACAAAGCCCCGTTGCTGCGCCGCTGGGAACCGTTGGTCAAAGGCCTGAAGATCCTGATCCGCGGCCTGCAGTTTTTAGGCCGGAGCTTATGTTTAGGCTTAAGCTTACAACATTAGGGCCTAGATCTACAGTACTGTATTCCTGACAGAAAATCGTGGTTGGTGCGGTTGGTTGGTCGGTCGTAAACGCGCTTTTGGGGCGCGCTGGTAGAGATGGAGTGAGTATGAAGGGGAACGGAAAGGGAGGGAAGAGACGGGAAGTTTGCACTTTCGGGGCATCTTCTCTTTTCTCTCGACTCCTTGGTGAAAACCTGTATTTAAAAAAAAGCGAGAGAAGTGGCTAGGTATACAGGTGAATTTTTTGCCCTGGGTCGAACTAACGATATCCACAGTTTGGAGCTTCTGGAAGCTCGGTGTGGGGTTGGGGATGGGCTCGGGGGTTGGGGATGGAAATTAAGCACTGATAAGGATATTATTCTCCGATGCCTGCCTCCGTGCGCCTTATCAACGAACGAGTGGTCTTCTCATCTCGGGAGGGTGAGCCGATGGAGAAGGTATCTCTGTACTCCGTAATTTTTCGGTGTCGCCGTAAAGTTGGATGGGTTTCTTGATTGGGTTTCTTGGTTGACGATTTAGAAGCTGAAGGAGAGAGGGAAGGATGGTAGGGAAGGAGGGGTTGAAGAATGGGTGTTGCGACTTTTAACATTAAAGAGATCGTGATGCAGGGGATGGGAGAAGAGAGGTAGGGGGGTATGCAGGTGGTGAAGAGGGCTGCAGATAGGGATGCAGAGGGATAAGATGGATATGACTGCATTTTTGCTCTCTCTAAAGCCCAGCTCTGAAAAGAGTCTCTGGATAGATAAGGCGCTGCAGTTACAGTACTAAGAAATAGCTTCGTTAAGGATGTTCCACAGGAGATTTAGAAAGTTTGGTAGTAAAAGAAACCTGACCTCAAAAATCCCCATCCCCATCCCCATCCCAACCCCAACCCCAACCCCAATCTCAATCCCATCACATCCTCGGTGCATCATCTTAAAGTCGAGCCGAGCCTAAGCCTAGTCTTCTGGAGAGGGAAATGAGGTAATTGAAGCCGTTGATCAAAAGGGTCCAAGATCGCCAACTACTCAAACTCAAAACCCCAAAAACTCAACCCAACCTAACCCCAACCTAACCCTAAACCTAATTGCACCCGAACTTCCAACCGGTAGGGAATCAGAACAGGAACGGAATAACAGCGGAGAAACCAGTACAGTTGTTCCGAGGTAACAGACTCGTCTAGACCCCTCGTTTTCCTCTTCTTCTCCTTCTTCTTCTTCGCGGATCGATACGAGTACTTTCTTTCCCTTCTTGGGCATGCCGATCCTTCTCATCCTTCCCTTTTTCTTTTTCTTTTCCTTTCGTTTTGCTGATTGCCATTCCTTTGTTCCCCCCCTTCCTTGATGAAGCGACTAATTACTCTTGCGAGCACGCCGTCCGCAATACATGCGGCCTCTTCTCAGACCGCCGGCGAGTGAGAGACTAGGTATCATGTACAGTATCATGTATCACGTACTGTACTGGATTGCATACATGTCTGAAAAGAGAAAGCACACAATAGGCTATTTCTCCATTCCTTGCTTTAATTGGTAGATGCTGTGATGTGATGTGATGTGGTGTGGTGGCATACGGAGTATAGCCGCTGTCAGTCTTTTCTCCCGATGCACGTGCGTGCGTGCGTGAGTCGAAGCTGCAGGCAGTGAGGGAGGATGATGCATGTTCGTAAGCTTGTTCGTGGAAGCGAGACCTCGTTATGGAAACTGGAGGGGTGCTCCGTTGTGTTCTTTGGGTGGGAGATGCATGGTATGATTGATGTGATGTGATGTGATGTGCACAAGTACGTTTACATGTATGGATGGATGGACTTCACCGTACCTTTTCCTTGTCAATCAATTATCTTGTGTTCTCGTTCTCGTGTGGAGGAGTCCTTTGCAGTCAGTGCCTTTGCAGCCAGTGAATGAATAAATGAGGCCTGAGGGAGTATTCAGTATTTCTCTCCTCAGTCCTATATGGTACTCGCATCTCACGATATGTCACGATACAGTACTGTACAGGAGACAGCTCTGATATTGATTAGATAGATGATAGACGATAGAGGGGAGGGATATAATCGATACTTGATAATCCATAATCGATAATCGATTTCTATCCGAGAGCAAAACCTGAGAAAAGAAAAGTTTGGTAACAAGCCGTGCGTGCGTGCGTGCGCCATGCATGTGTGCGTTTTTACGTATGTATGTATTTCAACGTGGCAGCCTCTTGTCTGTGCCATCCCATCCACGCCGTGAGCATGCTGATGGTGATGGTGATGGGTGATGCTGACGGTGTGGAAGGGTGTAGAGGACAGTATGGTATGGATGAAGGATGATAACCTTCTCTCCCGCATCAATTACTCTATCTCCCTCCCCGTACCGTGCCGTCCCGTGTGTGACAGAGCCTTGTCCTGTACTGTCCTGTCCTGTCCTGTACAGTAGGGGTAGGGGAGGAGATTAGGCTTATCTTGCCCTGATAGATCCCTCTACCGAATTATTCAAGAACCAAGAAACGAAAAACGCCTTGAGAATATCCACACCTCACAAGCTGGCAAAGGTACAGATAGATGCATAGATTCTTCTCTATCTATATATACATCGCAAAAAAAGTGTTGATTGATATGGCATGCTATAAACTTGTTCCTCCCTCCCCTCTTAGTACTGTACTGTACTGTAGTGTCTGTGGCTTGACCATCCATGATGATGAATGAGTGAGACATCCCGTCGTCTCCAAGCCTGTGGTCTGGAACCACAACCAGAACCACAAGTTCAAAAACAGCCCGCGCCGGAATTTCCATTTCAGCGGTCTTCAAGCGTGACCATGAGCTTGAACCTGAGGCAAAGAAGAGCAGGGTCGTATTTCCGAGCGAACGTGCGAACGGGGCTTGCATGCATGAGGTGGGTCGGGGCTTCAGTAGCGAGTTTGCAGAGGTAGGGGTCAGGGGTAAGCTTGTGAGCTTGTGTGAGGATGGAAGGGAAGGGGAGGGAAGGGGAACCCCACGCCGAGGTCGTGGTTTGGTTTGGTTTGAGGGGGAGAGGGAGAGGAGGAGGGGGTATTTTGGAATGCCCTGGCTAGGTATGTAGGTTGGTACTGTGGTTTGTGTTGACGGTGATGAGGAGGGGTTCTGGATGACGATGCTGACGATAAACGAATAAAACAAAATAAATTAAAACCCCCCTTCCACAATGACGCACGATTCCAAAGATAGAGACATGAATGAATGATTGAACGAATTAATCCGAGATACTTGACCTGGAAGAGTACGGAGTAAAAGGGGGAAGTGAGTGAAGCGAGACGCCAGCCTGCCGGATGGATACCCACCTTGCCTTTGTTGATTTGATCTATAAAGTATAATTAATTAATGAATGCACAGTCTCACATTTTGCGACCGAGCGAGGGTCTGACTGGCTCGTTTACTCCTCTTTTCTTTTTTTCTTTTCTTTTCTTTTCTTTTCTCTCTCTCTCTTTTTAACCAGCCGCCCCAGGAAGAATTTGTGGTGGTGGTGCATTTGCGCATGGTGGTAGGGAGAGACATATGACGTGGGTGGGACGGAGGGCTGGACTTTGTGAGGGCCGAGGGGAAAAAGGAGAGGAGAGGTAGGGGAGGGAAGGGGAGCGGGATACAGTGGAGCGAGGAGGTGAGGCTGTGAGGCTGAGAGGCCGGGAGAGCGCGCGCGCGAAGATATACTTTTGGCGGACGGCTGGTGTTTTGGTTGAGGGAGGGAGGGCGGCTGGAGGGGTCTTAAGGGAGGGAGGTGCTGAGGACCGCTGTGGTTGGTGGGAGCGATTGGTGGTTGTCTTGAGAGAGAGAGAGAGAGAGATAGATGATTATCAGATGTTTTGATAAGCAGAGACGATCTCTTTCTTTGTCTGTCTGCTTGTTTTGAGAGTCTTGAGAGCGCGCGCAGATGCATTCCTGATATGGATGTGATATGGTAAATTGTTCATGAAATTTAGAAACGATGATCTAAATGAACCTATTTCTCTTGAATACTCCTCAGTAGGGGCTTTGAAGGGATGTTTTGAAGCTGGTTTTCCCTCAAGCAAACAGCACCTAGAATGTCCTTATCTGCACTTCCACCTACTTGGTCCTCCCTCTCTATATTTTGTACTTCTTCCCAATCTCCCCTTGGGTTTGTTAAAATTTTTTTAGCTTTAAAGAATAGATCCCTTTACCAGAAGTGACGGCACGATGACGGCGCTGAACGGCCAGACAATCTCGACCCTTTTCCAAACCTTTAGCTCGGCCGCGCTCACCTCCTGTACTCTACTGTACATGAAATGAAGCAGCAAGTAGTCGATCCTGGATCACTCTGTCCTGTACAGTACTGTAGTTCATCTTAGGCACGACCGTAACTGTTTTCGTGATAGCTGCGAGCGTGGAGAGACATGTAGTGTCGCTTCCTTTACCTCTGAGTGGTAGACTGGCACTACCGACGGTAAGTGGGAGGATGGTGGGAGCTAGAGGGTTGGGCTTGCTGTCTGCCGTCTTGTTCAGTGGACCGGGGATGTACGGGGTTATCCTAATGGTTGGAGAGGGAGGTAGGATTGTTTTTAAGTTTTTTTTCTTTTGTTTTTTTCTTCATTAGTTGATGGGCGGCTTGTGGTGCATTGGAGCTGGTGATCGCGAGGTCTTTGAGCTTGTTGTTGTGGTTGTTGTTGTTATTGTTTGGGGAGTTGAAGAGGGAGGGACGAGGAGGTGCGAGATGCACGCGGTGTATTTTAGATCGGTGAGGGGGGTAGTGAGGATTCACACCGCGGATGGATGTGGGTGTGTTCATGCATTGGACCCTAGTTCGTTGATTATCCCTGCATGGGACTCTGGAGAAACGTCCAAAGCATCACTCATGGCCGAATACCACGCTGGCTGCAGGGTCGTTCGTTCGTTCGTTCGCTCGTTCGCTCATGTGCTTCTGAGAACTTGCGTGTTTGAATTGGCTTAATTGGGGCATTAATTGCTTTCGTTCTCCCTTCTCCCCCCCCAAGATCTGCTTCTAGAAACGATTGCAACCACACCAAACACAGTCACCACGTTGGATTACTCCGTACCGTACCGTTCTGGCCCGTGGAAAAATCCTCCGAGTTGCTTGGTGGGAAGCATGGTGTGGTTGTGCCGCTGGTACGTAAGGTACCTGGGTACAAGGTACTTGCTTAGTTAGTACTTGGTGGAGGCGGGGAGCTGAAGGGAAAGAAAGGATAGCATAATTAGCATACATAGCATTAGCGATCGGATCGAGGATGGCGGAGGTCATTTTACGCAGGAATTGTTTTCTTTCTGCTTGTTTCATAAGTATGATGTAAGATACCACTTTATGATATGATATGAATTGATATGAGTGTTTGCTTTGTTGGTCATTTGTCACTTATTGAGGTATTTGTTTGCTTGTTTACGTGCTGCTTGCAAGTACAGCTGATAAGTCTGATCTCTTATTCTGTTAAGCTCCCTGGTTAGGTTCAGTACAGCACAGTACCTAAGTACCAAGGTACAGTATGTTCTGTGATGTGAGACACGGTGACAGATTCCCGGGCCTCCCCCCTCCCCCTCCCTGTCTCTCTCCACAGGGTTCGGTGGTGTGTGTCGTCCAGGGGCTCCGGGTACGTACCCAGTACCTGCTAAGTAGAAGTAGGTAAAGTATCTTCAAGGATCGATTGGCGTGTGCTCCATCGCTTGTTTTGGTCGGCCCAACCAGCTAGACTGCTTTCCTTCTAGATGACTACTGTTCTACTCCTAGTAAGGTGGTGATGGGTGGTGATGGGTGGTGATGGATGGTGCTGCAATGGAACTGCATGCATGGCGAAGTCCTCGGCACATTTATCATTTATCCCCTGTTGTTCATTGCTCTTCTGTCCTACTGTTTTTCTGTGCTCCTGCTCTCGTGCTCTCCCCTACCCCTTACCGCTCTGCCCTGTATCCGTATCTGGCTCCTCACCCCCGTACAGTACTGGAGCTCCTCCGTAAGGAGGTACGGAGTAAGTTTCGTACCAATCCCTCCCCCGGTCTGGCCGGATGAGCGAGGGAACAGAACGGTGGCGGCGGCGGGCCTTGGATGCCTCTGCCTCTGCCTCTGCCTCTGCCTCTGCCTCTGCCTCTCTCTGCCTCTGCCCATGCCGCAGCCACACTAAGCACGTACGCACCCAAAACAGACCACAACCGTGACTGTGGCCGTGACCGACCGTGATCTTGACCACCACCACCACCATCACCACCAACAACATCCTTTTCCCCCGCCAGATTCTTCCTCGTGCATTCAGTCCCTCACTCACGATAAACTCATCATCCTCTAAGTGGTCCAAGCATATCCTTCCGTCTAATCGAGTCAAGTCAACCTTGAATCAACTGTAAGCCGGCCCTGCTTGTCAGTCACCTGTCAAACAGGCGGGCAGGCAGGCACGCACACCCGCGAACATCGGGTATTCATTCATTTACTCATCTATTCCTTCGTACCTCCCTCCTCCAGTCCAGCGAAAGAAAGGGTTACTTTTCCTTGCCTTGCCTTGTTTGCACTGTACACTCAGGACTGGAAGAATACGACGTTGGATATCGATCCATCCACTTCAAACGACACCACCCACGTACCCACGCTCCCACGCTCCCACACCCACGCCTCCACCCATACCCATACCCATACCCATACCCATACCCCTACTCACCCTCCCTGCCCTCCTCCACCCTCCGCCTGCTGCCCTGCCTGCCCCCCTGCACGGTTCTATCCGACTCGAATCGAATCAAATCAAATTCAATCAATCAACATTTCGGTTCGTTCGCCGCCACCGAAAGCCCTCGCTTCCTTCCTTCCCTTCCCTCCCTCCCTTCCCCTTGCTTCGACATTCGACCTCGACCTCGACCTCAAGCTTGACCTTGACCTCGACTCCACCTCTTGAGAATCTTCAAGGTCAAAATCGAACAGAACAAACGCATCGCGACTGCTTCGAACCTTACCTTACCTTACCTTACCTTCCCTCGACCGACCCCAAACTTCACCAACTCTGTACTCTACGGCTTCACTGCTGGTTGGAGATCAGACACGAACAACCCTACAGTGCCTACCTACGTAGGTACTTAGTACCTTCTTCGGCAACACAATAAATACCATACCATACAATACAATACACCACACCACACTACACACCACCACTGCTTTCTCCTGCGTTGCGAGCGGCCAGGAAGAGATCCATTCCGTTCATCGTTCGACTTGTGCAGTTTCACGCATTGATCATTGTGCTCGGATTCCCCGCTGCATCACGCATCGCACCTCAGACCTCTGATCTCTGACCTCAGACATCACACCTCAGACCTCACCCACGAAAACTGCTCCCTCCCCCCCCTCCCCTTCCCTTCCCTATCCTGCATATCCGAGACCCAAGGAACGAACGCATTGGCTCTTTTCGACCAAACTCAGCTACCTGACACATCAATCAATTGATTGCTACCGAAGTCCGGCCCCGTTTATTGGCTCGATATTGTCATATTCTCTCGACTCGGCCTTGCAGCGCCATTAGTGTCCAGAGCAGAACAAAACTCGACTTTGGTTCTCGGCCTTCTTGCCCGTTGACTTTTCCCAGGGTCCAGGTTCTACTTGACGTCTTGAGTGTCTACCCACCGCTCGAGCACCCCCATCCTCTTCCTCGCCCAGTCTTTACCCACTTAACGTTGCGACTATTGGGAAGGAGGCAGATCCTTCACGCAAAGAGAGATAGAGACAGAGAAAGGGCTCAAGCAAGGTCCCCCCTTGAGATCGGCATAAGCAGCGTCCTCTTGCCGGCATTACCTGTCAGTCTGTGCATGACCACCGTTGACTGGAGAGACCTCCCGAAACCCTTGACTCAACCCGAAAAAAAGAGGTATGCAGCCTTCCGTTACAGCTCGAGATCATCGCGGCATTCCTTGGCCACTCACTCCCTCCCTCACTCACTCACTGCCTGCATTCCTCCTCCCTTGACCAGACCTGACCTGGCTTCTTTCCTTCCTATCTTCACAACAAACATCAGACCGAACTAATTGATCAACTCTGTCCTAGACGGGCTTGCTAATCATTCGACTTGGTGCAGATCCATCCATTCATACACGACTATCAACCCCAGGGTAGGAAGGAGCCCTCGGCTGGAACTGGAAAGCAGGACTCGACATCAACACCTGACGACGCTTTGCATTGATTCACGGCCTGGTCCGCATACGTCTCCCTTCGCTCCCACTTGATCGTCCTACCATTGCCTTCGATCATCACACGGCTGTGTGCTTTTTCGAACATACACTTGGAAGTACATACTGGAGAACATTGATTGAATCACGCGCAAACAACATCCGCCTGGACGACGACAAGAGAGCAATTTCCATGGTAGCTATTCAGGGTTGCCCATCATGGTGAAGGAGAGTGATTATTCTGCGCGGAACAGCGCTCACGTAGCTCCTCTGTCCATCAACAAAGACAGGTCCCGCGGTTCGAGTGCGGCTTCAAGACACAGCAGGAACACCTCCTCGAGGAGCAGTAGCAAGACTGGAGAATCGGGCAGTCAATCACAAATGACACCACCAGCAACACCCAATGGTTCCCAGGAGGACCTTAATCGACATATGGAGGCCTCGCAACCAGTTTTTCATCCGTTCCTGCGAGCCTTCTACCCTTTCCACCCTACGTACGCCATCTCCGACACGACAGTAACGCTACCGTTGAACGAGGGAGATGTGATCTTGGTCCATTCGATACATACAAACGGCTGGGCTGATGGAACCTTACTCGTGTCTGGCGCCCGAGGTTGGCTGCCGACGAATTACTGCGAAGCTTACGACCCGGAATCGATGAAGAACCTGCTGAAAGCACTGCTGAACTTCTGGGATCTGATGCGGAGTGGGATTATCAGCGACAGCGAAGTATTTGGAAACCAAGAATTCATGCGAGGCATCATCGCAGGAGTGCGATATCTCCTAGTGAGTAGTAAGCACTAGATTGGGGTGATATTTGCTGACGATCATAGGAAAAATCAAACTGCTTGACGAGAGAGTCACACCTCGTTCAAAGCAATGAAGGACTGCGAAGGAATCGGAAAGCACTGTTGTCGGATCTTTCGGCGCTGGTGAAGACGGCGAAACGATTACAGGAGTACACAGCAGGAGCTCATCCCACCCAAGCCGAGGCAGAAGATGTCAACAACACGATTGATGAGATGATACTAAAGGCGTTCAAGATAGTGACTAGGGGCGTGCGGTTCCTTGATGTCCTAGAGGATGAGCTCCGGTCGCGGCAGCAACCAGTCCACAGAGTAATGGCAACAGTAGCTGAAGAAGCCTACAATCCCCCAACACCTCCAGCAGATTCGACGTCATTTGAAGGCGCACCGCATGGAGACCCTGCATATGATACGGCATCTCGCAGAAGCTCGAGTCGCAGTTCGGGAAGCGGCCTGGGACCGCAACGGTCCGAAGAGCAGCAAACAAAACGACAGTCATACAAACGAATGTCGAGCAACTTTTCTTCCAGTGGTTCCACAGCATATTCCACAAGCGGCTCGAACGGGCGGCCCCTTTCCATCTCGAGACCCTCTTCGATGCAAGTCAAGAGACAATCCTTCTCTCACAGACTGTCCGCATCTATTCCGGCAGCACAGCGACAGAATTTGGTTTCAGAGCGACTCAATGCCAGCCATGATACCTTCCTCTCATATCTGGGATCATTCATTGGTCGACTGCATCTCCAGTCGCAATCATCTGCTGATCTCATTTCAACGGTGCGACAATCTGTTACAGCAGGACGAGAGCTCTTGACTGTTGTGGAAGTGATTTGTGCCCACGATAACCAGAGTGCTGAGGCCCTCGACGCCGCACGAAACGCCATGTACGACAGGATCAACAAATTAGTACTTGCTGCACGGGAGATCATCACGATGTCGGGGATAGAAGATGAGGACGTGGTCATGCCACAGGAGAATGGTAGACTTCTCATGGCAGCCACCGGATGTGTGAAGGCTGCTGGAGAGTGCGTCGCGAAGACCAAATTCGTGATTGAGCGAATCGGGGACTTTGAGTTCGAGCCCGAGAACGATGGACTTGGTATCGATGTACCGTCAATTGGCGTGGTGGCAGAGGAGGCTAAGGAATCAGCACCACCTCAAGAAGATTCGCCCCCAGAACCAGCAAGCCGGCCCCCTCCCCCTCCGCTCATCATCCCGAGTTACGAAAAACCTCTCCCAGATGTCCCCCTAGGATCCCCCGAGGTCGAAGAGAGTGGACCACGTTTGTCACCAAGGGCTTTAGAGCCAGTCACCGAGGACGAGATTGTTGAGAGCGCGACGACAGAGTCTTCGAAGAGATCATCGAGGAAGTCAATGTTACCTCCACTACCGAAGATGACTAGCCCATTGTTGACTCAGGAGGATTACAGCCCATCGGAACATTCGTCAGCACACGATAGTGAATTCCAATCTTCGTTCCGAACTGATAGCATAGCTATCTCTAGCTCTGGCACAAGCAGCACCTATCTCAGTAGTATGCGTGATTCGGAATCCAGCATGCTTTCCCAGACTTCCACTCGCGCAACAACTCCAGACAATTCGGTTTACGTGCCAAGGAGTCAACCTTCGCTCTCTGATCTTAGCATGACCGGAAGCCAATCGACTCTTGCCGACGACTTAGACGACGGAGAGAACAAGATGTTGGAGAGAACGTTTGCTCATGAGCTACTCCACAACAAGGAGGGTCAGATCACAGGTGGTACACTTCCAGCACTCGTAGAGAGACTCACTACTCACGACTCCACACCCGATTCCATCTTCGTTTCAACATTCTACCTTACCTTTAGATTATTTGTCACACCAGTTGAGCTCGCTAAGGCCCTGGTTGACCGGTTCGATTACGTTGCAGAGAGCCCGCACATTGCTGGGCCAGTCCGATTACGCGTGTACAATGTATTCAAGGGCTGGTTAGAGTCGCATTGGAGAGACATCTCGGATCACGATGCTCTGGATATCATCCAGCCATTCGCGAATGAGAAACTTGCAAAGGTCCTCCCTGGAGCTGGCCGAAGACTATTTGAGTTGGCACAAAAGGTGTCTTCTACGGATGGGCCCCTCGTCCCGCGCCTGGTTTCATCGATGGGCAAGACATCGACTTCGATTGCGCAGTACGTTCCAGCCGACACCCCACTACCTCCTGCGAACTTGACCAAGAGTCAAATTGGCGCGTTGAAGAACTGGAAGATGGGTGGAAGCAATCCATCTATTCTGGAATTCGATCCCCTGGAACTGGCACGACAATTGACCATCAAGGAGATGACCATCTTCTGTTCGATCATGCCAGAGGAACTCCTAGGGTCAGAATGGACAAAGCGATCTGGATCTAATGCTGTCAATGTTCGAGCCATGTCCACCCTTTCGACTGATCTTTCCAACTTGGTAGCCGATACCATTCTGCAGTATGATGACGCAAAGAAGCGAGCAGTCGTTATCAAGCACTGGATTAAGATCGCAAACAAGTGCTTGGAGTTGAACAACTACGATTCCCTGATGGCCATCATCTGTTCTCTGAACTCGTCGACTATCATCCGATTGAAGCGGACTTGGGACATGGTCTCGCAAAAGCGAAAGGATATGCTCAAGGGTCTGCAAGCGATTGTTGAGCCGGACAAGAACTACGCTGTTCTCCGAAGAAGACTTCACGACCATGTGCCACCATGCCTTCCATTCGTCGGAATGTACTTGACGGATCTTACATTCGTCGATGCTGGCAATGCTGCGCAAAGACAACTTCCGGGTCTTGGTGATAGTGACGGGATTTCGGTCATCAACTTCGACAAGCATACCCGAACAGCCAAGATCATTGGCGAGCTTCAAAGATTCCAGATCCCCTACAGATTGGCAGATGTCCCCGAGCTACAGGAATGGATCCAAGCACAGATTGTCCGCGTCAAGTCCTCATCCGAGAACGAGAACGTCCAACAATATTACCGTAAGAGTCTCCTCCTCGAACCCCGCGACCCTCAACCACGGCCAAGTCCTATCGATGGTCAGAACCCCTTCTCGACCACCCGAACAGATAAATTCGATCTCTTTGCTTGGACACATTCGAGGGAGAGGCAGAATACCATACCACAACAGATATGAAACCTCTTCTTGCAACGGCCGACGACACAACTACGTACACCTACATACTCACACCGAACCTTTACGATCGATCGATACAGTCCTACTTTGATTTGATACCCCACAGACACAACACCTCTTTGAATAGCGTTTTAGCGAATGATTACACATGATTTGGTCGGCGAAAATGGCGTTTACTTATGACCTGGACCAGAATTGGTCGATCCTGGATTACATTACAATATTTTTTCCCTTTTCGTGTGCAGATGAGGAGGAAGAAGCAGAAGAAGAGGGGATGGGAAGAGAGCAGAAGTTGAATATGATTTCATATGGAAGGCGTGTACCGTTATGGGATGGAGAGAGATGGGGAAAGCGACAAAGAGTGGGCGACGGGGCATTACTTGGAGATAAAAGATGATACCTTGGGATTTTTGCTTGGCTGGGCTTTGGGAATTGGAATGGCCGGAATTGGGAAAACAGTCGCTCGCTTATCTTTGCTGAGAAGAAGAGAAAGAGAGAAGAGGGGAGGGGAAGTAACTCTTTGTACAGAATACTGTTTTGTATCATCCATGCATGCACGCATGAGTCCTGTATGTTTTGTACGGGGGAGGCTAAAGCTGGGCGGGAGAGGAAAAGAGAAGAGAAAAGGAGAGATGGGCTCACGCTCACACTTTTTGATAGCATAGCATAGCATAGCATAGCATAGCAAAGCATAGCATGCCGAGTAAAGCAATAACTAGGAGTAGTGCTTACTTGTGAATGCAAAAATGGGATTGTTTTATGATTCAAAGAAATACATGCATTTGCTGTTCAAATGTGAATTGTGATAGGCAAGGACGTTGTGTAATTGATGGGGGCAGCCAGGGTGTTGTATACTTGGAAGGAAGGAGGGGTGTGTGGGTGGGTGGGCGCCCCTTTTTTTTTGGAGGTGTGGGAGGGGGGCGTTTTTTCCAAGGGGAAAAGAAAAGAAAAAGAGTGGACTGATCTTTGATCGGGGGGGTTAGGAGGCAAGGCAGGTTGGTGGGAGGTGCAAGCAAGCAAGCAAGCAAATTGGGAGAGATGGATGGATGGATAGATGAGGGAGGAGGGAGGAGGGAAATACTGCCGTGTGTGATGATTTTGAGATGTGATGTGATGTTGCCGAGAAAGAAAAGGCAGTGAGGAGCTACTAAGGTACTGAGGTACTGTCACGAACCATAATATCCCTGGGTCTGAGGTTGGGGTGCGGTATGGCGGTATGTGGTGCAATTTCTGTGATGGGCTCTTGGGGGTTATGCGGCGAAGGAGAAGAGGGGGAGAGGAGCGGAGGAGATGAGGAGTTTTGAATATGGTAAGAAGTTACAGAAGTTAGTTCGTCGGGCATGGGCGATATTAGGGGGGGCGATATTGAGGCGACTTGCTACGTTGCGGGTTTACTGTCGTTCAAGCCGCTGCTGTCGTGTTGATGACGTGTTTGTATCCTGGGGGACATGCTTCCCTAGGTAGGTATCAGAGTCTAGGCTCGAGAAGGGAATGGATCTGAGGATGAAGATTGGGATGGTGGAAGTTCCAGGTGTTGGGTCGAAATGTGTATGTGTTAAGTTTTAAAGTTGAAGACTTTTGACAAACTTTTACCTTGTCTTGAGGGCGATGCTGCTGAGACACCGGAGATCTTGGAGCCTGTTATGGAGACTTGCTGGAGATATATGTACCTTGGGATTGAGGAGATGGATACATGATCTTTTGGGAAAGTGGGAATATTCTAGAACTCCGGATGAAGCGTCTCTGTAGCTATGAGGAATTGGTGAGGTATCTCTATCGTTCGTTTAGGCGCTTGAACAGGGGTTTTATTTCGTTTGGCTTGATTGATATTCTTTGAGGATTATTGACGATGAGGAATGCTTCGTTGCTGAGTGTTCTGCGGGAAAGAGATGAAGTGCTGGTTGGATGCGGGGATGAGGCATTAATGGCGCGTAATACAGCGCCTTGTTCCAAACAGTCGAGACGAGGGCATGGTGGCCAGAAAGGGAATAAACCGTGTTGGCCTTTTTGGTGTTTTCTATATTCTTTCTGAATACCAGGTGCTTTTTCGGTACAGTGGACAATATCAAGGACGAGGAGTGCGTTGATCCTCAGGCGCTGCGAGGTTGAGAGAGAAATAGTGGATCATGTTGTCGATACGTTTTTTCTTATCAATTTTGATCTGCAGATTCTAAAAACCTTTTGGCTGTTATAGGTGCTACTTGAAAGGAATCAATCCATGTGAATTTCATGCCCGGCTAGCGAAATGAATATGTGACCTGCGGGAGATGGGACTGGGCCGGAGGTAACGTTAAATGCTCCTATCCCGACCAACGCTTTTTGTGAAGATCTAGAAAAGCGAGCTCATACTATTCTGTTATATACAGATCACCTTTCGACGGGCTAGCAAACGGCTAAATTGAAATCATCGTGTAAATCGGAATTGGGAAGTGGTACAGTAACTCCAGCGAGCTCAACATCCAGATTGATTTGCGGAAGTCAAAAATGAGATGATATGTAATGGGGTACTGTATAAGAAGCCCTAGGAATTCTGAGACTTGGAAATATTAGAGAGGGAATTCAGTTTGGCTTTGGCACGAGGTGTGGAGGGCAGGGCAGCTAATTTGCATTCTAATATTGCCTGGCTAAGTGCCTTTAGTGTGTGGAAAGGAGGGAGATTCTCCGTGGACGGTTGTCTGCAAACGAGTTGATGAGCTGTAAGAAATAATATAACGTCTGTCCCTGCGTCCCGAGACGCCCCCTGTAGCGAGACAAGTCGTAGGTACTTTGAGTTCAAGGGACTTCAAATCTATGAAGTCATTAAATTTTTTATTTGTTTTTGTTTCAATTGTATTACATACCTCTCCCAAACACTCCTGACCTATTAATTCCGAAAATTATCACCACGTCGTCACCGCCGACTTGAATTTATAGAGAGCCTTTTTTACACTACATTGGGACCCGTCGCTTCGCGATACCACCATTAAGCTTTTTTCACGTTTTAAACTCATAGAACGATTACATATGGAAATCCAGGTTTTATTATAATGCTAGAAAGCTATTGTCAGTCTTGTGGCAGCTGGGGCGCGCCATGTCATACGACGTCGCCACAGAGGCTGATACTTCTTCCAATCAAGCGATCAAGGATCCTGGTCAATGGCGGTGTGGTTATAGTAATCTCGGTAAAGTTTTAACATAATCTGTGGCTGACATTTGTGGCTGCGCATACCTTGCCGGAGAATTCCCGTTGCCCGACATCCTCCGATTAGAGCAAAAAGTGGCCGTCTGCGCAACCAACAAGAACCTGACCTGCCTGACCAAGAACATTCTAGAAAGTAATAGAATGGAGTATAATTCACGATAATAAATAAGTGTAGCTCTCCCCATACCTCTCTTCTCTTCTGGCTCAGTTATAAAATAATATTAACGAGAAGATGTTTATATGTGTAGTAACTATTTTATAGCAAGCTAACTCTATTAAAGAATATTACTGCGTGGAATGCTTATTCCGATAATGAAAACCTTCCCAGATTGACATCCAATAGCAAGTGTCGAGCCGGTATATGAGATACCAGAGGTTGTAGCCCGGAAGTCAGGTGGTAACCAAAGCAGGTTCTGGCCATTCCATAGAACCCAAGACCCACTGACGCCTAACCCTTTACGGTGACTTTTACTACTTAAACCTCGAGAAGACGTAGGCAAAGGGAGATTCGTGGTTTCATCTAACTTGAGATGGCCAACGTTCGTGATTAAGATCGAGTTCGTGACATCAAATGAAAGACTCCTGACGTCGCCGTCGATTGGGAGCGTCTGCTGCAGCGTGCCCGTAGCCGCGTCCCAGACCTTGACCGTGTGGTCGTTCGACGCCGACGCCAGCAGCTTCGAGTCGTGCGAGAAGGCGACTGAGTTGACCGGGCCGCTGTGTCCCTCGAGCGTCTGCTGCAGCGTGCCCGTAGCCGCGTCCCAGACCTTGACCGTGTGGTCGTTCGACGCCGACGCCAGCAGCTTCGAGTCGTGCGAGAAGGCGACTGAGTTGACCGGGCCGCTGTGCCCCTCGAGCGTCTGCAAAACGGCATTCCATTCTGGATCTGTATTTGGCTGCTGTAAGATCCAATCAGGGATATAATCCTGGAATGTGTTTCGAATGATGCTTTTCTTTGGAGCGAAGGTAAGTGCAGAGGAGTAGAGCTGGAGGGGCGGCGACCCAGCTATAGAGTAGTAGCTAAGGATAAAGCGCTTTGCATCGTAAAGGAATCTAGATATTTGGCTACTTTTTGTCGGCTTAAATTCGTTTTAGTTAATACTTTTAAGTAAGATAAGTAAGTGATATACCTCTATGATAGCTATTAAGTTGTCGACTATCTTAATGCTTTCACGTAGCCGTCTAATAAAGCTTAATGATTCAAGCCAATGAAGGAAGTGACACCTGAGAAATTTGTGGACATGGTCGTCATCGCATATAATGCTTCCGCTTTCCTTCAAGTGATACACCTAATACTGGCAAGCATATTGAATTTCAGACGGTAGATGAGAATCTATCGTCTGTTTATCAATATCTGCTCGTGGCCTTTCTGGTGTCCGAAGATTACAAATATCTTTCTTGAGATTTTCGCCTGTAGATAGGAGTTTAAGATATAGGGTCGCTAACTTGTTATGGGCATCTTTCTCGTTGACCTAAAAGGGGTTTGTCTCGCGCTTCTCAGTATCAACAAGAAAGTCCCGGAACGATAAATGGAGCAGTTGTATAAGGTGATCAGGACGAGACGGGATACTTAGAACGGAGTGGAGGAGATCTGTTCTGCTATCAACTGTACCTTCAGGGACTCCAAGGAGTCGATCGAGAGAAGTAGCGGAAAGAGGGCTAGCGAGAATGACGATCGACCCAACGGCTTGCTGGAAGTCTTCTACCAGACCTCTTCTCTCTGAAATAGTAACTCCGACGAGTAGCTGGTCCAGGACTGGGAGATATGTTGCGTCAAGTTTAGACGCTTAGCTTTTACTCTGATATTTTAGGACATACTGTTTACACCCAAATATCGTCTGCCTCTTATTAAAAGGTCGGCCCTTATTAACTGATATTTCACTTAATGCGACTCTTTTTGTAGGCCGGTCCCTAAACCTCCCTCCTTTGCATATAACACATTACCCTCTTTTTGCGAGCTTTATCTGTTGATAGAGGTGTGGTAGCCTTAAATCAGCTTCGGCATTAATAATAGAGACTCTTTTCTTTGGGCTACGATAAGGGGTCTCTTTTAAAAGCAAAATCAGCCCTTTAACAAGTGTCCGACGAAACTCTTACTGGCCTTTAAGTACTAAAGTACGTTGTATAGTTTTTAATACAAATTAAACTAAGCTAGCTAAAACTTTAATAAAGTACTATATTATCCCTCTCCTTAAGTAATTATTAAATCTGTTTTACACTTAACTAGAAAAATTACACTTATTAAAGGAGAGGAATACTTCGCATTACTCTTAGATTGTAATACAGATAGATCGAAAAAGCCTATAGAGTTCGTTGTTTCGCTAGAAGCTTAGGGGTCGGTGCCATACTCCCTCTAAAGAACTCATAGCACCACCGACCACCCCAACCCCAAGCCCCCTTTGTCAGTCGGTGGGAGTGATTAGTCCGATCCGCCAAATTAAAGTGGGTTGGCCTGAGTCTTATTTCCACCTTTGCCGGTTTTAGTACCTCTAAGTGCTACTGGAGTAGGCGTATCGATAGGTCCCTTTCCCGCACCGGGTATATGCCAGTTCCAGTATAAAATGAATCTTATGCACGCAATTGCTTATACTTTGAAACCGGTAGGTGTTGGCTTGTTTAGTACGGTTGTAGCCTCTTTTGCATGCTCCTCAAACCGAATTATACTCTTATCTACAGTAATATCTCGGCTAAGCATGTAGACCGAAAGATTGATATCTTGGATGTGGTCTAAGAGCTTATTTACCTATGAAATGTTAGTAAAAATTATGCCCGGCATTAAGTCTTAAAATACTTACTCGTTGGTAAGGTCTAATAGCCTTACTCCCCGCTAATCGTACCTTTATATAGAGCTCTTGGAACCTGTCCCTTATCATATATGGTATTACGTCGTGATAGGCTATGAATTGCTTATCTTTTTAATAGTTAGATATCTTGTTTTATACGTTGTAAGTCATATAGATTCGTATAGCAAAATAGATATAAAGCTCTCTACGGGTGGTGGGGTACTAAAGAAGAGGTCGGGCAATAGGTTCATTGTCAAATTTAAGTATTCGAATATGAGAATTCGTCTTTTCGACTATCTAGTTTACTATTTCAGGCGTATAATACATAGTAAAAAGGGACACAGGATCGTCTGCATTAACGCCCTCTAGTAGTCGGATCTCAGGAGGGAAATCCCGCAATTGCATCGGATTAAAATGGTCCCTATGGCGTTTGAGTGGTACAGCGTCCGGGCGACGGGTTCCTGGATTAGTAGGATTAGCTACTGTATCCTTTAGCATTGTAGTGATGATAAAAACGATAATTTTAGGTACAAATTAAGGGGTTGTTTATATGTCAATAATACACAGGACTTTGGTGTTCCTTCGGAATAACTATTTTTACGGTTCCGGGCAGGGGTCCGGGCAACGCAATCCTGATAGCACTGCCACGGATAATGCACCAGTACCCGAGTCAATCTCTTCAGAACTCCTTGCACAATCCCTCGATTCCGACCCGACTCATGGACCAATTAAATCGACCAACATTTATTCGAGGAGTTCGAGTAGCCACGAGGTATTGAGCTTTGATTGCCATGCACCTATTCATTGGATGGAGCGTTTCGTTAAGGCTACAGACGATTTAAGCAAACAATTGAAATTCATTTCGCGTCAACCAACTTCCGGACGAGCCATCACTGCGAGTGTAAAGGATGCTTCTAGGACTATCATAGAAGAATTTGCCACAAAACCGGCTCACAGCCCCCCAGGTTCACTCATGAGCATCATCCGAATGCATCCACATCTGCGACTCTACGCGCCTCGTCCGAAGCGCAATTGAATCCCTTCGCCCTTCATCCGGGGCACCTCTCTTCAAAACCTCCAAACACCAGCTGCCTTTTTCCTTCGGCGGCAAACGGCAGTGTTGGGTGGTGCAGCCTCTTATTGCCAAGGATATATCCTCGGGAACGCCTCTAGTTGCTTTCACCCACGAATCCGGTCGCTGCGACGCATTCGATAATCGCTTTCCTATATGCGCAGGAACCATAAAGGCGAAGGCTAGATCGGTGGCGACAACAACAATGATCTCGGACATCAACCCTCACGACGTGGCAGTTTTGATCGCGATGGCGCAGGAAACTCAACGTATCCAGCCGAAGTCGAAATCGCAAGATCAGAGAGCAGTTCTCTTCACAGCAAGTACTTGAATCCGTCCTGCGTGATAGCAGTCTTTTGACCTTCCAGCAGCCCACGCCAATCGCCCCGACTCCGGATCGCGATGCGCTCTACGTCCACCATCCCTCTATCTCCCCCGATTATCTCGAATGTTTCATCGACATCCACAAGCCTTCAGAATCCGAAATGCGCATATTCCGGACTACAATACCATTCGACGACACTACAATCTTGTTAGAAACTCTTGGCCAAATATTAGATAAACATCAGAGATTGGAGGCCACAAAATCAATAATGGCCATAGAGGAGGAGAATCGGATGCAGAAGCGTGCGGTCGATGCAGAAGAAAATCGTCATCCTATCAAGCGACAACATCACTCCAAGTTACCACTTGCTGACATTGCGGCTCCAAGTCTAAACTCGGGGGGTTGAGGTACGCTGTATGCCTGGGTTGACATCAGGTCTGGTCTACATTCTGGAGGCAGAGGCACTGGCATTGGCACTGGACTTTGTGTTCTGAGCTCTGGACCAATCATCGCAAGTCTTCTACGTCAGCACGAGACACCACGACGGAGCCATGGCTTCAGGAGAAGGTGCAAGATGTTGCAGTTGGAGGCTGTTGTTGGTTGATTCTGTGGGTTCTGGAGAAGGGTTGTCTCCGCAACATTGCCTCACACCACTCCATGATGTATCAACGAAGCCAGCTTAACCGTTCAAAGAGCTAAAATATTATCATATAACGGCCCCCAGTTCATCTAGGGGCAACAGAATCAGTTTCCTTAATCTTTCTATCTTGTCTATTACATATATAAAAGCCATCCATCACCCTCCACATCGACAATGTTTCCAGAGATGGTTCACCCCAGCACACCATCAAATAGCCTGAATGTTACCCTACTAAGTGCGGGGTCGTCAGTATTCAGCCTCATTAAGGCCATAACAGTTTTCATCATCAATCACTCTCTAATCATACCCTTCTCAGTTATATACAAAATATATAGCTTAATTCCCCGATGGGATATATTTTTGCTAGTAAAACAATACAGCAAAGAAACCAGCAGCAAAAACAATACTCCGTTAAAGTCTATACCATTACCCAAGACTCATTCGTGCTTTCATTCACCATCTCCTTCTCTTCCTGATCCTCGTCCTTAAGCTCGTCATCCTTTTCACCATCCATTGCCAAGTCAGCGTAGAAAGCGACTGCCTTAGGCCAGGCTTCACGTTTCATGCGCTCTACCCTTTTATAAAATGTAACATTCCCCAAAATTCTTACTACCTCATCACCGAATTCCTCCACTTCTTGTGAGTTAGGTTCGGTAGGATCATACTCCAGCTCGATAATACAATCAGTAACTATGTCGCGGAGCTTGTCCTCCAGCTTTGGCAAATATCTGTTCTTATAAGCTTTATCAGTCAGACGACGATCTATGAGACTCTTACCTTTGTCTTCAATCTGCCATATCAGGTGAATTCGACGAGCGCAGACCTCCCGTGCGTTGTAGCTGTGGATGAGTCGTTTCAGATATGGCAACTGTGCCGCGATACCGAATCCGCTCGCAATCATAACAAGGAAGTAGTATAGAGAGAATGCCGCCTGCGGCAATAGCGTATCCCTCCGTGACCTCTTTGCTTGAGCATGATTGATGTGAAAGGTAAATGAAAGGGGCAGAGGGGTTAGAAGAGACTGTGTTGGTGAAGGAGAATAACAGGGGAGACAGTGTTTGTGAAAGAGAGCAATCTGGGAGAAAAGCCGGAACAGCAGAGGAGGAAGAGAGGGGACACCCAAAGTATTAGGAAAACCTTTGGGAAAGACAGGAGTGAGCTAAGATCATCGATCTCAAGGCTAGAGATGATAGCATAAGTCAAACATGGCGAGGAATATCCTCCAAACTGTGGGGAGATGGTGGCCATCAGAATCAAGATGGTAGGCTGATCGCGACAGGCTTAGAAAAAAGAAAAGATCATGACATTTCCCCCGTACAACCTCATTGAATACTACTCTCTAATCTTTAACATCCGCAACGATAATCCTAAAGTGACCATCCAAAGCAGGATGGTGAGAGGGACCATCTTGAAAAAATTCTCCTAGTAGGATGGCCATGAAAGGTCGCCGAGCGCAAATAAAGCAAGCCAGTAGCACTAACATAACTGTTTGTATCAAATTTGCTTTTTAATTTGCTTTTTAATTTACTTTAATATTATATACTTTATATTATTATATAAAATGGTTCAGTTTAGATTTAAGAAATCTTTATATCAGGAGGAAGAATGTTAAAGTCAATTTTATTAGCATAAAGTACCTTACTATAAAGGTACATAAAATAATACATACTTCCTCTTACATGCCGCGCTCGCCTACCCCTACTAGTGTGGGAAATGTCTCAGCGGACGAAGGGATAGTGTATACAAAGCGCATTAACCTTTTCGCACCAATGCGAGCTCGTGCAATCACTCAAACAGTTATGCTTGTTACACACCCTAGCTGGCGGTGCTGTCCAAGCATAATACTTTACTGTACCGCTAACCTTTGTTCATCGTCTGGGACTACTCCGTATTAAATTACTTATGTACTAAAGTCCTACCTGTCTACTGAGCCAACCCACTTTGATTTGGCGGATCGGACTAATCACTCCCACCGACTGACAAAGGGGGCTTGGGGTTGGGGTGGTCGGTGGTGCTGTGAGTTCTCTGGGGGGAGTATGACACCGACCCCTAAGCCTTTAGCGAAACAACGAACTCTATAGGCTTTTTCGATCTATCTATGTCATAATCTAGGAGTAATGCGAAGTATTCCTCCCTCTTAATAAGTGTAATTTTTCTAATTGAGTGTAAAATAGATTTAATAATTACTTAGGGAAAGGGATAGTATAATACTCTATCAAAGTTTTAACTAGCTTGGTTTAATTTGTGTTAGAAACTATATAACGTACTTTGGTACTTGGCGTAACAGTTCAGCCAAGCCTTCTAGATATTTCTGTCGGACAGGGGCAGTTAGACCAATAACAGATCTATATTTCAAAAAGCGCTACCCTTTAAGAAAAGGTGACGATGTGGAGACTTTGGAACTGATACCCCAAGGACAAAGTATCAGGCGTATTAAGTGTAGCGAGTCCAATGGACCAGGTTCTTTTATAGAGTTTTCAGGGTATGTTACCATAGATACATTGAAGTTATTAGCTGCAATTGGCAATTAGTGGATGCTACAGGGTACTTCTCTGGGGTTATATGGTGCCAAGCTCGCTACCTTTAATACGCCTGATACGTTGTATTATAGTACAAAAGGTACTTGCTAGAATTGAACTGGCTGCATCAGAATTAGGACAGCCTTAGGTATCAATTTTCTTTAAGTACTTCTACTCCCAGTTTTTCCTATGACAATGAAATCCCAATCTTCACGAAATCCTCTTCTTCACATAGTACACGGTGCCAATTATCGTCTACTCGGACAAATCTACTTACTTGTTTCTATTATACCTTTTACAACTCCTCTTTATTCTACTTCTCACGTCACCGAAACCATGCAGCTCAAAACACTTGTTGTTCTATTACTTGCCGGTGCACTCCAAGTGCAAGCTGCCGACAGTTGCGGCAGGATTCGAAAGCTGGTGGGTACTTGTAACCTGTCCTCGGGAACATGTAACGACGACCACACTCCATCTTGTTTCGGAGCGATATTGAAGCTCCGAGGATCGACAGGAGGCCCTTGCGACGAGGATGAAAACTGTTATACCAATGTAAAGATTTCCATTGTAGTAAAGAATTTAAAAGGCAATATACTAATTTGTTTTAAAAGTACCAATGTTGCACGAAATAGAGAAGGGCCTGATTTGATAGCTTATGACGAGGCTTACTTGAGGGTCTCTTAGCGAGTCAGAGAATTCAGGGCTATTAAGGAAATGAAGTCAGGCAGAGTCAGAATAGTAGCGAATGGATTTTTTGTTATTCGACCTGTCTCCTAGAAGAAATTTAAAGACTTTATATGGAGCATTAGTCTTGAATTTCTTATCTACCTTCAGTTTCGACTTGATGTCTTTAGTTATCTCGCCTTCTACGGCATTTCTCTTGACAATCTTGCATTTTAAATCGCTAATAACAAGGAGACGCCGTGCAAAGGTGTGTAAGTGTAACGTGGGTCAATTCGCGGAGCCATTTTCCAGGACCGCTACAATGCGGGGTAACTTGCACTTTTATGTTCAATTATAATAATGTGAGTTCTTAGGCGAAGCATATCATCTCTTTATTATTATGTGGGATAGCTATATTACTAGAGAATACTTGCTATGGAAAATTAGTCTACTTGCTATACTGGAATCCGTCCAAGATTATCCAAAGCAGCATGTTTTAATCTTGCCACTAGGTTGGAGATTCAGCTTGACTATTAAGCAAGAGCGGGAGATTGTTAATAACCTGGCGTTCTTTTTGCCCCGTTTGAAAAACTCTAAAAGAGTGATCGTAATCGGTATTAAAGAGGATCACGATGGTCAAGGAATGGTCATTCGCATGGCTATTAACGGTGGTAATAACGATGTACCATGTGCCAAGGACGGATTAAAACAGATAAGTAGAATACTTGAGACCTCACGACAAGGTAAGTCTTCATCCGGAGATGTGACTATTGTCAATGATCCTTGACAGAACAATCAGAAGCAGAGAACACAACAATACTGCTTCGGCTGGTCGCGGATGACGGGGTAGAGGATGTGCCTAAGTGCGAACACCGCGCTAACAGTCCTTAAGCGACAAGGCGTTGCTCCACCGCTGATTCAGCCCTACCTTTAACTCGTCAACCAAATTTGCGCCCTAACCTAGTTTAAAGAATGAATTTCAGCGATAAGATTAATTGGTGCGAAGATATATTAACTGTTGCATTAAAGCTGTTTCCAATTGCAACCTCGAACCGCAGTCTATTACTGACTTTTTCTGAGGAAGATGAGAAACGCTTTGCAAAGACCCAAAATCCGGATATAAACATTTGGTGCACTGTATATATATCAACACATCTGCCCTCAGTACAGCATCCCTTGCCAGCTTTGCCTTCTTTCCCGGCTTCCATGGTGAGACTCCGCTCTGCTAATCATTTTCCGCCGCCATCCCTGTTACATGATTTTGGCAGAGACTTGAACATATATATTACTAGACGGACTGTGTCACCATGAGTTAGTTGGGACTCTGCCCACATAGAAAACAAGAATGCTATAATAATTTCTAAATATCAACGCCTAAGACTCTAGTCTAGATTTTGAGTCGCGATTCACGCGCTGCAGGAATAGTCTCTGCGGCGCAGAAACCCCAGCTAGAAATACCAGTCCCATAAGATCCTGTTTCCGACATGAGTGTCTTAATAATGCGTGCTGGAATGTCAGCACGTGGTTATCAGCTAGAGAGCGCTGCATACCTTTGTCAATTCGCGCGCGGACGCAGCCGATGTAGTCGCGGAAAGGAACGCTACGGCGTCGGAGTCAGCAGGCCAACGAGCTAAGTTTTCCACATCAACAGCTCCATTCTCCTGGGTATACTTCTGCATTAACTCCATCATGATAGTACGGAGCGCTCTAACATCCCGAGGCTCGCGATCTGATTGAAGCCTTTCACAGAGTTGCTGGTTGGCTATATACAATGAAACGGTTAGCAGGCTCCTTTTTCTCAGTTTGTTACCTCCAGTCAGCAATTCCTCCAGGCATCATATATGCGCGTGTGTAGGTAGTTCACAGGAAGGCCTCCTTTAGCCTTTGGAGTTGGTACTCCTCCGTGAATGAGCCAACTGTTTGAATCAATATATTTAAGGGATTTATATATTGACTTGGTCCTCGCGTATTTACGCATGACAGCCATATGGTGTTTGACTACTCACGGTGTCGATGCGCCTAGGCAATAAGTATTCAATACGGATTAATTGCTAAGTTGTAGTCTGCGTGTGAAGTAGAAGGCTAGTAAACTCGTTGCTGTTATACGGCTACCCAAATATTACGCTGCGGTAGACAAGCCTCGCCCGAACTCCTCAAAGGTGTGCTTAATACTTGAACTTGACTAGGGCTAGATTTGTAAGATCTTAGATAGAAATAGAAATATGCATTCACTACGCCTACGAAGATGCGAAATAAAGAAGGGAAGATTAATCACGACAAGCAGACTGCGTGGGAGGTAAACTGAGACGGACACAGAAATCGCCAATAAGAAACGTGACCACATAGACAAAATTAGATTTGAGGACAGTATTGAAGAATTTGCCGTAAATTAATAGGTATGTTTAGAGAGACGCGATACTTAAGGTGACTTAATGTCACGAATGGAAAATAATGTCATTTAGTAATCACCCTTCACAGACTAGTAGTTAAAAGCCTACTAGACGCCAATATGGACCTATCATCACACGTCCGAGAATGCACCGAATATTGCATATTAAAGGCATGTCAACGCCGAGGTATCACCATTCCTTGTGCTAGCATGTTCCTATAGTGATGTGAGCACTCTCATAGCTTTATAAGTTCAAGAGCTAACCCGAAAGGAACCGGTTATATGGAATTGCTGTCAGTTGTATACTGCGCTCTACCTTATTATGGCAGCATATAGATTCTCTAAAACAAGGAAGGAAAGAACCGGAATTGAAGCTGACTATCTTGACATGACCAGAGTCGAAGACAGAGCCTCTGCATGGTTTGGCCGCATACCTGTACCTCGAATAATTACAAACCAACTCAATCATAAGTTCGAGTTGATAATGGTTGCATTAGACCGCAAGATTATGCAAGAACTTGAGGATTTGCTAGAAAGGAAGAACCGTCATAGGTGGGTAGTTGATGCCCTTGCCCCACTAAACTCTGTGTCGTTTCAATATGCCTTCGCGACGCTTTTGGTCATCGCATAAGTTCCGGAGCCGGTTAATCTTATGCCCGATACGATGGGCGGCTTCCTGTGACACGTGCATAGCATTGCATCTTTCTACCTTATTTCCCAATGCACTCAACTACCTTACCCCTACCACCGCTGGCATCGCCCTGCACATATATCTTCGAAATCCTCCCCGTAACCCCGAATCCTTGGGAAGATGTGTCTTCCAGCCGGCCTATGGCAGCAAAAGCATCTTGTCGTAGCTCTGCGTTAGCTCGGGTTGACTGTGCTCAACAGCTCAACATTTCCGACCTCTAACACGAATCATGGGCGAGTCCTGTTGTATCTGCGGTGTGGTCTTAGCCGCTCATAACAGCGACTTCCCGTCATGGTGTAAGACTATCCGCGGGAGTAAGTCAATCTGCAAGCGGTAGATGTGAGGATGTTAACAGGCTCCACGTAGTATGTCAATTTCAACACAAACTAGTTCTCAGCAACGAAGGCTCTATCGATGACGATGTTGTACCTTTCAACCTACGCATATCAAATGAATTAGTACGATTTCGCTGTCGTCGTGCTTGTGGACCGAGAGTGATAGGCACTGCCGGAGACTTTTGCTATCCGTTTCACACTGCTTGCTGGTTGCACTTTCTATTTCAGGAGGGGCCGCTTCTGACCCTCTTCTCGAGTTGCATTTATCATCCTATCCCTCTTAACTTTCAGTTCTCTTTCCTTTATTCACGATAAACAAACAATTGCGATGCAAATTCCTGGAACGTAGTAGGTTTCCTCCACAATGGTGGTTTAGGGGCAGTTGGGTGCAGCTGTGATTTTCTGGCCGAAGGCTGTCAAGAAAGGAGCGGGGGAGTTTGTGAACATTGTCGGTCACTTTTGCATGTACGCTGTATTGCAATGGAATTGATGTTACCTTGGTAGAGTACCTACCCTAGCATGCCTTAAGTAAACTATTGTTGGCTTACCTGTCAGCGTCCAATTTTGGCTCTTGTCCAGATCAGGATCTCCAACATGATCTATGGCGGCGGGCCATTTTTGGCTCCAGCACATCCCCTGTACATGCCACGCTGTCTAAAATTACTCGTGGCGTCACAAACGGCGCCCACAAAATAAACATCGCATTATGAGCCTTTCGATGTTTTGAGGGTCCGAAAGAGCTAAGCCTTAAAATACCAATGGTAGAGGACATCCGATGAGGCGAACCAACCACAACGAACCAACTAGCCCAAGAGAAATGGTGTTTCCTCCAGAAAAGAAGACAGGTAGAGTTCACAGGTTGTCCAATTTCACGGAAATCGTGTCGCAGAATCGGCTAGGTCGAAAGTTTGTATGGGCTAGGACCGGAAAGTCTAGTTTGAGTTATCAAGGCTCGGCTCGAATCCTCGTCCCGTTCCGCTCGTTTGTGTCGCCAATGGACTTGATTATTAGGTTAAACAGTAGAGAAGGGAGGAGGTTGTCGCCCACCACTTCACAAAGCTAGCCTTTCCGAGGCTTCGAATAATCTAGTTTGAGAAGTTTTGTAATTTTATTCCGTTACATATAAAAATCTTTGTTCAAAGACCCCAGGGACACGACGGCCGCAATCCTCAAAGGGCCCCATCCAGGGGACGAATTCCCGTCTCTTAGATCCACTAGGTAGGTACGTTTGAATAGCATCGGAAGTATAGTTGGACTTGCCCATATTTGCAACAAATGAGGTTCGGGTTTGGTAAGATCCTAGCAATTGCCAACTAGCCGGCTCTTCGTCTCCGGATCGGGCTTTTGATGGATGGGCACGACGGTAAGTCAGGAAGAGAAGTCCGCCCTGCTGGCAAGGACGGAGGGATAACCGCCTTAGGCCGTGGCATTCGCAATACCATCTCACGAGCGTGTCATCGTTCATAGCGTATCGAAGTTTGTCGTCGATATACCGTCCGCCGTTATTTTCTTCTTTGCCGTGTAGCCTGATCTTGTGCTGTCCCATCTTTCCAGTACATCGGGTAATGGTCAAGTTGCATCCTCTAGGATCACTTGCTATCGCAGCATCTTCGATCGCGCCACATGAATCTTTGAAAGAAGTCTGGGAAAAGATGGTGGTGCGAGAGAGCCCAGCGACTTTGAGAAGTACTACCAAGCGCTGGGGGGAGTGAAACAGGATAAAAAAGAAACCCATGAAAGAACAAAGGGTGTAGAGATAGCGGCCAAGGCGATCATAGCGATAAAGATTCACCATGTTGAACATTGACTTGAGGTCCGTCATGTTGATCGTTGAGACGATGTCCGTCAAGGCAGAGGTTCTGGCTGCGTCTTAATGCGTTCTTTTGAGCCGCATTGCCCAAGGGTATCAAGACCTCATAGTATATTGGCAAATACTACAGACTACTCTATGGAGTACAACAAATTGTAGCACAGGTAGTGGGAATTTTTCAGCATATTATTGAAGCCCCCGCATTTACCCATGCATAAGCGTGAGCCACCCCACCAAGACACCAACTACGGTCCAAGTACCAAAAAGCCCCCTCCCGGGCAATCCATGTTTACTAGTCCATCTAATTGGCCAAGTAGGAACTGCGCCTGTCCCCCACTGCAATTGTAAGGGTCTCTTCTATAGCTGTAGTGGTCTTTCCTGCATATATGAGGTGTGATGCTGTACAGCGCCCTCATTCCTTCTACTTCCGGCTCATCACTCGACACTCTGCCAGGAACAATGGGAGCTTGCCTATTGGGCCCTCCCTCGAGCAGCTAAGCCGCTGCAACATAAAAACCTGGCTGATACCTGGGGGCGGTTCCAGCATCTACTTCCATGCTACGTCTGAGGAATAAGTTCTTGGGATAACTAATAACGATAACCGGCACATATCCCCTGGTAGGATAATATCTGTGGGGGAGAGAAATTTATGAATGACTTGTGTAGGCAGGGCTGTAATCTCACCTAAACTCATATTCGTTCTAAAGCTGCTGGAATTATGCTGATCACTTCAAAAGCTTCTACGTCTTGTTAATATGCTAGATACCTTCACCTCGTGGAACTACTGGAACTGCTGTAAATGTTATCGAAATATTATCCCGGTCGATGATGGTACTTGCCTAAACCTAGGCTGTAAAGAGAAGCGATGCGTACAGTGTCTAGAAGACGAATTGATTGTACTGGTGTTAATAGAAAGCTGTAATCTCACTTCTCAGATTCTATTTAAGGGTTCTAAAATCATGCTGATTAGTTTCATAGCTTACCTTCAATCTCTGTTCACGCAACTAGTTGCCCCGAAGTCCCGTGGTGGAATTGCCGCAAATGCTATTCGAAATGCATTCCGAAAGATGAGGATGCTTGTCCAGACTGCAAAGAGAAGCGATGCGCAGATTGTCCTGTAGAAAAAACGCAACGGTGAATACCAAGACCAACAGAATGACATGCCGAATGCCATTATGCACTTTACCAAAGCGAATGAGGAATGGTACCATGTTTAGAAACAGAACGAAAAGTAGGACTATTAGGGGACCCAGAAACTGTGACGTCAAAGACTGAATTGTTACAAGAGGAGATGGCGACACGGCAACGGTGTCAAATTGCGCATCCGCGAGCTTCCCATCGAGTTCGGACTCGGCGTCATCTGATTTATCTCTCGAAGAAGCAGTCCAAAGATATCCTACCCAAGCGGTCGAACTATCTTGCCACAGTGCTTGGCTTGGTTGAAGAAAACTTCCGAACGTGCTCTAACATATTAACAACTACGGAAGTACCTCGAAGAATCGAGAAGCGATTGGGCTCTACGTTAGGAGTCTTTTAAGTACTTTAAGATTTAAAGTTCCGGTGGTAACGGACATAGGCGCTTATCTTCTCCATGCTGTGGAGGCCCGAGTTTTAGCTCTAATATAGAGTTGAATTCCCTTTGTACTGGCAGGGGAAGCGGTAGGGAAGGGTACGTTGAAAATGTGTGTGCACTGGCCTAAATCGTTTTTTTCGTTTTGTTGATAGGTTGATTGGCTTTAGTTGTATATATCGAAACTCCACTTTTCAGGGTCGCAGGAGGTGGAAGCTCGATGAATGCTAGCACAGAGGCGGGCGAAATCCTTATTCGGCAACGTGTACAAGGTGGAGAGGCTAGAAAGGAAAGCTCTGGAAGAACCTGGACCTTGCTGAGCATATAGTTTGTAAGTCGTATTTGTGACTTGACTGCGCAACGCCTCCATGGCACTACTTAGCATATCCCCGAAGTTAGTTTCGCGGGAGTCATGTTTCTCGTTCGGGCTTGATGAACTTATCACCGGCATCAAGATTCCTAAGGATTCGGCTTCCTCATTGGGTGAGCCGGAAAAGAGCCCATGGACTATGTTATTGTACGAAGCATCTCCATTTAATGACGAAGGAGCATTCAGAGCTAAAGACTCCTCAGACTATATCATGGTATCTTGTGTGTATAGCATTGTTACTTTGTATTGAAGGATTCTCTAGGATGAAAAGATTCCTTGTAAATCGCGTGTCGGGGAAGAAGAACAGAGGGCTTTTTCTGAGTAGTGAGACGAGGAACATAGAACCATTATACTTAGGCTACACTAGGTAATACTACCAGGTAGTATTACCCCTATATCCCCAGAACCGGGAACTAGTTATGCATAGGTAATGCTATTAGGTAATACTACCTCGACGTCCCCAGAACCATCGTACTTAGGCCATACTAGGTAATGCTATTAGGTAATGCTACCCAGATGTTCTTAAAACCGGGAACTGGGCATGCATAGGTAATGTTACTAGGTAATACTACCTTAGAACCCCGCATTTCTAAGAAAGGGAGCAAGTAAAGCAAAAGGGAGAAGGGATAGTTGAATTTAGCTTAGAGAGATCGGAGAGCCTGCGATGGAGTGAAAGTTATTGGAAGTAGCTCGTAGTTTTTAAACTCTTGATATCTGTGCAGATTTGTCTGTTTAGCGTCCAAATGTTCGCGGCTTATCACCACTTTATAAATCCTGACGAGGTTTAATGTCCCACCTCGGTGGGTTTGCCGCAAGCGTCATTGATTAGTGGCAGGGTTCAAAGAGGGTTGCGGCTCGTGCCGTTCCCGAACTTAAACATGGTACGAAAGGGGGTTTGCAGTAGGTCTCGTCCAGCCTGGTATTTTCTTTCGCTACTTATGGAAATTTGTGGGGAGGATTAGAGTATTCGACGTTATTCTGTGGTTAATAGCACCTTGCTGCTGATAACGGTGGACGAGACCCACTGTAAACCCCCTTTCGTACTAACAGCAAAAAGTCCTGCTCTTAGCGCGGGAAATCCTGTACTAGGTCTTCGATTAAACTCTTCTGCTTAATCTCCTAGAAAGCACGCAGTCAAGCCCAAAGTTCACGGCCATTAACTTTTGCGTAGAATCGTAGGGTGAGGAGGTCGCGAAGTTCGAGGACTAGTATAAAGCGGGTAGTCCCGACGCTAAGCCTAACTTTTTAGCCTAACAAACTTTTATCTATTATATCTGCTTAGGCATAGAAACTGTCCTGCTTTTGTGTGGCATATATTTTTGAGCGGGACTTTATTGTCTGATCTGAAAAGTTCGATATGGTGGACTTAAGGGAGTGGAAGAGCTTTACGCCGGCTTTTGCTCGATCCTTCCAGCTTTTGCGAAAGTACGCGTCTCAATTGAGGGTCGTCGCTGCCCTTATTTGCGTGTTGAGCTCTGACATGTCTGTGGTACGTCGTTAATAAAGAGCCCTGCTTAAGCAGATAGGCAGATATACCGCTGAAGATTGTCGGGCCTTGGATACTTGTGTTCTCTGTCCAAATAGAAGGGACAAACGTAACCTGGTGAACTATGGATTAAACCATGTCTGATCTTTTTATTATTCCTTTTGAAACCTTTTTCACTCTTACCCCGGGGGCAACCTTTGACGCTGCAATAGTATGGTCGATTTGACGAGTGGACATTTGCATGGGAATTCAATAGAAACTGTGCACGTGAGACAGTGATGGCAGGCACGATGATTAGAGGATTAATTGTGATAGACTGACCTTTGTTAGGAAAGGTCGCGTAGTACAACCAGGATAACTGCACTGAAAGCCAGAGTTTGTAATGCCATCGATGCTCATGCGATCGATTACTATGGTAGGAGGTGAACCTGACTTATCCGTGCTTGGGGTTTTTGTGATACTACCTCGACCCGAGGATGGTAATTCTCGACGAAATGCATTAACGGGCGACTTCGATGGTGTTCCAGGAACTGGAGCCGCCGAGAATCGCGGAGGTGTTCTTCTTGATGGAGATTGTGGGAATGCAGAGTCGCTAGTCGCTGCAGCTTTAGCAAGATCGTTGAGATCCCTAAGCAGAGAGATCGATGGGAGAGTAATTGGACGAACTCCTTTGCCATTTGAGACGCCGGATTTGGGAGAATGTTGACGAATGGGTGGCAGCTGGTAGGCAGGAGAAGCTTTTATCTTAGGTTTGACTGTTGAAGCTGACAAAGATCGGGAGTGGGAATCATCTACGTACGAGGCAGTTATGGACGGTATATTCGTCGACTTCACATCCTCCATTTCATCTTTAATTGCGGGGTGCGCGTCCGCGTTTGGAGTACTGCTTTTGATTACAGATGTCGTGTGTGCCGGTTGTGAAGTACCCTGAGCGGTCTTAGCTTTATGCGCCCTTAATGCGTCAGCCGCAAGTGCTGTAAGATTGATGCTGTCCTTCTCCACTGTATCCTCATTTTCCTTTATAGAGTCCTTGGCATCCTCATTATCTAAGGCCAAAGGCTCATTCCCAGCTTTGCGCGCAATATTAGGACGCCTTCCCCCACCCATGAAGGAGACTAGCACAGCATCTCTCAGACCATTCCTCGATCGATTAGAACCTTTGCGGCCAGGAGGTCTGAGTGTGGGTTCGAGAGTGACTTGTGGTAAGGAAAAGGGCGGCGGTGGACTCGGCGAAGGCCGAAGATTCGGTCTCACCGACTTTAATAGAGGGCTATTATGAAGACCAATATCGTCCGAATCGTATATGTCGTTGGAAGCGGCAGAAGCTGGAGGCGGCAGGTTCTCGACAGTAGCCATAGTTACTAAGACGCCAATTGAGGTTGCAAATTCCTCTTGGATGTACAAAGACTTTGAAAGGCGGTGCTGCCAGTTTGGGGGAACAGTTCGCTAAAGGCATAGAGGAAGCGGTGGTCGACGAGGTAGTTAAGGTGAAAGGGGAGGTGGGAGAGTATATGATTAGTGAAGAATGGCGGTAGACGACGACGACATATGATTGCGGCTGGGACTGAGAAGACTTGAAAGTCGGAGAGTCGAGGCCGCCGTAAGGAGACGTGCATTGTGGATGCGTAGTCCACGACGACGAAAGCAGACGGAAGAAGGAAGATTATGTAATGAATGAATGGGACGAGACGGCCAAGTATTGGTGGCGCCCAGCTAGTAAGATAGCGACCAGGAACACTTACCTGTATCTTTCAGCTTGTAAAAACAAACGACAGCGGTACCATGATGCGGGGTCTAGTGATCCCAGGAGGTACTCCTACAAAATATAGCGCCGAACTCAAAAGATCCCTTGGCCATTCAGAGGCAGCTACTCATATTAATTACTTTCCCCGCTCTGCTGAGTCACTTATCCCATCGACCGGCGTCGCTTGTCACTTTTAGTCCGACAGGGGTATCTGGCCAATCAGAGAGCCGCATTTCAAGGCCGGATCATCATCAATTGCTTTAAATCTACTCTACAGCGCCATGGTAATTATTAAAACAAGCACCTTCTTTACAGAGGTGCACGTTGCACTCTTTATAGCCCATAATAGACCTCCTTCTCTCCGAAGGACGCTGTAAATTAGGTGTTATCTCTCCTAAAGCGATCCTTTTGGGGTCACTATATCTCTCCCCTTTGCAATACTTGCATTCCCCCCTCTACATCATTCTGACTTGCTTATGGTAATGTGTAGGAACCAGAGATTCGTTGATATTCCCATGGGAATAAGTGCGTTTTCTTGATCCGGGTACACAGCCCCCAGCACGGAACAATGCTTTCATGATATCCTTCTTAAACTGGACTTGAGTCGTCTACTTATCCTTGTTAGTTACATGCCAATGGTCGTCGACGTTGGCATGAATAGAGAGAAGGTAGCAATTGTAAAGAATCGTGTTGAAAAGCCATTGCCAAAGAGCCTGCCAGCCACCTCTTCTAATTGCTCTGTCCCCTAAATTGTAGGACTTGAGTTGATCACCAACATCCACGGTATTCATGAATTGGTTGTAAAGCCACGCAAAGAACGGCTCATTCAAATCCTTAGTAGTTTCCTCTCCAAACCATGCTCTGGCGACGGCAGCGTTTGTTGAAGTTTCTCTAGGACGGTGACCTGGGGTGTTAACTGTACCATGGCCATCGTCGCAATTCGCTGGTACTGGAAAGCAACTAGACACTACGCCTATTTACGAGATTTTTCAAGACTTACCTTTCATATAGACGGCAAGTCCCACGAGTCGTCCTGGGAATCGACATTTCAGAAGAGCAGATGGTTCACTCGAGGCTGGACCCCCAGAGCCAGCCCAGCAGCCGAACGAGTCGTATTTTTAAAGAATATTGAGATGTCAAATATAACTCATTTGATGGTGATGGTGAAGGGGGGCTTTATTAGCGGCTAACCAGCCTCATTCTATTCGGTTACTTTTATAAACAAAGCCACGGATTTGAGACAGAGTTTCAGGCCTCGCTTAGATTACCATCACTGTTTCCTTCATCCAGTTCTCCCTCTTTACCTCCATAAATACAGCGTTAGAATGTATCCGCGCCTTGCCTTGCTTCTTACGTAGATCGAGCCGCGCAGTAATTGAAGTTTCCATCTTCTTCATTTCAGCAAGAAGCTGAGGCGATGCGTAACATGAACGATCAATATACCGGAGTTTGAGTATCCCAGCTCGACGGTATACATTGATGCCATTTAGAATATCACCTGTAGCTTCCAACACAAGTAGATGCAGCAAACCTGTACCTCTAAGCATCTGTAGAACACTAAAATGACCTCCGGGTGGAGAAGAGTATTTGTGAGTAACACTTCCTTGGTTTTCCTCGTCGATGATTCTGGAAATATAGCGCTTAAGTTTTGACATCGATGCTTTTTCCGATCTCCATTCCTTGTTGTAAAGCCTTAGTAGTCTCCTTAAAGGACCAGCTATAGTGACACTGCCACTTTTCACAGCACCAAACGGATCTCGTGGGTCAATAAGATTGATCCGTGTATCCTCGATTTCTGACAAATTACAGAGACTATTATTAGTCTTCGGGTCATTTGTAACAGCCTCATATCCGGCGCTGGCCCAGCTCCAGGATGGAAAAGCCTCATGGGAATTTAGGACATCGTCTGCAAAACCTCTGGGAATAAGCGTTGCACCTTTAATATGCCATAAAAGCCCCCGAATGAGGTCCTCTTTCCACAGCCCAGCCACGTATGTAGGGTTTCGAATCATGTCGCTATATATTCTAGCCAGGCTCGAGATTGCCACGAGACGATCGCTGATCTTCGTAAACTTTCTCTGAGTATACTCCTCGACTACGTCGTACCACAAACGAAATGTGTCTGAGTGTGACATCAATGGATAATCCAAGCTGGTGGGTAAATGGGCTTTAAATCCTTTGAATTTCAGGAATGTCGGTAATTGCCAGAGAAATCCAGATCCAAATGCAATTTCGCCATAATTTGAGTAGGTTAAGGTTTTAGATATTCTATCTTCGACACGCTCTGCTACACCCCTTTCGAATATCTGCTCCTCATAGCATTTCTAAATAATTTGTGAAGCTGTGTAGTGTAGTAAGCGATTGGGAAGTAGTCCTTCTTGCATCGTCCATCCCCGTTACTCCAGGGCCCGTTGTATTCGCGTTCACTATCGTCCCATTCTGGTGATACGAATAATTTTGCTCTATGATCTTCCGCTGGGTCGGTGGAATATGTAATAGGAATGTAGTTGAGATGGCGTTCCTTCAGAAATCCATTCTTTACAGAATCTGAGCTGGCAATGACAAGAGTTACTGTTGATTCTCCATAGATCTCATTCATCTTAGAAGCCTCTTCGCTCCATTCGTTGTGATCTTGGAGGATGTAAAGTGCATTAATCCAGATGTACGATATTCCTAAAGCTCTAGTGACCAGTACGGCGTCATGAATTATAGTATCGAAATCGTCTAAAGGGATTTTAGTCTTTAACGCATTCATAGTGTCAATGGTAAGTTTTATCGAAGGCTCTCCTCCTTAGTAGTAGCTTAGCGTTAGCCATTTTACGTGTTGGAGATCGGGGAAGGTTTTAACTAGAAAGGGATTCTGAGTTTTATTGCCGACGTGAATCAGCCGTCTGGGCGGTTTCTGGAACTGAACAACAGGCCTGCAAGAGGAATGGCTCTCTACACAGTTCTTTAACCAGCGGGAAGCAGTTTCAAACGATCTTTGGGAGGCAGGGTCCTTCTCCAGTATCTTTAAAATAGGCGGCGAATTGTCCTCTTTTATTTGAGCAACTCGGAAAAGCTCTTCGACTGCAGAGAAAAATTAGTTCTATTACACTGCTATTAGGGGTAATACTCACTATCAGCCTCATTTATATACACATTTAGGCCGCATAATTTAATCAATCCTTCCTTGGCATTTATATTATAATATGCTTCAATCTTGCTGCAGGATGCACGAAACATAATCTGTAACCCTCTTGTAACTTCATCTTGAACATTGGTTCTCTTAAAGGCTTGATATATGATATCGCAAAGATTGCAGTCTTTGCTTGATTTCTTAATCTCGAAAATGTCACCGTGGTGTTTGATTTCGGATCCCTTATAGTTGTTGAGACCGTTATTATAGGTCTCGCCGTTGGATAAAGCTTGTTGTTTGTCTCGATATTGCGAAAGGCAAATGTTAAGGAGGTTAAGAATGTCCACATTGTGACATGTCGCGCAGAGGGGCATTTTCGGATTCTATAAACAGCGATTAATATTGAAGGCTGTTGAATAAATGTATATTCATTTTCATGAATTCTTAAAATTTTAATATTAAGGCTACTGCTGCCTAATTTAATTCAAGTACGATACAAAGGCAGGCGCGTAATAAGCTTACCCTGCGCCCCTCACAGATCGGATTGGTGCAAACTTTATGCATATTGGTGCTAAGCTCGCGAAAGCTTGCTTGCGATGGCTGGTCCCGCCATTGTGCCCGCCCATCATGCCTTGAGCTGACTGTTGCCGCACTGTTGTAACCGGTTTCCCGCTTAAAATCCCACCCCTGTTATAAATCCCACCTTACCACCAAAATCGCACGTTTTTAAACGGCGATAACTTTTGCATATTAAGAGCTATAAACTTACTTTTTGAATTATAAATAATCTAGTTTTTAGGTATTTAATATTAAAGCTTAATATTTCTAAAAATAGACTTTTATTATTGTATAAAACTTGATTAAGTTTTCGGGTTTTTAGATTATTTAAATTTATTTAAATATTAACTATAAAAGTTAATTTAAACATAAAGTATAAAGCTATATATAATCTATAATAGTTTAAAAGCTATTTATGACTTAAACTTAGATATTGGGACGAAAATATAAGGATATTATAATAAATAATATTACTTGTATTTTTGGAGCTGAATTTATAATCTTAATAAAGGATATTTTATTTTATAAACTTAAAATAATGCTTACTAAGATATATTATTACATTTCATAGTTTAAATTTTTAAAAAGCCTTTAAAATTGACTTTATAATAATATATATTAAAAATAAATAAGCCGAAATATATATTATTAATTTTTTACCTTTTTAAAGGCATATTTATATAATGTATTACTTATATAAGGATCTTTAAAACTTAAATTAAGTTTAAAAACTTTAAAATTATAAACTAGGTTTCTTTATCTTAAGATGCACTTAATTTAATAAAAATTGGTTTTTATTTTCTTAAACCTTAAATACTTGCATATAACACTTTATTTTTATAAGAAAAATAGTTTAAAGCTTTTCTATATAAGATTTTATAATTATTTTATTATTAGAATTACTTAAACGTATATTACTCTAATTTTAAATAAAGCTCAAAAATCGCGTTTTTAAGCTTTTCTCATAGACTTTTAAAACGTTTTTAAGCATTTAAAATATTATATTTATATTTTCTATAGACACATAAACCTATGTTTTAATTTTCATAATTATAAGTCTCGTGGTTGTTGTTTTATTAATATTCAAAAATGTGGGATTTTGGTGTAAATCGCGGGATTTATAACAGGGGCGGGATTTTAGGCGGGAAACCGGTTACCCGCCGTGTGCTCGCTATCATATGTCTGCTATCACTGTGGATCCTCTCGTTATGCCTTGTCATGTCTTGGAGAGGCTGTTGATGCTATATAGATAGATAGTGATCTCGAAGGTCGGCATCCCGTTGTGCTGCGATGCGATGGATTGTTATCTCGTCCAGCCTATTGATCGCAGAGTCCGGCCGATCGATATGTCTGATGGCCGTTTACGAAACCTTCGATAGTAGAGATCTGCTATCTCGCATCGATAAAGATCAGGCTATTCGATTAATATAACTTATCACAGAGGAATTTTCCATAGGTCATATAATATAGCTACGACGGCCGACACGGTTTGTTCTGGAGGTGGGCATTTCGAACTCCTGTCTCCTTCGGCGGATTTCTCTGGACGACGCGTACGTTGCACGAAGCTTCTGAGGATATTAGCTTATTCTCAAACCATTCTTTTAGTAAAGTTTCGATTAAAATATTCTGTGAAGCATCCAGTTGCGGCGCCATCCTCATGGCTGACACAAACGTGCTGACAATGGTTGGGTGGGGAGGGGGGGGGGGGGGGGGGGGGGGGAGAAAAAAAGGAAGAATAGTAGGTCAGAGCCAAATTCTGCCTCTACTTAAAAGTGCCTCTATGTTACAAGCCACACAAGCCACATTGCCTACCCCGCAGTCCACTTAAAAAGTTAATTAAGAAGCTCGCGACACACAGTTCGCCTTTTATTGTACATTAAGTTGTTGATAAAAATCTTATTTTTTGAAATACGTTTAAAAATGGGAATACTAGGGTAATTTTATTAACTTATCTCTTGTTCCAGCCTATGACTGACAAGTGAAAGCCTGTACCAAGAAATTGGCCCTGGCAAAAGAGTAGCTCTAGTGAAACTTGCCATCGAGAAATATGAAGAGACTGGCAGGCCTTTGCGGATCGCTATTAATACCTCAATATGGCTATTTCAAGTTCGAGCAGCCTAAGGTAGAAAACGGACATAGATATCGAATTAGATACTAATGAGCCTTTAGGTCCAGTATTACAGATATTATATTACCGGCTTCTCCGACTGCTCTTTATTTCTGTTTAGCCCCTATTTATCTTCGATGGAGCCAATAAGCCACTTATGAAGCGGAACAAGCACATAGCTCCTGGAGGAATGTCTCTCCTAGATATGAGGTTCAGACAGCTGCTTAATCACTTTGGCTTCCCCTACTACACTGCGCCGGGAGAAGCAGAGGCCGAGTGCGCTCTACTTCAGCGTGAAGGCATTGCAGATGTAGTCCTTAGCGAGGATGTAGATACTCTGGTATTCGGATGTGGTCTAACATTGCGAAACTGGTCTTTAGAGAGTTTTAAGGGCAAGGTTCTAACGCACGTTAACGTATACGATGCTTAAGTCACTAAATAAGGTAAATCTGGGCTCGATCCTGAGGGTATGATCTTGGTTGCTTTGCTGAGCGGAGGAGATTACGACACTAACGGAGTTACGGGGTTTGGAGCAAAAATAGCGTGCGAAGCTGCGTAACTTAGCGAAGAAAGTGGCTTCGACGAAGCCAACAGTCAGAGGTAAAATGCCTACAGCCACGGATATATTTCTCTAGATTACAAACCTTGTCTCGGCAGCTCCGGCCTTAAGTGCCTGTTACAGTCCAATCTCCGTCGCCAGCTTTGACGACACCGCCTCATCCCTCCCCTCTCCGCCCCAGCGGCATGCCCAACATTTCTAGTATATTATCTTGAGTGCCACATTCGACGTCCTACATTAGAGGCACTATATTGCTGGTAGGCATGAATAGTCCCGTCCAGCCTCTTGAGTAAATGTTGGGGTCGCTTTCGAAGCCGGCGCTTGCCGTGCCCTAGTGCACAGCTCCTCTTTAACAGCCCTTTGAGTACTTGGCGGATTTTGGTTTTGCAGCTGGCATTGGTGTTGAACTTGGCGAGTTGATATAGAGCTGTAAGTCGAGAGGATATATCCTTCTTGTTTGCTCGTTTAGACGCTCTAATACCGTGGACCGCAATATTTATTTATACGCACACTGGTGTTCCTTGGCCGTGACTAATTCCGCCACTATTGTCTGTAAAACTCTGATATTCCTATAAGCCCATCCTCGTTAGAATAGACTCGTCCATCACACACCTACTGCCCTCGAAATTCCGCTTACCCATTTAAGAGGCCGCCAAGTGCCCGTGCAAGCAGTGCAGCCGGAAAGCTTGGTGTAAATCCGAATATCAATATACTCAGCGCCGTTCCTATTAATCCAGTGAGTAGCACTGGTTTTCGTCCGATCCGATCACTTAGCCTGCCCCAGGCAACACCTGACAAAAATTCTGTAAAAGGAAATGTAGATAGGAGCATGCCCGCATATGTTGCGATTTCAGAGTCGTTCTTAGCTATGTCGAAGTCTTTTGTCATATAGTATACGTAGGGGAAGATTGACATAAACGTAATTGACTCGCAGATTCGGCAAAGTGCTGAGAGTGTTAGTTAAAAATATCGTCCACCGTACTCTAATCTTGCGGGCAGCTCACCCAAAATCGACATTTGCTTGGTGGGAAAAGGAGGATTTTCTTTCGGAAGACTTGTATCTTGAACGCTAGACATCGCAAGCGTTGTTTTATGAGTGCGATTGTTGGTTTAAGTATGCTGAAGAAGAGTTCCGTCGGGCGCGGGAGGATGGAAGGGGAGTCTCGTTCACGTGAATGCCATTTGACAGGTTAGGGCTGATACTATTAATCCAGTTTGTGTATCTTCTAACGGGTTCGGAAACGGTACTAGCTGCGATTTTGGCTTTGTGGAATCTTTAACTTAACCTTATACTTAGAAGGTTACTGATCTGTTCTGAAAGAATCAATTCGCCGTCTAAGCACTCGATATAGACGAGATGACGAATAGAGCAGAAATGCTCTCGCCCCGGTTGGCCCATGTGGAGGACTTAAGAGATTGAAATATGAATAGGGAACGCGGAAGACGCGGAAGTCGCTATGGTGTGATTATGGCTTATGATAACGTAAAGCCCCTCCCCCCCGGTGGATGGCCTTTGGGGAGGGGTCCGAAGTACTCCTTGATAGGCCAAATAGATGGCTTAGATGACACTCTGCCAATGATGGACAGCCGGAGAGGTCTCCGTATGTGCATGCGCCCCAAGGCAACCTAGTATGCAAGCTATGCGGCGACACACACCACGAGCGCTCGTTAGCTCAGATGCAGATAGGCTGATCTAATCCCTCGCTTGTTGGTTGCATATCGCTTCTATGCGATCAGTGCGGTAAAGATTTCGATCACCTTTGCGGTCAGGCGGTAAAGATATCGATCACCTTTGCCATGTTATAAGCATGTGAACGTACCAGCACCAGTCCTGTATGCTTACTCGCTTTTGGACGTTTGCCTAAGACTGCACTATCCAGCCAATGTGCTTCAGGGCTGGAATGTGGGCAGCCTGCACGTTGTGGATGTTCTTCCTCGCTCAGCACGAAACGGAAGGGGCAAACTTCAGGTCGCCATTATGTTCTGGATCGCTCGCTTGAGCTCTACTCAGCTACTTCTACTACGTATGTACTGCCTCGAACGCCGTATAAAGAACAAGAGATGTCGGTAAGAGTAACTTTGTTGAATTGTTATGCGCTCGGTTTTCGAGCACTTTGCCCACGTCTCGTTCCAGTCCATCGGTCTACTTGGCGCGCCGCGACGCTACTCGTATTCCCTGTCACGTGCACACCCCGCATACGTGCACAGGGTAAAAGTCTGCACTTTTCCCCCCACTAATAACACTTCAAAAAATCATAACATGGCCGAAACAGAAGATATGATCAAAGCGCTTGCTGCGTTGGAATTGTGTGACCTTCCTAATTATTCTGCGACTGCGCGAGAGTTTGGAGTCAATCGTATAACCCTCATGCGGCGGCATAAAGGCCAAACTCGCCCCAGAGCCGACTTCTTGTCCGAATCTATCCAATGTTTGACCAACGATCAAGAGGAGGTGCTAATAAAGCATATTAATCGAATGACAGAGCGTGGGATGCCTCCTACAAGCCAAATTGTCAAGAATCTAGCTGAGGAAGTCATCGGAATACCTGTCGGAAAGAACTGGACGTCGCAGTTTATTCATCGGTATAAAGGTCGTTTGAAGAGCGTTTACCTCAGGAATATCGACAAACAACGCATAAAGTCTGAGTACGGGCCTCTTTATGAGCACTTTTTCCAGCTAGTTAAGTTTGATTTTATTAATCCGTTGTTGTGTAATTGTCAAGTGTTATTGTCGACTAATACCCTTTATTTTCCGGAATAGCTAAGCTACGCAATGGAAACCTATCATATCACCGCTAATAACATATATAACTGGGACGAGAAGGGTTTTATCCTTGGGCAAGCATCAAAAACACTCAGAATTATGTCAATGGAGGCATACAAATCAGGGCGCATCAAGCAGGCAATTCAAGATGGCAGCAGAGAGTTTGTTACTCTTTTGGCGTATGTTTCAGCAATCGGAAAGAAAGGCTCTCCTACGTTACTTTATAAGGGAGCCTCTGGTGATTTACAAGACTCTTGGCTTGAGGATTTTGATCATTCCAGCGAATCAGCATACTTCGGTGCTACAGAGAATGGGTGGTCCAGCAATAAACTTGGTTTACGTTGGTTGGAAAAAGTGTTTGAACCAGAGACTCGCAAATCCGCTGGAAATCGTCGTCGTCTTTTGATAGTGGATGGCCATTCTAGTCATGTGAATATGGCTTTCTTGAATAAGTGTGACGAATTTGGCATCGTTGTTTTGATTTTACCCCCGCATTCTACGCATCGTTTACAACCCCTTGATCTTGGCTGTTTTGGTCCTCTTACTCAAAAGTACTCGGAAAAGCTTCAAATTATTATGTTTGAAGGTATTGGATACGTGGGTATGACAAAAAGGATGTTTTGGAGTGTATTCAAGCCGGCATGGGAGGAATCCTTTTCTGAAGAAAACATCACGTCGGCATTCGCCAAAGCAGGGATTTGGCCCTTCAATCCGCAGTACGTTCTCACTCAAATCAACCGACCAGCTCTTGAAGAACGAAATCCTGTTGTTATAGCGACTCCTTACACGTGTAAATCGATGCGGAAAGTCCAGCGCTTATACCATGCTAATAAGAACCCTGCTACCCTCAACTTGATACTGAAAGCCGCTCTTAAGCTTTCTGCCGAGCATGAAGTTGACGAGCATGTTAAGAAAGGCTTAATTAAGTCGTTGGAACTTGAAAAGAAGAAAAGAAAGCGTGGAAAGAAGATGAATCTTGCTGGGAATGAAACTAATGGGTGTGAGTTGTATGGACCGACAGAAATTGGTGAAGCTAGAGCTTTTCAAAAAGAGAAGGAAGAGAGAGTTACGCAGGAAAAGGAAGATAAAGCAATTAAAAAGAGTGAGGCCGACGCTCGTAAGGTAGAGGAAGCTTTACAGAAAGAGATTCGGCGTGAAGAGAGAGAGAGTAAATGGGCGGAAGCGCGGGTGCAGAAAGCTGCTGCACAGTTGGCTGCAAAAACAGCTAAAGAAGCGGCAAATCGTCTCAAAAAGAAGCAGACGAAGCAGACGAAGACTGCTCCTAAACTTCAGCTGATTGTGAAGTTACCTGTAACTTACGTGCCTCTATTACCGACTGTTGATGCGGATGAGCCGAAGGTTAGATCATCAAGTGGAAGGACTCGTAAAATGCCAGCGCGATATTCTGATTAATTAAGAAATTAGATATTCTAAATCTAAAAGCCTTTTAGATATAATTCATAGTTTGTAATATTTTATTTGGAATTATAGTTGTTAATTTATATACAATTAAAGTTATAGGGTAGGATAGAGCAGTGAAGCCAAACGGGTGTGCACGTATGCGGGGTGTGCACGTGACAGGGAATACGAGTACCATGACGGAAGTTTCACATGAGCCTCCGCGCTCAACGAATCTCTTATCGCACTGTTTAGGGTCCCAAACTGATAGAACTTGTAGGTTTCTTTTATGCATGCAGCTTAGAATAGATGCATCATCTTTAATGGGGGTCTTAATGGACTGCACTGCACTCGACCAATCTTCAGACGGGTAGCCATCCTATTGATGCTGAAATTTGTTTTTAGAATCTCAGATATATTAACTTATTATTCTCAATCTGCAAAAGGTAATCCTTAATGTGTCGTTATCGAGAGTAATCTGCGAACCGCGGAGTTGTGTATGACTTTTCTGATTGCAGGACGCTAGAGCTATATAAGGCAAAACAGTGGAACGGAGCAAGATCTGAACATCTGATTCGCAAGCTATCATTCTTGGGTAAGTATTGTCCTAGTTTAATTGTATATTCTCGCCATTTATAATCAGACTAAGTGAGGGTTCAGAGGATGAAGTTGAACGCAACTCAGGAGCGGGTTAGACCTAAGGATTTGGAATCTCGATTTCAAGAGCGGCTTGATATGGATCCCGCTGTCATTGGTATTATTGAGAGTCTCCACTTGTCTACGTCGGCCAAGGATGTACCCAGCTTTTTTAGCCATATTCGAGAGGTACACTCCGCCATAAAAGCAGATAGGGTATCCATAAATGAAGTACTTAGCGCCATATCTACGGCCTCCTGCGACATATCCCACCTGTTGTTAGTGGCTCTTGAAGGTTATATGGAACACCCGGGAAAGAATTGTGAAATTCTTGCGCTACATAGCGCGGCTAATGACAAGAAGCTGCGGAAGTTGGACAAGCCCCGAGAAGGTGGAGGCTCATCCTCTGTCGCACCTTCTATTGGGTAGTGGCTATGACATGTATAATTTATTTGTGGAGAGGTTTGAAATGCCATGATGACAATCAATATGTATATTAGCCACTACTTATGATTCATATTAGTTTAGCAAAAACATCTTATGCGCAGCTATTGCCTTGTAATGAAGGGATAGGCTCACGGTTGGTTGAAGCGGTGGGGATCTTCTTTCTTGCGTGCTTTCTGAGACCAGAAAAACATTTGCGCTGAAGGTTATGGAGGACGTTGAGTATCTTCTTGGTGTAAGCGAAAGCTGCCTCAAAGATGCCCAATAGTTTGTAGAGGGCAGGTTGAACATACAATTGAAAGATTGTGAAGGTCTCGAGGAATTTGTAAATCTCGGAGCAAATCTCAGTGCAAATTTCCAGGTTGAGCATTGTTGTTGTTGTTGGAGGAAGTCGTTCGAGAGATCGTAACTGCTACGATGTAATTAACGTGCAACTGGTTCTGCTTTAACTGGGCGCTTCATCGGTGCAGCATCATGGGTACCTCTTTCTTAAATGCCTAGGACTTATATCTTAGCTCTAAATTTCATTTATAGAAATAACTCCACAGCTACTATATTCGGTCAGGAGCAAAATTACTCCTTTTTAGGAGAAGAAGATCTGCGCACTATCTCTACTTAATAGTAGCGAATAATACGATGAAAGGAAAAGAATCACCGTACACAATCCAGCCGGTCTGTAGCTCTTGGCCTGATGCCTTCTACTATAGCAGACATCAAGCTGCACTATTCATGCAAAATTTCCAGCTTAACTTCGCAGAGCAAAAACAGAACGTGCGAATTCCACTTTTAATTTTATGATGTTAGATTCGATTCGAGTCATCTCGCTTACCTCACCTCATAGCTGTTTTCATATTATATTGCTGTTGTGCGTGACATTGCTTTAGCTCCAGAAATGATGACGTACAGAACTGCGGTTATTTTAACTACGTCAAAGGCTTTAAGTTGATTTATTATAAGCCAGTGACACTTCTTACTTCTTTTCTTCCGCAGGACGATTAAACATGGCTCCAGAACAGGTGGTTATCACTTCACCTAAATCAAAAGCTAGAGCTGTGCATTCCGCTGATGGCCACAGGCACAAGTCGGCTCTTTAAAAGCGGAGGTTTCAGTCACAGCTTGGGGCGGAAGCGGAAAGCGGGAGAATGACCGGACATACCTCCGCAGCATCATTCGTTCAACGATTGCGATGCAGAAACAGCAATAGAAACCTGCAGACTCATTCCGTCCCCCTCCCCCTCACGTACCAATCCCCGGGCTCCTGCTAAGATCATGCATGTATAATTGTGGAATTCTTCTCTTAAAGTGACTAAATTTCGACGCATCATGGCTTGAGGGCAGTCCCGTGAGGGAGTAATATCCACTTCTAAGCTTGGAGAAGGTCACAATTCATTTTTAACTTGTACTTTGTAATGGCTTGGCTCTCCGATCAGCTTACCTAGTCTGATCTCCGAAATACGACTACTACTGCCGGCGCCTAGCACGTTATAGAATATATTCAGCTAAGCTACTACGGTTATAAGCTTAACCTACAGAAATTGTAGGTGTCTAGCTTATTATAACTAGTTATATTCTTTTTCCTTTACCTAATGCTACTAAGATTCTCGAGGATTCTGTGGTGTAACGGCCACATAAGCTAACGAAAACTTGACATTGGAGGAATTTTCATCTATTAGGCCTGATATAAAGCTACTTGCATGATTAGGTCGCCACAAAATATAAGGTAGCGGTTCAGGAATTTAATGGGAGATACTGGTAACCGTTACCGCTTCGCTTAATTAGAATTAAGATTAGGCCATTAGGCGGGAAAGTACATGATGTTATCTTTAAGCCTGAATAGGATTCCGTAGAACTTGTACTTCGTATGAAAAGCATCTCAAGACATCGTTTATAGGTTAGCCACGCAACGATTGATGTTTATTAGGCTATTACCCTAGTTTAAATCGGCAATCCTGCGCTTCATATGCCAGCGGCACTAATTCAACCAGCCTGGCCTTGTGTTCTGGCCACGTTGCATTGCGGATGAGGTGTGGGTGGCACCAAGACCTCGTCGACATTTTACTATCGGTTTGAATGCTTATTACGTCAGGATTACGGAGTATTACACCGGAGCTGTGTCGTGCTTTAAATTTCTAAAGAATTCCATTATGATTTAGACACCTCTTCCGAGTATAAATATAGGCCCTCGGTCCATTTTTCTGGATTATTCCTATCGACTGAGTGAATCGAAGGACCTGATGCAATTATATAGAGTACTGCGAAAACTACCTGGTACTCGAGCTAGACGAGCCATTTACAAACCACAAGTAACACGCAACATGTCTCTCTTCCCACGAACATTCGCCGAAGATCCCATTACCTCCTTCGGACCTCTCTTCCGACTCCTCGATGACTTCGATAACTACTCCCGCGGAATCGGTGGCCATTATCACCATCGTAGCCACTTGAAGGCCTTCACGCCCAAGTTCGACGTAAAGGAGACCGAACAAGCATACGAACTCTATGGCGAGCTTCCAGGTATCGAACAGAAGGACGTCGAGATCGAGTTCACAGACCAGTAGACCCTGACTATCAAAGGCCGTACCGAACACTCATTTACTGAGGGTACACCTCCAGCGGGATTCGTCGAGGAACTAGAGACGTCGGGCATGATTACTGAAGGCGGCGAAAACGAGACACAAAAGTCTCATAAAGACAGCACTAACACTGGCACCGCCGTCGCCAAGACGGACGAAGGCAACAAGAAGTCCGATTATAGATATTGGGTTTCTGAACGCAGTGTCGGCGAGTTCTCGCGAAGCTTCTCCTTCCCTACTCGCGTCGATCAGGATCAAGTCAAGGCGTCGATGAAGAATGGAATCCTCAGCATCCTCGTTCCTAAGTTGAAGAAGGCTGAGAGCCGTAAAATTGATATTTCTTAAGCCGTCTGAGAGCAGCTACAATGAACGAATCGGTTGATGTATGTTGGATTTTGATTTATGAAATTGGACTGTACATTCATTTGAAGACACAGAGTTTGAATTACTTAAATGATAATATATATGTAACTAATAGGCTAGTTATTTCTTTTGCATAACTGCGAGAAGCATAAAGTTTAGGTTTCGATCTCCGTTGATTCTGTCCCAGTCTTCCGGGCTTTTCAGAACGAGATGCAGCAAGGATATAATTTAACTTGCCCAAAAAGAGGTGACTTGTGTGTGCCTTTGTTTCTGGACTCTGATGTTGATTTTCATTAGTTTATTAATACCTACTCGGCTAGGGTTTATAACAGTGAGGAGATTTTTCCTGGCTGTCAAGCCCCGACTTAATATGACTATATTCTTCACCATTTTCCACATGAAACCCAGTAAAGAAGCTTCTCATGTTGTTTTCGCCGGATGATGGTTCGCCTGAGCATATTGTTTTCTCTAAAACTCATACTCTGCGGAGTCCTTTTTGACATTGTCGATGACTACTAATAACCTTATGAACGATAAGTTGAATTTCTTTTTCTGCTAACCCTATTTCATTTATCATGGCCTTTTTCGTCCTTATTTTTGATATTAGATCAGCATCTAACCTTTGTTATGGCAGGCTACTCTACCCCCCTAACCTTTTATATATTCCATAATAACACGACCGCCGTACCTACAGTTAGGCCATCCGCTTGTGCCGCACGTTAAGCATAGGAGGACTAATTACTAAATTTCCTCTGATGTATATTGCGACGAGACCAGGAGCGCCATCAATGGCACATTAATAGTGGCTAAGTATACTGAAATATAGGAGGTGGCCCCTTATAAATGGTGGTCGAGCGTTGCGGTATTTAGTAAATGGCAGAGCAAGCGATTCTTACTGTGGAAGAGACGATGCATCCTTTAATAGAATGCTCTTAACGCCCCGCACGCTATAAGGTCTTGCGCTGAATAGCTTGCCCGGCAGTTTCCTTCTACCCAGTCGTTGAGGCACGAAATATAGCACCGCACTTGGGCCGGGCCAGTTTCCCCGCGATCATCCCGTTGCTACAGTAATACCTTCCGCTAATATTTTGCACGGTGGGTAATTGGTTAACGTATCCCGCTTGCGAGGTGGGCCGTTCAGCTTTAAGCAGGGATATTAATATTAGTATAGAGGGCGTATTAGGACGCTGCATAAGAAAAAGAGGGAGAGAGGTCATAATAAGAACTCGTAGAATTTATAAACGATTATTTAAATGCGTAATATTCGACAAAGAGGATGAATCTAAGCCATTTGTAGGCTTATCTTCCCCAGAGATACGCATTTTTCTTAGGTTTATACTTCCTTAGATCTCTAATCAATTATTAGATCACGGACCTTTCCTACCGTCTTTTGAACTTATATAGCTACTATACTACGGCCGCGTATACTATAGCGTTATCAGATTACATGATAAGGAAATTGCTTACTGGCAATATAAAAGGCGACGGGCTCGGCATTTTCCGTCTTTAAGCGAGGAGATACCTTATAAAAGTCTAGTCTTATATATATACGGATCTTTTATATCGTTTAGAGTCCCAGTCCGTGGCTATTCTGCTTTAATATAAAGTCTTTATTTTACGGCATAAGAGCTCACAGGAAATTCTTTCTAATAATTAATCACTTACTTATACTTCTCGGGATATATTCATGGCTATAGGCAATAAGAGGAGCCTAATCGTTTGTTTGAACGGTGCTTTTATAGCACTTTCAATTATTGCTATTACAGCGAGGCTTCTTATTCAGGCCTTCTTAATTAAGCTTATTAAAGCGGATGATAATATATTATCCTTAAATTCGTTATTATATAATATAATAATATAATATAGTTCTTATTACGGTTGTATTTATTTTGCCTTTTATATATTTATTACTTATAATCTTTTATGAGTCATAAAGCTTTAGGAACGTTAACGAGCCTATTATTAATATAAAATTAGCTGCAAAATATAAGGAAAGGTTATATATTCAATACTTTAAGCTTAAGAATATGCCGGCATACATAATGGCTATAGTATTACAAGGAGTAGACCAGCCTACTTATTTTCTATCTCTCGTAAAATAGCGCTAATTAATAAGCAGTTCTTCTATTATATCTGCTAAATGTTTATTAAGCTATCTTACTTTACCTTTTACTTTCGGCTTTTACTTAATAAGAAGTTTCGAGCGATTGTGTACATATCTATAATACTAGTCTCTGCTTATGTAATTGGATCGTCGGTGGCATTATATTTGATGTGCGTGCCTCTCTCGAAACTCTAGCATCTAAATACACTTAATACTTGCTTTAATATCGCTGCCTATTAACTTTCTGCTATTATTATAAATATAGTATTTAATATAATAGTATTTATATTATTAATTCTAGTTTTCTAAAGCTTAAAACGTGAGAAAAGCCTTTTATAATAAGGATATTAATAACGGTTATAGTTCTTAAAAAGCAGTAAATAAGTCTAATAAGTATATTTGGCATTAGATTACTATAAGAGTTTAATTGGAAAGATAGTCAGAGATATTAACAATAGAGCTAATTAGTATTAGTGTTCTTCTCGCTAGTATATTCCGGTTAAAATACTTAATTAAGTTATTAATTATACCTTCTTATGCGTCCCCTGTCCTTATAAGTTATATATTAACTTATTAAAACTTTCTTATAGATTGGAGTGATAATACTTATACGTAAAAACTATTATATCGCCTTTCGGCTTTTATATTAATATGTTAATAAGGAATATAATATACTTCTTATTTATATATACTTCTCTTTCTAATATATTTTTAATATAATTTTAGGTCGATGCAGTAGTTTGGTTTGCGGTAGAGGTTTACGTCGCTCTATTGATTTCTTGCACAGTTATATTTAAAGCCTTTATTCAGGCATACCTTCCGGGTTTCCTTGGCAGCTACGGTGCCACGAAGCCCTCTCGAAACAGGCATACTTACTACTAAAGCCTCGGAGACGCTTACGAGCTTTAGTCACGTACTGGCTGTGGGCTAAAAGTTAAGATTATAGTATCGGCAAATCTAAATAGGGCTAAAGTCAACGAAAGTCAGGATTATATAATAGAACTTGGAAAAGAAATTAAATATGAGATAGATATTTCCATTTATTTGTCTTTAATTAAGAGAGTAGATAGAGCTATTAGAGGCCGCATTATGTAATTTAATTTATATATTATTAGTACTTGAGTTCAGAGTTGAAATAGATTATTTTATTTTTTGTAATCGTTTTATTTAAATATATTTTTTGGCTAAGACGGGATATATTCTTTAAACGTTTCTCGAACAATGCTCTTCTTTAGGGCGAAGATAATAGCCGAATAATATACTTGAAGAGGCGCCTATTCAATAATTGATCGACTGGATACGGTAAACCGCGTTGCACTTAGTTTAAACGCACGTAAATAAGGACTCTTATTAAACTTATTTATATTAGGATAATCCGACAACGATGAGATTATATAAAAAAAAGTACCAGAAGTTCCTCGAGCTTTCCGAATCATAATTACGCCTTCTGACACGCTTCTCAACAGGCTCAGCGCCTCAGGCGAGCAGCTGCGTGAAGATCTCTAAACCCAATCTACATGGCTCGACAAAGAGAGGCTTAAAGATCTCCCATCATTTCTGAGGACCGACTTAAGCTCCGATCAAGCCTATTGTACAATCGGTCAACCTGGGACGGTATGGTAGCCCGGCGCGATGGTGATACGATGGACAAAGTGGCATACTTGATTATAGTTATTTGCAAACGTGTGTTTGGAGCGAGCGCTTTGGTCGACCTCGGCAATCAGTTTAATTGTAATAGTATCGACTTAACTTAGATATCTTTCTGTATTTCGAGCTTCAGTCTTACGAAAAAAAAAAAAAAAGAGTTGGAAACATGAATGGAGAAGGCCGCATACTGTGCTGGTTGGGGGGGTTGGGTAGTGCGTGCTTGGCAGGGCTGGGTGATAAAAAGGTTATGCTTGGACTTCTTATACGGCGCCGTTAGTCTTGCGGTACCGTAACGATTATAGTACCGTAAAGAGCACGGTGCCGTGTGTGAGGGTTTGAGTTAAGGTATGTATTAATTCTAGATACAAGACGTAGCGCGAGGAATCAAAAGAAAGCTTGAACGCTCCTCGCGCTCTTAAAGAGTCTAAACGAGATCACAAAAGCCGACCTTATATGTCTCTACTGGATGCTTCCCGCCGAACCTTGTTAAGCCACCTCTGTATCTTGATCGAAAATGCGGAAACAATCGATGGTCCGCGGAAGCCGGCATCTCGCAAGGAGTACCCAACATCTCGCCCGATCCCTTATTAGGATCTTAAAACACGGGAATGCTTCCAGAAGACGCACGAACCGTTTTTGTATTAATTATTTGTCTTACTTTTAGCCCAGGTAGAAGTGATATATTTCAGCCACGTATTGTGCTGATTCCCGTATTCCGGCGTCTTTCGTTACATTATCTCAAGATCTAGTAATACGAGTCCATCTCGTCCTGCTTTTCTAATCTCTGCTGTCTTCCTTCTTGCCCTTAGGTCCGTTCGAAAGGGGCTTCGAGAGAAATTAATGGTCTGTTTACCCATGCTCTCCTCTCCTACTGCAAAAGGAATAAAAAGGGTGGAAGACAGCAGTCTGGAATTTGGAATGGTTCTCAAGCTTACCGTCTTGTACTTATCGCTGTTTTAGCCGGTTGTGCGATTGTCGTGAAGACTCTTTGTGGTGAAGGGGAGCTTAAGGGTTAGTCCGTTTGCGCATGCATAGTTGCACAAAAACATATAAGTATAAGTAGATGGAGGGTCCTTGGCCACGTTGAAATTTCTTTTCATTACGTCCTTTCTGGCTTGTATCGGCCAATCAACTAATCTATTAGTCAATCATGAACTGCCTTTTGCTCTCCCTTTTGGTCCCCCTTGCGGCCGTTGGGACGGCGCTCGTTGATACTGTTGATAATAATAATAACAATATCGGCCGACGAGTCGGGACGACAAGTGGTTTGTGACTGGTCATCCGGCTCCGAACGCCTTACAGGTGTTGGAGTATCTCGGCATCCCGTATGTAAAGCCGCCGGTAGGACAGCTGAGGGTTTGCGCCACTAGTGGCATTTGTGAATCCTTTAGGAAGAGTTGATGGGTCAAAATTCGTTAGTTGTAAAAAACGAAATATTAAATACTGCCTACCTCCACCCTGCCTTAGTCTCCCTAACTCCTAAGAGTCAGTATCAGATTGCTGAGACCCTGCCTTTCTGTCTTTCTAGTTACCGTAAGCAAGCAAAACGGCTTCCCGATACTCTTTCTGCCCCCACACTGTACCCGATGTCCCCGGCTAACGGGTAACGCGCGTGTAGTGACTGCCTAGTAAATACTCTCCCTATTTCAAGCATAGACCTCACCGGCTCCCCTGAAAATGCACACAATGTGTTCTTGATGCTCGATTAAGTTGGCCATAGTCAAAGCGAGGACTGTCTGTCACTCAATGTCCGGACAAAGTCCAAACCTGGACAGAAAAAGCCTGTTCTCTTGTGGCTTTACGGTGGTTGTTAGTTCCCTCTCCTGACTTAGCTAGGGCGGGAAGAAGAAGAAGGCTAACTGGCCTACAGCTTACTAAGGAGGCACATCATATACCTCCGTATCTTCTGGCCAATAGCTTGAAGATAAGGAAGACGTTGTCGTAGTCTTTATAAAGTGAACTATTCACCCCTCAATTAGTTCAGAGACGACAGCGCCTATGCTGACCCGAATTCCTCATTTTACAGCTACCGTCTTAATATCTTTAGCTTCCCCGCCTTATGACGTGATAGCTTAGAGACAGGAACCGCAATTACGACTAGTGTATTTAAGAATCCCATCTAAAGGACATTTTGTGTGGTGGAGCAAACTCGGATTGTGGCTAAATATGGCAGACGTAGCAATCCCGAATTCGATTCCTAGGACCTTAACTTGCTGGATTTATATCGATATGGAATATTGAAAGACAATCTGTACTAGCCTTAAGTGCATGCGAGCCATTGTAGCAAGAAGCACAAGAGGTCCTTTAAGCAGCTCCGCGCATTCATGGAGTTCATTGAGCAGCTAGGATGGAGTTCTTCCCGGGACGACGAGGTTGTGGAAGATGGATAGGCGCCACTCCCGCATCTATGGTTCGGATATAATTATGGTCTGGAGAAGGACCGTACCTGGCTGGTTAATGAGAGTGAGTGTTCTGAGACCCAAAGATCGAGAGCGGTGGCATACGTGTAGGGCAACTGGCAATAAGAAACGGACGATCTTATTATATTATTATTCACGGAAACAATCCTCTCCACTGATCGAGCGTGGCTCCGATAGAGTGATATTCTATATTATATTCTGGAGGTCGAAAGGTAATTTAGGAAAGTAAATAAAACTGCGAAGTACTCCTAATGATATAATTAAAGTTTGCTTATAAATGTTGTCGTCACAAAATTTACTGGTCTTTTAGTGCTTTAATATATAACTTAGTATTAGGCTAAATACTCTAGGAAATATTTTTGGCATTAATTATTTAAAGACTGCCTTATAAGTAAAAACTAGTTAATCTTAGCGTTTATTTGTGGATTTGTCACGTGTTTTTTCATTAGCGCTTGCCTAATAAGGACCGGTTCTGGCTCTAAAGCCTAAACTTAGAAATGTATAATTAATAGGGTTTTAATTGCCGTAATACGTCTATTTAAGCCCTCGACGATTTCTTTTGGTCCCTTATATTTTTAGATTTGAGGCACGAACTTGTCCACTTCTTTGTCGCTCTTAAGAATAATAAAAGGTAAACGAATATCTATCGTAATAGACTAAAAGGTTAATAACGCGATAGATTAACGTAACCGTTATATCTTTTTGCGACTTACTATGGCTATTCTCACTTTTATTTAAACAGAGGTTTTATGCCTTTCTTGCCATTGGCTACGCCTTCAAAAATAGAAGTCGTATATAATATGTACGCATATAGTCGGTGTCTGGAAGTTCCTTCGAATTGGCGCTAGTGCTGACCTAGTGAGAGCTTCATTCTGTATTATTTGCCCTCTCTGTCTCGAGAGGTCGAGCTTAAATGGCGATTCTGACGTAGATACTAGTGATTAGGACAATATTAATAAAGTACGTAGCTTGGCAACATTAAAACCTATGCTTAATATAATAAACGAGGTCTATAACCGAAATGACATTATTATTATTATATTGTTTAAGACGGTTAAGGCGTATTTGGAAAAAGTGCGCCTATTAATTAAAGTTAGTAAGAATGTGTAAATAATTATTTACGGGGTGTAATAATCTCAACTCGAGTTATAGAGCCTTCAGGAAATCATTTAAAATTCGAATTGTTTGCTTTTATGCTTTCTTATTTATATAAATGCAATAACTCTAGAGCTTATAGTAACTATTGTAAACGCTAGGATTAACGACGCAGACTCAATGAAGAGGCCTGTAGGAGATCCTAACCCTGAGGATAATGGTTAAGTTCTTAATGCCTCTCTCATCGCAGGTGGTAAACTAGATCTAAGTTAGTTCCTGTAACATTAATTAACCCGTCTAAATTTCTGCAATATTAATAGCAGCTCTCCTTACTATAAACCTTCTTCAACATTACCCCTCCTTAAACATCACCCTCTCCGTCGGTATTAACCCTTTTAATAACAATTGTTTAGTCGCGCCTCGACGTAGGAGATTCTTTAAAAATAATAACATTCTGCTCCTTACACCCCGTACTTCATCCTCGAGGAGTAATATAAAGCTTTTTAAAAAACACAACCTTTTATTTATGTTTTTACGAAGCAATTCCTTATGGATATCTAGGCCATACTTTTACTTATTTACTTTTTATCTTGTTACGCTTAAACTCTAAGAAACAGTCGACCTTAAATGAGCATATACTAGGTATCCCCATAAATCTAATACCTAGAATTCTCTTCTTAGGCACTACTAAAGACTGGAAGACTTTAAATATTGATTGTGCCAAACCCTTATTAGCGCATTAGTGCTCGGCCGCAATAAACCGGGAATTCAGCCACGGCGTAAAGGAGACCCAGGTTGTTGACCGTGTCGAGCGTCGACGTGTGCTCCGGACCCCATGCCTTCTCCTTGCCTTACAGCGCCTGCTAATACATGGCCTCGGCCTCGACCAGCTTGCCTTAGTCGGCGTACAAGAGACCCAGGTTGTAGCAAGCCTATTCTATTCTATTGTCTGCAACTAAGCCGTTTGCAAAAAAAATTACGAGCATCTAGCTGCATGCTAAAGAAGTCGACGTTATGTTAATTATGGTCGAATATCCTCCTCTCCTGGGAAATGTGCTCTTATAAACTTCACAGCTAGCCGGCTTAAGTCGGAATCCTACTCTTGGTTTAAAGCGTGAATTGTCCACGAGTGTACGCATCCATAAATGCTATCACCCTTTTGACTCGATCCATTCCTGTAAATATATAGCTACCTCCACTAGCCTATGGTTACTTAAGACTCGCACTGCATCGTGGAAGTTTAACTCGTCCTTAGTAAGCTATTATATCTATTCCTGATCCTTAGAATCGGCATATCGGAAAAGCTTAAACCAAAGATCTTAGTTATTAAAATACGCCTACAGGCTAAGAAGCTTCGCTAAGAGAAAGTTCCGCTATTCGACGTAATCAAATGATATCTGCCATATAGAATAAAGCGTTCGGTCTTCGTATGAGCCTAGCTCAGGGCTCATTTTTTGAAGTTTCGCCCATGACTTCTTATATAACCGAAGGTAGGCAGCGAAGCTTATTAATACTTAGTTTAAATATGCTCTAGTAATAGTAAGTGCAAGTGGAAACCCATCCAATTCTTCGACAAGCCTTCTAGCATCGGGATTTAGTAAGTAAGTTAGAGTTATAATAAAAAATTTAAAAAGTTCATATTATTTATTAGTTCTTCTCGTCTCGATGCGTTTGACAGAATCACAAGACTATCCCTTACATTTCTCAGCTTTCGAACTTAGATAGGAATCCCGATTTCAACTTGGGACGACCGCGTCGTGATAATAATTAACCCTTAGTATGACTCGGGGAGATATTTACGAATATCTACTGCTGCGGGATCTACGTTGCCTGCTACTGTCGGGTGATCGTAATTGTCGTATATTATTAACCATTGTGTATTGTTAGGCAGATTTAGTCAGGCTTTAATAGCGTCTACCACCTCGTCAAGGTTTTAGTTCATATTCATAACTTATTGCTTAGCCGGCTAGCCAACGGATGATCTTATAGTATTCGCTTTACTACCTTAACGAAATTCTGTTTCAGAGAATCCTCATCCTTAATGTTTAGCCAGAATATTGCTGAGTAGTCGTCCTTATGCCGCTTCGCATATGCAACAGTGAGTTATGTCTTGCCGATTCCACTTAAACCGTGAAGAATAACGGTACGGCGGAAGCTATCGCCTTTGAGTGTCCTGTGACAGCAAGTCAGCTGCCGATGGCCTACTTTAACGTATGTGCTCGAATGAGATGTGCCATATGATAATGATAGAGTTCTTAGCCTCTCGGTCACGTCGAAGATGTCCAGCTTTATTATCCAAGAGACTTGTCTTCTTGCGGTCGCTCCTCCGAAACTTGTCTAGGTACTCCGACACCGAACACCTTAGCGCTCTCTGGCAAATATATGCCGCTGCTTAGACGATAGCAAGCGACATGTATTCCAGCGCTATAGCCAGGTCACTAACATCACAGTTCTTGCCATCGATATCGCTGTCCTCTCGCATCCTAAGCTTCTTTTTAAGTAATGCTATTGCGTCGGTCTTGTCCATAGGCTTTATTATAATCAAGTTGTGGTCTTCTACAAGCTGTAACGCTATTAGCTTAGTCCTTGTGGTGATGAGAATCGTCCCATTCTGGCATTGTATTCCACAAGCCGTTTTGCCTTCTCACTTCTTCTGCTGTTCGTGTGCCTAGCCTCATCACCGGTTGGAGCCTCAACGAGAAAGCCAGCATCGTCCACATTATTAAGTATAAGGACCCACTTTCCCTTCCTTTTATCACACAGCCAGTCGTGTACGAGCTGGAGTATATCGGCTTGTGGATTCTGTCGTCCAGAAACCTTGACGCGGTCTGCAATATCTCGAAAGCTCTGCTCAAACCGGGAAGCATTACTTGCGTGGACTTAAAACACTTATGTCTCTGGCGAGCGGTCTCGAGTTCGATAGGCGTATTCGATGGCGAGTTGCGATTTGCTTTATAGTAGTTAGCAAAACAATTAACTAAAGGGGTTCTGCATACCCGACGCCGCCTAACCCAACAAGCGCGATCCGAGAACCTAAAATAGCACATTTCTAGTGAATCTAATCGAGTATTCCTCGCTCGACGAAGTCTGCGTCGCGACTAAAGGGTATGACGATCGACGAGTTCGGTGGAGTCTCTGGTTATTCTGCGGGTCGGGACGTCACTAGCGCGGGGTCAGCTTCGACCTTTGCGACTTAAGGTGCGCCAGGCATCAGTCGTCGGGATAGGACTTACCCTTTAAAGGTCTGGCAATTGCCTCCCGGAGCCGCAGAAACGCCTTAACTTCTCCTTCGCCATAAAGAAGTGGCATCTGGACATCGAAAATCCCAAAGAGCGAATATGCCTTATCTTCTCCGCGTGTGGTCTGTCGACTCTTTGCCTACGAGAATCGCTTATTGATGTCGAATTAGGAGAAAGAGTATTGTCGAAGCGCCGTCGCTGGGACTCCCGTAATCTCGTGGATTTGTTGCTCGAGAGTCGTCTTGTTACTTAGACTCTTTCCTTCCCGGGAATAAAATTCAACTGATCTTAGAGCAAGGAGTTCTTATAAGGTCTAGCCCCGTGTAAACCATTTGCTTGCTCGAAAAGCAGATTCCCATGTACACTCGGTAGACGCACTACTTGCTTTTCGATCCCCTGTCGAAACATTCGATAAATAGACGTAACATTTGGTCGCTTTTTAATACCAGCGAAACATCGAGTTAATAGCTTTAAAGAGCTCCGCGCTACTTGATTTGTCGATGCAGCATATATCGACCCAAAAGTATTTCAAGCCATCACGCCTAGCCTGTTCTCCGCAAAACTGTATCTTGCCATAGCCGCCAGCTTTACCCTTGTTCGTACCGTCTGTTAGGTCCTTGAAGGTAACCTCGTCCGTTCCCCACCTGTGTGAAAGTATAGCATAGTTAGGTATGGCGCTTTTAAAGAACTCAATCAGGCTGAGGTTGTCATCATCGTCAGACTATAGCAGACGCATTATTCGAAAGGTTCGAGGGTCGCAGTAGGGTGGGGTTTCAGGCAGTTGTTAAGCCGTCGAATCAATATAGATGCAGAGTGAAGTTGGAGGAAACGTCGTGTTGAGGCTGGGGGACTCAGCGGAGGCAGCCTCGCGGCAATGACATTGTCGTACATCATTGGAAGCGCGCAAGACCGGCCAATCGCTCAGGCTGGAATTCTGGAAGCCATAGGCATGCCATATTCGAAGTCAATTTCGATTGAGTATGATTTGTTTCTGTCGCTGCAAAAGAAGCTGAAGGAATTGAGAGTGGATGATAAAAACAGAAATCTTAATCCTGAATTTACCTTTAATCTTTGGAGTTCGATTCTACAGCCTTGAATCTCAGGCAGTAAGTTACTGTGGGGTGTGCGGGGCTAATCTCCACCAAGATCGTCACTCGCTTCGATCCGAGGTACCGATCCGCGTGGCGATCATGCATAGATTTGTATGCCACAGCAGCCGCAAGGCTGACAACGACTTCTTATATGGTTGTAGAGCCTAAGAGCTCGAATAAGATCCTTTTATAGGTATTAGAAGTACTAGAGTCTAGAGATAAAGCGGTGATAAGAAAAAGTACGTTTGGCTACAAAATGAGACCCTTTGTAAATCAGCCGTAGCGGCGACAATATGAGTATGGTTTTCTGTTAAAAGAGGCTGAAAGTGTCTTAGAATAGCCATAGAATATAACTTTCAAAACATTATAGAGAATTATTATAGTTTACGTAGGTTTTATGATGCTCAAAGTCAAAGTACCTATTAGCTTTTCCGGCACGGAGGGTTTTCCGGCACGCAGGGATGCACCTTAGCTTGAAGGTAATTCTCCAAGTATTCAGCATCCTATCTTCGGCAACTGAAGTGGTGCCTGCTGAGATGGGAATCACGTCCGTCACACATTTGGTCTCTTAAGAACGTCTCTAACGTCTGTCCCTGCGTAGCGAGACGCACCCTGTAACGAGACAAATCGTAGGTACTTCGAATTCAAGCGACTCTAAATTTGCGAATGTATCAAAATTTCTATATAACGTCCGTCCCTACGTGGCGAGAAACCCACCGTGCCGAGAAATTCAATAAATTTGAGATTCACAAATCGCTATATTAATAGGACTAGTGTGATAAACCTATTATTGAATCTGAATATTAAAACTTCTTGTTGTGGTTAGTTTTAAGAGGATATCGTAGAAGAAAGGTCTGCGATCCCTGCGATCTGATTGGTCGTTCTCGGCACACCGGGTTTCTCGCTACGTAAGGACGGACGTTATTTTTATTTTAGTTACGTTGTATGCCTCTCCCGAACACTGCTGACTTATTAATTCCGAAAATTTTGATGGCGTCGTCGCCGGCCACTTGAATTATAGAGAGCCTCTTATTATAGCGTGATAAGACCCCTCGACCCGCGACACTACCGTCAAGCTCTTTTCGCCTATTAAACTTATAGAACGATTAGATATGGATTTCCGAGTTTTATTACCATGCCAAAAAGTTATTCTCAGTGTTGTGGCGGCTAGAGCGCGCTATGTCATACGCCGTCGCCACATAGCCTGATACCTCTCCAATCAAGCGATTAAGGATCCCGGTCAGCGGTGGTGTGGTTATATAGTAATCTCGGTAAAATTGTAATAAGTTAAAATCTGTGGCTGTTAAAGGTGTGGCTGCGCGAGATCTTGCCGGAAATTTCCGCTTCCCGACATCCTCCGGACTCCTCCCCGAGCAGAGCAAAAAGTTGGCCTGTGCCTTATAACCCTCTTATCTAGGTATCTTGCCGCTCTTCAACTTTGGAGAAGCCCGCATAAGATCTGAAATGGCTTCCGGCATCTCAATAACAACAGATAACTTGCCTTAGAATCAGTCTGTATTATGTAATGTTTCCAATAAAATGAAGCGTCTTTCGCGTTCTGTTTGCCTTCGCTATATAAGTGGCTGGCTAGGTTACGCTATAATACAGCCTCGCGCGCGGCGCCGACGATAACGACTGCATATCCTTCTTATGCTTAGTTCTTTAACGTCTCGACCTTCAAATCGCAGTGCTTGTACTAATTTGCCGAGTTAGTGATACGAGTCGCGCTTGCTATGAGATCGCTCCTAAACCTTTAGTATGTCTCTTATACGCCTCTTGCAACGTAAACCTAACGGCGAGATCGTCTTTCACGAACCTACCAGCGGCGATGTCCCTGCTTACGTAATACTCTCTTATACCTGGGGAAAAGAGGAGGTCGTTTTTCAGGATATCCAAGTTGGCGTGGACATGAGTAAGACTGTGAACAAGGCTGGGTAGAAGAAGATACAGTTCTGCGCGAAGCAGGCCGCAGTAAACGGACTGGAATACTTTTGGGTCGACCTGCTGCATCGATAAGAAGAATGCGGTCGAGCTTGGCGCGGCGATTAACTCTATGTTTCGGTGGTATTAGAACGCTGCGCGCTGCTACGTCTACCTTTCAGATATCTTTAAGCCCGACACTAGGGTGGATGACCAGAGGGCATGGGGGGAAGCCTTTAGGAAGAGTCATTGGTTCACTCGAGGCTGGACGCTTCAGGAGCTTATTGCACCGAGGCTGGTTGACTTCTTTAGCTCGGAGGGTGGGCGACTTGGGAGCAAGTTGTCGCTTGAGTCTAAGATATACGAAACTACTGGTATCGTAAATAAAGTTCTCTGAGGTGATGTATTATCAAATTTTAGTATTAAAGAGCGGAGATCCTAGGCAGAGCACCGTAATACTATTGTTAAAGAAGATGAAGCCTATTGCTTAATCGGGATCTTCGATGTGTTTATAATGCCAAATTACGGCGAGAGAAGGGATTAGGCATTTAGGCGGCTAGAGGATGAGATTCATAAGATATATAAGGGTTAGTTGTTTATATAAATGTGCTAACTAAAGTAACGGAACTGATTAGTATAGGAGTCGATTTTGAGCAATTTGCTATCAGGCTTAATCTCGCGTTATTTCCTGAAGCTACACAGTTTGTCGCTAGAAAGAAGGAGCTGTCGAAAATGCACGAGCTGCTTTAAGAATACAGTAGTCGAGCCTGTATTATTCTGTATAATCTTGGGGGTATGGGAAAGACTTAGCTTGCGATCACATATGCTAAACGATATAAGGAGAAATATACGGCGATCTTCTGGCTGAACGCGAATAACGAAGATTCACTTAAGCTGAGCTTTCGGGACGTCGCTCAGCAGGTGCTAAGATATCATCCTTCTATTAGTGTCCTATCCGGCTTAGACTAAAATAAAGACCTCGATTATATTATTAATAGAGTCAAGGGCTGGCTTGACTCCCCGCAGAACGCAAGGTAGCTAATGATTTACGATAACTTCGATAACCTTAAGATATCTGGCAATTCCGACAACTCGGCAGTCGACATACGTTAATTCCTCCCTCGGTCTGATTACGGCTTAATTATCATTACGATACGGTCGGCGCGAGTCAGGCAGGGTATACGAATTCATGTTCAGAAACTGCTAGATATTAGGGAAGGTTTTGAGATTATGTTTAATATATTAGGACGTAAGGGTATTAAAAAGGGTATATCGGTATAATTAATAGTAAGAGTAAAGATAATATTAATAAGGCAGATCTTGATGCTATAGCACTTGTCAAGGAACTCGACGGTTTATTACTTGCTCTATCTATAGCAAGGGTATATCTCGAGCACGTAACGACGAGCTTCTCAGATTATTTTTAATTCTATAAGATATCATGGTTAAAGCTTTAGACGATAAGTCCCCTGTTGGATTCTTATGAAGATCGTATACTGCATACGATATGGCAGATCACTTTTGATCGAATCCAATAACAGAATATAGTATTAATAAAACTACTTAAGCTATGGGCATATTTTGATCGATAGGACTTGTGGTTTGATCTCCTTCGGCATGCGAACTTTGTAGACGATGAATGGATATAGAAGCTTACGAAGGACGAACTGAACTTTAATGAGGCTATTATTTTATTATGTATTTTCGGACTAGTTAATCTAGACAGGTCTTTTCAGTAGTAGGTCGGGCCTAGAGGGTATAATATATATAATTATGTTTACTTATAGATAGTGTTTGTCTTTAATAAGGAGTGGGATAAGAGCCTTATACGTCTGGCTTTGACTTGCGTGGCCTCATAGGTTCTTAATATAAATAAAAAGGACTAGTGGCTTTTATAACGGCGGCTTCTTTAACATGTAATACGATAGAACGTTTTTATAATGGATGATAAGTTAGATATAAACGGACTAAATTGGGTTTTTTATAATTTCGGCGACCTTTTTACCGATTAAAGTAAGCTGGCCGAGGCCGAGAAGATGTATCTTCGAGCACTCTAAGGTAAGGAGGAGGCATTTGGACCGGACTATATATTAATACTTGTAACGGTTAATAACTTAGGCGCCCTTTATAATAACTAAGGCAAGCTAGTAGAAGTAGAGGCGATGTATCTTCGAGCGCTAAAAGGCTATAAGAAGGCACTTGGACCGGACTATATATTAACACTCGATACGGTCCATAACTTAAGCAACTTCTATAAATACTAAGACAAGTTAGTAAAGGCAGAGGCGATGTATCTTTGAGCGCTAGAAGGCTATAAGAAGGCACTTGGACCGGACTATATATTAACACTCGATACGGCCCATAGCTTAAGTATCTTCTACTCTGACTAAGGCAAGCTAGTAAAAGCAGAGGCGATGTATTTTCGTGCGCTAGAAGGCTATGAGAAGGCACTTGGACCGGACTATATATTAACACTCGATACGGCCTATAGCTTAGGTATCTTCTACTCTGACTAAGGCAAGCTAGTAAAGGCAGAGGCGATGTATTTTCGTGCGCTAGAAGGCTATAAGAAGGCACTTGGACCGGATCACATATTAATACTTTCTACGGTCTATAGCCTAAGCAGCCTCTATAAAGACTAAGGTAAGCTAGGAGAGGCAGAGGCGATGTACATTCGGGCGCTAAAAGGCTGTGAGAAGGCACTTGGACCGGATTATATATTAATACTCTCTACGGTCCATAGCCTAAGCATCCTCTATAATGACTAAGGCAAGCTAGCAGAGGCAGAGGCGATGTATACTCGGGCGCTGGAAGGCAAGGAGAAGGCACTTGGACTGGACTACACATTAATACTTTTTACGGTTTATAGCTTAAGCATCCTTTATAATAACTAAGGCAAGTTAGTAAAGGCAAAAGCGATGTACACTCGGGCGCTGGAAGGCAAGGAGAAGGCACTTGGACTGGACCACACATTAACACTTTTTACGGTTTATAGCTTAAGCATCTTTTATAATAACCAAGGCAAGTTAGTAAAGGCAGAAGCGATGTATACTCGGGCGCTGAAAGGCAAGGAGAAGGCACTTGGCCCTGAACTTGCGTCGTCTTATTTGCCGGCGTTGAATATTATGTTCGCCTTTGGAGACCTCTTCTCGCAAACCGACCGGAATGACATGGCAAGGACAATGTATAGTCGAGCATTATCTGGATATACAACCGTCTAGGGGCCTTCCTCGAAATGGTGTAGGCAACTTGAAGATCGACTTCAAGCGTTGCTAGTTGCGTCTGCTGAGTCGAAGGCAGGCCAAAATGAGCTTACAGAGTCTGGAGCAGCAGAATCGAGGTCTTTGAAGCGGAAACTCCCAAGCGGGGAAGGCGGCTGAATATTAGATAAGCCATAAGGGCTTCTTTTTCACGACTCTGCTATTAACTTACACTTATTGATGTATTGTACAGTACTGTAAATAGAGAATAGATCAGACGTCTCGTTTAACTTCTGGTCCAGAATCGACTTCCGTTGAGAGTCGTGGCTAGGTTATAGCGAACCCGGGTGTGAATATAGTAAATTTTATTTTGGCTAATGTACATTACTAAGCACTAAAACACGTAGACCCTCTCATCACACCGGGATAACTCACGGACTGCATTCTTTCCCTCTCTAGCTGTCTTTAAAATTTGGAGCCATATTATTTCGTGATAGGATCTTTCTTTAAGTGCTCCGAATTATAAAAAGACTTTAATAATCGCGATTAAATAGGGGAGACAGCGGACGCGGCGATCGGTGGCGTGATTAAAACGATCGACAATATGGTCAACCACAGTCTTTTTCTTATGCTTAAGTGGTCTCCTTAAGGGAGAAATGATTAAAGAAAGTGATATATAAATAACAACTTTGTGGGCTTGCTAAGAAAATATTTATGATTCCAAAACCATAGGCTCGTCTCGTGACAGGGTGCGTCTCGCTACGCAGGGACAGACGTTATTGATTTAACTGTCATAAAACCTGCTGTTGTCGATTTCATTGTTCTCATCATTGCCCTTAGTCTTTGACCAGATTGACCCTCGCTCGCTTAATTCAAAACAAACGATAACCCAATTACTCCCTAGCAATTATTATACTTAATGAGATCTATAGGGGTAAAATGGACGATTTGAAAACTGGTAGCACGTGGGAACATGAGTGGCGGACAACGAGCCTTAAATGGAAAAAGGATATGGTGTTGGATAAGCGAGCGAGAAAGATATGTGCAAGGAGGGAAGCTCATATGTTCTCCGAAACAGAAAGCGAGTAGCAAGTAAATAAACTTATTTGGTCGAATTATAACGAGCTGGAGTATAAACCATGGCTACTCGACCGGCCACAAACGTCCGCCCAAAGACATATACAACAACGTGCAGCAGTTGGAAGGTGAAGCAGCTTTGATCACAGTCGAAGAGCAAATGTGGAGGTCTCGGTTTCTTCTGCACGCAAGGTGATAGATTTTCAATCACTGTCAGGTAATCCACACGACTCGATGCACAAATGTGTCATGAATTCTTTAATAATCGGACAAATGGATCCATATCACGTGTTAGATCGAGCATGACGTAACTATAGGCTAGTGAGGTTACACTGTATCCTAGATGCCATTCCTGAATGAAAGACCAAGTCATATTATGTTGAAGTCAGTTTACTACACTAAAAATCGATTCATCAATTACGGGCTTTGAAGACTTACGAACCTGAAATCAGGAGTCTGTGCGCCACAGGGCCTTCCACCCCACCTGATTTTCGCCCTGTTATTCTGCACTCTCTAATTATGGCTCCCACAACACCCCCTCTCGACGACTGGCACCATGAAAAAGGTTACGAAATTGCTACGAAACACAAGGAGGCTATGCACTAACTTCACTGGTTCGGAAAAGTCCCGATTTACGTATTATAGCGACGATATAAAGACTCCTCCGGCAAACCTCTCGGGGAGAGTACGATACGGAAAATCCTTAGATATTCAGCCCCCGAAAGAGCTCGCTCAAAGCGAGTAGGACCGGCGTTTTTACTATTAGATTAAGAAGTAGATGAAATTATTATATATACGTTATAAAGATGGGAGACACAAATAATGAATTAGTAGAAATTAAGGGAGGAATTAAGGCTCGCCTACTCGGTACAAACACTTTAACGCCGTATGCACTAAAGAGGCTATTATCGCTGTATAGCTTGTCAAAAGCCGTATTTGACTATCGATTAAGTCAAGGCACGATATCTTTGGGCTATTGCGCATATATTCTGGACGATCGAGTGGCTGAAGGTGCTCTGGTTTGACGAGGTTACGTTTTTAATTGGAGGCAAAACTATTAAGCAAAGGGTTATAAAAAACACAAATAAAGGCTACTTAGAGAGGTTCTGCGATACTTGTATATAGCATTAATTACACAGAGGCCATACAACACCTATCAACGCGTGGGGAGCTATTAGTTACGGGTACAAATCTAAGCTTCACTTTCTCGATAGCCACGGTAGGAAAGGAGCTTTATTATAAACAGATTACCTTTATTAATTACTCGAACCATATATTTAAAGTATCTTAGAAGCCTTTGCCCTTATTACACATATACTTCGGCCTTCTATAGAGCCTCTATTTATAGAAGACGGAAATGCTGCCCACGGCTATAAGTCTATAACGAATTGTTGTGCTCGGTTTCGCATAAAGCACGGAATTATCTTTATTCCTCACCCTTCTACGTTTCCTAATATAAATCCAATCGAGAAATGCTGGCGTTAGATAAAGCAATCGTAATATAGGCGGCAGCATTAACCTACGACGGTTAAAGAGATGCGGCAGGCTATTATAAAGGAGTGAGAGGCTATACCGCAGGAATGGATTAACAAGTTAATTTTAAAGTAGGAATATTAGGTTAATGTACTTATGAAGCGTCACGGGTGGTCTACTCCTAATTAAATTCTGCGTTATACATTTAATTAATATTGCTGGTTGTCGTGTACCCTGTGGCGCACAGACTACTGATTTCAGGTTCGTTAAAGTAGAGAACACGAATAATATCAAGACAGGCCAGAAATGTGATTATTGTGAGTATCTCGCTACTTCCCGAACTTGTAGACATCAGGATTCATGTTCATTAGGTGGGAGGGTCTTTAGGAGGACTCATGAGCGGTGTGATGCTAAAGCACTTGGGCCAAAACGTCCAAACATTCGAACGCAACCCCACAGCAATGCTACAAGATCTAGGTTAGCCCTCCCCTTTCAACCCCCTACGATTCTCTAACACACCACACAGGAGCAGGAATAGTATTCGGGCCCGAAGCCCAAGAATACTTCGCTAAACACGTCAAGATAAACCGCCGTGTCTCCGTACACAGTCATCGTCGCCAAACTCTGGACAAAGAAGGAAGAGTGATCGATGAGAATGACAGGAGGCAGGAGATGGTGAGTTGGGATATGCTGTACAACGCTCTAAGAGCTTGCTTTGATGGCGTTAAGAGCGGTTACTGCGTCGTACCGGAAGCACAGAAGGGGGAAGGTGAGGCGAGGTATCTGTATGGGAGGAAAGTGATTGGTGTGAGGGATGGTGGGGAGGTTGTTGAGGTTGAGTATGAGGATATGGTAGGGGAGACGCATAAGGAGAGAGCGGATTTGGTGCTTGCTGCTATGGGCCGAGCTCGACGATTCGAAAGTTGTTGTTGCGGGAGGTGGAGAGGAAGTATGCGGGGTATGTTGCTTGGAGAGGTAACGTCCCGCCCCACCATTCCGGCCACCCCTAGATTCCGGCCACCTCGCTTAATTCTACCACTTCTTATTCAGGGCTTAATAACTTTATATTACTTTAACTTCTGTCGTATAGGCACGGGCAACTGCTCCCTTAGCACTACACGTAACCTAATTAGGTTCTGCTATTATAGACCGCCTTCAGGAGAACAACTGTTTCTCTTAATTTCCTATTAGAATATAAAATAATTAATTACTTCAGGAAGGGTTAGAGTCTAATTTTTAACGGATTGGTCTGGTGCAGTACAATCACGCACAGGTTAAAAAAGCAGGATCCAAAGAGAACTTTGAGGCTGAGTCATTCGATTATTCTCAGCATATGCAGATTACTCTTGTTTAGTGGGCACATTAACCAAATGTACAAAGCCAACGCTTGCCAAGTGCTAGGAAGTCACTACAGAGTAATCGACGGTGTATCGATACGATTCACGGAGTCCCACACTTTGATGCGGTGCTATAGGCTTGGCTTTTTATCCCCGGAGGGTCCGAGGGGTTGCGTCGCATATGAGTTTGTTGAAGTTTGTAGAGGACGTCTCGATCGAGGTTTCGTTTGTCGGCTGTTGTTGCGCAACCTCATTTTCTGGGAGCGCTCTCCTAATTCTAGTTAGTTGGCAGTGGATTGGTATACCAGATGATTTATGCCTTCTGCGGGTCCTTGCAACTGACTGCGAGCCATGTCGGGCTTCGTGGCTCGAAATCAGAATAGACGTCACCTTTGTGACCAAGCAATCCCCGTCCTGGAAGTCAGCTGTCTTCTCATGATACTTCACGCTGGTCCGGAGTATGCCTGATATGGTTGATGTAGCATCGCTATCCAGGTATAACTCTTGTGTCTCTTTGGAAACCGGCCTGTATTTCGTTTGCGATGTGATTGAGGGCGATCTTATCGTCGAATCGTGCGAAGCTGGGCAATGAGTTGATGTTGTCTGATTTGGCGTATCAAGTGAGGTCTGCTGAGATACCTCAAGGGTATGTCCACTAGCATTTGGGCTCAGCGTGCTATCGGTGGGATCGACTGTACTCACTGGATGTGTGCAGGCCACAAGAGGGTAGGTTTGATCCGGGCATTCAGGCTGCGTATCCGCCTCGGGTGATGAGCTTGAGATGATGGAGCTTGCTGATCCCGTTGTAATCTCCTCTGGTGTGGTCACCAACTCATTAGTAGAGACTGCTTTTTCGTCAGTTGTGAATGGCTCCGGAACTGGCGAGACATGCTGCGGATTCTCCTCAACGGTAGAGGCTGAGCTCTCAACTGGCATATGGCTGTCAAACAGAGCTAGGTCATTATTCGGTTGCGGGGAATGCTCTTCGAGTATAGCAGACTCTGGGGGTGAGGGTATTTCCTCTAGACCGGAGATTCTCCGGGATGTACTGTGGTCGGGATCGTCTGAGAGGCTGAGCGACTCGGACTTCTTTTGCGTAGCGCGATAGTTTTCACCTGTAGTGTCACGTGTGCACCGAGCAGACATCTTGGCTCTCCTTAGCTAGCTAGTGAGCAAAGACTCAAGTTTGTGCCAGCTATGCTTAGTTTGGTTCAATAGTTTTGCCAATTTGTAATCTATCTTGGAGGTCATGTTAATTATTATAATACAGGTAAAGCTTGGCAACGCAGACGTGGAGGGTGCTGTAGGCTGGACAGACGAACATTCTAGAATCTTACAGGGTGAAGTATCCGAAACACTAGAACCATCTTGTAGTAACATTACAATAGAGCTGGTTTCGTCTCGCTGCTCGCGTTGGAACTGGGCAACTTGGGTGGGAGTTGCCCCAAGGGGAGACCAACCCGTCCGCCTAAACCCAATCCGTTTGTCGTAACCGGACTCATCTACGAAAACAAAGTGCTGGGGGGAGAAGTCCGAAATATTGTGCAGGTACAAGTCTTTCAGATCAGCATTCCGGCCCTTTGCTACCCTGCGAATTGTCTTTTTGGTCCAACCAATAGAAGCCAGTGCCCTTCCTATGCTGAAAGTCGTCACAAGCACCCCGAACTCCTCCTGCAGAAAGTTCATCATCTCGTACTGATATACCCCCGGCTTTTCCTGCAAGTATTCACGCAAAGCGTCCCTCATAGAAGGTGTAATGCTTCACTTCCGTCCGCCACCCTTCGGAGGGGCTCTGGTGCTCCCATAGGTATGGAGGTTCAATCTTATGTTTTGGACTGCGTTGGTACTGTAACCCACAGCTTTTGTGAGGATCAGAAAATCAACCCATGGTATCAAATATTTTAAGAGTTCAAAATAATACAAAAACATATTGCTTCTGCTGTTCAGCTCAATTGTGATTGGTCATTCTTGCACGTCATATGATCCTTCCAGCCTGATCGACCTGGGCTCTGGGAGTGGGAGCCTCGAGTAGATGGGTTCTTCATTCGATCGAGCCAGACGACGAAGAGCCACAGTAGCAGATCGATTTGAAGACTGTCTAGATGTGCAAGTACGAAGATTGAATCTCGTTGAAGTTGAGCGGCTGTCTCGGGGAAAAAGTAGCTGAAAAGTGAGACACTCCTCAGCATACTCCCCGAGAAACGAGGTACGATTATTGAGTGTACACTAGAAGTAGTGAACCTCGATGTGAAGCCAGCTTACGAAGCCCTATCCTACGTTTGGGGCCCTATAAACCCCCCTGTTACAATTTTATGCAACAAGCACCCTGTCGAAGTCACTCCAAACCTAGGCGCTGCTTTACAACGCCTCAGATATCCAGACACTGGTATCTTCTCGAAGTTCAGGAATGGTTTCAGTTCCGGCAAGAACTCAAAGCCTGCTGCGAGCAGAAGAATCTGGATTGACGCTCTACGCATAAATCAAGAAAATCTCGAAGAGCGTTCGCAACAGGTTTCTTTCATGAAGGAGATTTACGACAGCGCTAAGGATGTGGTTATCTGGCTAGGAGAAGAAGCAGGATTTGCTTCAAAGGCTATATCCCTAATTCAAAGGGTGGCAAGAATCGCCCAGGGGGAGAGAGACTACACCTTCCAGAACTATCCTGCTATTCCCTATGACCCAAATGCAAGTCCTAGAGACAATCTTCCACCGCCAGGAGATGAAATTTGGGAATCGATAGATTTTTTTATGAGAACGCGTGGTTTCGACGAATCTGGGTTATTCAGGAAGCAGCGAGAGAAATGCTCTTATGCTCGTCGGCCCTTACGAAGTTTCTCTCCTCGACGTTGGTCTTTGTTCAGAGTGGCTCAATAATAAGGGAGAGTATGCTCTGACCCTCCGAAGAGCTCTGGTTCTTATTCCTGCAGGCTGCATATTTGGTTTCAGAAAAGGGGCTCCTCTTCTCACCTTATTGACACTGTCCTCTCAGATGAAAGCGAGCAATCCTCGGGATAAGGTTTACGCTCTTCTTAGACTTTATTCGATGTGGTCTAATATGGGCGGATTGGGGGTGGCTCCTTTCAAACCTGACTACACGAAGACGGTTGCGGAAGAGTATGGAAATCTGGTTCGGTATCTTATCGCTTTGCTGCAAATCCTTGATGCCGAAGAAGGCTCGCTCAGAATTATGCTTAGGAATGAGAGTTTTATCTAAAAGGGAGGATACGCTGCGGAAGCAGACGACACTGGAAATGACGGTGATTTTCCATCTTGGATCCCGCGTTGGGATCAATGTCGTCCACCATGGGTGGGCTTTTCGTGCACCGGCTGTGCGCGTCAATGGCTTCCTAGCGGTGACTCTACCGTTACAATTGGCGACAATAACACATCAACTATCCTCTCACTCAAAGGGTTCATAATCTCATCGATAGACTTCTATGAGAGAGATTTCGAACTGCCTGCTCCTCGACTTACATCCGACAGTACTCTTCTTCAAAGAACTTTAAATGAAGTTCACGAGAGAACTTCACAATACCTAGGAGACGACTCATTGAAGCAGGCTTTTGCATGTACACTCACTGCGGGTATAAGCAAGCAAAAGGGCAAATGCGAGCCTTATAGAAGAGTAGATCTGGAGGCATACTTAGATCACGGAGCTCAGAGTAAGGATGGTCTTCGATTTGCCGAGAAAGTTTTCAATCAGCGGACTTTATTTACTACTATAAATGGGTATATGGGTCTCGGTTCGAGGAAGATGCAAGTTGGAGACCTTATCTGCGTTTTTTTTGGAGGAGAAGTACTTTTCATTCTGCGACGTATAGGAATGGCTTACACACTTGTTGGAGAATGCTACGTGCATGGAATTATGCACGGCGAGGTAATGGTAATGTTGAATTCAGGTGAAGTGAAGGATCAGTGGTTCGACTTGCATTGATTTGCCAAATAGTATTATATTTGGGTGCCCAAGACCTAGATCGGAGAGTTATTCGGAATATCCTCACAAAACTAAGAAATCTCAATTTACAGTTTCAGCCATTCAAAACAGCTGCATTACTCGCAATGCCTATCGTCGGGACCATAGCCGTCTGATTACGAGCCTAGCATTCAAATTCAACGAATCAGATTTTGAGGGGTTCATTCATAAAATTCATGAATTTTATGAACGAATTTGCGAAGGAACCAATTATATGGTCAAATAACGCGGGGGAATTTTGACAAAATTCAGCCCGCTGCGAGGGCCTATCCAACCCTCGGTCTGATTACGAATGTCCCTTTTGGGCCTTTTTCTAGGCCACTGTTTGGGGTCCCAGCTATTCAATTGATTCGTTGGATTCTTTGAATCGCCGGCTACTCCGGCGAGTTTGACGAATCAAGCTTCTCAGATATTGAATCAAAAATCTGCTGATTCGATTCATTTGAAACAGAATTCATTCAAAAAATTCAAAAAATTCAGCTTCATTGACACCCGTAGAAATATCTGGAAGCGATAATAGAGGCACCTGGTTTATCTGTCGAGCAGAGCTTTGTGAATGACAAGCCTGTGCTGGCACATACGGCCCCATTTGCACCATTCTTGAAGAGAGAGACGTATGTGACTCCGTTTTGGCAATCGGTCGAGGGGTGATGCTTGGTGTTGAAGATGAGAGGAATGAATGAAATGATAAACGCTGTCGCTTTCGAAGAGTATTTAAGGAAGGAAGGTGTGAATGTGAACACGACCTGATATTTGACAAGCATTAAGGCGCAAAGGAGACTAAGCGGAGCAAAGAAGATCAAACATCAAATCACCTTGCCCGCTTTCAATGACTTGCAATCATGACGTGCAAAAGACTCGGAAATGGAATGACATCACAAAAAAGATACACAAAGCCTCAACAACATTCAAGCGTAGATAATATCTCTGGATCCTCGTATCCAGCTGCCGACCTCGCAATGCCGCTCAAGCGCAGCTTATTTTTGACATCCACCCCTCAACAGCCGAGCCTAACGCACCCCATCGGACGTCATTTAGCCTCGTATTTTGCTCGCCTTTGTGTAACACGAGAGACTCTGCGTGTTCTCGTAAGCCGTGATCGTGATACAGTAGAAGGCGACACGGACGTCGTTATTATTTACTTAGTTTTCTTTAGCGAGGTCCACTTTTGGACACTTGTGGTTGTGCACCCTGCTCGGATGTACCTGGAGGTACCTCTGCTAAGGCAACATTTGGTTGACTTACGCCACCATTCCGTTCCGCTCCTCCTCTCCGTCTCTGGAGTCATCACTTTCCTGTCATTAACCATGCTACGACTGAATAATACACATTTTACTCGACGCATTGCTACAAAATGTTCTTTACAGTGCCACTTATTACGATACTGCACATGCCAGCGACAACAGATTATAATCTAACCATCCATAAGAGCGGAGTAGCAGACACAGCCAAACATTGGGTTCATCCCCTAGCGCTTAGCTACTGCTATGCCTACACCTACGACGACAAACAACGATCCCACCATTCCCGCAATGCTGCGTTCGGCTGGATCGAATTAATCGATATCCTTTATTCCATTGTCCTGTCCCTACCAGACATCCCACCCATGGCTGCACTTCCCTCTTCTGGCTGACCACATATCCGTCCTCCGGCAGAGTTCATGGCTCTAGAGAAATCCACTCTGAAGGTAGGGCTGGACTTGTGCTGCAACTTCCGGTGTAGGATTCACTTCGATGCTCCGAACCATATAGTCGGCACCCACAACATCTCTAATGGTTTCGTAATGCACCATGCTTATCGAAGACCCCAACAGTGAAAGATCCCCTTTTAGAAACGCCCGCATAGCCAGATAAGGCTGCCATGTTTCCATATATCTCTTGTTGATCGATAGAGTCTTCCACGACGACGACTTGCTGCACGAAGAGCAGACTGTGGGCAAGAACAGATGGTTTATGTTGTCGATACTTCCCCAATAACCGTACACACTATTTTCGGGTGGCAGAAGATCTATGACTTTCTGTAAGGTTGTTCGAGCCGTGTTTTGACCTTCGTCGGTCCTTGAGAGCAGAATGACTTTTTCGCAGGTTATACACGCTAGGACGATGTGCGATTCCCAATGGCCTCGTAACAACGGGTCACCCATTTCGGAGGTCGTGCTGCGGTGAAAATTATTGGTACTAGAGAGTGTTTAGAGTATCGTTAGCGTTGTAGTTGATCTTAAATGTGTTGAGAATAATTTGGTGATTTGGTGATTTGGTGAGTTGGCCATGTCAGTTGATTAGTAAGCATATACAGGGACCCACAGAAACTCCCAGCACTCTGAGGTGGCCTTGCCGTGGAATGGCGTTGCAACCCCCCCCTCCCTTTACCCTCACCAAAATTGTCAGTCCTTATTGCGTGCACGCTATCATGGAAAGCAGACCTTCGCGCACGTTTCCGGGGTCTGCCTCTGCGGCTCGCGAAGCCAGCCTCACCGCCTGCCAGATCCAGGTGTCCGCCACTTGCTTCAACTCGCGCCAGGTTGGAAAGCCGGGATTGAAGGAATAACTGTCTGAGATTGCACTCGTGCCATTGACGATGACTTTGATTTGCTTATGCCAATTATGTAAGAATAGCGATGGGATGAGTCTCATGTTGATGCTCTCCCAGCCTGGCCCTCGGCTTCAAAGGTAGGTTATATGGAGATGCCGCTAGGCTGTCAGTATTAGGTTAGGCTGGAGTTCGAATGCCCAGATAGATGGCCCAGAGGGCGCGACGAAAAAAGGGTTGACAGAGGGAAGGAAAACAAAGGTGATACAGGGATCTCAAATGAAGGCAGCCAGAAGGCGTGCAGTGAGGATGTTGGCAGTGCGTTGGCAGCCCGTCTGCAGCGTGGCGGGGTAGCGTCACCAAGTTCAGGTATGGCAAGATCTTGGAGTGGAAGGGAGAGTCATGAAGTTGATTAACTGGTTAACTGGTTAATTGGCTAATTGATTCACTCATCCATCCATCTATCCATCCATCCATTCACACGCGGTTCCAGCCTTCAATGTGGTGGTATCCTACTTCACCATGCCTCAGCATGACCAGTAATCCCTTTCCTTCGCGTAGTCTGGCTTCTATCTACATGGGTAGATATCCGTTGACCGAAGTGCTGTGTTCTTTGTTTGTGACTTTGATAAGCTATCCAACTCGGCGACCAACTATCCTCCTATGTTCAGCAACGATAAAGCCATGACACATCTACGCGGGCCACAGCAACCATGATTCCATGCCCAACTTTCCCAACAAAGTTCTCTCTCGTCCAAATTGCCCATTCCATATACTCCTATACTCCAAATCCCAAACACTGTGATTGTGTTTGCCCCGGTGGGGCCAAGTGCCTTCTGTGTGCTCGGTGAATTGCTACTGTCGTTTTACCAAGGTACTAAAACCCTGAGGAGTTGCTGGCGGTTTGCAAGAACCCCAACCCCCTTTCATACCGAGATTTAGAGCTGAGAAAAGCCTCGTGAAAATGTCTCATTCAGCGGTTTGGTAAATGTGGTGGCGGAGGAAGCCGATGAGATCTGATAGGCGCAAGCCGAGGGAAAGCTATTGCTTCTGCATCCCACTGAGACAATTCATTAAGTTCAGCTTTTCCTCCACGAGAAACGATTTCTCCCGCATCCTCAAAAATGTTCCTTCACGCTCTTTTTTGGCTCCTCGTCGTCTCTCGCGTCGCTGCAGACGTCGACACCCAAACAGTCAGCATTGGATCAGCAGCAGGCTTTCTCGTTGCTCGTCAATGTGTACAGGGCTGTATGTGGACGGGAGTAACACCGATCCAAGACGCGTTGGGATGCCGGCATCCGTACTACAACCAGTGCTACTGCAACCCTGACCAAGCAAGCATAGCGGCGTCGTTCCTGAGCAGCTGTTTACCAACAGCATGCAGTACAAAAGGCCCGGACATTGCAACAGCAGCGAGCATATATACGGATTATTGCTCCAGCGCGGGATATACGTTTCAAAGGGCGATTACCGCTGTGCAGACGACGAGCACACAAACGGATGGAAACGCGAGTGGAAGTTCTGCTGGTACGTCGACATATTTCCCTATCGTCGTGGGCGTGATCGCTGCACTTCTCTGGCCTGCCTGCCGTAGACGTGTTTTCGAGGCTAATGTTCGCAAAGGCCCCATCAGCTTAGGCCCAGTATCACCCACAGCAACAGCGCCGATTGACAAGCTCTCAACATCCTCGACGACTGAGACGCCCACGGCCACTCCGGCGCAAGTGAGGGAGGCGGGGGCAGGCGGTTATACGAGGGCGGATAAGATTGCACTGGGGGTTGGGATCGGGATCGGGTTACCGGCTACGTTATCGGCCATTGCTGCGTGTTGGTTCACGATACCAAGGAAGAAGACGCGGTAGAGACATTTCTGAATCTTCCTTGTTCTCTCCTTATATTTTGAGATCCGGCCAGCCTCTTGTACAGCCTGCAAGCAAAGAGTTCAAACCGTACAATCAAGACGTTAGACATTGGCGGTTGGCTCTGAAAATAATAATAATAAAATATTTGTATTATTTAGTTATAAAGGAAATATTACTAAGGATTTTTAATTAATTTCTAATTTAATTATAAATATAAGTTTATGCGATACCGTGGCGTTGAGGCTGCTTGTATTAGGGTAAAGAACGCTGTTTTTCGCGACCCCGAACCTTAAGAAAAGTTATTACTATAACGGCGCGAATAGACTTATATTATAATACTACTAATAAAGACAATCGACGAAGAAGGAAGACATTTTTAAGGAAACTTTGTATGCCGAGAGAAAGGAGGTACGACTAAATGAGGTTTAATTCTGTCAGATGGAGTTCACGGCAGGCAAAGCGTCGTAGAGGTTCAGGGAAAATATATTTAAAGAACTAATCTCTGGCCTTTAAAGAAGTCTAAAGGAGAAGCGTATATATAAAGAAGGTTATCCGTAAGGGGAAGTAAAACGCCGGCGTGACTAAAAATATAAGTAAGACTAATTCTACTGATGCCGTAAAAGCCTCGGCCTTCTTATACTACGGGTCCGATTCCATATAAATAAAATGGATAAGCGTGCACATGATAATATATAAAAGGGAAGTATTATTGTGGAGGGGAAAACACCAAGCACACAACAAGAGGGTAGCAAAGCAAGTGCCGGAGGGTAAACGTAGGAAATACCCATTTGACGAATACTAGATATATCACATATCTAAGGAGTACAATTTGTCAAGGGAGGGGAGAGGTATAGTTTGAATAAGAAGGAAAAGTTGTAGTAGTAAAAATCGTTGTTGTCCTTGAAGGATGTTGCACTAGAGGCTACCTTAAATACAGCAAATGGCAGCCCAATCACGTGACAAATGGATCTCTGAGGGCAACCCAACCACATTATAAGCTTATTTAATCTTAATAATACTTAGTTAGTTAAATACTAGAAATAAGGCCCTTAGGGCCTTTAATTGTTATATTACTTTTTTTATATATATATTTTAAAACAGCTTGTTCTTAAGTAATAGTTTATTTTTCTATTATTATTAAGGTAATTATAATTATTAATATTATTTTCTTAAGTCTTAATTTATTTAGGTAGATTTATAAGTATTGCTAGGATATTCACGACTAGACCAGGAAGTATTGAGGTGCGGAGTTATTGATTAGCTTATAATATTAATTATAGTAGTAATGATATCTATAGATACGCTCTTTAATAACTAGTAGTCTAACTAGCGTGGCAGAGTTTGCATCCGACTCTGTCTACATAACTAACTCGTGACCCAAATTAGTATAAACCTGCAACACACTAACATTCCCATATTGTAATACCTGTAACGGGGTGGACCGCGTCTTTATACTTTTGCAGTACTTCTTCGAGGAAGTGGTCGTAGAGGCCCTGACAGTTAGAATTGAGGGCTGGGTAGATGTCGAACCCCTCGTCGACTCCCATTATGTAAATCCTGTCGAATGATCGGGTTGGTGAGTAATGTGTGGGAGTTGAACTTGTACAGCACAGTTGTTTTGCGAAGATATATAAGTACAGTTACTACTTAAGAGATTAGGTCTCATAAGTTAAGCGACTCTGCGGCTGAAAGAAATTGTGAAACTTGGCTAGGAATCTAATAATACCTATTAGTTCTAAGCATCTACGATGTCCTAGAGCGTCGGAGGGTTAGATTATCGGGTAATTAACGGGCTACAGTAGGTGATATTAGAACCGAGAGCGAAAAGGATAGCGGCGGTAATTGAGTATTATATTTTGAAATAGATATATCGGATAAGGTTAGTTAGACCAAATTTGACACGGAAGAAACAGAATAGATCGAAGTCTTGTAGAGAGTAGTAGAATGGTATAGTGGGGAAGTACTCTTAATTAGCTAGAGAAATACTTCCTTTTATACTTGTTTGACTGCAAATAGGTTCTTGCTCAAAATTAAACCATCTGTTTTCTCTCACGCTCACTACGAGTTTCTAAAATAAGTTCGTGGCTGTGTGTAAGCAGAGACGCGCGGCTGTGATGACCCGGCGAGTAGTAAGTTTAAGGTTCCGAAACGGGATACTAGCTACCTGAGCCCAGTTCTGGCCTCCCAACTGCCTATCCATGTATAGTGGAGCAAACTGCGATTTTCCATGGCCACCACCCGCAAAGGTCGTAATCCAGTGTTTGGAAGCGAATTCAAATGGCTCGGGGGAATCTCGGTCGCAAGGGAGCCAAAATGGGAGACAAAATGAGGAAAGTGTAACGAGCATAAAGGGAGCCGGAACAAGTCCCTGTAAATGGCCCCTCAGCACATGCTCAGGCCAAGCTCCGGCCGTACTCAAGACGTGCTCAGGAATGGTCAGGAATGGTCAGGAATGCTCACCCTCGGCTTAGGTTAAGGCGGCAGCTGCTCGCGTCCAAACACGAAAACAGAATCAGCGAGAGAAAAAAAAGTTGAGTATGATTTTACTGGTAAACTTCGCCCATTCGTGATGATTCTTGAGCCAAGCCATCCTTGGAATCTTGCAAAATGCACAGTGAGTCGATCCATATGTATCTAATATTTAATTCCCGACGAGCAGCTATCGCCTCCTGGAACGTACCGGATAACAGGCTCATTGGTATACTGTCCAAAAATGAATCGATGGTCGTACTAAGGAGCCTGAGTTGGTCGTCCGCTTCCCATCGATGACTGAGAGCGCCGTATTTAAGAAACGGGGTGGGATCTGGACGACAAAGCCTAACGTCCTGTGATGAGGTACTAATGTCCAGGAGCCGCGAGGGGTTTCGTTTCGCTGCAGATGAAGCCCCTGTGACGCAATCAGAGTGTGTGTTCAAACATCTCGACAGCCACAGCAGAGCCTGTTCATATGGACTCCAAGCTATACCCACAGGCAGGATTAATGGTACTTCAATTTCACCAGACAAGAGTTCATGCTGGAAAAAGGACTCTGGAGTCATGAAGCAGTCAACAGAAAATGCAGTATTTTCTTGTGGCAACCCATCCACGTTCCGAGCCCTTGCATAGATCCTACCTCGATATTTCGACTTTAGGCTAGACATATCTGTACTAACAGACCGTGGATGTTCCATGATAAGGAACAAGACGATGGTATCCGCCGTTCCCAACTCGATTTGAAATAGGCGCTCTGCCTCTATTCTGTAGTGCAACTCAGCTACAGGAGCTGTCGGCTGTTCTTCCTCGAGCTGAGCAGCGACCGTGAAGTATTTCCTATGGGCATTCCAGAGAAGATCACACAAGTGACAGCCGCTCTGTATCGATGCTTGTAGGGAGGATATGCTTAGGCTGTGGGTAAATAAGGAGGATACTGGGATCCTTTCGTACATGTCTTTTGGGGCATGGAGAAGATCGCCTTGCGCCTGGTGTAGAGTTTCGCCGTATCGGTCTTTGCCGTCATCGAATGAAAAAAACAAAGTGTCTTTTGGAGGTTGTATGGTTGCTCGATGAAGTTGGGTGTAGGACAAGGCTGGGTCTGAAAGCGGGAAGATTGAAAGGCGGGATGTGACTAACACATGATAAAAATGTCCCGAATGAATTATTGCAACTCTCTTCTACCTGGATCACTAGGTTTTAGCTTCGGACTTTTGTCGTATTCTTGTCTTGTTCATCGTTGGAATAAGAGCAGTCATCTTAGTATCTGTATGGGATAGTCGGATCGGGGTATTTGAAGCTTCTACAGAATTGCTCAAATCGCCAAACAAATCTTTGAATATCTAGACTGTACGTTGTCGTCGAATCTCTGATTGCTGCTGTTTGTTCTGTTTACTCGCTTCGGCTCACGTGTTCGTCAAATCTAAACCTCGGCAATTGTTAACGACACACCCAACCTCACATCATCAATTCCTCCATGTCACATCAGGACATCACATCCTTCCATATTCATCCCAACCCAACAACAAAAATGTCCACCAATCCTTCATTCACAATTATCGTCATCGGCGGTGGTGTCGCCGGCCTCGCCGCCTCCATCGGCTTACGTCGCAAAGGCCACAAAGTCCTCATTCTGGAAAGCAGCACAACCCTGCAAACTCTCGGTGGTAGTCTCCTTATCCCTCCAAATGCAGCGCGAGTCTTGGATTCGTACGGCATCTGGGAGAAATTCAAAGAGTCGGAAACGGTCCCAAGTGGTAATACGACATTTAGGTATCAAGATGGGAAGGTGCTTGAAGGGGTTGAGTATGCGGCTATGGAGGGGACTTTTGGTTATGCGTATGTGTCATGTTGCGACTCCCACTTTAACACCGGCAGACAGTACCTTTCGAGTCTTTCGATTCTGCTGGGCTTGATAACTGTGGCTGATTTAATTCTAGGGTGATGGCGCCTTCACGCGCAAAATATCAAAGACTTCTGTATGACGCAGCGATTGAGCTAGGCGTTGAAGTCAAACTCTCAAGTCGAATCAAGTGCCTGGATGAAACTACTCCCTCTGTCACATTGACTAGCGGAGAGAAGATCAAGGGCGATATTATCATCGGTGCAGATGGTTCGTCATACCTTCTAGCCCCCTCAATCATTTCAATGAAAATTATTGACCTAACTCAGGGATCAAATCTAAAGTACGGAGCGAGATATTGAGAGAAGAAGATGTAAAACCTTTACCAGAGAGCATAGCATACCAATGTAATATCTCCGGTGATGATATGAGAGGCGATCCCGTGACAGCTCCGTTGATGGAAGAGGGTGCTATCCACAGTCAGTATCGTCTATCTGCTTTCCTTAAAGACAAAGACCCCTGATTCTTTGTCTCCATTCCTCCTTCCGTAGAAAAGATATTGACACGCGCCAGGTTGGTATGGACCATCCCGTCAAATGATCTGTGGCCCAGACTCTTCAAGTTCCGTCTACCGTATGACATTAATCTTCTATCCCAACTCCACTCTTTCCTCAGACGATATCCTAGCCGCCAATTCCAGCTCTTCTTATCGTCTTGGGTCTATCGACTCTCTTCGCGAATGCGTCAAAGACTTTGAACCCAGGGTTCGCAAATTCGCATCCCTGGTGAAGCCAGAAGATTGCTTCCTCTGGAAAATCGCACATCTCCCGAAATTGGAAAGCTGGATTAGTAAGAGTGGAAAAGTGGCGATTCTCGGTGATGCAGCGCATGCTATGGTTCCGCATCTCGGTGCTGTACGTCTGCATTCTAAATCTCTCAGTAGGAAATAATTTTGGCACGATGACACACTAACCTGTGGACAGGGCGCAGCAACAGCAGTTGAAGATGGCGCTGTCCTCGCAGAATGTCTCTCATACGCTCAATCCACATCAGATATACCCAAATCTCTACAAACATACGAGAAGATCCGTCGTCCAAGAGCAGAACGTATCCAAGCTACCGCTCTGATAACGGGGCAGTACAAAGTCATGGCGGACGGTCCTGCCCAGGTCAAACGTGACGAGAAGATGGCGCAGCGTATGGATAAGGCGAACCCGAGGTATGAGTATTGGAAAGCGGGTGGGGGATTGGAGTGGTTATATGGCTATGACTTTATGAAGGAGGTGAGTTCTATCCCTCACATTGTGGGGGCCAAAATTGCGGGGTATAGTATTGACATTTAACAGGTGGGCCGGGAGTCTGGTGATTCTACAAGTGAAATCGTTGTCAAATACAGTAGCAGCTACAAGTTATGATAATTTGAGATCCTGTGGCATAGTTCTCTGTATAATATTGATCAGGGCCAAGAAAACAAGTTCTGGGGGTTAAATTGACTTTGTCAGATGAGACAAACACCAAACATGCTACTACGGTCTAGCACGATATGCTTCGTCTCTTCATGTAACATTCCAAAAATTCTAGGGCCAAATCGCCTCAAAAACCAACAAATCTTTCCTGTCGCCACCCGTCCCCTAAGAGCTATCCAAGCACATCTGGTGTCAACAAAAAGCGTTCCTCAAGGACTCAACCCCGAACTTCACTGGAAAAAGACGTTATAGAGAATCCTATGCGATATAATGTCGAAATTACAGTTGCTGCACGGGTCCGCAAAGGCCAGGCATATAAGTGAATTCCCAAGCCCGAATTTGGCACGAGTCTTACGAGCCTACCGCCCAAAGTCCGTGTTTTTAGGGCATCTCGCTAACAAATCAAGCCTGAAGAAATTGAAGCGGGATTTAATTATTTATAAATCAAGAAATCAATTATAGCATACTCAACTTAAGCCAAATATTCACGATTAGTATTAGTTTGAAGACTGATTAGTTTGTGGATGTCAAATAGTATTATAATGAATTCGATGACTTGTTTGTATCGAAGCCTGAAAAGGTCGCTAAAAACACGGACTTTGGGCGGTAGGCTCGTTACAGCAGCATTGACGAAGTACTAAAGTAGACCGTGTATCATAGCCCTAGCAGAGGGTTTTATAGTTCAGCTATTGACGGTGAAGCTGTAACTTCCGCAGCAGTCGTGGCATTGGATCTCCTCTTCGCCATAGATGAGCGGCTTGCTGCTTTCGGGATCCGATTGAAAGCCCCCCGATATCAATGTACTGTACCTGTCAACAGTCTCAGCACGCTAAATGATGAGGTTAAGAGAGAAGTTGCTTGGGCGTTAACCTTAACCCATTTTTCAGTTGGGTAGAGGCTATGCAGTGATGAAAAAACAGGCTTCAGCAGTAAACTATGGTTGTATTGTATTTTTAAACCCAGGCGTTGTCTTGTAGACCCGCTGACTTCTTTAGTATACAGAAAGTAGCACGCCCGACGTGTCTCGAAGAAACCATTGTGAACTGAGCCAATAATCAAGCCGTACCGCTCAATTTTGCTTCGGTAATTGAATCTTCTTTGGCTAGTCGATGTTCCTCGTCAAAGGGACTGAGTCAGCCCCAGCTGTCTCATTAGGACATTGTTCAAAGAGAAGGTATTGAAGCGACGAGTTCAAGTAGGCACGTGGGTGAGACATTCTCAATCGTGGCTAGATACGTTCTAGAAGCCAGATGTCAGTTGCCATTATTTTGAAGTCATCATGTCTCACTCGACCCGTCCTCCATTACGATTCAATTCATTGACTGCAGATTCCACAGCAAAATAAACCTCATGGTCTGTAGACTTACGAGAGGCCATATTCCCATGAAATATCTTCTCGGGCTTAAAAATACGACGAAGCTCCTCGAAAGATAAAGAAAGAGCCCACGCAATACTCCGTAAAGATCCTGTAACTTAACGAGCGGAGATGAAATGGAATTAGGCGAGCTTTGCCAACGTGTAACCTTGTCGATAGATGATTCCAAAGCTAACACTCCATGTCAATCTGTTGTCTACCTTAGAATACACTGCGGTGCTGGGCCAAGGTTAATCAGCTTCTGATTTGATGTAAGATATGCAAGAGAAATATGGGATTTACATGGGGCCTTCCATGTTCATGGCTGTTTTCCGCCTGTTCCTCGGGTTAGCTGGCTGGCCCTTCAAATCGAAAACTCTGTTCACTTGGAATGTTCGTTTATTTCCTCCAATAAACCCTCACCGCCCAAATATCCCCAGCAGGTCCTCCAAATCCGGCATACTCACCTCCCAATCATCACAAGCCTCCTTCAACTTTTCAATCTTCTCCAAAAACCCCTCATCATCATACTTTCCCTTCTCGACATCCGAAAAAACCCTCCCATTCTGACACATCGTCCCCATAAACTCACCCAGCACGACCCCATCCTTCATGAGCTCATGCCGAATAACCTGGACATCACAAAGCACGATACTATTGCATATCTTCCTCAGCACTTCCAATGCGTTCCTACGCGTCTGCCATACTTTATCCGCACCTGCTTCTTTGATAATCGTCTTCCTTTTGCTCTCCAGCACTTCCAGTACTTTTCTGGTGGCTTAGAATTGTTTGCTGGGTTTCAGACGCTTGGATTGGGTGTTTAATGCATACCAGCACTCTTTTGAATAGACGTCGAAGTTCTTGGGCGGCGTGGGGGGTTTGGTTGCTGCGTTCACGGCGTATTTCGAGTCGATGTGTTCAGCTATCTTGAGTTTCGTGATATACTGGAGGATTTGGATGTTAGAAGAGCCGGATATGTCTCGACCTTTCGCGAGTAAGGACCTATGACATATATAGTTATCTCGCGAGGACAGCGATGTCCAGCGCGTGGACTGTACGGATTGCCTTGATCTTGAATTCAGCTCCGGTGGGTTTGGATGCATCCCCAGTTAATTTGAACGCATCGAATTTGCGCTTCGAGGAGGATACCATGGTGGCTCGAGGTCTTGTAAGGGGAACTGTTGGGGCTGAATGGTCAGAAGTCGCGTTGAATTGAGGGAGACGCGTTGTTCTTAGATGAACGCAGACATCTGCACATCAAGGAACCGCCACTTGCCCGAGTCAACATCGCTTATCCCGCCACAGCTTTCAAACTCTCAACAATATCCTTGGGTATTATTTGCAGTCAATTATCTACTGCTACAATTTTTGTTCAATAGATGGTAGTAATGCGCAGCTGGGTTAGTTTTTCGTTCTGAACTGTTCAGCATTATCTATGCAAATTCGATAATCGCGGGCTCAATCAATGAAAGAATCGTCCGGAGAACAATGCAACTTCAAGTTTAAGTCTGCCTTCAAGTCTAAGGTCTGAACGGCCGAAAGAGAACGAAGAAGCTGCTGAATGGTGCCTTTAGGGTAAAACTTGAAATTATGGCCAGCTGCTCACTTGATTAGAGTATGCTGCCTCTCCTTCCCGGTCAAGCTCTTCTCGCCAAGCAAAGTAGTTCAGCAAGCTTCCTGGTCCCATCCTTCGCTATGTCGCCAATTACTAGCAGTAGCTTGAGCGCATTACAGTGGCGGTAATAGATACTCACGATTTGGGTGGATATTCCCGAGGGAAGGTTCCTGCAGCTGATGAGATATTACCCCTATCTGTTTCCTCCAATGCAACATGACCAAAAGACAAATCCACTCTAAAGATTGATCAAATACATGCGAATGAGAGAAAGAAGCACAAGCTGCGCAATAGTTCATTTTGATTTGGTCTAGCAAATAGGGTGTCTCCAAAAGTATTCCTCATCCAGAATCCAAGGGAGTCTCTAATTGCGCCAGAAATACAAATCCATGCATCCCTCCAAAGCACCCGAAAATCCTCAATCAAGGATCCAGATCTTGAAATCCAGCTGGTAACAAACCCCTCTTAATCAGATCATCAATAGCCGCATCTCTCGTCTCACCACTATACCTATCCGCCTCCCTCACCTCCAAAGTCTTGCCCATATGCCGACCCTTAGAATCAGCCCTGTTGTACGCCAAATCATACTCGAAGTAATCAACTCCTCCAGGAGGCTTCCCCTTCGTCTTGCCGTACTTGCTGTTCACGGCTTCTTTGCTCTTGAGAGTTGGCTGGGGAGTTGGTTGGTAGGGGTTTGGTCGGCCGTGGCGGGATAGAAGGAGAGAGTTGGCTGGAGCAGGAGGTGGGGCATTTGGTTGTTGAGGATATTGCAGAGGGTATTCTTGTTGCAGCTGCTGTTGGGAAACTGGTACTGGCTCTGTCTCTGGCTCTTGAGCGAGGTCCTCGGCTCTCTTGTATCCCAAGGTCAAAAAGTATTCATCCCACTCCCAAGAATCCTCCCTACCAAACGGCACACCAGCAGGTGACAGGCCCACCAACTCGCCGACAGCATCAGGGAGACATGTCTTTCTCTGCAATACGGCATCTCCCGCATCACTCAACTCTCGAAGCTCAGCATCAATCGAAAGATGGTTGTCGATGAGTACACATCCTCTGTAAATCTTGCGTCCATCGGCGACGCGGAGTGCTTCAACATCAGAGAATGATATCTTACCTTCGTCGTTGGTCATCAGGAGAGCTTCGCGCTGGGTGTCATACTTCTTTTGGATTGCGAGGCGCTCAACTGATTCGGTGCAGTTGATGAGGAATGTTGGCTTGGCGTAGATGAGGAGGCCTTTGGACAGCATGGAGTTGGCGTATTTGATGAAGAGCTCTTCTTCAGCGTCGCGGCGCATCTTTGAAGTCCGAATTAGCCAATATCCTCTACGTGTAATAGAATTTCTAAAAGGCAACATACCTTGTTGAGGTACTCGCTCCCATAGCTCTCAATCAGGTGTCCGATATTGGTTTTCCATGCCTGGATGTCGCTGATTTGCTCGTGGCTAAAGCCGTTGTGTTCGCTCAACTCGACGTCCTCAATCAGACCTAGTGCCTGCTCGCCGATTACTTTGTAGACAATAGACTCTTGGCTCCAAAGAGCTTGGTCCCAAGAGAACTCGAGATACTTGAGAGCTGCTGCGAGGGGTGTTGACTCAGGGAGGTTGGACATTGCTGCGAGGGACGGTGTTGAATTTACTGTTCTTTATTTATTGTTTGTGTTGAGGTAAATCAGCCAAGGCGTTTTAGTTAGCTGGGGAGATCTTGATCGTTCCCGTTTTGTTGTGTACGAAGTAGTATAGAAATCAAAGAGTAGAAAGATTATCGTCGTTGAAAGTGTACTTCGCAGGGGTGCGTAAGTATGGCTGTTGAAGTGCAGAAACAACGCTAGACTCGAGCCAGCATACAAATTTTCTTGGAGTTCGACTTGTACGGCGATTCAACTGTTAGGACGGCCATCCAGTTGGGTGAATCTGGCTGCTAGCGCAATTCAATTCTCCGATAAACTCTATGGTTCTGCTAGCGTTACTTAACGCACTCATTGATTGAGTGTCTGGAAGAATGTATGAGATATTACATTGATTCTTGACTCGGATCCAATTTCGGTTTCCGGGAAATTTGTAGAAGCCATGAATAGAGAGAGACGAGACAATGCTGTGAAAGACATTTTGTAATTACAAATCTTCCATATACTTTATACATCATATATATCTCTAGACATAATAATATAACAGAACAATAATCATATCAGTACCAACGTAGAAAGACATGACCTTCTACTTCTCATATGGATAGCAATGCTTGTACGGCAAACAGGTGCAAACTACTGATGATAATCGCTAACTAGTCTATAGTATTCACGCAAAAGCAAATGATTGCTTCAGATGGCACTGTCATTTGGGAGATAAAGCTTGTCACATGTAGGACCAGATTGATTATCTTAAGTGTAAAGTGCAGTAGATATCACGAGGTAAAGCACAATCATGCTTGGCATCTACGTTATTGCTTTCACATCATGGGCCCAATAGACGATTGATCACCCGATTCACTAACCAGGTTTTGGAGGTGCTCAGGTAAACAATGTTGTCAGTTTTGTGTTAGATAGAGGGGGGTTAGGTTGCTGTGTGACGGTGGAATTGAGGGGTTATATCGCGAAGCGAGTTCAAGAGTAAACACAATCCCCTCGCTTAAATGTCAAACGCAGGAAAACAACGATGGGCATCTGCCTCACGCTAATTGTTTGCTGTAGTTTGTGCCATCTGTTTGGCTTTGCGCATGAGGTCTACGTAAAACCTGTCTGACACAGGTTATTGATTGTCTATGAGGATATAAAGTGACAGATCTGCCCACTTGAATAGACTTTGAGGTAGTGCATGGGAATCAGTTCTCCTTCTGCAGCACGGCTACTTGTATATACTGACGACGACTAAAGGCGCATGAATTTATGCCTTATCCTGTTCTGTGATTATATTATCTAAATCCAATAGCGAACACTTTTTTCCGAAGCCGAATCGAGGCTAGCTAGTCTGGAGAAATAACTATGAAGCTAGAACGCAAAAGCCTACCACCAGGCCAATGAGGCCGGGTTCCAACTCTCTTAATTTGATACATACACACAATAGCTCTTTAGGCATACCCACTCACATCTGGCCATGGAAGCAGATAGACCCCTGCGTATTTCCATTCACCGACCTGTTCACGCTCGCTTCAAGTCATATTGATCTTTTCTTTGTTAGCTAATAGATAGGAATGTTTCAAATAGCTAGCGTCTTTCCTCGAAGCTAGCGTCATTCTCCTCTCGAGAACGAGGATATAAAAACCACCTCCTCGTTCTCTTCGTCGTCCTTCGAAATCTTCCAGACAACCACATCTTGAAACTAACTCGACGCAATAATACCTTCGATCTTCAAACACCGCCACCAAGAACCTCTTTCATAAACACCAGGACCAGCAACATCATCTTCCTCTTTATTTCTTTCACAAGTCCTCATACTCTTTACACCTTCTCCACCTACACCAATCAACACCGACCTACCAACAGACACCACCACAATGTCTTACCGCCCGTCCACCTCCCGCAACAGCCGCAGCGTTGCCGCCACCATCGCGCGCACCACGCGCTCTATCGACGCTGCCCGAGCCTACCTCCAATGCCTCTGGGACAAGGCGCGCGCCGAACAAAACGCTGTCGTGTTCAAGCTCCGCGTTGAATACATTGAACGGAAGCTGAAAGAGTTCGCCAACAATAGCAACGCGCCAGCTCTGCCCGCAAATGAGGCCGCAGCCTTGAAAGCATGGCTAACTCAGATCAAGCCCGCGATGAAAAGATGGGAGGATCGCGTTGAGGTCAAGGTATGTTCTTGCTCGTGTTGGTGTTGCCACATCTTGAAATCATTGTGGAAGACATCTGCGCTTGATGAAATGTTTACTGACTTTTATCTGGGTAGATGCTGGAGGGGATGGAAGTCGAACGTCTCGCAGAGTACAAGAAGTACCGCGAGGCATTGGGCTTGGGTGTCTATGACGCGCCGATCTTCGTGATCCATCCTCTAGAGAGTGAGGAGAGACTCGCAATCCAGAAGCGATTCGATGTTGAGCGAGAGGTGCTCATTATGACGAATCCGGAGACTGTCCTCTCCCAACAGGACATCGTGAACCTTCGCACTGGGAATGGAAACGGTCGGGTGCTTTATAGAGGCTGCCCACTGATGACACCTGCGGTCTCGGTGCAGAATGAGATTGACGCGCTGCAAGCTGCAGGCGACGTCGTCAATGAGTTGCGGAATTGGGTCCCTGCAATCGTGGCTAAGCATGCCGGCACCGACCTAAGTGGTGATACCGACGAGGAAGACCTCTGGGGCGCGTACTTTGCTTCGATGGGCTATGAGCGCATCGAGAACAGTGCTGCGATGTCAGCTTCTACACCTGTTCCTGCGCGAGGCCAGCAGGGCATGCGTCCACCACAACCTCCTCCAGCTGCTCCAGCTCGCGGTACACCTTCTGCTCGCGCTCCTACCGCAGCTCCAGCTCCAGCATACCAACATCCCTTCGGTCCTTTTGGTGGGCAAGCTCCGCCACCTCCTCCTCCTCCTGCAGCTCCTCCCGCCGCCGCGCCTCCAGCACCCAACGCGCTGTTCTCCCGGCACGGCCGTCCCCAGCCCTACCGACCAACCCGCCAGCCAACCCTGAAACTTGGAAATACCCCCACCAAGTGGAACGCCGTCCGCGGGAATACACCGGGTAATGTCAATGTGTTCGTGTACGATAAATTGTACAACACGGCAGACTCTGGTGTTGGGAAGGATAATGGGGATAAGCGGAAGAGGTATCGGGAGAGTGGGGAAACTAGGGACTTGACGATCGATAAGTTGATCGCGAGGGGGGATTTACCGCAGGGATTCCAGGATACGAATCCTTGAGCGTGGAAGCTTGGGCGGATTTGGGAAATGAAGATGAAGATTTGGATATTGGCTTTTAGGGGGTTTGTTTTTCTTCGGGAGGTTTGAAAAAGGAAAGATTTCTTGGAATTGAGACCTGGAAAATGGATTGGCAATGGACATACAATAAAAGCATTTTGAATTACTTGAGAGACAAGGAAAGAAAGAGTGATGATGCCTGCAGCTGTGACTTGATTTGATTGACTAACCCATGCTCAACTGATTCGAGAATGAAAACTTCCGGTTTATTGCTTCTTGGGCTTGACGGCATAGATGCTGTATGAGCCTGTTCAAACAATCAGCATGTACTTCCAATTTCATGAGAGTATGGCAATACTCACTGACCCACTCATTGAAGTCGATGTCCGCCACTCTCTTTGCCATCGTATTCTCCGAATCCACCTTGCTGTCTCCACTGGCTTCAGGTCTACAGCATGAAGTTGCCGGAGCACAGCATGAGGACTCTAAACTTTTCGACTCAGTGGCGCCGCTTTCGTTCGATGAGCTACGCTCCTTGTAGATGTTGAGATCGGACTTCTTGTCCACGATGAGGATATCTGCCCAAAAACAATCAGCCCAAAGCTTATTGATCCATTCCTAGTTAAGGAAGAGCATACCTCCAAATCCCACTTCCCTCAACCACGCCTCATAGTCCCCCACCAAACTAGCACCACTAACACACCCCACATAAAGTCCAATATCCCTCTTCAACTCCTCCGTAAACACCTTCTTCGCCAGAATATCACTAACCGCCACCCTCCCCCCCTCCCTCAACAGCCGAAAACACTCCCCAAAACACACCTTCTTCCTCCTTTCCTCAAGCAGATTAATAACGCAATTACTAATAACACAATCCGCACTCCCGTCCTCTAAGGGAATATCCGTGATATCCGCAAACACAAATTTCACATTCTCAATCTTGGAATTTGCGGCATTCTTCCGAGATAGCGCAAGCATGTCCTCACTTGAATCAACACCGATGGCGAGACCTGTAGGGCCGACTTTGTGAGCGGCTTGGAAGACATCGAAGCCTCCTCCGCATCCGAGATCGATTACTGTTTCTCCGGGCTTGATACCGGCTATGGCGAAGGGGTTCCCGCAGCTTACGCCGAGGTTGGATCCTTCTGGGACGGAGGCGAGGTCTTCAGGAGTGTAGCCGAATGATGATGCGACTTTGAGAGCGTGTTGGGTGTTTTTGGAGGGGTCTTCGAGGGCGAGGGAGGAGTAGTGGGCGTGCACTGCTTTGGCGGTGGGGGTGGGGGTGGACATTTTGGTTAAGTTGAGGGAGGCTATTGGGTGTTTCTTGGAGGTGAGTGAGGGGTGGTGTACTAGGTAGAATGATTGAAGGACGGGGAAGAATATGAGTGAGGAGAAGTCGATGGGTTCTTTATGGAAGGTGAATGTGAGAGAAGTTGAGAAAAAGGAAGAGGTAGAGGTGGTCTTTATGAAGCCTTGAGATGTTGTTTGGTTGATGGTGGTCTGTCACTGCGGTCTGTCACCAGTAACTTGTGCTGTTGATTGGTCGATTTGGCGAGCAGGCTTGGCTGCCTCTTGGGAGTTGCACAATTCCCACCAGACGGTCAAAATGTACCTGGACAACTCAATGTGCATTGAATTGCTTCCTCTACGCCTACCTACCTATGAAGGACAGCAAAGCTATTCAATAACGAAGTAAATTTGAGTGATGGCACAGACCAAAATAATAAACTGGTCTGGCACCCCACCAACCAGCAGCTTTCCGGCATGGGGACGCAGCTGCATGCTCGGGGACTTGCTTACAAGTCCCCGAGCATACAGGAGGTGAATCGGCTATTATAGCATAGCACTCTCTTAGATGCTTCACGTCTACATCTCGTAAAGATGACGTTTGAATAGAAGGAAGAAATCTTTTAGGCACATACTAGATACCACAACATCTCACACTACTCGCAACCTGCCAACGCGTTGCAAATCGAAGTCGGAAGCAAAGTTTATTCAGTGCCCACGTGATCGGGCACTAACCCCCACCAGCTCTAGCGCCAACGCCATTTCACGCCCCTCACTCGCACCCACGCCAACCCCTCCATTCGAAATTTCTACTTTATCAACCCTCCCTCACACCGCTCTCCTTCTCTTCCCTCAACACTCCTCCTTCCCCTCCTCATATCCATCCGTTCCCCCAGAATCACTTCAGAGGGACACCTTGACATCTACACTTCTTTGCTTCTTCTCGTGGCAGTAGAATCAACTCCATTCCATTACCCCTCTTCTTCCGAATACCGGAGAAGCAGACTTCGACCACGTAATCGATCGATCGTGTTGATCCGAGTCTGCAGCACTTTTCCGTTCTACACTACGACTCTTCACAACCGCCAACATGGTTCAATCGTAAGTCTTCGCCTTTGCAGACCTCATATCTATTTGCAGCATGCTCACTCGATTTTCTGCAATAGATCCATCCTCGGTTTCCCCCGCATGGGAGCTCTCCGTGACTTGAAGAAGGCAACTGAGGCTTACTGGGGCGGCAAGCTCTCTCAAGCTGATCTCCTCGCTGAGGCCAAGAGACTCCGTCTTGCACACTGGAAGATCCAGAAAGATGCTGGCGTCGATATCATTCCCAGCAATGACTTCGCTCTCTACGATCAAGTTCTCCACCAGATCCAGGACTTTGGTGTAGGTTTTCTCCCTAGGAATACTTGAAGCAAGAAGCTAACTTTATTTCTGTATAGGCCGTCCCTCCCAGATATACCAAATACAAGCTCGACCCCGTCGATGAATACTTTGCTATGGGTCGTGGTCTTCAGCGTGAGGGTGTCGATGTTCCCAGTTTGGAGATGGTGAAGTGGTTCGACTCGAACTACCACTATGTCAAGCCAACCCTCCAAGACAACCAGGAATTCAAGCTCACCGCCAACCCAAAGGCTGTTGCTGAGTTCCTTGAGGCCAAAGAGGCTGGTATCATCACCCGCCCAGTCCTTGTTGGCCCAGTCTCTTTCCTCCAACTCGGAAAGGCCGACCGTGACCAAACCGTCGACCCTATCGACCTTCTCGAGAAACTTCTCCCAGTCTATGAGGAGATCCTCACCAAATTGAAGGCTGCTGGTGCTGAGACTGTCCAAATCGATGAGCCAACCCTCGTCCAAGATCTCCCAGCCAAGACCAAGGCTGCTTTCAAGCCAACATATGAGAAGCTCGCTGCTCTCGGTGACAAAATCCCAAACCTTGTCTTCGCCACCTACTTCGGTGACATCGTCCACAACATCGACTTAGTCCCAACTGACATCTACGCTGTTCACGTTGACTTGGTCCGAAACCCAGAGCAATTGAGCACCGTCATCTCTGCTCTTGGCCCAAAGACCATCCTCTCCGCCGGAGTTGTTGATGGCCGAAACATCTGGAAGACCAACCTCAAGCGTGCTATCGAGACCGTTGAGACTGCCATCCAGAAGGTCGGAAAGGAGCGTGTCATTGTTGCCACTTCCAGTTCCCTTCTCCACACCCCACACACTCTCGCCAGTGAGAAGAAGCTCGACCCCGAGATCGCTGACTGGTTCTCCTTTGCTGTTGAGAAGGCTTCTGAGGTCGCCGTTATTGCCAAGGCCGTCACTGAGGGCCCAGCTGCTGTCCGTGAGCAACTCGAGGCTAACGCCAAGTCCATGCAATCCCGTGCTTCATCCACCCGCACCAACGACCCCAAAGTCAAGGACCGTCAATCCAAGATCACCAAGGAGATGTACAACAGACTTTCCGAGTTCCCTGCCCGTATTGCTGCTCAACAAAAGTCATTGGCTCTTCCTCTCTTCCCAACCACCACCATCGGTTCCTTCCCCCAGACCAAGGAGATCCGTATCCAACGTAACAAGTTTACCAAGGGCGAGATCACCGCTGAGGAGTACGAGAAGTTCATCGAGAAGGAGATTCAAGATGTCGTCAAGATCCAAGAGGAGCTTGACCTCGATGTCTACGTTCACGGTGAGCCTGAGCGTAATGACATGGTGCAGTACTTCGGTGAGCGCCTTGATGGTTATGCCTTCACCACCCACGCCTGGGTTCAATCCTACGGATCCCGCTGCGTTCGCCCACCTATCGTTGTTGGTGACATCTCTCGCCCAGCACCGATGACCGTTAAGGAGTCCAAGTACGCCGTTTCCATCTCCAAGAAGCCAATGAAGGGCATGTTGACTGGTCCAATCACCTGTCTACGATGGTCTTTCCCTCGTGATGATGTCCACCAGTCCGTCCAGGCTGAGCAACTTGCTCTTGCTCTCCGTGACGAAGTTGTTGATCTTGAGGCCGCTGGTGTCTTCGTCATTCAAGTCGATGAGCCCGCTCTTCGTGAGGGTCTTCCTCTTCGTGCCGGAAAGGAGCGCGAGGCCTACCTCGACTGGGCCGTCAAGTCTTTCCGTCTCTCCGTCTCTGGTGTCCAAGACTCCACCCAGATCCATTCCCATTTCTGCTACTCCGAGTTCCAAGACTTCTTCCACGCCATCGCCGCTCTCGATGCCGATGTCCTCTCCATCGAGAACAGCAAGTCTGATGCCAAGCTCCTCAAGGTCTTCGTCGATGAGGCTTACCCTCGCCACATCGGTCCAGGTGTCTACGACATCCACTCTCCTCGTGTTCCAAGCGAACAGGAAATCAAGGACCGTATCGAGGAGATGTTGCAATACCTCAAGCCAGAGCAACTCTGGATCGATCCTGACTGTGGTCTTAAGACCCGCCAATGGTCGGAGACAAAGGCCGCCTTGACCAACATGGTCAACGCCGCCAAGTTCTACCGCCAGAAGTATGCTAAGTAGAGCATATCTTCTCTCAAACTTTTTCCTTTTGTGTATTGGGGGTATGAGCGATGATATCACGAAATTTGTAGTTGGTTTTTGAGGCCTAGCAGTGGAGACGATCTCAACATCGGCGTTTCTGGCAGGGCATTAAAGACAAAAGCTTCTTTTCTTTTTTCTCCCTTTTTGCGAGACATTTTATGGGGGCGTGTGTGGTTGTTCAACAGCATCGGGAAGTGATGATCCATCAACCGGACATCTACAATGGCGTACAAATTTTCAATGATATTCTCGAGGCTTTAGCAATATTCGGGCTCTGGGATGATGAATGGATGCATGGGTGGGTGTGTATCCTCTTCCTTTTTGGGAGGACGATAGGTAGAAAAGTAGAAAATATACCCTCTTCAACCGGGAATCTGATCGTCTTTGGTCTCGTGATTCTATTCTCCATTTATGTCTCGCGGTATAGCGGTATTGATTTCCATGCCATTTGAGAATCTGTACTTCGCCGCCCCCAGCTTGTTGTTCATCGAAATGTGTCAGTTCAGATGGCTCCTTTGAAGCGAATTAGCTACCTCCGATACTGAACATTAGTACCGACCGAGTAGAGGCGAGCAAAAAGATCCCTTTAGTGTAGACTAATCTCAAACGAAGCTTGAATCAACGAAAAATTAGAAAGACTAGGCCGCATTTTGAGATTCGAGAAAGTCTCATGTGAATGTATGAGACAAGACATTATGACGGCCATTGTCCTAGTCTCGGTCTGAGTCCCGGCTTTTTTGCTTCTGTAAGCTAAGCTTCGGCAGCTAAATCGACAAGTCGAGTGACAAAGAAATAATGTCTCCAACGGAACCCTTCTGCGTTGATCTGTCTTCGAAGGAGTTTCCCGCACTGGCCAGCAGAAGGATGTTATTCGGCTCTAAGCAACTGCCCTCAATGACTTGAGCACCCTGGGTACGAGACTTACACTCAGAAATAGTCTGGAAGGTCGCCGCCACGAATGTATGGCAAGTGGCTCCAGCTAACCCAGGACAATGAATAATGTTGTTGGTGCACAACGTGCTCATCGCACTTCAAAATGGTCTCGGAGGAGGTTGAAGTATATATAATGGTAGTATGGAGGGCGCGAAGGTCAATCGGTAGCAACTCAATTTAAGTCTCTGGCAGATTCTTCGTTCTTTTCAAACTATCTTCTTACTCACTTTTCGATATTGTCCCAATTCATATCATTCAATATTACTTCTATTCCTCCTAATTTTACACTCAAATGCATAAACCAGTGCCGACAAAACATATAAGGGAAGGCTGGATAGTAGCCATCCCCCCCTTCAACATGTATCAAAGCATGACCGGGAGAAATGAGACTCTTACCTGCAAGTGGAGTGAGGAGAAAGAGGAGTGCAAAAACGATTGTAAGCTAGCGAACCTTGGATGGGGCCACCCAGTAGCTGTCGTTCAAGTGGAACATCTTAAAGACCACATCGTTCGAATTTCATTCGTCCAGGTACTGTACATCCATTCAAAATTAGACAACCTACTTTTGGTATACTAATAAACTTACAGATGTCGTCTGTGAAGTCAAAGAACAAAGTACCGTATGGAAGAGGTATATGGAAAAAGTTAGATTGGCATGTCGACGAAGAAGATAAGCGGTCGCCCTCGCTGTTCCATGTCCCGCACGTCTACCATCTTGACTTCACCCTTGATAGCGCCAGTGTGTTTGGTGTATGGCCCCGAGTTGATCCTGGAAAGCCTCATAACACAGCCAAATATCTCCAGATGACGGACCATTCTTTAAGTATACTCAAAGTTTGGGTTGGGCTCGGAGCTCGTACAGATTACACGCCTCAATCAAATACCATTGGTCAACAATCGACGGAAAGTGTTCTTCTAGCCTGGACGAGTACGTCTTGGTTTTGTACGGACCAAGCATCTTTTACAAACAACTCTCACGAGATGACGGTGGCCGGAACCAGTACAACTACCTCCACAGCAACAGATATACCAGTCGTCACACCAGCTGCGACACCTGTACTTCCCACTACTCTCCCTTTCGAATCAAGACCAACCGCAGAAGACGACGATCAGTCTATAGAAATGCATAGTCTCAATCCCAAAGATAAAGAATCAACTCAAACTTACGTAACGGCGCCGAGTTTAGACCCATCATGGGTGCAATCACCACGAGGTCATGTGGGAAGACTGACTATACCTTCTCCTCCGGTGACGCCTGAAGCGGTCCACATTTCCGCTACAGATGCAAATTCTATCGCTGAAATCACCAAAGTCCTCTGTCCTGCGACTCCGAAGTTCGTTTCTCCAAGCGCCAGACATCCACGCCACCCACGATCTTCGCTTTCTGGGACTGCTCCGACAGTTATCCCTAGAGCTTCATCCATGCCTCCAGTCTCTACTCGCGACACTACCAATTCAGCAAACACAGAAGTCCGGTACAACATATCGCAACACAACATGGTATTCGAAAGCAATCAAGCGAGCAAACGGGATCTCGAAGCTGCCAATGGCCGTTCTTTGCCAGAGATCCGACTTGAAACTTCAGCTTGGGATTTTACCCGTAGGTTATTGAAATCAGCATATCTCTTGCTGATTAATTTCTTTCTCGTGTACTAACTGAGTTCTAGAGTCAATGGCTCGGTCTGTGGAGTGGTGTGGAGGGGACCTCTGTGGTACATTCCGGTTGCGCTTGAGGGCTTTTGCTTGTCGATGCTAGATTGTCGTGCGAGCTTGGTGAATATTTTTGGTTGATCTTCGATTATGTATGATTTGTCATGAACTTTTAGAAGCTCTATTGGTTATTAAAGACTCGGTAGAGTTATATCAGCCAAGTATCCTTCTACTCGTACTTCTGAATTTGAACCTCTTCTTTAGCCCTCGTTTTGGGCGCAGCCTACCTCCCGCCAACTTCCTGGTATTGATGAACACAATTCACCATTAATATAGACTGGTCCCAAGTATTTAAAACAAGCGTTTAAACAACTTCGGAACTTTCTTTCATCATATTAGACTCCGGCTGGGCATTTGCATATCTCGAGCGCATGTCGATAACTTAGTTTACAGTACGGCGCAAAAGAGAAAGTAAAGGAGGCGATGAAGGGCCCTGCTGAAAACGGTTCTGAAAAAAAAACAGGTTTTCGATGGTGGAGAGTATTGGATTGATACTGTGAAAGGTCGTTATTTGGTCTTACAGCGCCCTTAAGCTTTGAAATAGTGTATTTGAGATCTGGAGATCTGTTGAATCTGTAACTTATTGCTGAGGTTTGTAAATTCCGTGGAAAGGTTTAGAGCTCTACATGGAATTCATAAGGCATGGAGTAATGCGAATAACTTCGCTTGTAGTGCTACAGAAGAGAGAACAACATTATTCAGTACAGAAGAAGCATCTACCTCCCTTTGTCACCCCTGCCGCCTCAAAACCCCCATCTTCAAGGATTCAGGTCTCTAAATCCAGCAGCCAAAATTCCCAACCGAATCAACTTGTCAATGGCTACATCTCTCGTCTCGCCCGAGTTTTTAGCATCGAATCTCGCCTGAGACTTTACAGCCTGGGAGCCAATGGTTCTTGCATAGACTCTGCTATCCGCATTATCAAATTCTCTGATCCAAGTCGCATCGTCGACGCCGGTTGGAGCATTACCTCGGTGATGGCAGTGCTTTGTTCCGACTCCACTGATTTTGAATGGCTGTTGTGTAGGGGTGTAAGGTGTAGGTCGGCCGTGGCGTGAGACAATCGGAGCTGGAGGAGCTGGAGGGGCGACGATTGCGGGTTGTTGGGAGGTTAAATTCTGGGTTGTGAGGGCATTTGGAGCAGCTGGAGGGGCGACGACTGTGGGTTGTTGAGAGGGAAGGTTCTGAGCTGGGAGAATATTCGGAGCTGCTGATTGGTGTTGTAAAAGAGCTTGAATGATCTACTGCAAAGTATATATATTGAAGACAGCAAGATTTGAAGACATTCTTTGCTGTAATTGTTGCACCCCAGAGACAAATTCGATCATTCTTCAATTCCCAATCATTTCGCAGATCGTTATTGGCTCGGAAGTAGCAGTTCTGAGGGTTGATGAGCCCCTCTGCTTGTCTCATATCATCTTCTGGGGTGGTATCGAGAACACAATCGTCGTTTTCCAGCCAGAGACGTCTATCCCAAGCTCTTCTCTCCACAGCATCCCTACTCAATTCGAAGATTTCCTCCACATCTCGCATTGCAAAGTATTGTTTAGAAGGCATTCCGTACTATTTCTCCCTCTCCTTGATATCCAATGATAGTCCATCTCTTCTGATACCAGCAATCTCAGCAATCTCTCTGGAAACAAAGAGCGGAATCCGTAAACACCATCCCATTCGGCCGTCAAATCAGCAATTTCGGCTGTTGGAAGAAGGTTCGGTGTAATCAACGGGCTGCCTGTGTAGTAATTTCTGCCTTGAGCGGGAATGGTGGCGTCTCTCCGGGCTTGAAGCTCAGATGCTGTAATTTTAGGAGAACCGATATGCAAAGCCTCTCTTTGGACTTCGTAGTACTTTTGGATTCGGAGGCGTGAAGGTGCGCAGAATGCGTCGATGGAAAAGGAAGGTTTGAAGAGTAGTAGACCTTTGCTGAGTCTGTAGTTCTTGTAGGCTGCCTTAGCATATCTTGCATCTTCTTGGGTACTCTGGAATTTCTCAAGTCAGCTTCAGGTCTGGAGCCCATGAATTTTCTCTGGCAAGTGGAAGGAATTATACCTCTAATAGCTCGCTCCACGTAGCCCGCTGGCAGACCAATAACTCCTCCCATTTTTCAATGGCGGCAAGCTCTTCCTCACTCAAATCCCTAGACAGCTTTACGTCCTCCATTAATTTCTCAACAGCTTTCGATCCTTCGTCAAACACATCCGCCTGCTTTCTCCAGAATTAGAGGTTCCAAGCGCAGGTAGTGCATCTCAATGCAATGGAATCCATTGTATTGGTTGTTTGCGTTGCGTTGAGGTGTTTTCTGTAATGATTTGGCGTCTTCGGTGTTGGCTAGGTGCGGAGCGTGGGAATGGTACAGGTACAGAACCAGAAGCAATTTTCAAGTCGAAGCGAAGAAGCAGATTGAGGCAACTTATCAGAGCTGAGGACTGGAGCTTTGGGGATGCGTTCCAAAAGCCCTGCAAACAGTTTTCGGAACAAGGGCGAGCCAAAGTCCTGTGAAATCAAGCTTTAGGTCCGATTGAGAACTTTCTAGGAGACAAAATGCAAAGCCGTTGGCTAAGGGTGGAAAGTTGACCTTTGGAGCATTACTGGGTACCCTGTAACATCACGCTGAAGCTGGAACTCTAGATACAATAGCGTATAGATCCCCAAGCTCGGTGGCAAGCTATGAAGAAACGGAATCCATCGAGTTGGCACATTGAGAGCAGCTTTGAGGTTTCGCTGTTGAAAGACTACGCACCGATTCCCGTAAGTTTTGTGCCTCGCCATTGACCTCACAAGCTCGCGCCATTCTTCTACTTCATTTCAAGAGTTGCAAGAGCTGCGCATCAATTGATAATACTGATCTACCCTAAGAAATGCCAATACAAAGAGATACGCAGTCCCTCCACATCTAGCCTCTCACATCTGGTGTTGAGGAAATCGACTGGTCGCGACAGCACAACCCAACCCCAATGCCACCACTAATTCAACCACGCACATTAAATTTGCTGCATTATCATAAAGGTACTGATGTCTGCCACAATGTCTGACCATCGAGCACTCTCGCGCATTGTTTCCCCCATTCTAGGCTCAATTTCGGCAATTTCGAAGCGGCGCACTCTCATTGGGCCGCTTCGAGAGGCCCATTCAAAACAACCTCTTTGACGTCTAACAGCGCAACGTATTTCACAACTACATACAGAATCTAGTTCCTGGACCCAAATATGCCGTTCTAAATAGTCAAATGCAAATGCCCGGTATGTGGGTGTTGGGGCGCGCTCGTGTGAATTTTCACGGCGTGGGGTCAAGTACCAGAGCTGAACGTCTGAGCAAGTGATTAATTCTGCATCGTATCGCAGCACGTAACAAGTCATAATTATGTCTCCAACGATGGTCTGAGCAAAATAATCTCGGAATATTTACCTTTAGTAGTTCTTCGAACATGCCGCTGCCAAAAAAGGTGAGGAAATTTGCAGTTCTTTCAAATCTGCGAAGTGTTCCTGGTAACGTGATGCACATTTCAACCGCATTTCAGAAGGCTTCACCGCACCAGAGTGCTTCTCCATCAATCGATATTAGGCTAGTATACATTAAAGATATCTAGACGGTGTTTAGTGCAACCAGAGACAACTTTTTACCTTGTCATCCACGCAGCATTAGTCTAAGATCGAGATCAAGAACGTCATCATGCAACCCAATCTTCGAAATTTCCTTGACAGTAGGTGAATTTTACTAGAGGTGATCTGACATTTCATTGTCATAAGGCTAATGGCAAATCATAAAGGTATCTGGAAAGGCGTTGACACAGGAAATGTATCCTATATTGCGGTGACAAGTCGAATGCATAAGGCTTTGTGGGATCGTTGCATAGTATGCTGGGAAGGGGAGAAATCCTTGCATTGAGCAAGGCGTAGGCGCAATGGGCCGTGAAGCTTTTACAAGAGTATTAACAGACTTCAGCACGGCAGAGAAAGTCAAGAGAGTTGTGGAAGCACGCTAAGCAGAGTAATTGCATCATCAGGGTTTTAAATTAGCTCTCACAAACTTTAAGTTATGGCAAGAGAACTGCTAGACTCTATGTACATTGTGAATGTACCTAGTGAGGGCCGAAAAGAAAGGCGAAAGCTCAATTGCATTAGCATCCCCTTGTATAGGAGCTCCCGTTGCTCCTACCCCTGTCGAAGCTTCCATTCAAGTCTCCAAGTCTCCAAGGCTATATAATGAATTTAATTGCGTAGTGCCTCGCCTCAAGCTCCTTGTCCAACCTACGTCTGACAGGGGCCCTATTGGCAAAGCAACCTCCTCCCCGCCAGGAAGACTACTTCATTATGAGCTGCCCTAGCCCTAAAAGACTCGCCGGTTGACCTCATTCATCTCCGACCGCCGGCAAGAGCTGCTGTTGATTCACACTAGGCCACATTCTCCCAAGACCGAAGCTTTTCGCACACGGCGTGTCTACAAATACCTCCCCACTTTTTCTTTCATAGACCTTCTTCTTTCTTCCTCAACAACACACTACCTCTACTCTCTCTCCTCTCCTCTCCGTCCTCGACCTCGACCTCGACCTCGACCTCGACCTCGACCTCGACCTCAATCACTCTCCTTCTACATCATAACTTACCTACACTACTTACCTCCTCCTACTACGGATACTATTTCGCAATGGCGGAATTCGAAATCACCTTGAGCGAGTACGATGCGGACCTCAGAGTCGTCACCGGCCTTGAATACCAGGGCTTTCAAGCTCTATATCACCATTGGGATGTGCAAAAGCTCAAGGCTCAGGCGCAAAGCATTGATCAGTTCATCATAGCCATCCGTTCTACCTTGGAACCACCCGAAAAGGAGGGTGATGATGAAGCCAAAGCCAGATTCCAGATCTTGTTGGCCAAGAGTGTGGAGTTGAAGGCCGTTATTGAGGAGAAAGGAAATGCAAGTTGATCCTTCCTTCAAATCGAGCTATGACATCAGCTACGCAAAAGCTAACTTACTTTTATAGGTTGCTCGTCGAAAGCGAATGACCTCATTGATGGCACACATCCCCGGTTTGACCAAGAAGAACGTCAAGAAAGCCATTGACGTACATCTTCCGCGAAACAAAATCAATCCTATCATCCCAGAATGGGCGCTTGAGGAGCAGAAGTGGTTCGATGTCTGCCGAGATGCATACTATTCGGGACATCATGCGGACGGTCTCGACGAAGCAGGAAAGGATTATCTTTCCGACGTTTTCAACCAAGATGGCCGACGCTTCTATCACACAGGCCCACTGCTTTTGCCAGAGCGTTTCTCGTTTCAGACCGAGCTTGCCGAGTTGCAGACAGCACCCAGAGGTGCTTTCAAGGACATGTTTTTGGGATTGTTGGACGTAGCTGATGCTCGGAAGCTCGGCTTCAGAACCGACGGCCGAAGATTGAGAGAGCCAAATTGGACCTTGGAGAGTGTGCTTTTGACATACGGAGTTGATGCAACAATGAAGGATGAGCTTCTGGAACAGGTCTCAAGGCCTGGTAACATATTAGGTGTTGAACGTAGACTTGGAGATTCAGATACAGTTGCGGAGAATACTGGTGACACTACAGAAGATGATGATCTGGATCTCGTTGGTCAGTCATTCACTGGCGGGGATACAAGTTCAGATACGGAGATGATGGATACCGGTGATGCTCCTGATAACGGCAATCTGCCTAGCACCACAACAAATGCACCTGTCACCCAGGCTGCTCCAGTTGCTGCAGCTGGTCCCATTTTCCCTCTGGTCCAACCAGGCCAACACGCCCCGTTCGCCGTCGCTCCCATTGCTGGAGTCATTCCACCTCCCCCCACGATTTTGCCAGGTTGGACTCCAGCAATGAGAATAGCTGCTAAAGCTGCAAGAAACGCCCTGATGATACACGCATCAAGTGGCACAAATCCTCGGGCTTCTATCTTCAACCGCATCGGCCCATACGAACCTCTAGCCCAAATCAACTACACCTGGTCAGTAACCGAGCACTCCCCAAGCACCCGAGGAAATCCACCCAACGGCATCCATCCAGTCTATTGGAGCAAGGCAGCCAATGATGCCAACAGCGTGGTCTTTAACTATGTTAAGAAAATCAATCCTGGGAACGAGGGACCTATTGCGAAGCGTGCTCGGGAGGATGGCACGATGCGGGATATCATGATCATGAAGTGCATTGAGCGAGGATGGATCGTGCACAATTTCGGCCCAAACCCTTCATTTCTATTCGACGACTCTCGATACAATGAAGAAAACCTCTGGTACAACGCCCCTAAAGACTCCTGATCCATGAGGGAGAAACGTGGTGCCACTGTGCCAATAGTAATTTTAGGCACTTTGGGGAAATTTGGGGATTGAGGTGTGTTTTCATGGACTGGAATGGGGACAGCAAGTTTGTCATGCAGCAAGATGACTTGCATTCTGAGAATCCACTGGGAGATTAGAGAGAGAGAGAGAGAGAGTGAGAAGTTTGGGGGTACTCAAAGTACAAAAGTACTTGTCTTTGGTAGCTAGCCTTACAATGCTACGAGAACGTACCTTCAAACACTTCCAATTTGATGTTTGTGATAATGTACTTCTGCAAAAAACGTTCCGTGACCATTCCCTCAATTCCTCTTCCCTCTCACACAGTACAACCCCACACAAGCAAAGAAGCACGTGCTATTCTACTTATTCTACTTGAACAGAGAACTTCTTAATACAACCTTAATAAATTCTCAAATATAGAGGTACTGCAGCTGGAAGAAGGGAATCATTGTATCTTGAGGCCGCCTCGACCAACACTCGTTCGATGTAACCCCGCGCGGACTTGGCGTGCAGCTCTACAGTTACAACACTTGTGAACACATCACTGAATAAGATCCTTTAAAGCAAAGAAAAGGAGATTCTCATCGGCAACTCTTTAAAGAATGTATGTGGTAGAAGACTGACAATACCGGCCAGTGCTTTCCAGACTTGCTGTGCAGTTTCACGTGGTCGCACCTGCTGCTGCGTATGTCTTCGGCTCTTCCAATAAATAATACACTATATCGCAGAGGCGGCCATATCGTACTTCTCAATTAAAAGGTATACTTACTCAGCTTCTAGATGGTATTGGTCCATAACCCGGTACTCTCCGGAAGGAAAGCAGTTTGAAGGGACGAGAGGAGATATATCGCCTGCCTGCTCACCAGATGACCACTTTCGCCTTTCCCGCTTTTTCAAAAGAGGGGCGCTCGCACATCTCAATCAGGAGATACACCGAGCAGCTCGGACTAATTCTACAATGGGCTGACTGGTCACTTGGCATGTCCACATTGTGCCGCCAAAGCCGATGTTCATTGGAGGAAAAACAGCCGGCAAGCCATCCCGATGATGCAGAGTGAGGCCAGAACGACAGGGAGAGCTGTTTGTGAGACTTCACTTATTGAGATGCACTTCAGCTAAGAAACGACTATATCTTCCTCAGCCCGGCCTTTGCCTTCCTCATTATTATCTTTTTGCTTTTGCATCTGTCCTTCATCCCAATTGCACTTTGCGCATCCTTTTTTTCTTCACTTCACTTTGTATTTTCAACCATTGCAGCATTCAACAAAGAGCATCGATCGCACAACAGCAGCAGGGGCAGGCGTCATATGCAAATCTCGATTCTTGGCTAACAAAAGCGGGCTGATCTGCATTAGCACGATCCCGAGCTCCTCAGAGCAGCAGCATCATCATCATCATCGCTAGCAAGACCAGCAAGCAGGTCTTTCTCCTCACCGAAATCCTCATTTCTCCTCTCTCCTTCCAAATTATCACACAATGGCATTCCGACAACGCCTCGCAAAGCCTCTCATTTACTCGACAGGAGCAGCAGCTCTCGGTGGTGGCATCCTCTACTATACCTATCGTCCGCGAAACATCCCTGGATCCGACCCCGCCGTGGTCTCTCCTCCCGGCTATGGAGCAGAAGGCGGCTTCCGCCCTCCTCGATTCCCAAAAGTCAAGACACGAGATGAACAAATCGCGGATCTGAAGCGCAGTGGTGGAAGCAAGGTCGCGGCTGCTGGCTTGTTGAAATCTGCACAGGATGGTGCACCGCAGAATGATGCAGATGTTTATGATCTGCTGGTCATTGGAGCGGGCGCTACGGGCGCGGGCATTGCTCTCGATGCTGCGACGAGAGGATTGAAGGTTGCGGTCGTTGAGAGAGACGATTTCAGCAGTGGCACAAGCAGTAAGAGTACAAAGCTTGTGCATGGAGGTGTGCGGTATTTGGAGAAGGCTGTTTGGGAGTTGGACTACAATCAGTATGCGTTGGTGAAGGAGGCATTGAGGGAGAGGAAATACTTTTTGGATACCGCGCCGCATCTTTCCATGTGGTTGCCAATTATGTTGCCTTTGGACAAGTGGTGGAAGGCTCCATATTACTGGGCTGGAACGAAATGTTATGATTTCCTGGCTGGATCGGAGGGAATTGAGAGCTCGTACTTCTTGACGAGGAGTAAGGCGTTAGATGCGTTTCCCATGTTGAAGAAGGACAATTTGGTGGGAGCGTTGGTATACTACGATGGGGCACACAACGATTCGAGGATGAACGTGTCATTGGCTATGACTGCTGCGTTGTACGGAAGCACAGTTGTCAACCACCTCGAAGTTACTGGACTCGAGAAGGATGCTAATGGAAAGCTGTGTGGCGCTCGTGTCAAGGATTTGGTTCAAGACAAGAACGGAAAGAAGCCAGATGAGTTTATCATTCGTGCTAAAGGCATCATCAACGCTACAGGACCCTTCACAGACGGCATTCGCAAATTCGACGATGAGACCGTCAAGGACATTGTCGCCCCCAGCTCTGGCGTGCACGTTATACTCCCTGGTTACTACAGTCCTCAAAAGATGGGACTTATCGATCCCAAGACTTCAGATGGACGAGTCATCTTCTTCCTCCCGTGGCAGGGAAACACCATTGCAGGCACCACCGACTCTCCCACAGACATCACTCAAAACCCAGTTGCCAAAGAAGAGGAAATCGACTGGATTCTCTCCGAAATCCGCCACTACCTCTCCCCAGATATCAATGTTCGCCGCGGTGATGTCCTAGCAGCCTGGTCTGGAATCCGTCCTCTTGTCAAAGACCCCAACGCGAAGAATACCGAATCCCTCGTCCGTAACCACTTAATCAACGTCTCACCCTCCGGTCTCCTCACCTGCGCAGGTGGTAAATGGACCACATACCGCCAAATGGCCGAGGAAGCAGTCGACGAAGCCATCAAAACCTTCAACCTCCAAACCCGCGCGGTCATCAACGCTCCAGATGTGAGCGGAACCGAGCAAGTCGACGATGGAGCCCGCCTGAACGGTACCTGCCAAACCCACCAAGTCAAGCTTGTCGGTGCACACGGCTTCTCCAAAACCCTCTTCATCAACCTTATTCAACATTTCGGCGTCGAGACAGATATCGCCAAACATCTCACTGAGTCATACGGTGATCGTGCGTGGACTGTTGCGGCACTCAGTAGCCCAACTGAACAGCGTTTCCCCGTGAGAGGCGAGAGAATCAGTCCGCTTTATCCGTTCATTGATGGAGAGGTCAGATATGCCGTTAGACATGAGTATGCGCAGACTGCTGTGGATGTGCTTGCGAGGAGAACGAGATTGGCGTTCTTGAATGCTCAGGCTGCTCTTGAGGCTGCGCCGAAGGTTATTGATATCATGGCGCAAGAACTGAAGTGGGACTCGAAGCGGAAAGAGGTTGAGTGGGTTGACAGTAAGTTTATCTTTGCCTCGTCTTGACACCTTGCTTTGAAACCCCCCAGTCCCACTTTCCCAGGATCTCTGTCTTGAAAATATCACCCTCTACATAAATACAAAGTATCTATGCTAACGAGTTCCGAATAGCCGTCAAGTTCCTCGAGTCAATGGGCCTCCCGAAATCGAAACTGAACGCCACACGCAAACAGGTTGAGAGCGGCAAATTGTCGTTCAAGGATAGTATCGAGTATAAGATGTACTCGAGACATGATCAGCCAAACGATGAGCTCGAGAGCGATTCTAAGAACAGTCCTGTTATGAAGCCGGGGAGTGCGGCGGAGAAATAAGAAGGAATGGAATGGGCAGGAGGATGATGGAGCGGGGAGGAATCTGTGAACAGCAGGAAAGGATGCGAGTGGGGGAAGAAGTGCAGATATTAAAGGAAGAGCTTTGAGGGAAGTAGATGAGGTGGAGTGGGTGTAAAGAAGCGCTGGATAGCGAATGTATATAGTTCCCCTGCGTGTTTAGGGTAAAATTGGTAGGGGGTGGTGTTCCGGTCGGGTTAATGTTCATAGCGATTGGGTCGTCTGCCTGCCCGTCAGCAATGCTCTTGTTTTCAAATACAGCCACAACTTGAAGCTGCATCAAAGTGTCTCGGATCATCCTCGTGATTTGATGGTTTCCGACGAGGCTGACGAAGTCAGAGTGAATCACAACAGACCTAAGTGCAGTGGATCGATCCAATGCCAAGAACGCGACTCTTGCTTGGCCAATGATATGAAGCTCGATCTAACAGAGGAAAGCGATCAATCAATCAATCAGAGGAATTTAAAACACGAAATTAAATATACCATCCATCCATCTATCCATCCACCATGTAGGAAGCTTTGGAATGGAAGCATCAACGTCAAGGTCAAGTATACGCGCGAAAGTTTGTCCTGAGCTTTGCGCCGTGCTGCGGATGGTCTGCTTGCTTCCTTCTTTGCATGCGATTTCCTTTGTCTAAAATATTCCAGGAAAGATGAATCTGATTCTCGATTAGCGGGGTTCCTGGGCCGTTGTGCGTGTGCATGTGTGTGGGCGTGGGCGTGTATAAGTTACAGGATCTGCTGAGATGTTGGTGCGTATTGTCGTCATGTTTGTTTGTGTTTGTGTTTGTGTTTGGGTAGGTAATTTCTCTCCCTCGATCATCTCTTCCCTTTCCTCGTTGTCTCTCTCTCTCTCGGTTCCTAGAGCTCGTGCTTCGAAGAATCGAAAAGGGCAGCGGTGGGCGAGAGCTACCCGTGATGCCATGACATGAGGTGACAAGGGATAAGCGGGATTTTCTTTTTAGATACTTACCTATACATGTGGATGGCGGTCTTGGTGTTGCTTTTTTTTGGGGGGGGGGGGGGGGGGTATGATGTTTTTTCTGCTCATAAGGTCTTGCTTACCGGGGATTTCTTTTGGGGGTTGGATTGGATTGGGAGGTTTGCGGGAGGAGGTGTGGCTTTACCGACTTGCTGGTTTTGGGGAAAGGATTGAATGGGGATGATTATGGGAAATCTAGTAGGTAGGCGGTAAAGTGGTGATTGGGATGACCGCGGGTGAATGAGTGTAGGAGGAAGAATGAAGTAACTGTGATTCTCTAGCTTTGAATCCGGTCGTCGTTTGAAACAATATGTACAGCCGAGTTCGCTCGGCTTGAGGGAGAATAAAATTTGTTGTATAAATAAATATCGTACCTCGTACAAGAAAGTAGATACCAAGGGGGTCAAAACATATGCTGGGGAGCATATAGATCCACTAGCTTGAGTTAGTGGATAGGGCGACGATTGTGAGTTCAGCTGTTGCTTGCTGGGACGAGTAAAGAGAGGAAGGGATGAGAGTACGGAGTCCTTGGCCCTTCTCCGGAATACGGACGAGAGATCTGCGGTGCAGAGAAGTTTCTTGTAGCTTTTTACTGCTATGCATTTCTCCGTTATCAATCAGTTCCCATCCTCCCAACGGAACACCCCTCACACGCTTCAATATCCTCAAATGGCACTATCCCAGAGTAAATACTCTTCACCAAAGATAAGTTTTCAAGAACCGTAAACTGACTGACAACAAAAGCGGCCCCTACGGCTTCCTTCTAAGTTCCTTGCATGTCATTTCCAGCACAGTACTCGGTGTAGTTCTTATATCCTTAGAGCAATTTGCTAGGAAGCTCGAACATCGGAAAATATGTAGAGGCAGAGGCCAATAGCAGCATTGCACGGTTGCTCGCAGGAATGTGTATTCCCTTGAGCAATCTCAGCGAGTAAAAAGGGTTGGGTTGGAAGCTAGAAGACAAAAGTAACGGGGGTTCTGCAAGCTTAGTAAGAGCAAGAAGTAGGAAACTTGTTGATTGATCTGACCAACCAAGGAATGGGTTTTATTTCACTTCTGGCTCGCGAAGTATGAAAAGAGTGCGGCAGAAGTGTTCGATATTGATCAGAGATAGTTTTACAGAATATAATTTTTGGAGTGGTTGTTGCTTTGTCCAATTACAGCTACATGGTGTACCTGCACGTTAAACCAATGCCCAGAGGGAAAGAAAAGTATAGAACAGTTTACCTCCAAATAAAACCCAGAGAGCTGCCAACTGTATGCTTCCCATCCGACCACTCGAGTCTGCCATGAGATGACAGGAAGATACCAGTGAGATTTACGTTCGGCGGCGGCGGATTCATCTTCACCACAAGCTCGAATGTTTTCTTCTCGCCCGCGGCCGCAAAGGTCAGCGTATTAGGGTTCACAGATACCTCCACAACGCTCTTGTCGTCAACCGACAAGGACGCAGTATATTTACCAGCCCCACCGACGTTGGTGACAGTCCTTGGGAATCTAGCGTAATAGGTCCCGTTCGTCACTGTAGTATCGTAGTATGCTCCGAAGGAAGGATAGTTGAGGGCGTATGGACTGTACACTTTGTCTTTTTTGCAGGTAAAGTTGCTCCTGGTCACTTCGACCATGAATGCCTGGGTACTGTTCACGGAGCAGACGAATTCTTTGTACTCCTTTGCTGTGATGTCGTAGATAAGACCTGGGTTCAGAGCAGGGACCGGACTCACATGGCCATTTCCATAGTCGAATGGCGTCGCGGCATTTGATGTGGCAGAATCGAGAAGCGTGTTTGAAGTACCTTTGGTGGTTGAGTAGGCCGTAGTCATCATAGCAGAGCGGATAGCTGCAATACTCCATCCGGGCCTTCGGGCCATAATGTATGCAGCAATTCCGGCGAGGTGAGGACAAGACATCGAAGTCCCGGATATGATGTTGTAGTCAACCACGCGGGTGTCGTTGGTAGCACCAGAAGGGCCCTGGAATCGGGTCCAACCTGCGATAATATCCATACCCGGGCCAGTGATGTCAGGTTTCATGATTTGGGGGATTGGACCATTTGGCCCTCTAGAGCTAAAGGCAGCCATCACTGGTGCAGGAATGCCGACTCTATACCAGCAATTAAGTTAGAGGTGTTCCACCAAAGAGATACAAATAGAAGGATTGTGCTACTACTCACCTGGTACCCTCGAAATCCAAGGAAGCAGTCGCATGGCCCGATTTAGCATATTCCACAACCAGTGCCCCAGCCTTAACGCCGATATGTATGGCAGGCAGCACATGCGAATCAGAAACAATACCCTCACCGCTAGCCGGATCATTCACCAGTACCATACCACGGCCACCAGCAGCCTTTACAACAGCGCCCTTTTCTGTTCTCGCATTTACGCCTCGTATGCAAACGACAATCTTTCCAGCGACCAATTTCGGGTCAAGACTGCCTTCCAGACAAATCTTGGCAGCTGTCACGTTGGAGCCAGCATTAGAAGATAGGATCAAAGGAAGGACTGTGTGACTCGAAAGCGGTTTAACATCTGGTACGGCGCCATTACTGTAGAGCGAAACGCCAGTCAAGTTCCTCCCATTCCCAAGAACTACCGTTGCCGGAAAGTCACGATCAAGTGTGCTGGCAGCCACGGTGAGCATCCACGGTGCGTTGTTAGAGATGGTTGACTGATCTGGGCCGCTGTTTCCGCCCGAGAACGAGGTGAAGATCCCCTTTTCCATGGCAACGAACGAACCGGTGGTTATGGCGTCACCAAAGAAGTTTGGGTCTCCACCAAGCGAGCCCGATATAACATTCACTCCATCCGCAATGGCCCGATCTATACCAGCCATTACATCAGATTCATAGCAAAAGTCCCAACACACCTTGTACATGGCAAGGCGTGCGTCTTTGGCCATGCCACGAGCAGTGCCTGATGCTTGCCCGAAAATACTGACATTTGCCGACAAGGAGCCAGCAGCTGTGGTTGAAGTGTGTGTTCCGTGGCCTTCAGAGTCCCGAGCGGATCCTATCTGGCCGGCCGCGGTGAAATTGAAAGGTAAGCCAGTGTTATTCTCATAGACAGCGGCAAACCCTTGGTAAAAGAAGGCTGCACCGATAAGCTTCTTGTTACAGTTGGCCTTCGTCCATTGCTCTCCCACCTCGCACGAGCCTTTCCAGTGAGATGGAATATCGGGCATGCCAGCATCATTATAGCTCGGATTCTCCGGCCAGACTCCGGTATCAAGTACGCCAATAATGATATTCGCCTCGGCAGCGTCCACTTCTCTTTCGCCGTACGATATGCCGGAGTACTCGACCCCTGTGCCGAGCAACTCATTGCTACCGACAAGTCCCAGGAACTGTGGAGTTCTGGTAGTTTGCGTCTTGAAGACCCTCTCCTCTCTCACGGACACGACTTGGGGTTGGGCGTTGAGCCTGTTGACCTCATCATCAGTGAGGGTGGCGGCGAAACCCTCTAGGGCATTTGCGTAGTTGTACAATATGGAAACGGGATCAATAGAAGCTGATTCTTGTAGCTCCTGTCTGCGTAACAAGCCATTTGTACTCGGACCGAGCTCACTCGGCATGAGATTGACGATGTAGTTCTTCTTTTGGGTGGCCGCGGTAACCCCCGTACCGAGGATACCACCAACGAGCAAAGAGCTCGTCAAAGTCCCAAACAACATAGCTTTGGCTGCACGGAATCGGCCAAAGTGGGCAAAGATCAAGCAGCTGACGAGCCAGGAACGAATGTGGAAATGAATGCAGAAATGAATGTGGACATGAAAAAAAGGACTGGAATCGAGGATGATATATACGTCAAACTGAATCAAACTTCGGCTTTTAGCTTTATATGTGACCCTCTCATTTTAGTTTTTAGTTTTTGCTGAATGTTAACGAGATGATGATAAGCAAAACAAAAGTATAATTTTTGAGATGAGGGTGGCATTTTGAAGTTAAAACGCTCATATTGAGGTCTTGAGAATTGAAGTGCAAGTGTATTTAATCAAGGCCGTGACAGAGCTCTCTTGTAGAATCTGCCATCTGGTGAGCACCGCATATCATCATTTTGACAGTTAAATTCTTGGGATCATCCCTGAAGCAGACGTAGCAAATGGTAATCGAACCGAAGTTCAAGAGTAAGTTGTAATTTTGGAAGCGACTTAACAGTGCAATAAAGCTTCCAAGTAGAAGGAAAGCTTGATAGATCGAAGATGAAAATAAAGTATGTTTGACCGCGGCCCTTTCTTTTCTGAATTCTGAGGGTGCGGAGAAACTGTACCCTACTGTGACGTTGTTACTTTGCCCTAAGTGCGGCATCCAATCATATCATATCTACATATTCTTGCTTTCTGCCTGGTTAGAGCATCCCTGGCAATTGACAGGAACCATCAAAGTCCTGGGGCGTATACTGTACGTCGTGGTGCGGTATTGATTTCCCCGTTGTTGATGCTCTGGAGGTGATTTCAAACGTTCTAAGCAGTAACTCGGAGCATTCAGGAGAACATTCGCTCACTGTATAATACGCCTGTAGTTTGTGGGGGAGTTTGGCAAGGTGCCATCAGGAGGAATATATTCCGATCCTACTAAGAGAGCTGATGAGTATACCTGTAGGCGAGGACAACGTCCGGCACTCCGGTGAGAAAGTTTAACTTAGCACGTTATGGATTAACTGTTAGGCACAACTTGGTAAACTAATTTCAAGAAATCAGCTAAGCAGGCGTCAGGGCGGCAAGAAATGCCTAAAATATTTTAAAGTTCACATTGATTGTTCGTGTTGTAACTTTTCCAGGGGCTGGAAGAAAAATGCTTGACTTTGATTGGTTCGCATATCGAGAGCTCAATTACGGTTTGATCGAGGTCTGAACTCAATTAAAGAGCAAATTGCCGGTTTATATGGAAATAATTAAATTGGGGTTTCTGTACATAAAATCCACCTTTCATATGTTAGAAGGTACTTCTTGCTTTAGCAGGCATAACTGTTCCGTCCCTCATTTTTATAGCCTTTACTGAATAAGGCCGCGATCACGCAAATTTAAGTGGCTCGTTTGGCCTTGTTCATGAGAACCCTCTAGAATGCTTGGCAGCATCAGATTCGCCAGCGACTAAGTAATTGTCACAGAAATAGGATATAGAGTCATTACTAATCAGAAGACGGCCCCATGATTGTTACTCTCCGTATCGTAGCACGTGCAGAGCAGTGCCTGCATATCTGGGCATAGGGTTATCCCACACAGAATATCACATCGTTCTTGTGCTAGACAAGCTGTGGAGCCGGGCGTATCAACTAGCATACGAAATTACCGTCTTCGAAGGATGGATGAACGAGAAATCTACAATCAACCATAACTCAAAACTACGAAAGACTTTCTGGATTCGGACCTACTGGTCCTGTTTGCAGCACTGTTTGTCTTCCCAGTCTCGGCATCAGAACTGGTAAATACGGACAACATCGTTACGATGCTCTCTTATACTGCGGACATGATGTTATGGATGGCATGGCGACGAACGCATTCTTGGACAACTTCCTTGGCTCCAACGCCTAAGCATCCGAGTGCAAAGAAGAGTTTCGAAATGTGCTAATTATTCGGAGACGAGCACAATTACCTTCCTCCACTTTTTCGCGAAGTGCTGGCGTACCTGATCATCGGACTTTCACCGATGCAGAGTTGCAAGCCCGTTCGAAACAAGAAAGAGGATCGTTGGAATGCCCTCGCACTTCTCATCAAGACAGGAGCACAGTGGCTGGAGAAACTCGTCAAGCAACACTCCCATTCTCGGTAAAAGAGTCTCAAGCGGTTGTCATGGCATGCAAAAAGCTCAAAATGACGACGACTCAAGCAATGAACACAGCCACCGCACTCGCCGCATGCGACTTGTAGCCATGGGGAGAAATTGAAATACACGGGAGATATGTGAGCTACCTGATCATGAGGCTCCGAAACTATTGCGAGGAGCCATACAACAGACCATTGTACGCCATGATGACTTGCCATACCAACTTGCAATCACTCCTCCTGGATGTTAGAATTCCAGCACATTCAGAGAGAATGACACAGTAATGCTCCAAAGAGTTCCTAAAAGTTCACGAACAAGTAAGAATATTCTACCAAAACGAGGTATTCCCCAAGTCCATTCTCGAAGCAGCCCTCTGCTTCGCAGCTCGGATACCAGCATACTCGGCCTCATTCTCAGCCATGCCAGATGCAAGTCAGACGGCAAATTTTTCCTTCTCCAGCAGCGGCATCACAGACCATCATGTGAAGGACAGGTATGGACCGTTCGGGTGTTAGGTCCCTGATCAGTGGGTACGGAATTATCGAATGTACTGGGTGTCATGCTGAATACTTGGAGGCGAGAGATGTATCTTCGTGCTGCTTATAACGTGGTGTTTCACGAGGATGGAAATGTGGATCTATTTTTGAGGAATGTGAAGAGGGGGTGTTTTTTTTGGGGGGGGGGGGAGGAAATGGATGTTGTTTGAGATGGGTTTGTGGTTGCAGTCGGTGGTGCGAAGAAACAGATATACATACGATGAAACTTTGAAATAATCTTTATGGAGGATATGTAGGAGCTAGACTTTCCTGTAAAAATCTAGAGCACGAGTGCTACGTCTCAGCTATAGCTTCGTAGCCCATTGACCAAAAATAAACAAAGAAGCGTCAAGCAAGCCAACCAAGGAAATAATGTTTGGCGCAGCTATTAAAGGTATGGTCTTCAAACAGTGAGAGGCACCCAGGAGCACTACCGAATGATCAGCCCAACGAAAATAGAGGAAATGCACTACTGAGCACACCGCTAATAATTGGAAAGGGACGATCACGTTCGAGTGCGGGGTGGAAAGGAAAACAGCTAGAAGCCCACTACATACAGTAAGCGAGTCTTGTCATTCTAGCCTCTTTTGATTTCCCTTCAAGCGAAGGGAGATTCCGTACCTAAGTGAGGCACTATTGCTCTCGAATCACCAGACAAAAAGATGCTGTCTTACAACACGTTTCAAACTAGAATACTTGTGGACTCTTCTGGATGCCCAGGCTCACCGAACTGTTGTTTTTTTCACGAACGATTTTTTTTTTAAAAAAAAGGGAAATGTGGTACCTCGTAATACGGAAATTTTAAATTTTGTACTGTGAAGGGAACGGAGATAAAGTTCGGAGATAATTAAAAATGGCTGCGATAGCGTGCCATAACGCCGAAAGCTTCCCTCGGGAAGTGCCATGTTGTTGCTGAAGTGACGTATTGCCCTTCGAAGGCATGTTTATAGCAATGCCACGTCTCCACTCGAGCAGTTATAAGTATGCTGATGGTGGGAACCACGCCCCCGGCACAAAATAGCAACAAAATTCATAACATTCAAAATGGCACCCCAAATCCAGACCCGTCAACTTGGCAAGAACGGCCCAAAGATCCCTGCCCTCGGCTTTGGCCTTATGGGACTCTCTTCTTTCTACGGCAAACCCGAGTCAGATGAGGCACGTTTCAAAGTTCTCGATCGCGCGTACGAGCTCGGTGAGACCTTCTGGGACTCTGCAGATGTGTACGGCGACAATGAAGAGCTCGTCGGGAAGTGGTTCGCCAAGAATCCAGAGAAGCGCAAGGACATCTTCATAGCAACAAAGTTTGCCTTCAAAACTGGTCCCAAGGGCGAGTTCCTTATTGATTCCAGTCCGGAACATGTGAAGGAGGCTTGTGCCAGGAGTTTGAAGAGACTGGGTGTTGAGACGATCGACTTGTATTATTGTCATCGCGTTGACAAGGAGACGCCGGTTGAGAAGACTGTGAAGGCTATGGCTGAATTGCAGAGGTATGTCTTATGAGAGGGAAATATCAATGCAGCTAAGTGCTGACATCTAAGTAGTGAGGGTAAGATCAAGCACATTGGTCTCAGCGAAATATCATCCGAGACTCTCCGCCGTGCATGCAAGATTGCCCACGTGGACGCGGTTCAGATTGAGTATTCGCCTTTCTGCACCGAGATCGAGGATCCAAAAATCAGTTTGCTCAAGACCTGTCGGGAACTTGGAGTTGCAACTGTTGCCTACTCACCTCTTGGGCGGTTAGTTTCTCCACGATATCCCAAACATTTAATGCTGATCAGTACATAGTGGCATGCTCACCGGAAGATACAAGTCGCCGGATGACTTCGAGGAGGGTGATTTCCGTACCTACTCTCCGCGATTTTCAGCCGAGAATTTCAAGAAGAACTTGAAGCTCGTAGACGGCATTGAAGCCATCGCCAAGAGGAAGAACTGTACCGCGGGTCAGCTGACTCTTGCGTGGCTCATGGCTCAAGGAGATGATATTCTGCCCATCCCAGGCACGAAGAAGATCAAGTATCTAGAAGAAAACATGGGTGCTTTGAATGTGAAGCTAAGCAAAGAGGAGGAGATTGGGATTAGGAAGCTGGTGCAAAGTGCGGAGGTTCATGGAGAGAGATATCCTGAAGCTATGGCTGGACATTTGTTTGCTGATACTCCTGCTTTAAACGCGTAGAAATGATTTGGTGAAAGGCACATAGTAATCTGAGTCAATGTTTAATTTCTCAAGGCCGAGCTGTCATTTTCATACACGCCTTGATTTTCCCGATTGAACACAATTCCAAAAATAAACCCCCGACCAAAAAGTAATAGTCAACATCAGATCCACAGACACAATAACGTTCAAACTCCATGGGGATTCAGGTTAGGTGCTAGATAGAAGTCTTGATGCCATCCAAGCACTCACTGGGGAAGTTAATGCCTCACAGCTTTACCATAGAATCAACGACTGAAAAGTGATTAAAAGGGAAAATTTACGATTTCGAAAGACCTGTTTCTCCCTTGAACGTTTGGCAAAGAGTAATAAAGAGAGAACACGTTTGTGTCAACCAAAAAACTTGGAATCAACTGTCTTGAGAGATATCTGCTTGACTAAAGTATGTGCATTTATAATTCCCTAATATTTATCTATACACCCAAGGTCCTATCCTCGGCTTTGGCTTTGCTCTCAGCGATGGTGGTGCAAATGCACCCGCCAAAGCCTCTAAATCAGCATCTGCCATTCTATTTGCCTATCTGGGTATTGATTCGTACTCCAAATGATTTTGGAGAAGAGGGAGAGAAGTTGGTCTCGTGACGACGACTTCGGGAAGGTCTGAAGAGGCCGAGCACAACATTGATGTGGATTCAGTTGGCGATGTATCTCGTCGGGGATGTATTGTCAACTCTGGGGTTGGTGCCGAATTGTGTTTTCTGTCTCGATTTTTGAGGTATCTCGAACTGTATTTCGAAGTTCTGGGATTGGGTTGAATCTCATCAATGCCTCTAGTCCCGCTGGCATCCATCTCCGCTTGTGGTGTGCTCGCGATGTTGTCTTCCACACCGTCATTAATATTAACTTCCACACACTGTAGCCGTTCCCCTTCACATAATCCAGTCTCGTCCATGAACGAAATATCTTTCCCCGCGACCACACCTTGCTGGTCTTTCCGTATGCTTCCAGCCTGTAATTCGAACACCGATCCACGACGTCCTTCTCCAGTAAGCTCCGCAATCGTGTATGGCCCAACTCTACCCTGCACCCCAGAAGCCCGTTCCTCGGGGGGTGACATCTTGATCCACCATCTTCTTTTCGCATTGTTCCGTACCGACAAGGTGTCCCTACAGCGCCAGCCTATCCATACAAAAAGTATAAAAGCTAGAAACACTAGCGATGCAGAGATTGTAATCGTAAATGTTCGATTCTGACCTAGAGATTCCTTCACTTTCTTGTTCTTTACGGGTGTGAGTTGAAGTCAGCCATAGCAGAAGAAGAAGAACATGGTTCCCCTTTGCAATTGAAAGTTCGCGTTGGACCCATTGTGTCTGCTTGTCCCTGTAGATTGGCGGCTTCTTCGATTTCTGGTGAAACAGTTCCAGTGTTGATCATAGAAACGCGGGACGAATAGTTGACAACTTCGACATCCTCGTTTTGCTTCAAGTGTGATCTGACTCCGAGACAACTACAGGGTCAAATTCGGGAATGAAAGACAGGCAGTATGGCGACTTACTATCCGCGAGCGATGTTGGGTCCAATCCCCCAAGGCACCGAAAAGCCGACTGCAAAAAACTCACTTGGTACTCTCCCGTTGCTCGACCTGTAAAAATCATCGCTCGAGAACAAGTATCTTCGTGATGTGTAGAGCGTTATCTAGATAATCTTTGTGAGGAACAAGTTTGAATAGGGCATCTAAATGAATGTCCTCACAGGTTTCTCGTTGCTGCCAGTGAAAATGACTATCTCAAAAAAAGCGAAATCTTCAAAAATAGGTAGAATGTCAACATTGTTGTATTTGACCAGAACATTTTGACCGCCCACCAAATCGTCATCTGCCCATACGAGGAGATCGCTTCACACAAATACGGCGTGGAGGAGAGCTTGAAAGGGCAGAAGAAGAAAGAAGCGCATGGCTCTACACAATGAAGTCGCTGTTCATGTCAAATATTCTAGAGAATGACAACCAGGAAACTAGAATAATGAGAGAACGAGCAAGTGGGAAGAGCTATCATGACCCGAAACCACAAGAACAACACACCAACGCCTCCCGCGTCGAAAACAAAATGACACAGGCACGGATGAAGGCGCAGGAGAACTCATGCGGATCATTAACCCTGTACACAAGCTTATTCGGCCAATGGGGTTGTACTTACTCAAATTCACGACTGCAACACCAACATTCCAACCCCTGTAGGAAGTGACATGAGTGGCTATGCCACTTTGACTTTACGAAAATTGCTGGCTATCACCAACAAATATGCAGGTCGTCACAGTAGCTAGAAACCTCTATGAGGAGCATGATGGAGTTGATCATGACATGGGTGATACATGCAACGAGGAAGTCTGTTTTGAGATCGGTCTGTGAAAAATATTTTGCTTCCTTGACTTTGCTCTCTGTGGGATAAACTTGGTCGGAAATTGAGCCACAGAAATCTACTTCTAGTCGGGCTTGCTTCAATTACTGTATCGCGGCTGTTCTTGGGCTGTCCATAATTTTCTGGGGTAAAGGCATGCAGCACTATAATCGCGCTCTGCTCCTCACGGGCAGACCCTCCGTTTTGCCGTACAGCTGTCATAGCTGCTAGCTCAAACACCTTTCTCTCTTGGCTATAATTTTTCTTGGCAGCTCACGGACAACGATTGTCATCTCACACAGGCAAATATTTACGACGGTTACGAAAGATGCAGAGTAAAATACACATACCAGAGTGAACAAGGACCTATTCAGCGACTGCTCCGCCAGCTACCTCCCCCAAACTGCCCTGTCTGGTTTTGCTTACATTTTGAACGGAAGCTGATGAGAAGAGAATCGGGGGAGAGCCGTGCACGGCAACGGGATAAAAGGAAGTTCCTCAATGAGTACTTTCTTCAAATTTTTTTTAAATTTTTTGGGTAGAATTTGAAGCGGACCCGGGAGCTTTGTTTACTCCAGCTTCTCCAAAGTTTCACGTAAAGAATATCACTTTAGGTGACCAGTTTCTGTCTTCACTGTTCATAGACGCTATTCAGTCTACATTGAAGTCCAGCTCCTACATCTCTGGAAGCTAAGAAGATTGCATCTTGAACTCGGTAAGCTAGCAACACAATCCTCTAATGTGGGTGGGTCACCAAAGCGGCTGGCATCCAGCTGCGCCCCAGACCTGAGATGCAACCACTTGGCCCCACCTTGGACACATCAGGTCCTGTTTCCTTCGAACAACCTTTGTTGGGTTGACTTGACTGGTCATATCAAGCTGAGCGGTCAAGATTTGCCACTGATCTCCCTAGATATGAGGTCTTGAATGGATGTCGAACAGTGAGATTTCGATCTGAGCTGTTAGCGACTGGCTGAAACAACATCTTCGGTCACATTGGGACCAGGGTCGACTTGGAAGGTATTCCGCGGATTTTCAGACTTCCATACTACGGTATTAATGTTTCCATAGGTAAGATATACAAATGGCACATCCTTTACCCGGGTTTCGCGTCGGGTTTCTAGCTACACGCATGGGAAAGTCAACGCATGTCACTTGACTATGTCTCTACCACATCTCGCCCATGACAATTGGAATGTTATGGAGATATTAAACAATGAATTACACATAACTAGTACTTGGTGACATTTTGGGCGTCGTATCTGGCGAACCGGAGCTCGGTAGTTCCACTTTCTCGGACTCTTTGCTGCTCGAAAGTTCCGGATACATCGTCGACGGCAACTCAGGACACAGCTCCAGCCTGGAGGAGTTTCCACTTAGAGAATCCTAAGTGGCCGAAAGTGATGCTTTCTCCTCAATTCCCGGACGAAATGTAGACTTGTTCTTGATTTTGGTCCTATATGCGAAGACAAAGACCTGCGACGATTGCAAGTAACGCCATCAATCCAGTGGCATTATCTGCAATCGTAGAAACCTCTCTCGAAGATGAACCTTCCCCAATCTTCTCTCAGGTGACGATGTAGTTGTAGACAATGATGCGGGACTTTTAAGTTGATGTGGAAGTAGTCGGTCCAGAATAGTTACTGGTGACGCCGATGGTGACGCGCTTGAAATTATTGACTCTGATTCATTCAGCACAGCATCTAATGGATCACATGGGTTTCCATCACACGCAATTTTCCTACGAGCTTTCCCGCTCACCCAAACCCCGCAACGGTGATATTTAAATTGTTTGTCAAGTTCGATCTGATACCAACAAACTAGAGAACTGGCAATGAGACAAATGTTCGTATCGAAAATTTAAAGGATTGACTGACGAGTGGGTAAGTTAGTGCTTGGTTCAGGAAAGCGCCCCCCCCCCCCGCCCCCCCAACACCCTGCCAAATGACAAATGAACCATTTTCGCTTTGATAGATTATCCCGCACGTGTTTCGATTGAGGAATTATACCATGATTGGGACTGGAGGCTCTTGTCAGAAAGAATACATACTTTTGTAACACGAACTCAATGGGCTGCTGTCATTTCTGGAATATAATCCAGCATGTGGTTTGCAAACTGGGCTACAAGTGGCCCATTGCAATCATCAATCTAGCCAATTACGACTGGAGCGTCCCATTTCTTCATCTAGTCTTGACCAACCTCTGGCATAACAAATTCGACCTAGATTGGGAGCTTTCTGAATAGGAAGGGGGAAATCTCGAATTTACCTCCGCACTAGAATTTCCAAAAAGAAATCACGAGGAAAATGGCCAAGAGAGGAATTCGCCATCATCGAAATTCTCCTCAAATCCCATGTCCGTCGTCTAGGGAAGACGGAATTGGGGGAATGGATTTTCTGGGGACATTGCCTAAACGACAGGTTCAGCGGCATCCCTTTCAAATGCACTGTCTTGATCCGACAAAACTCATCCTAAAGATCATTGATTAGCCACCCAACCAAAAATAATGCGCAACATTGAATTTCACCAAAGCAGCAATACAAAAAGCAGAAGGAAAATGGCATGCACTCGCCACACGATCACAAAAGGAATCCTCGATCAAACGATCACAATCGATGAAGCAACAGATAAAATGGTGAGTTTGAAGGTATATTAATCTACTTACACATTGGACTTCTTTAAAGATGCCAGCGGAAAGCGACAAAGCAAATTAAAGAAAATGATGTGGATGGTTGTCTTGATGCGATCCAAAGTCACCCACGAGATCGCAGACCTTCGATCGAGCAGGAATCCTAACGAAGGTGAAGTTCTGTGAAAATGAGACAAAAGAAAATTAAAGAAATGAATAAATGACACCCTCAATTCCATGCGAGGTCCAGAAAGAGGTTCCAAGGGCCCCCAATCAAAGGTAGCATTTCGACTCTGGAACCGCCCGAGCGCCGCCCCCTAGAAAGAAGAAATGTTTAAGTGCCCAGATAATTCTGGAACATTTGAATATGACTCGCCGGTATATATTGTGCGTGCGCATTGCTCATGTTGCTGTTGTTATGATCCATATGTTGGCTTGTGGCTGGGTATTGGAGACCGTTTACAGTTTGTGGCAGAGTAGTGTTCATCGCATCTTGAGCCTGCCAGTTGGCGGGATCAAACATGACATCGCCACTGTTGGAAGTGGCATCGAATTGGTTCGTACTCACTGCATAGCTGGGAAAGCCACTGAGTTGATTTGGAATCCGCTGCATTTCCAGAGGGGAACCTGCAATTTCGTTTCCAATTGGAGGAGCCGGTTGGGGGGAATCTGCGTCTAAACGAGGCGCAGAAGCGACGGCTGCTTGTATATGTTCATCAGAAAAGCCGATGAAGTATCCCCTTCTTGTCATCTCGTCAAATGCGAAAGTGTGGAAGTGACAGAGCTCTTCCATTGTGGCGTTGGCGGCGAGCTTTTTCAAACGCTCAAGGTTTGTTGCTCCCTCCTCAAAACCACTTTTGTTGTACGGCTGAAATCTTTTGGCTTGTTCTTCACCGAGCTGATGTCTCAGATTTCTGATAACATGGTCGCGTTGTGCTACATAACCGCTGAGAATGTTTTTCTCGCTGTTCAAGGCGTCAGTCTGGACTTCCAGCTCCCCAATCCTTTTTCGCAGCCCTTTTTTGAACCTCATGTCATCAGCTTCATCAATTGAACAGGCGTCACCAACACCAGCAATTTGACAGCTTTTACATGGTGCTTGACCGCTACACTATGAAGGAAGGTGTCAGATTTCAGGACATGATGGAAAGATTGAGAAATGGCCAACCTTGGCTTTACGTCTCCTGCACCGCTCACAGGAATTGGAAACGACATTTCTTTTCAGCTCATGCGAAGGTTGAGCACCTGAAAGGCCCTGCCTCGAAATCTGCATGTTGCTCATTGTAGGTTATAGTTGGTTCGGTGTAATTGTGTAATCGCGTAAGGCTGAAGGTAGAAGCTTGTTTGATGAAATGTGTTATTGGGTATAGAGTCAAGATGGAATCGAATTAAAAGAAAGTCATGTGCTGATACTTTTGGAGAGAAAGGAAAATTAAATATAGGCGGAATGTGCGTAGATTGACATTTGAACTGATACTTTTGAACAGATACATTGGGCTGAACACGATGATCACACTGGTTTCCATAGGTTGTGACTTACTCAGTCCAGAATTCAACTTACGGTACCGACCTCTATTATACAGATCACTAACAGCTAGAGTAGGTCTTATTAGGCACGCTGCGCATCACTGTTAAAAGGCTTGGGTGACTTAGAAGAGAATCCCCAAGAAGGGCCGCTAGGGCAGCGTTAACACCATGCTTCCTAGAAACAACATGAGCCCAGTGAGAGGAACTCTTATACGCTTTCGTTACTTGTGAACATTTAAAATACACACTGCTGGGGTGGAACTTCAATTTTCTTCCTGCAAGTTCACACGTTGTAAAAGATTGTGATGGCAAGCGGGCGCTAGCGCATTAGGCATTGGACTAGGTCCTTGGACCCACATGAATTTCCCGATTACAGTCCAGAACCCACATCACCTAAGCGCAGAATTGCTTATCCCACGTGTATTCTCTTGTATTAATTGTTAGCGTTTGACATGTCGGCAAATTGCAATTCTTCTCTGTACCATCTAAATACTTCGGTCGGATGTCCTGTCTAATGACGTTCTCGCAGTATCATTTAGTGTCCAGTTGGGATGACAATAGGCGAAGGTCGCTCCATGAATTTAGGCCACAGGTAGGGTTTCAAGTCACACGTAGTTGTCTACCATCTTTCTCGGCAATCAAAGCCAGCACAAACTAGCCTCTCCTTCCTACTAAGGTTTCTGTCTTGCAAGACTCATCACCAGACTGCACTTGAGGTATTTTCCTGGGTGTTTACTTCATAGAATTATATATTTTAGAGATTACACTTACTAGCCAGCACATCGAGAGTCATGGCCCACCGTTCAGTTTTTGAACCCCTGAGGATAACAGTTTACAGACTGTTGACTCGCAGAAACAAAAAACGAACGAACGAGTCGAGAAAAAAGGGTCCCAGTAAGCGATGTGCCCCTTTCTCCACTTTAAAGTGAAGCGACCCAATCCAGCTACAGCAATTTTCTCTGACTCTCCGTGTCTGGCACTACCTCATATGTCAATATAAAAATCAACGATTATCGCCAATATATGCAGGTCCATTGCTTTGGTGGATGTACGAAGTTCAAACTGCTTTTTCCAACATGGCAAGTCTCGCATAAAAGCAGATTTTCGCATCTTTCCATACTGTTGTGAATAAAAACTACTGATGAAAACCACAAACAAAACACATACATTATGGAAGCTTAAAATGGTCATCATATTTTACCTCGTGTCTAATAGTTTGTTAGCTTGCTTACATGACCTTTTGTCTGTAGTCGAAATTGGTTGTTCTTTCGGCGCTACTATAAGTAGCAGGGTGTGTGGAATTAACGATATCTTCGAAGTCACCCGTCTTGTAAACCCACGAACATCGTTGTTCAGGGTTGCATGGCAGGGCAATCATTCCGATAGAGGGCGAAAAGAGCTCATGCTTGGCACCCGATGTGGAAGTCATGTCTTCTGAGAGAAGCATCGATGAAATTGATGTAATTAGGGAGCGAGCCCAGGACATGGGATATCGACTGCCAGACCTCTAGGATTCAGCCTCTGTCGTCCCGATTCCACAGCCAGTCGTGAAGCTGGCCGAAGCGTCTGCCCAAACCGCGCAACCAAAACAAAGAAAGATGCTACAGTACGAGCAGAATAGTTTGCAGCGCAGGGAGGTTTTCATTAATTGCCGTTCATATTGTGTATTGGTTGGCGGTAATCATCATGCTCTTGATATATTTAATGCAGAGGCAGGCTGTAGATTTAATGGTGATGAACTGGATCAAGACCCATTCTAGGAAGAAAGGCCGGGGTTATTGTTCTGGTTATGGGTTTGCCATCTGGTGTCTGTGTTGCGGTGCAGTTATTCTAGGGTCGTTGTGTTCCGGTGCCTTTGTACCAGCTCTTCTGGTCTATTTGCGAGCAAGCTCGTTCATTATGGGATTATCAAATTCTTCGTCTTCATTGACTTTGTCTCTGAGGAATTATTATCTATCATAAATCATGGTTGCGTACCCCCTCCCCCCCCCCCCTCCCCCTACGCGCTGTATCGTGAGCCAACATCTATCGAAACTACCGATTCGATGTCAGCTTTGAAATCAATCTTTTACTCTCATCTAGTATTGACCTTGATGATACTAAGGTAGTTGGAAAGCGAGGTCAGCCCTCTTGGCGATTCTCTTCATCCCCACTTTCACACGTCTTCGACTTCAGTCTCAACTCTCACTGACAATGAAATTGAAGCCTCTGCTATCCTAGGCAACGTGAAAATCAATCTTGCTCCCCATACGAACAGCACCAGCTGCGCAGTAACCAAAGTGATTGTCTGCGAAATGTCGAATTCAAAGGCTGACAGGAAGACAATCCATGTACCGGACACGGGGATTCTGATAGCCAAGGATTATTCCTGCACATATCCACAGGAGGTCATAAATGTTGGCAGCGGGAAATTTTGCGAAACCAGGCACAGCATCTCAATATCATGCCTACATGGTCTTCACTCAGACTCGTGCATCTGAGAAGTGATGAGAAGACAGTGTTGACAATACTCAACATATCGTCCTTCTTGGGAGGGAAGTTGACGAGGACTAAAAAAATAACAGAGGGAACATGTCGAGGACATTGTTAGAGATCATCGAGATGCGAGGGATACCTTAGGGTCAGGAAGCATACAAACTACCCAATAAGTATTCTTGAAGAAAAGCCATTTGTGCTTCGGCGGTTGCACACAGTCTGAAGAGTGCTTCCCAACAGCATTACTTCTGCCACAAATATTGATCGAATCCACGGAGCTTAAGAGTCCTCGTGTCTCTACTCTATGTCTTAGGAGAGATATGGGTTGTGATACCAAGGGGTAAGTCTAGAATGTTGTGAACGCAGGCATCTCTTTGTGACGAAGTGAAGTTTTTCCCAACTAGTACTCTTGAAGCTATTCAATTGTATACAGCCTTATAATACAAGCGAGACAGATCAGAGGTGTGCTAATTAATGAACTTCATATGATATTGAAGTACATGACCTACTAGGTTTTCGAATGACCTATATGTGGCATATCCTTCATTATCCCTATGGTTCTCCAAGCTTACATTTTTCCATTTACAAGGTCAGAGCTAAACGCTTAAAAATTACACACACTGTATTATTTGCATCATCCAATGATAGCTCGTGATGAAAAGCTCTGGTAAGGGTAAGTTCCCCACAACCAATTCCAAGATTAAACGCAATCACAGTTAATCTTGTCACCATAGGACGAGGAAAATGAGGTTCTGACGGGACGCAAAAACAATAAGGACACTTAGTAAGCATATCTGAGAAGTGAATACATCCGCAATTGCTCCGGATGCCCAAAAAATAAAATGAGATGTGAAGGCCAGATTATTAATCTATCTTTGCGTCGACGGAGTTCTCCAAAAGTTCCACCAGGCCAGACCAACGATGACCACCCCAGCAACACATTTCCAGACGAAAGAACCTCCGCCACCTCCAATGCCATCCCCGTGACTTTCTGGTTCCCTATGGTACCTAATTTGAGGATAGGTATGGGCTGGAGGGATGTAACCAGCAGCTTGTGGGCGCGCCGGTATCGTTCCGCCGCCTCCGTAGTGACTAGGGTGAGTTGGGTTTGTCACTGGATGTGCTGCCCGGTGTGCCTGGACAACAGATGGAAGGCTAGACCTCGCCAAGTCCAATAGTCGTTGATTCTCCGTCTCGTACAGCGAGGCCGTAACCTCGTACTTTTCTGGTGGCAGTGATAGTAATTCCATGAGTGCGCAATAGCTCTCATACGAAAGTCTACGTTTATAAGCGCGGCTGTTCCGATACGCGTACTGTCCTAACATCGATACTGGAATTCGGTAAGTGTGCTGAAGACGGATGTAGGATTGTTTCTTAAGACGCCCGTCCTCCATTTTGAGTTGAACCAGAGAAGCTGCTCTTGGTGATGTGAGTGCAGTTGCTTCGGGATCGAAGATGGGGATGGATGCCTGTCGGCGCCGACGTCTTGACAGATATTTCGACAGCGACGTGCCGGAGAACGTTGTGACCTGATGAATATGTAAGGCCATGTCTCTATTTTCCAACAATAGTACTTACACTAGCAACAGTACATATCAAATCTCCAATCACGATTGACCCTTTTTTCTGCCGAATCTTCAGAACGACCACAGGATGGTTGTGCCCGCCATCGTCAAGTTCCCTCTTCCCACAACAACTTTCGTTGACACATCTGATACTCGGGCGATTGACATCCTTTGGTGGGAGCCATACTATACATCCAACACAAACATCACCAGGAATCAGTGGTGGGTTATCTGCATGTACCGGGGGTGGCTGCAACTGTCCACGAGAGGCTGTAGCTTCGTCGAAAGGCTGGAAGACTGGAGGCATTTTGAGGGCCAAGTAGCACTCTCGAGGACGACCCAAAAGAAGATCCAAGATGCTTTCTTTATACCAGTTGATCTAGAGTTGATATTGTCTCGGTGTCTTCATCGTGTCGTGTGTTGGGTTGCCTCGAGGTCAGAGGCTTGTTCATTTGCATTAATGCACGAGGCCGACTCGAGCAACAATACGCCCAACCAACCGAAGCTGCAGCTCAAATGCCTCTGACATGTCACAATGCGTCGATATAATTGGACAAAGTGGCTGCTGCTTTGCAGCAAGGCGGCTAGGGTCTCTGAATAGGCGAGGCTGTGGAAGGCTACCAGGAGGTGACCAGGAGGTCGCATATGAGATTTCTGCAGCTGGACGAAAATTTAAAAGATGGATTGGAAACAATTTACCAGATGATGAGACCAGTGCTGGAGAGAGGCACAAAGAATGGAAGTGTAAAAAGACCTAAAATCTTTGTATTCACCATTTTGGCGTCCACCAGAACCCATATACAAACCCCAGTGCAACTAATTATGATCATACGCCGAAAGCAAGCATGGGGTTCTCAAACCGAAAACTAGTCATACACCAACGAAATCATACAGGCGCATTCAAATAACCCTTCTTCTTCTTCTTCTTCTTCTTCTTCTTCTTCTTCTTCTTCTTCTTCTTCTTCTTCTTCTTCTTCTTCTTCTTCTTCTTCTTCTTCTTCTTCTTCTTCATCTTCTTCATCCTCACATCCTCGAAATATCGAACCAGGAGCTTCGAACGGGCAAGCTCGATGCGCAGGAGACAGCTCAATTATTTCCACGATAATTCCGCTTCAATTTCTGGGGGCATGCTTCGCTCTCTTGCCGTTCGATATCGAGTTTTCGTATGCGCGAGTATGGCTTCCATATATTGATCTCCGAGAGGCGAGGCTGTATTGAATTTGTGGTCAGATATGCGAGCGCTTTTTATAACTTTGTATCATGGATGAAGCCATGACAGCGACAGTATCAAGAGGTGTGACGAAAGAACAAAGGTCTCTCTAGTTTGATCACCAGAGTCCGGGCGCGGGGGGCTGGCAGGCGCTTAGTGTTTGTTTCGATGTATTGGGCAGCTTGTGGGTCAACATTACGTGGCGGGGTGGGAATGGCTGATTGAACATGTTTGACATGATTTTGGATGAACATTTGGTCGACTTCTAGTGTGAAGTGGAGTGATAATTCTGAAGAAAAGAAGATGAATAGTACTGGGAATAACTATATTTAAAACTGCTCTGTGCTCCTGAATCGAAACGTCTCGCAATGAATCTTTTCGTATAATGTCACCAATGGGTTAATGTCATGTGACTTGGTGATGATGGAAGGATATGATGCTTTCAGGAGACCGAGTTGTCCAAAGTCGGCACAGGCTCGCAGCTTTTGAGGAGAAACGAGCGATGAGACTGGGTTCAAAAATTAGATCATCTATCGGACGAAGATATTATTTATTGAAGGAAATGACTCATTACGAGACAGCCAGGAATGTTCTCAGTCATTATACTCTCAGAGGCTATGCTGTGGCGAATCCGAACAAATATTTACGAAGTCAATTTGGTTCTACTCAGTCATGTCGATGATCTCATCACATCTTCGAGAAAAAAAAAAGTAAAAAATGACGCTCCGCCCTGCCATTTAGGCTCGTAATCTTCAGCTACAAGGAATGGCCTTTAGATACGTCGTCAGGGCGAGTTGTTGGCCTTTCCAGAAGGAAATTATAGAGCACTCGGTGAGGACTTTTGAATGGCTGGAATATGCCCACATATCAGAATTATTTGGATAAAAATAACACAAAAAGAGCAATTTTGGGGCTCTATACGCTGGCTGTGAAATTCTATGACCAAACTCAGCCAAAGCGCTAAATAGATCTGTACGCTTGCACAAATGGATAGTCTAAAACGGAGCATCCCCAACAACAAACTTTACAGATGTGACTGATGCTTTTGACTCCTATCCTCAGGTTTCCGATATGCAGACAAGTCGTTCTCTTCTAATTTCTAGTATTATCAGGTTGCTAGGAGATCCAGTTCATGACGCTAGAACTATCCGTTCCACAGTCGATGCATTCGTTTACTTCATCAAGCATGAAGCCACAGTAATGACATGAAAAGTCATGAACAAACAGTCCCTCTCGACGCATTTTTGCTTCGGCGCCTTTCCTGTGCCACAGACTCCCCACCAGAAACGCTCTGATGACTTTTGGAGAACGCCCCGAACGCCTCGTCCTCTGCTTCCGTTGGAGGCCGTTTCGTTTGAGAGAGTGTGACTGCATGCTCCATCTTTTCTCGAAGACTCATTTATCTCATCATTCCTCAGAGACCTGTGTAATTGACCTATCGTTTGTGTTTTGTTTGTTTGGTCATCGCCAATGCTCATTTGTGCCATCTTGGAAGCAATGAGAGGTGTAATCGTTCGGTCACTCATTTTGTTTTCCTTCGAAAGGGATCAAATAAATAGACTTCGAAAGAGGTTTTTGGTGATTGTGGAAGTTGGTGGAAAAGATCGAAAGATTTTTGTCTGCTTGGAAACTCGAGAATAATTCAAAATGTTAAGTTGTCTTGAACCGTTGTAAAGCACATTGATGGTTGGCTTCTGGACAGGCAGTCCGCTTACAGCAGTGTGGGTGGGTCACACATCATACTTGAGCCGTTATCTAGTGCCGCTTCCCACACAATCTATATATTGGATTGGATTGATCAAGCGGAGATAAATCTGTGTGGAAAAAAATGACGCTCTATAGGGAACTTCTCCGTCCTAAATTGCTTCGAGAAATGAGCTAGCAACTTCGAATTGCCGTGTTCCGGTTATGTGAAGGTTAGGATGAGTCAAAAGAATCTGCTAATTCGGTAGTAGGCTCAAGAAAAAGAAAAACATACGCATCGCTTCCTCATAGAGCATGTGCGAAGGAGTCATTGCGTTTGGATAAGCTGTCTGATAAACTACCTCGTCTGACATACTCACTTTTGACTAATTTTACTTATGATCTGGACCATAAGCTCAAAAACACCATTTGTCGGAGTGTGCACGTAATATTTAATGAGATATTTTGATATGGATTATCAATCCCCGGCCGGCGCCGACTCAAATCATAAGGGTGGGTGTGACAATTGTTGTGATCGTTCCTTCCTGTTCTCGCTTAGAAAAGGGCAAGTGGTCAGCTCCTTCCCCTCCGTCCTTCGACGATCAAATGCCCAACCTTCCAAAGCCAGATTTCCATTTTCCTGTTTGCGATCAAACGCAAGAACATAATCCCGCACATCATTAGTGGGTGGTGTTTCAATTTCTCTATGGCGTCAAGTATCGTCAACCGGGGACCTAACAGGCCCGGCAAAAACAGGCATTCCCCCAATCGAAAAACACAAGCTCTCGCCCACATAAGGTTCTTAACCTCCAGAGCAAATTCTAGAAGAAGTATATGACGGATCGAAACCCATCAAGACCTCTCAATGGATTCAGGTCCTGTCCCAAGTCCCCTCGACTCCTCATCCACTTTGGTTGGATCTTCTGGTCCGCAGGCTGCACAGAAAAATACCTGGCCGGCCATCGATCTACACCGGCGTGCCTTGATGGACATCCATAGAGCGAACTGGGAGGTGCAATGGGGACTAGTAGAACAACTCAATGCCGGCGACTGGGTGCTTGTGAAGTGGGTGACGAGCCGGCAGCCGGTGTTCATGGCCCCCGACATATTGGTTCTTGCTGAAGATATCCTGAATGGAAGGCAGGAGGAATTCCCAAATGAGCCGAATGACGAAGCGCTACTGATGAGAATACTGGAGAAAATTGTGGATGAATATGGTATGATGAAGGGTTCGAGCAGGATAATGAATACCTTAATCGAGTTCAATATTGGAGATCGGCTACATAATATTCGGCAGAGAATGAATACGTTAGACGACGGCGTTCCGCTAGGATGGTTGACGTTAGATTTCATGGATGATGAGGATTCAGATTGATCCCCTTAGAAATCGCGGAAGGTATGCTCATGGATGGTAGAGTATGTCCTATACGTGATGAAACTGGTATACTTAATTGTCCTGTTGGATGTGCCCACGAGTCTTTGAGGAAATCAGAGTTAAACTTGAGACGGCGGTTTCAGATGTGATATCGGAACACCATTGGTGCACTTCATTAAAAACAATGACTACTCATACTCCACAGAATTTAAACTACATTCGAGTTTTGAGCGTTCCTCTGCATCTGATTCTTTGTTGGCAGTATCACACCTCGGACCCAACGCTCGGAAGCGAAACCAAAGCCAATCCTCTGTGATCACACAATATCTCAAGTGGCGTGGCGCCGAAATTTGCACCTGCCAGCAACTAATAATCAAAATACCCGAATCAGATCAATGCAATGATGTTTTGTCCCTTTGCTCTAGACCCTAGACGATAGTTCTGTGTCTAGCTCCTTCTCCGCTAAAGCAAACTCGGTGCAAGTAGGAGTGATCCGACTTTAGAGAACCAGACTTCAGGCCAGTCGAAACCAAGGTATTGCTGTCACTACCGAACCCCATCGAGACAGGAAAACTGACTAGAATTGTCTCGATAAGTGTGTTAACTATTCTAACATTTCTTGGGTTCACCTCCTTCGATATCGAAGTCTCAAGAACAATGCCTCCAGTCACTTAACATTGTACAACTAGCACAACAACACCTACAACTTATCCACGCGACAACTACAACTCTTACTGAAGCTTTCGCCAAGGTGGTAACTCTGATAGTAAATGTTCCCGGCGCTGCGATTCCAATCCAATTCTGCTCCGACATCAAATAGACGGATGACATCACGGAAATCTAGGTCAAGACCTGCATCTTGCCAATGGCGACCCCAGAATCACCCAGTAAGGTCTTGGATTCATTGTTTCGATCCAATAATATCGAACTTTCTCCAACCGGGTCACGCACCAATAAAAATTCCAACACATCGAACAACACCACCCTCGAAAGCCGCGGATCGCCCAGGATACCACAAACCTGCTCAAAACCAACCCTCCCCTACCGCAACGACCAAGTCCACTCCGAAAAAGGTACATCCTCACGCTGGTGTTTCCGCGAAGGCGCCAAACTCGACGTCAAAAAACGACACGCCTAACACCTCTGCCGCAACATACACGGGAGCAAGTCCTGCCCTGGAACAAAAAGGTACAACAAATACTTACAAGATGATTTAGTCGTCCAGCGCGCGAAAAGGGTGCAGTCCGAGGATTCGGGAAGCTGTTTCTGGGTAGCTGCCAGGTATGGATGTGCCGGCATGAAAGTGTGTAACTGTGATCGTTGTGATGCACTTGTTTTCCCGAGTGGGCTGGGGGCTGTTTGTACTATGCTTAAAGGTGAGTGTACGAATGCGGGGTTTAGTAGTGGGTATGTGATAGACAATGAGAGGAATACGCGTTTGGCGCTGTGTACGCATGAGAAAGAATAAGGATAGCATGCCAATTTTGCGGAGTTAGATACGCTGCTGAGTGCTGAGGGTGTTATGCAACAGAGCCGTAGAGGTATTGATAAGGCGAAGAAGGTGCATGATTATAAGAGCCCGATAGTTGAGTAGCATAATTATGGGGTGGGGATGTTCGCGAAGGGGAAGTGGTGCAGGTATAAATTGAAGCCGGAGTTGGGATTGTTCTGGCAGGATGATTTTAGGGAGAGGTCGTGGGTTGATGAGGCGTGGAATTAATGGCGTCTCGTTTTTCAGATGCAAGAAAAATAACAGACGTTGTAAAATTGTGTGAAAAGCGGATGTGTCGTGTAGAAAGTGTAACAGACTAAAGAGCAGATGTGTTTTTGTTATTAATACCTTTAAGCATTCGCAAATGAAAGTTAACTTCATACACTCGCTCCCAGCCCAGATTTGAAGTTTCATCATCTCCAAATCCCATTCATCATAGCCCACACATTCCCATTATCCGACCTTGACAACACCTCCAACAGAGCTGCTCCCTTATCATCATCCCGTACGAGCTATCCCCTCGCCGCAGCCGCAACACCAGGCTTGACCCCTCCCTGCCCCCTCTGCCCATACCCCCACCCCAGCTGCTCCGCCATCCTAACCTCGACCCCCAACTCCCCAGCCCACTCCCACACAAGCCCGGGACTCTTCAAAAACGCTCTCGCAACCAACACCGCATCCGCCTTCCCCTCACGTAAAATCTGCTCCGCCTGCACACCACTAGTAATCATACCCACGGTCCCAACTTTCGTCTGCTCTCCCAACTCCTCTTTCTCAAGTGCTTCTTTGATGGCTGATGCGAATGGGACCTGATAGCCGGGTCCACTGATTACTTTCTGTTCGGACATCAGTGCGGCGGTGGATACGTCGAGGAAATCTACGCCGGCGCGGGAGAGGGCGAGGGAAAGGGTGATGGCTTGGTTTATTTCCCAGCAGTTGGAGTCAGGTGGCATCCAATCTGTTCCCGGGATCCGGACGAGAAGGGGCATGGTTGAGGGGATAATTGCACGGGTTTCAGCGGTGAGTTCGAGGAGGAGACGTATGCGGTTCTCGAGCGAGCCGGAGTAGGGGAGTGGAAGGGTATTGGTTGCCGCGGAGAGAGTGGAGTGTAGGAGATAGCCGTGTGCGGCGTGGATTTCGATTGCCTGGGAAAGGATTAGGCTTGGATTTTCGGAACGGCAGTTTCAGATAGGAGACGGTTTAGATGAGGACTTACATCAAAGCCTGCGATAAGAGCTCGTTTCACTGAGGCCAGAAACGATTCTTTGAAGCTAGCAATATCTTCCAATGTCATGCATCTTGGAACGCAGGTATGCGGTGCATCAAATGGGATATTGCTGGCACTGATCACTCTATCTGGCCATCCACCGACCTACACAAGCATTAGTCGGTAACAGTCGTCGAAGTGAGAGATGTGAAGTTGTGATCGTATGACACACCTCAGCAGTAGCAACAGCCTTCCTATTAATCCAAGGCGCGACTGTACTAGCCTTCCTCCCAGCATGAGCCAGCTGAATAGCAATCTTCTGCCCTTGACTATGCGCAAACTCAACAGTCTTCCTCAACGGCTCAATCTGGCTATCTTTCCAAAGGCCAGAATCCTGTGGGGTAATACGACCTTCAGGTGTCACTGCAGTAGCTTCGACAATCGTGAGTCCTGGACCGCGCTGGATGATACCGCCAAGATGAGTTTGGTGCCACATGGTGTGATGGCCGTCTTCGGCCGAGTATTGACACATTGGGGAGACGATGATACGGTTCTGTAAGGTGAGGCCGCGGAGTTTAAGAGGTTGAAACACTTTGGGGATCGGAGATGGCTTGCTCGAATTGACTACGGCGGTACCAGCTGGGATGGTTTGCTTGGGCGTGAAGTAGGTTGTCTGTCTCTGTTAGTGTCTTAGATGGGTTTACGATGCGAGCCGGCATACATTTTCGGCGGGGACATTCTCAAGAGGGTTGATTGACTTTGTGGCCTTTGCGACAATTGGAGTTCCTGGAGAAGACGATTTAGCAATCGTGGACGGGCATTGATGGTCGGCCATTATGGGAGATCCGTGATGTGGATGTTTGTTGAATTGATTAATGGGTTCGAACAACTTAGTGCTTGCAGACCAGACGAACATCCGCCCCTATTGCAGGATATTTATATATATAATTGAGCCCAATGCCGTCATAGACATAGACATGAGAGCTGTGCAACATCAACCGGGACTCAGTCATCCCGTTCTGAATAATCAACCGGCATCGACTCGCGTACCTGCAAATGGCGTCTTGTTTACGGCGAGGCGAGCGAGGCGAGGGGTGGCTGACTCAGCATACGCTGCCCGCATCTCGGCGAAGGCTCGCTGACAGCGGCGAGCCCGCCGAAAGACTACACCATTTTGAGAATTTGCAAAGCTTGGCATTGGGAATAGCCTCATCTTGATGGTGGACGACAGCCGCATCATGGAGGTCGCTTTGAAATTGTCGCTGAGAAATGAGATTCATGTTGATTGGAATTGATGTAATAAGCAAGCAAAAATGGGGTGCAAATGGAGGATATAAGTGAGGATGAGCGCAACCAGAAAGAAGCATCAGCTCAGAATCATTCGTACTCTCACTCAATCAACAAGCTTCAAAGTCTTTCTAAATAATTTCATCCCACCAAAACACGTCTTCGCGAATCATGTCTGCCTCTCCAAGAATCTTTGTGACAGGTGTCTCCGGCTATGTGGGTGGCCACACTGTGGTGCGTCTGATGGAGAAACATCCAGAATGGATGATCGTCGTTCTCGTGAGAAACGAGGAGCAGAATTCCATCGTGCATGGTCGGTGGCCAAAAATCGAGACTGTCATCGGAGACCTGGATGACAAGGAGTTGATGATCAAAGAAGGATCCAAGGCCGACGTCGTACTTCGTATGTGTTTTATTTTATACTTTTTCGTGACACGGGCTGATGTTGGATAGAAACTGCGTCTGCGGACCATATTCCAGGTGTCTTGGCGCTTGTTGAGGGGTTGGGTCAGAGAAAGCCATCTCCAGGCTATCTCATCCACGTTGCTGGCACCGGAATGCTTAACGAAGTCCCCAATGGATTCGGTGAGTCTCGAGGAAGTAAATCTCGAGTATTTGCTAACCGGAGAAGGTCAACCTTCATCGAAAGTCTACTCTGACATCGCAGACTTGAAGCAAATCACTTCGTTTCCACTGGAGAATCATGTCCATCGAGATGTCGACATGGCGCTATTGGAGGCGCAAAAGAAGTTCTCCGTTCCTACCGCCATTGTATCGCCACCTATGATTCATGGGGTTGGAAAGGGACCATTGAAGACCAGAAGTATCCAGGTTCCGTTTTTCATCGAGGCCACCCTCAAGCGTGGGAAGGGGTTCCAGGTCCTCGAGGGCAAGAATGTCTGGGATCGTGAGTAGCCTCGTCTGAGACGTGTTCTATGCATGCTGACGATCCAAAAAGAAACCCACATCGATGACATCGCGTCTGCATTCATACTTCTCGTGGAAGAAGCTTTGAAGCCAAATGGAGGGAAGGCCGATTGGGGACAAGACGGGTATTATTTCGTCGCCGCGGATCAGTTTGTACGAGTTCCCGAGTCGGTACGCTCAACTGTGATGAACTAACCGTGGTGCAGAAATGGGGCGATGTAGCTGAAGCTGTCTCGAAGATTGCATTTGATCAAGGACTGATTCAGAGCGCACAGATTGACAAGCTTTCCGTCGCTGATGCTTCGGCTTTGCACCCTTGGGCTCCTTTGATCTGGGGAGGCAACTGCAGAAGTCGATCGGATAGGATCGAGAAGCTTGGTTGGAAGGCCAAGGGGCCGCTCTTCCAGCAGAGCCTGCCAGCAATGATTGCCGCAGAGGTGGCGACGCTGGGCACACAGTCATCCACGACCACCTTCGACAAATAGGGGCTGCAAAACAAACTGACTGCTATCGATTAGGAAATATCTCAAAGGGTTCAATTTGAACATGTCTCCGTGAAATATCCGTCTATGGAAAATTGTCAGTGGCCTGTACCCGGATTTATTTCGGTGCGGGTGCTTAAAAGCTGGGCACAACATTTCTTTTGGATCAGACTGAACGTTGCTGGGAAGTAAATGGAGGACTCAGCATTCCGTAATCGGATAGAACAATGAAAGTCATTTGAACATGAAGCTGTCCTCGCATATAAATCCCTAGGACTTGCCTGTGAGGCCCGCAGGGGCTGTGATGACAAGTTTAGCGATCTGGTCTAGAACAGTGTGTGGAGGTCAGGCAAGGCGTTCATCGCGAACTAGATCCCAGCTACAATTGTACTTGACAGCCGTATTTATCTCAACATCCGCACTTTACTCAGCAACACGACCAAACACCAAGAAACGGATCGACTTTGACTGGCTCGCCGCCCTCATGAACTCTCAAGAGGGAGACGGCGAGGGAAGCGCCGCATCGCATGGCCGACCCTGCCACGGCTGCCGCAAGAGAAAGGTACGCTGCGACAAGACGCGACCGTGTTCGAATTGTGTTCGCTCCAAACAACTATGCACGTATGAGAGCAGTGACAGCATCGTCGGTTCATCGCGAGAAGTAAACAATGCGACGATGTCAACAGACTCCGAGCTGCGTGAGAGGCTCGCGAGGTTGGAAAAGTTGATGGAGTCGATGATGGTCGGCGAGACGACGTCGGGGAGGTTGGGCACCAGCAGCCCGGAGGCAACCAATCAGTCGCTAAGGGGATCTACCACACCCAACTTGACTCCGTCTGGACCACAATCATATCAACCCAGCATATCTGCAGCTTTCCCCCCGAATGACAGGTTCTCCAATCAGCAATCGACTGAGTTCACTGCACCAGTCGGCCAAATACTATTCCAAGATGGCTATAGTGCCTGTTTCGACTCGGATTTCTGGCCGGGTCTGATCACCGAGGTATTTCCGTCAAGTCGGTATCTTGACATCACTTACTGATTCCTGGCCAGGTTGAAGATCTAAGACAATTGTTCGATGATCCAATCATGGAGAATGATAATTCCTCTCAGTGGGCCTCGATGTCTGTACTGGGAATGTCTTCTCCGTTCTCAGCAGCGAGCCTCGGCCTGACACACCCGTCACTTGACGAAAGCAACATGCTCTGCAAGTACTTCTTCGAGACTGTTAATCCATTCACTCGAGCACTTCACTCGTCGTTATTTGCCAGAGAGCTGGGCATGTATCGCCGAGGTACCTTCCATCTACCGCTTGAGTTTGAAGCGTTGCTGTTCTCCATTTACACTTTGACGGTAAACACTTTGCGTCCAGAGTTGGTTGAAGGCATATTCTCGACACCGAAAAGCGAGGTATTATCACGGTTGCAATTATCAACTCAAGTTGCTTTGACGAGAATTAGATTCCACCGGACAGAGAAAGTTCATGGTCTTGGAGCATTGCTTAATTACTTGGTGCCATCACACCCTCCCTCGCGCAACTAACAAAAGCTGATAGTCTTCCAGACATTTCTCTTCCAACAGAATCTTTACAAAGATGCGATCCCTCTACTCTCAGTTGCAGTTCGTCTCGCCCAAAATATGGGTATTCATCGAGACTCCCAACACTTCCCTTTCTCACCGTGGGTGACGGAGATCCGCGCCAGGATATGGAATCACATCTGCATCCTTGATGCACAAGCCATAACATCATACGGTGCAGAATCCTGTCTACCACAGACATGCGATGCACTCCCACCCAGGAATGCAAATGACCGTGATTGGCACGCAAGTCGATTCGCCAATCCATCATCCGTCCCACCAAATGCCCTGGGTTTCAAAGACACCACATATGTTCTTGTGCATCGAGAGATATCAGACACGACTCGGCTTCTTTCAACGGTTGACAGAACGGACTTCGACAAGCGACATAGCATCTTAAGTCAAGCCGAGGCATCATTGAATCAGAAATACTTGGCCAGGACAGACAGAACCAATCCATCTCAAACCGTCATCGCGGCTCTCGTCGAAGTCCGTGTGTCAACACTTAGACTGTCCCTTCGACATCGTCAAACAGAAAACACAAAAGTAAATCCCTCAGATCCGCAGCGATATCAGTAAGTCCCTTTCCTTTCCATTTGGTGTACTGTACGTGCTGAGCAATCGGCTGCCTAGTCACATGTCCTTCGCTAACACACGATTAGAGTCTTCCTCGCAGCCGTCGAACTCCTCGAAGCCATAACTTACCACATCGCTACCTTCAGTGCCTTGAATTGGGAATGGCTATTTAGTACCCCTGTTCCCTGGCTCGCAACCTCCATAGCACTTACTGACATACGGCATACGACCCGACAAAACGACAAAGAGCGTGCGCAGCGGCAAATCGACGTTGTATTTGCCCGCTTTACAAATTCGTCAGTTGCGTCTACAAAGATGTGGAAAGTACTGGCGCAGCTGCGCAAAAACATGATGGATGATTCTAGCCAGGTCATTCCTGGAGGAAGTACGAGAGTAGTTGGAACAAGTGGGAGTGGAAGTAGCATACCGGGAGATGCAGGTGGCGCTGCTGCCACTGCTGCGTTTGGGTTTGATAACGATTTGATGTTGGATTATGGGGGAGGGGGGATCGGGCGAGGAGGGGGAACTTATGATGAGTTGGCTATGATGGGTGACATGCAGAATTTACCTTGGTATGCTTGGAATGAAGGGGCGTCGAATACGTGATAGACGATTTTTCGTTGTGAAGCAAAATGCTAATATTTTGTAAGATTACATAGGATGAGCAACCAGTTACGTTTCTGAAGAAATGTGAATACATTAGAGCAAGGATAGACGTCGCGCGATGTTGAAAGTTGAGAAGAAATAATTATTAACTTGAATTTACAAAAGAAATAGAAGGAATAACACACAAGAAGTAAAAATACAACAATCTAAACATCTCCAAACTGCCCAAAGCCACCTTTCACCTCACCCCTCAACTTCCCAAACGGATCTTCCTTCTCTTTAACCCAGACCCTATCACCCCCAGCAACCATATCCTTACACCACCTCCCACCCGCAAACCTGCCCACAGCATACGTCCTACAATCAATGACCGGGCCCGAATAATCCTGCCCCTTCCTCCCCTCACTTCCACTCCTACAACTTCCCACCACTGCCCCCTCCTCCGCCAGCACTGGATCCAACTCCACCAGCTCCTCCCTCCCGCCTTTGGCACTCGGATACGTGAACAGCGAGATAATACTATTGCTCATTGCCCCCCCGAATGCAGATTTGATATATCCACTACTGAACCCCTTCTTTGTACACTGCTCCTGCAAACTCTTACACATCCCCGCCAGTCCATGATTAATAACCAACGCATCACACCGATCACAATTACAAATCTTGAACCCAGCCGTACGTTCCCGGCCAGCGACGCAGATACAACTCCCACCATTCTCGACGGTGGTATTGCTTGTACCGGCTCCTTTGGCGCGCTGAACGACGTAGTCGTCGTGGAAGGGGATGGTGGGTGATTCGCGAGAGCCTGGGAGGGAGAGCTGGGCGATGTTCCGGCAGAGTGATATTATGTCGTTGTTGTTCGGAGAGGGGCCCGGGCGGAAACACCAGCTCTTGGAGGAGGCTTCTAGGTTGTCGATGAGGGGCGTACGGTAAGGGAGGGTGCGGGTTGCGCAGGTGTCGCGACGTTCGAGAGCAGTAGAGGTGCTATTAGACCAGGATGTTTGGTTTGATTTATGGATCTGGCTTTGGTCTTCATCCACGGCGCCGTTCGTGGTGGTGCTTGAGGTGCAGCTAGCTGGACCTGTCTCTGTTGTATTTGACATCAGAGCCGAGAAAATTACTGCAAAATCATCATCGAGTTCCTGGGTGGAGCGTCTGGTGATACGCAATTGACCTCCTCGAACGACGGAGGGATGAGACATCGTACATATTCTCGACTGGAAGCCAGTGTGCTCCTCATCCCAGACGATGTCGGTGCAGGCTGGTGGGCACGCGGATTGAGGGATCACCCCTGCAACAGTAATACCAGCTGTCGCGAGGAGAAGGAGAAGGAGCTTCATGAGAGCTTCGGTTGAGATCTTCATCTTGACGGTGGATATATAATGTTTAGTGTTTCTAGATAGTGTTGAAGTGAAGTGATGTGAAGGAAGAATAATACGATAAGACAAGTTGATGTTGTATGGGTTAGCTGTGCTAATGTGTATTCGGAATAATTGTGAGGGAAAGATTTGGAGAAAATCATAAAAATAGGACTTCTATCTATATGCCTGGTGGGCTTGGAATTCCAACTGCAGTATTGATATCTGAACTGGGGTATTTGGTTGTGGACTGGGGACCTCGCTTAACTAAAGGGGCTACTTTCCCATTGAGCGGTAGGTTTGGTACCGACTGACCTAGACCCTAGGATATGACCAGTGTGAACCAGCCGCGAATTGAATTAGCTTATTTGATGATGGTGCTTCGCAAATGAAAGGAGTGGTTGATTTACGATGCCCAAGTGAAAGCTTTAGCTAAGAATAAATGGACAGTTCCTCAGCCTGGGTCCGTCAAGAAATACAAAAATTCAAGTCGCTGCAGGAGATACTTCATTCCAATTGCTCAAAAGAATTTAGATACGTTATCATCTACCCATCCTACCACCCATTATCCTTCTCATCATTTCTTTCCTACAAAATTTTTCAAATAAAATCACCAGGTCAAGCATGCACCTACCACAGAAACTAAACTTCACATCAAACGCTATGGCTACTCATCTATCCCACATAAAACCAGCACCCCTCGGACCTAGACCAAGACCGAGCACACTACGACCTAGCCCATCTATGCCATCTCCTCTTGCTCTCCAACCCCCAAGTCCAAGCCCGCGATCATTCTCAACCTGGATAAAACCTGTCCTTGGCCGATCCGACCTCCTCATGCTAGGCTCATACACATTGACATACATCGTCCTTCCATTCACAGTTTCCTGGGCCCAAGAATCTCTCAAATGCTGCACGATCATCGCTATGTCATGACGCGAGATCGTAACTTCCCCATCTGATAGCCTATCACCTGACTCCCTCAACCCCAAGTTAGCAAAAGAAGACAAGTTCTGAAGCTGCGATAACAATCCTCTTCCTCCCCCACCCCCACCAAGACTTGAAGTCCCACCACCAAGGCGCCTAGCCAGACCTTCGAACGCAGCGACGACATCCCTCTCAACTCCATTGTATATGCTCTCGAGCTGTCTTCCATCGTAAAGCCCGGCATCGTTCTCTATTGGATCACGAGGCCGCAGATGATGAGAGTTCGTTTCGACTCGTCTGATCTCGCGATTGCATATATTGATGGCATCACTAGCGATGGTATCGCCGCGCTCGAATTCGGATCCGCATTCGGAACGGCATCGGGTGAATGCGTTGTCGATAGCGCGCACGTTGGAGGAGAGGCTGTTTTGAAGACTTGAGACGGTGGAGGATGGCATGCCAAAGCGGCGGGTGGAGTCGATTAGGTTGGATGCTCGGGAGAGGCCATCGCGTAGCTCTCGGAGCTCTTCTTGGAAGGTCACAGATGGCATTGTCACCGAATCTTGATTGTCTGTAAAAACGTGGACGTGGTTGTGGAATTCGTTGTTGGGGGGAAGATGTTTCGAAGTTTGTGGCAGCTACAAGTTTGCTTGTGTAACTCCAATGACTTGTCAATGTCGTTCGTAGTCGGTACGAATCTCGTCAAAGAAACGCGGAAGCTCGACACAAGAAAGCAGATATGCACCTTATGAAGGGAGGTCGTTGACGACTCCTTAAATGGCAGTAACAAAACCTCAAAGTGTCACACAAGAGAGCAATCTCAACGGTCAACAGATCTTAGAAATTTCTGCATTGCCTCGTTGTGCAGATCCGCAATTGTATTACCCAGGCAAACTCTTCTTCTGACCGCCGATACTAAGCGATTCCAATAATCTAATAGTAGAGTACGCACCTGCTATGTTCCAGCGCATCGTTTGGCTATCGCCTAAAAAATTTGCCATTCGCGAGCATATCGTTCTCGTATGCAGGGCGATACAGGTCCTTTTACTTCCGCATAACGTACCTTGGTCTCGATCTGTACTCCCCCAAGGTGGAGGCACTGGTGTAGACATATCGTGGTTTCCATGAGTTGAGTGCGCGACCACTACCGGCTGGTGGCGCACAAGCAATCGAGGCTGCTTTTGGATGACACGTTCTATATTCTATTAGCAAGAAGGATTTTTGTCTACTCTAGCATGGTAAAACAATAAATGAGACGTAGACAGGGAGTTTTAATTGCCAGCGGTTTTGCGATTGCTGTGCGGGAAACCCCAGGATGGGATGAACGGCCCGAAAGCTTAGCGAAGATCGGTGTTTACATGTGACTCGGGTATGACAAGTAAACGAACCCTAGGCTCTGCTCCATCATAGCTCGAACATTGCCTCGAAATTCTCGTTTCCCTATCTCCGAATCATACTATGTTGTTCATTATATGTGGGGACTGGCTAATAGCATGACCCTTGTGGTAGTAAGTAATGACAAAGGATATGACGAAAGCTCGCTTATTTTAGGGATAACGAACGAATCTAAATTTTGGAATTGGCATTTGGACTGCTACAGTAGGAGATTGTGCATAATAGCCTCTCCTGGTTATGAATTAATATTCGAATTCTTTCTTGGATACTATGATGCCTAGTACTTGCACTAGTGATAAGCAAGGAGGAACGTCGTAATCAAGATTACACTGGCTTGAACTGTGAAGTGCTCTTTGACTAATTGGTTGAATCTAAGATGCACAGCTAAGTATAAGGAGAAAGAGCCGAAGCTTATTTGCAATGCGGCATTTACTAAAAACTAGAATTTTCGTGCTACGAGGCTAGAGTCTGAAAGAATTCAACCAAGACCGCCTGATAATGCGGAGCGGAATATGTAGAACCTGCATTATTAATATGCACATCCCAAGTTTCAAATTGCATTCCATAGAGGGGGAGGTAGCCCATTACAAAAAGATAATTTTCAGCTGTTGAATGACTCAAATTGGTCCATCCATTCGATCATTCTATGACATCTGGTTTCACTTTACGAATGGTATCTCCTAGAAATTTGACGTGACTGTAGAATTCATACATTATCATCGGAGTTCATTGGAAATTTGAGCAATGCCATAACACCAAGTGACTCCTCCTCGATCTCATACACTAGAAGGGGAGTTGTCTACAACTTGTAGTTCTTAAACTCCCTGGTCTTTAGCTTCTTCTCAAACATCACATCCAACTCCTCGTAAGTACGACCCATCGTCTCCGGGATACGGAACCAAGCCCAGACAAAAGACACTGTCGACAAGCCACCTATTCATCCACTTTAGTCAAAGTCTGGCAAAAAAAATGAGCGATCGACTTACCGAAGAAGAATCCGAGCTTTCCTCGCATATTGGCCTCGTCAGGGTTGATCATATAAGGGATCGCCACGGTCATTGCAATACCGCACACTGCTTGGACAGCTGTCGCAACAGCAATCGTCCTCGCTCTGACTTTCGTTGCAGAGACTTCGCAGATGAGGACGAAGCAGACAGGTCCAATCGTCAAATCGTAAATGCCGTTCCAGATCACCATGATAGTAGATTGGGCCCAGATCACGCCGGGACGGTTTTCGTAGTTGGGTGCGCAGTCCAGGATAGCGATGAGGAACATCATGACAGCAAGAGTGGCAAGACCACAGCAGTAGATGCGACGACGACCCACTTTGTTAATGAGGAACCAGGATGCCACGGTACCGCAGAAACCCACTGCTAAGTAGCCAACACCCATATCGAAGGCTTTGCTACCTGGAAGACCAGCAACTAGGAACTATTAGCACGTCTACGCACCCCGAACCGACACGAAGAATACGTACGCTGAAAGAAATATGTGGCATATCCGACCAGGTAGATTCCGCTGAACACCTGGATGGTGTAGACACCAATCGAAATTTCTGTCCTTCTCCAGTTGATTTGCTTGAAGCAATCGAGGTAGGTAGTACCAGTTTCCATTTCGACTTCCAATCGATCTGTCTCGATGATCATGGCCAAAGTTGGCTTCATATCCAATCCCTTGGACGCAAGCTTCTGTAACGATTTCTCGGCATCTTCAAATCTCCCCTTTCGAACCAGCCACCAAGGCGACTCTGGTGCGAATGGCATACCGACCAGAATAACCAACGGCCAAAACCATTGGGTCGCGAATGGAGCAGAATATGCCCAATGGGTGTCGAGTCGCGAAGTTCCAGCAATCACCCCGTTGGCGATCAGTTGACCCATCACGAAGCACAGGTTGATGAATGCAGTGAGCACACCACGGAGGGCGATAGGGCAGACTTCCGAGGCGTAGGCAGGTGCAATGGTAGCATAGGTTCCGAGAATGAGACCTCCAAGGAGTTCCCCTGCAAGCAGAACTTTTAGGGATCGGGCGAAGAATTGGATGAAGATGCATCCTGCAGTGAGAATGACACAACCAGCAAAGGTCTATCTTTCTGTCAGAATATCTTCTTGGTCCCACGACTGGGAACTTACCTTCTTACGACCCCACCATTCCATGGGATATGCAGCTCCTAAAGCACCCACGCATTGACCAATTGGATTCCCCATCCCGAGACCAGTCTGCCATGCTGCGCTGATAATATACTCTCCCTCGAACCGATAACCGAAATCTTTCTGGAACGAAGGGGTGGCGTAAAGATTACCGAGCAGTTGAGGATCAAAGGCCGTCATGATTATACCGAGGGAGAAGAAGATAGACCAGCCGACGGCACCAGGGTACAGCTTCGCAGCCTCAAAGAAGCTCATCTGATGCTCGACCTCAGTAGCATGTCTAGCCTCAGATGCATTAAGGTCCTTCCTGTCCCCAACGGCAACATCACGCACAGTGTTTTCGACATCGACTTCACTTGGAACTCCCATTGTGATGGCTTTGTCCTTTCCTTAGCTTTGGCGATGAGAGTGTGGGGAGGAGGTGAGGGAAAAAGGAAAGGGTCACGACGAGCAGACATGGCCATAATTATACTTCATGTTTCGTCGGACTGACATCCCAATGCGGGTAAGACCCGGGGAAGTCTATCAGCGCCCCTCTAGCGACGGATGATAAGAGTCAGGATGATTGTTGAATTGATGGACCGTGAATGGGCGATTCGAGGATAGGATCGCCGGTGAATAGGGACCAACTTCTCCGAGTATCCCCACTTTCGCCGGTGGAACGTTGTATTGCGACCTGGCCATCCATTTTCGGCATCTGATCACAAGGAAACATCTCCGGACTCGATGAAAGGTCGTATTGTTTCCTTCACTATCACTAGGGATTCCCGATACCATGGGTGCGTATCTTATCTTTAGAGTTTGTCCGGATGTCGGGTTGTTTTGTGGAGTAGGAGGTTTGAAGCTGCGAGTGCTGGGGAAAGTGGGGTGGTTGTCTCTTGATCTTTGACTTCCAATGGAAGCTAAGACTTACGAGTTACAATGCTTTCTCTTTCATAGACCCGAGGGGCAAGCTCAATTATCTAGAATAGCTGGTCAATGTGGCCATATTTCTATGTGTTATGTTGACACAAGGCGTCCGAGAAAGCTTGTCGTTCTTGGAGATTTGTCTTGGTCTCAGCACGCCGAGAAACTTCGGATATCTAAGCTCACACGGCATTGATGACTGGTTTCCTTCTTGGGGTGACTATTCTGCTTTTTTGAAAGCACTGATTGAAAAAGGAGAAGAAAGGGAAAAAAAGACAGAAACAGACGACTGTCACGTGCGCAAAATGCGAGTCACGTTACCTTAGTTCTGTGATAAGTAGGAGTTGTTCTACGAAACGAGCGTGTGTGGTGTCTTTTCGGTTGAAAACACAGACCTTACATCTGATTGTGCCCGATTGATGCTCAATCGTCTCAAAAGTTGAACTCTAGCGAACAAGATCTTTAGACCGTACTCTCCATTCTATCTCTGTTGAAAATTATTGTCATGAGTTCCAAAGACTTGAAAGGTCGTGGATAGTTGCAACCCAAGCTTCGTACCTTGTGAACTAAAGTATATGAGATGAACAGGGGCAAAGGCTTGCATGCCAGCTCTTTTCATGTCCGGCGTCATGAATCGATTTATATCTTGGTCCTAGAGTTTATGAACACCTTGTTGTAGTTGTTGATGTATGGAAAGATGATTCCGGGAGGAAGTAGGAGGTGTCATTTCTCCCAGTAAGCATGCCACCAAAATAATAAAAGTCAACTAATCAGAAAATTTAGATGACCGCTACAGCCGCGGACAGCGCGATACACACTCCTTTCAGCTATATAAAATACATCACCGAGAACATTTTACGGTCTCAGTATTGGCCGAAGGGATGGGTGCAAGTCGTTGAAGCAACATACGCAGACTCTGTAATCTTCACTGGATCCGAGTGGTGTGAAATGGAGACATAGGGCTGAGAGACTTCCGCACGATAAGAATCAACTTCACGTACTCAATCCATACTGCGATTTCTTTTCCCAACCGTCTCGCACAGCCTCAGATGATTCCATGTCCTTTTACCATGTTTACCAAATTGCAATACATCTGACCTCAACGCTTTCTCTTGCATCCTCCTCCTCCGTGCCTTGAATGCTGACACTAGAGTGCATTACTCCGCCAGCAACTCCTCGTCTCTCCCTCTCCGCATCACTGTCAAACAACTGTATGACGAATACCTCATCCGGATCCTGCTTCGAGATCCAATACCATTCATGGTCATCACTCCCGTATGCCAAGAAGACATTCTCCTCATGTCCCTTTTCCACATCACCATCTTTCACACCCGTAGGAAAGACAACACTAAACTCGACATAATCCTCGACTGGAAAACTCCGACAATCAGACAACGCTAGCGGATCCCTCAGTACAGTCTTCAGCGGCCGCCAAACACTAAACATAGCCCACCTCGGTCCATCATACCTATCCTTCATATCCTCAGGCCTCACCCCCATCGCGAGCAATCGATCTTCGGCCTCCACAACCTCTCTCGAAAACTCACGAGTCTTGGGATGATACTTCCTCAAATGCGTTCGTGCTCCCTGAGGCGCGTAATCTAGATGAACTTTCGGCGCCGGGCTCCCTCCAGATCCAACCCTCGTGCCCACCATCTTCGGGAACTGCAGCATTTCATCTCCAGTCTCTTCTCTTGCGAGTCCGTCAACTTCTGTGTGCAGGTTGTTTCGCATCACGAGCTGGTCTGTGAACACGGTTTTGGCGCCTGTGAGCGACTTGACGAGTGTTTCGACTTCGGGTATGTAGATGTTTGTGAGGAGTGTTTCGTTGTTCCAGTCTTGATGTGAGGAGATGGACGATTACATTGTGGTGGGTGAGCGACGAGCTGTGAAGCCGTGGGTTGATAGTTTGTAGGGTGAGTCGTCGCTTAGATTGAGAGAATACCGGATGTCTGTCATAGGGAGGTGGCGAACATCGCCAAATTCTGCAAGGGTGGGGAGGTGGTAGAAATGTGTACTTGGTGTGGGCTTGATGCCTTTGGATATGTATCGAAAGGTGCCAAATGTTGGACGAGATTGAGGTTCAGACATGGTACCCATGGTAAGCTGTGTAGCTCATAAAGTAGAGTGAGTGAGCCCAGCAGTAGTTGCAGACTTGCAGCTATAGACTGGCTTTGAAGAGAATCTCGAAGAGGAATAATTGGTGATCGGGCTACGACGAGGGTGACTGTGAGGAGAGAATGACATCCTGGGGACACAGATAGATGATGAGGTGAGATAAGCGCGGCATCTCGAGATAAGATGCATCCCCTATTCTTGGCAGTTGCACAACCCATGTGAGGAAATGAAAAGAGGGAGACATGCCACCTCTTGTTTAGGGGAGATTGTTTGCTCGGGGCAATGAAGGGGGATATCTTAAGAACGGAAATGTAATGATCAAATTTTGATACCAAATAGAGAAATGGAATGTAGTAATGAAGACAAGAAAGGTATGGCAAAATATGCGCCACACCCCAACCAAGCACCCTAACTAGATCTACCTAAAGTACACGACCAGACACCAAAAAAAAACCACCAAGACAATCAGCTACTAGAGCCATGTCTAGCTTCCACCGCTGGCGCCAGCACTCAACACAGCAATCTGCGCACCCCTCAATCTATCAATCTCCTTTTTCAACATAACGATAACCGTAACCACGACAGTAACCTCATCAATAAGAATCTCACCCTCGCCCTTCTCACCAGTCCCTGTCAAACAGATCTCCAACCTCCCTCCATTACCTGCAGAACTACCCTTTGATCCCGGTGTCCGTGTCTCCTCTCCGCGAATGAATTGTGCCACCCTCACACGCCCACTCTCCTTGCCATCTTCATTCTTGAAGACTTTCTCCAGCACGAGAAGGTTATTCGGTGCTGAAGATACGGAGCTGGATGTTGATGGGAAGGAAGCCTTTTCTTTGCGGCTGCAGTATCTCCATTCGAATGTTCCGTGGCGTGGGGATGCAAATTGAATCGTGCGGCTGATCAGGTTTTTGCTGGTCAGTGGGAATTCCTCTGCATCTGCCTTTCCCTGTGTCGCCGCAGGTGCCCCACAGATACCTTCGCTATAACCGGCTTGGGTAATGCTTGACTTTGAACCCGTCTTCTTGTCGGCATCGGCATTAGCCTCTAGAACAACATCGTTCTCATCAGACTCAACGAAACTATCCGCATCCTTTCCAATCCTCACCACAGGCGGCCGTCCAGGCCCAAAGCGATACGTCGTCCTCGCAATAGCAGTCTGACTCTCATCCTTCGCGTCAACAAGGAAACAACTCCCACTCTTCCTCGAAGGTCTGATAGACAGATATTTCGGCCGCTCTGTCTGCCCATCTTTATCGCAGGCAAAGATCGGTATGCAAAGCTCGTTTGTGGAAAGTGGGAGCGAGATCATGGCTTTCCCGGTGGATTGGATCTGTAAGATTGTGGTTGGGTTGAATGGTGCCGTGGAGGATGGGATGAGACTTTGCGTTGTTGAGGCGATGGAGGAGGCATATGATGGTGGGAGGGTGGATGTCGTCGAGAAGATGGATGGTGTGTAGCGGTTGAGAGAAAGCCGACGGAGAGGGATTTCAGTGCTTGATGTTGACATTATAGCGGTTTTGGACATCTTGGTGTCTGTCGCTCGTCTCGAGTTTGTAACTGCTTCTTGCTTTGCCGTAGGGTTTGATGATTGATATGTTGATACCAGAAGAAATTCTTTTTCGATGAAAGTCGTTTGCGAGCTGATGGGTAAAGAAAATCGTTCTCCTTAGCCTTGGGTTCAGAGCATTGATATATCTACTATAATTCAGCCTTGTACTCTCTCGTCTAACACTCTCTGTCCCTGCGCCTCACTACCGAAGGCATCAAAGCTTGGCGAAGGCTTAGCCTCTGACGCAAAAGGGGGTGCGATACGGAACGCGAAAGACACGGGAGGAAGCGACCCAATCAACCTGCACAACAGTTCTCTTGATCTTGGTACGTCAGGCGGGGTATCTTTGTCCCGCTGCTTATTCTGCCGATCCGATTTACTCTTTTGGGCTGAACTGGGTTCTTCGGATTGAAGCTGTGTCTGGTTGGTTCAAAAATCGTCAAGCAGAATCTTTGACAATGGCTGTGTAAGGAGTCATGAGGTTTGACCCGTGAATGATGCGAGCAATGGATATTCAAATAGCAGACCGCCTAACGACTAAAGATCTTGAACGAGTCGGGAACTGCTTTGATCCAAATCCACCACTTCGAGAACATTAGTCATAAACACCAGAATAAAGCTTGCCTTTGTGAACTTCTTGCTCAACCCAAAGTGTCCACTCGAAATACTCCATCATCTCGGGTGGAATATTTGAATGCAGAGATGCCAACCATCCAACTGTGGGATTTGATCTGGTTGGATTATCGGGCTCTTCGTCGGGATTGACTAGTTGCCGGTGTGCTCGCTCGCTGTTTGTGATAGGAGTCATCTATTCCGAGTCAGTAAGCCCTGAACGAGAACCGACTTGAGAGGATACTGACAATCAATTGCAGGGACACAAAATGGGCCTGGAGCAATTTTCCGACATTATTGGTAGGGTTGATGAAGTGGATAAAATCTTCTTGTGATAGGAACATGAAAAGCCCGTAGTACTTTCGGAGTTCCATGTAGGCTATAATACCGTCAGTCAGGACAGTCTTACCAAGCAGTGTCACAGCTTACCATCCTGCGAGGAAGTCACAAGGTTTCGAGCCATGCTCAGCAGTGTGCCGTAAAGCAAAAGCTCCGATTGCTTTTCGCACATGAATCCGAACTTCTCCAAAGACCTGCAAGCAGCTCTAGATACATCGGGATGCACCAGAGGCGCCAATTTCAGAGCAGGGCCAATGAACTCGAGCTGTTCATCGGAAAACGCCTTCACAAATATGAACTTCATCCGACCATATCCCATCTTCGTACCAATAGCAACAGTTCCCCGGATGAAAGACATGTATTCGCCTAAACCGTCATCAATGAAGACCGAGTGAAATAAGAGAGCGAAGCAAGTTGCGAGCATAGCGTTGCCCTGTATGAATGTCTTGATACCATCATCGATGGCTTTGTTGAGTGATTCAATGGCTTTCACCCGGTGTGTCATGGCGGTCACTCTCATCCCTTGATCACCCCTTTTGGCGGAAATGTCTGCTGCAGCTAACGCTAGCATGGCATGTAGAAGGAAATCGTACTAAGAGGTCAGCAAATTCTCAGAGAAATGAATAGCGTGGCTTACATCCGGCGCAATACTTGGTATTTCGTGTGTCCATACAGCATCATTTCCGACTGGGTGCGATGGATATGCTGATTGTATGAAGTGGTTGAACAGACGGAAGTCTTGGATCGTAAAAACGGGTAGTGGTGATTTAGGGTTCTCCGATATCAAGCTTGGAGGGCTAGATCTTCGTACCATTGCCCCGACTTGGGTGATCTGGATCTCGGGCCATTCGCATCTCAGATCACGATGGGCGCAATAGTCACATGAAGGTCGATTTTCCTTGCACTATTTCTCATAAATGTCGTCCCTCGTGGAGACAGAATATGGGGCATGCGTACCTTTATTCGAGCTCGTTTACAATTGAGACATCCGGTTCTTGATTTGGTGTGCCCCTTTCGTCCTCTTTTCCTCACACTTCCCTCGGCACTCTTCGCAACATCGATTTCTGATGGAGAACGCCAATGCTGACTCTGAGGGGTTACCGCAAATTGGCTGGCTGATGGAAGAGTCTCCGAGGAAACATCAGACGGTGTGTTCATGACTAATTCCATATTTCTAGCTTTAATTGAAGAAGCTTTGTGGAAGTTCTCAATCGGAGACCGGTCCGGTAGTATGTATCTGGGCAGGTCGTTATTGCGGCCAAAGCACTTCATGCATCAATTGTCGACAATGAAGTCTCCTCGCAGTAATTGCCTGGCATCGGGTAGCCCGAGAACGCATTCAGCTCATCCTTATGGAAGGTATTGTAGTGGCAGTGCAGGGACCAAATGTCGTTGCCTGAGCTTAGCTGGGTGGGTGGCGGATGAGCCAATGCTTCACCGCCCCAAAGGGGAGGCCAAAATCACGTGGCCGGGACTTCGTTGTGATGATTGGGCACGAAATCGGGAGGTCAGTTGACAAGAACCGCAGATCTATTCAGTCGAGGTTGGCGCTCGGAAATAGCCCGGTGGCAGTGCTCAATGAAATATTGCGCTTCAGATTGTGTTTTTGGCGGGCTACCGCGATCTCGAGTGACTAGGTTGACAAAAGATTGTTGAGCAACTAGAGATGAACACCAAGGCTAATAATTCGAACCATAGTCATTCTTTCTGTTCTCATCGATTCGAGTACCTGATACTACTATCGATTCATGAATCCCAAAGTTTTCTGTTGTCTCCAGGCCGAAAGATTATGTCCACATCTACTTGCCTGCTTCAGGTTGCATACCCTCGCCACATATTTTTCGTGGATGTCCAGGCCATGAGTGCAAGTTACTCCCGGAGTGAATGCCTGAGCGTCAGCATATGCTGGCCGATCCCACACAGTAGAGCATCCGGACTCTTGCAGACCAGAAGATAAGATTGCAACCTCCCTGGAAGCAAGCGTCGATGATCGGCTCAACCTTCGAGGATGATCAATCAAAATGGCCATTGACATGGTGAGCAACAGCCATCTCATCTCCTTCGAATTCTCCACAAACTGGACATATAGTCATGGCTGATTGGATGGCAGATTCATTCTCAGTAGCATTCATAGGGCCATCATCCGTTGTCGCTAGATCCGGCGCCAGCTTCTGCGCATTCTTCCCATGACGGTTCTTCTTGGTGGCTTTGGTCACAATGTAATCTTCCAAACTCAATGCTGAAGCAGGTGGCTCTTCGGCAGCATCGAGTCGATAATCTCCGTACTTTCTTCCAGTAAAGCCACCGACTTGCGATCCCATCAACGAAGACTGCATCTCTCCCGTCCCACTCACCTGACCGGCTGACACCCCATTCCTATCCAAATCACTTAACCCCGCCGACCCCGTCTGTGCCTCCTCTTCACTTGCCATTCTCTGCACTCTTCCTACTCTACCGTCTTGCAGTCGAACTTTGATACCCCTGGGATGGTTGCCCCGTGTGAGAAGCTCAGCGACAGTACCTTGAACTTGACGACCGGTTGGTTGGTCCACTTTCAAGACGATAGATACAGCTGCTCCGGGAACGACTTGTTGGATATTCGGAACAGATAGAGATCCTGATTCCAAGCCAGCTCGACTGTTGAATCCACCTCGTGAGCGGCCGCTCCGACCTCGACCTCTGCTTGATATTTGGCCAGGTCCGCCTCGATTTGAATTCATGGTGTGATGCTGCCAGTGATGATGTAGTTTAGGGAGCGGAATGGGGCTTATGGAAACAAATTGGAGCTGGTGTCGTACGAAAAATTGGACTTGCTTCAAATTGCCTTGGTGGTGTTTGTTTGAGGAAGGTAGTCAAAATTGAAGGTCGAGTATGATATTTTAAGCGAACTTAGTGGCTTTATCTCAACATGTGACATGTTCTACAATTGTCTTGACACTTTGCAGACTTGATCGTCTAAATCAATACCTAATTCTACTGTAATAAAGCTGATCTATAGGGTTATCTTGAGTGTTTCAATGACATAGAAATCACTAGTGAAGCACTACCAACATCTGGTAACCAGTCACGTGAGATCTCCATCTGCACCTTGCGTGCCCATGAAGTGTGTATGTCTTCTCAGGGGGACTTCTCCGTCTTGAAAGACCCTGTCAAGTCCCTTATCAACTCTTCAGCGAAGTTTTATCATCATGACTTGGAACCAGAGCGCTCCAAGAACTCGCACCATTCGAACGAGGAGAAGGTGCACCTCAATCCTTCTGTCATGGTCGGGGAGTAGTATCATCAAGACTAACTTCTCGTCAACAATAAAATATAGAGGATATGAGGGTTGGGATATGCAGAGTAGGAGAGACTGGGCTAACCTGCTTCCATCAGATGTGTACTCTCGAGTCTCTACAATATTCAAGCTTTTCTCGTACCTCATTCTGCTTCCCTTCTCTTGAAACTTGAGGGCTGAGAAAGCCGTAGCTGACAATTCGTACGTTCTCCCAACTCCACCTAGATTATCGTGCAATCAAAGACTTGTCGTTCTTGTAGAACATTTATCGCCTCCTTCATTCGGATTCGACGTCGAAGCAAAATTCGGGCTTTTTACTTCCGCCGTCGGCACGGTTCTCCCGCATGAAGTCTATGACGCTTTCCCAGCAATGATCCAAGCTGCTCTCGCTCAAGGGAGTACTTGTTGCATCCTCCTCACCTTTGTGAAACGGGGTAACTTTGAGTTCATAATTGTTGCGGTCAAATCGTTTACCGCCTGGCATCTTCCGGACATGAGGCTCCAGCCATGGAATAAATTCGTCTCCAGTCTTTGCCAGATCGAGAAACACTAACCTCTTGCCCTTACCTTCAAACGAGAGCTGGATGAGCACAGCTTCCATCCCGCATGACTTGGTTGTCTTACTGGATGCAGCAGACTGTGGTCGAGACGGTGGACGGTCCATCGAAGAAGGAGGGGGCATCGACGAGAAGGTATTATGGAATGGTCGAGAGCCTGAGACGGAAGGATCGGTTCTTACGGACGTCTCAGGTGCATGATGAACTGTAGTTCTTGAGCTGCTCTGTGTTGGTGCTCGCCCAAAGCTATGATGAGGACTGTGTCCTGTACTGTACATGGCAGTAGAAGATTGTCGCTGGTAAAGCTCTGGATGTACAGCTGGAGGGGCTGTCGGCGCTGGAGGCTTGGTGTTCCATGTATCTTGTGGATCAAGCGCAAGCGGAGACCGAACAACTCCTAATACCTTGTCAGTCTACGATTCCAGTCTATCGCAATTAGTGGCGATGTGAAACCTGTCCGTGTTTACATGCTGCCCTGGCTCTTTTTGGTAGATGAAGGCCGGATTTTATGCAAATGACTGTTCAAATAGCGAGTTCACGTCAGAGCAGAGAGTCACCGAACAGACCTTTGTCCCTTAAATCTCGAGGGTTTGGCCCTTTGTACCCCAGCAATACGTCCGCATGCCGTATATATTCCGGACTAACAACCCAAAAATATGAATACTTCGTTCCACCATCCCCCAGTCGATTCCAGGTGAGTGGTACTCGTTGCGCAACCGAGATCCAATTGCCTCCAACTTCAATTTGCTGACGATGGTCGATCCATTCGACTGTGACTCCCGGAAGTCGCTCCAGCTTATCCTCGCCAATCATGTATTCCTCAGATCCACTAGAGATTGCAGTTAACCTACACGGCTCGCTTGTGAGGGGATATATCGTGATCCAGTCAGGGCTTCGTTGTCTATGCGATTGTGGAGATCCGCTTGCGGTAGAGCTCGGGGTAGGTGGTGCTTGTCCAGTATCCGCACGATTGTAGGCTCGAGGTGTCATCGATACCTGCGGAGAAGAAGGCATCAAAGCTCTCAAGTCGTCCCACTCATGGTTCTCCGCCATGCCCTTGATTTTGTTCTTGGAGTAACCTCTGAACTTTGAGCAATTGAAGTCTACTCTTTTTTCTACCAGTGTTGTATTCTCGCCCGAACTACCCTGGCACAGTATCTCGATAGCGTCCTCAGGGAACAGCTTGACGAGGAACGTGGCATAGGAATACGCTATTGCGGCCTCTGTGGGCGCCGTCATGATCTATCGCAAGTCGCCCAACGGGGGGGTACTTAATGCGCTGGAACCTGATGCAGGTCGCTGGGCGGGGTCCTCCAGCCTCTAGTGCAACCTGAGGCCGTCAGCAAGAATTGCAGAGATGTGTATCGACCTGACTGACTACTGACCAAGGCAAAGACGAAGGAGCACAACGTTGGTGGTTGGGACTGGGATTGCCCGCCTCGCGAACTCGTTTCTGTCATCTGTCGCGCATCACCCTGGGCACAGCCTTTGGTTCTAGGGGCGGCTCATCGGAAGTCTGAGGACGGCCTGGAGTTTGAGAACTGCGCGGAAGCCCTGTGGCCAATGGCACAAATGTGGCGGGGCAATAGAGCCTCAGCTAAGGCCGCCCTCTGTGGCGCTCCTGCTTATCTGGCTATCGTGAAGAGTCTTCTTTTCTCCACAGCCTTGTTCTTCTGTTGGGAATGGTCAGATAACCCCATTGGGCTATCCTTCTGCTATGGAAATCGATGGCAAGAATGCAATCTTCGCTTGTAACATTGCCCTCTTTCGAGCTCGAATGTTTGTTGTCCTTTTCACCATCGCTCGCTTGTTGGATAGAGAACTAAATTACGCGATGCTATTTGAAGTAGTAAGTATGTATAGGTGTCGCAACTTTATCGCAATCTCTTTATTAATCATTGCTGGTACATTATATATCATTCTATTAAGCGATGCCGTCGGGGATGCTTTTACAGCATCCTACAGGCTTGTCTCTGGCCTCAAAGCATGTCCGCAACATCATGGCAAGCCTCCGGCCCTCACCTCTGCCTAGACTCCAAAATCACCTCTGCCGAGACTCCAAAACCGCCATTCTCTCCTGATGATCCAGCATATATTTAAATGTGGCAAAGTCAGTGGGATACACGAACTGCGCAGATTGGCCGGAAGCCTTGTTGTTCTGGATCCGAACTCGAACCCCCTCCCACATATCTTTTCCCACTGGCCCCAATAGTTGGACTGCTGAGTCCTTCGCTATATTTCCAACAATGAGTCGGTCTATTGTTTCTTCATCGAGTATAGTATCGGAGCTGAAATCACCAGTCCCTTCCAAGTGCATTGAGGCAATGTCAAATTTGTCAATAGTAGCGAAACCATGATCTGAATTCTAGGTGTCAGCTTCTGAAGAAGACGGCTAAGAGACTCGGGTTATGAAATTAGGTACCTGGTGGTTGTCCGTCTTCGATCAGAGCCGCAAGCTTCAGCCCATGCGTACCTCCTATGACTTCAGCCAGTAGCCGGTCGATTCGATTGACGACTTGCACGTTTGCGACGACTGTATCATGCACCATCCGGGTCAAACCCACATTTGCAAGCTGTAATCGCAAGCTCAAGTTGAACTTTGCACGGTCTAGATCTGCCATTATGAGTGCAAGCGCCCCCTCCTCCTTTGTCCCATGCATAAGTTGGTGGGCAATTAGTCGAACCTGCCCTTTAGATCCAGGATCCAGGTCTCTCAGATACTGGACTAGCTTCCTGCCAATCGCCCCGACTTTTTCAAGCTCCAGAGCCACAACTGCCGTCTGTAGAGCATCTTCGTCGAGGATAGTGTTGACAATGGCACTGACGCTCTGGATCTCAAGGGAATGCTGATCGAGAACCTCGATCAAGTTGTTGTGTCGATCGTAGGCCTTTTTGGCACGCTTGATCAGACGAAACGCAACTTCTAATACTTGTGCGACAGACGCCGCAACTCCAAGGACTTCGGCCTAGAAAGCTGGGGGTTAAGAAGGTTGTTTTGAAGTTGACAAAAGCAAGATCTTACCATTTACAGATGCAGTACTCGTCTCTGCGAGAATAAAACTGCAAACGAAGCAGGAATAATTCTGGGAGCAGACGGCTAATATGCCTGTGGAAGTTTGCCTCGATATGCAGGACTTTCATTCTATGCAATGTCGCGTGGGAGTCGGACGGCTTCTAGCGGGGCTTTGCGACGTGGAGACTGGGCGGAGTTGCTGCTGCGCATGCTGTTGGCATGTTCTGATACGACGGCATACTGGGAAATCATTGTTAGGGAGCCCGTGTCAATAGATTATCACATCTCTAATTGAGGATATACTTTTTGAGAAGAAGATCAGGTTGGTGACCTAAGGACCGATCCCTTGCAGCAACATCATTGGATTTGGGAGCTGTTCCCAGGCCCGGTTCGCATTTTGCCTTGTTTACATCTACGCCCGGTTCATAGGGCCAACCTACTCGGTCGGGCTGAGCCTGAGCTGATAAGCGCTACGGTCTCTCCCCGTTTTGCAGCCTCGATATTCAAACCTACTCGGACTGCAAGGCAAGCATGGAGGTGCACTCAATACTCTCTTCGCTGCCAAAGGAACTGGAACCCGTTCTCAGCAAGCTGGTGGGAAAGCCTGTGGTAGTGACAGCGAGTACCCGCAATAATATCGCAAAGGATAATGCAGTGCAGGTCTGCGGGCCTGTTGCAGGCCACATAGAATATGTGTATGTCCCCATTATTCGCCAGAATCAGATGGCACCGTCCTTCACCGAGTACATCTAGCCTGATAATCCACCATACAGATTCAACTTGAGCTTCCACTACCATGCGGGCGAGAAGGCCACATGTTGGCGCGTCATTGGTGGGAGTGGTTTTGATGCAGGCGTAGCCGTATCGGAGAATGACTCTCGACCTGGAACCAGAGAAAGGTGGGCAGAAGCATCTCAAAGAGAATCGAATTTGGTCAGTATTGGCTCTTAACTCGAGGTTGCCCCTGCTTATGTCGTCTAGCTTCCTCGAGAAAGGCCTTTCTCAGCTGTCCAGGCGCCCATTATCCGAACGATTCACCTGCATAGCCCCAGGAAAGAATCCTTTCCGGTCCTTGCCACTGTTGATCCCGATATCGATGGGAATTGGATCGCCTCTAGAATTGTCAAACGTCTAGAGTTAAGTCACAGCGAGGCCGAAATTCACAAAGAAGTGCCAGTTATCAAGGGATGTACTTTCAAGAAGACAAGGTTGTTCGTTGATTTGTCATGTGGAAATCTCGAGTCAGGGCACCAATGTCAACACCGATTCTATGTCGTTAATCATTGCGATGTTTTTGATCTTCTTCTCGGCGCGAGACATTGCTGATTGAAGCTTGAAAGAGCGTTATTGTAATCCATCGTGGAGCTTTTGAGGCTGAAGAGCAGCTCGAATACTCAGATCAGGTGCTTGTGGAGGGCGTTGAAAAAATATCTCCCGATGGATTGTCCAAGGGGAAATTGCGTCTTCAGTCTATAACATATGATATAAATAAACAGTATAGGCTTCATCAAGGTAGCTGATTATCAAGCAATGGACAAACAGGAGCATCATGCACCCTCTGTGGGATGGACGAATGGAAAGAGGAGACGAATCAGACGATCCATGCTATGGCTTGATATTTGGGCAATTGGCCAAAGATTTGATCCTTTGGTTGATTGGTCTCCTGCCTGATTCCATGTGACTCAATCTCATGAGCAACCTCTTCTATAGAGCGACACCGTCTATCGGATTCATTCGATCTAGATGCTCAAACACCCCAAATCTATCCCATTGACCAGTTTCATTGCCCGCTGCAGAGAGGTGGAGTCTTGTGTCGCCTCATCTTGAACAACGCAGCCTTGAAAGCCATCATACTATCTACTGCCGACTTCACACGTGTTGAGCATCATGTCGTCCAAAGAAGCGATGGTAAGGATAAAGCTCCACGACGCTCAACTGCTGTCCTCCTGGTTAAAGAAATATGGATAATGACACACATGGCATATAGGAAGTGTTCCGTTCTGCTGTCGATGCAGCCAACGCTCTCAACGCCGTATCGGAGTTGATCCCGATGGCTATAGAGCAAAATTCAAACCTCAAGGCGGAACTTCAATCGTACAGGGTTGAGATAAACAGTTCTAAGCAAGTTGTTGATCTCATTCGTAGCGAGAGGGGCCTCCAGACGTCAGGAGTGGTTGCAGGCATCAGAATGCTGCAGAGTCACGGCGATATTCTCAAAGAAGATCTCATGTGTATGGACGATAAGGGTGTGGTTTAAAAATCCTACGAGGCACGAGCCATGCTCAGTAGTCTGCTTGCTGACAACTGTTGTGATAGAGGGAGATGACTTGAAGAAGATGCTGGACATCTTTCGGACCAAGAAAAAGACGGTCGTCCAACAAATTAGGCTCGCTAGTGTGGGTCTCACCAAATCGGATGGTGCAGTCACCGTCCAAACGAAGCTCGTTGAATCAACCAACAAAGCCGTCAAAAAGGCTCTTGGTCAAGACTCTGGGCTACTCATCGCAAGCTTTTTAGCAAAACTGAATCACATTCCTGACGGTTAGTTGACATCATCGCTTGCCTGAATAATACCCAAGCCAACGCTCATGTCATGTCGTAGAAAACGGAAGGATATATCTTAGTGAGTCAGAGTACGAAAAGCTTACTTGGCAACAAATCCAGACCAGCCATCCAGAAGCAAAGACCGTCACTACTAGGGAAAGGAGCAGGATCCTGTGCAACTGTCTCGCTAGAGGTCAGTCTATCCAGATACTGGGACCAGTGGCTGAAGATCTCTGGGCTGGCATTGCTTTCATCAAGATTGAGGGTCTGGTTGCTATGGATCAAGCTATTCAATTTGGATACCCTGTAACGTTGGAGGTTTTCCGAGAAGGACTTGACAGACAAGAGAAGCGGATTGCTTCTAGCCGAGTCAGAGAGTTGAAGGCTTGATGATATTAAAACCTGTGCTGCTATTCAGGACGGAATTTTCCTTTGTGCCCCTTTCGGTTTATTGGAATGTGGATTGCACAAAATAGGGCGATGGTGGAGATTCTGTCAGATATTTTGGGGAGTTACGCGCGTTTGCCAGTACTTTATAAAAGGGAACATGTATTTGATATTCAATCTCATTTTCAATACTCATTTTCAATCTGGGAGAGCTTTTGGTCGTATGATCGGGCGATTGTCAGCAAACAGACCCCGATATCAGCCAAGGAGAGAGAGGCACTTGTCCTTGGATGGCCTGAGAATGGGGGAGTTTGGGTAATGCAGGAAAAAAACTGGAACCAGCTTTCCCGCGGGGCTGGAGCTGGAGGAACGATGTAAGGCTATGGAGATGTCGGGTGCCGTGTATTATGCAAACCCTGAGGATTGCGAGCCTGTGAAAGCGCTGTTGGATGGCTTCGGGGAACATGAGATGGAACCGGCCGAAAATTACTACTGGGATTTTCCTGAGGATTATTTTCGCGAAAGGTAAAGCTAGCGAAATGTAAAGTTTACTATCACACCTCTACTCATCGTTCATCTCGTTTTCACTTGTGCTTTCCAGATTTGTCTTTCCTCGTCTCTGTCGTCTCATATGAACGGAAGGAATCGTGGCGGATACTATCTTGAACTGTCACTGATTTAGACAGGTACCAGTTGTGACTTTCATACGACGCCAGGGGAATGCACAAGCGGTCTAGAAAGTTCTGACACCCTTTTCATTTCTTTTGAGATACAAGTAACCAGTATTCGTCAAACTCAGACGTATTCTCGTCTTCTACCCTCATACAAACAACTTTCCACACGTACTCTCAGCCAGCTATCCTTGCCCATTTCTTGCCAATTCTACTCCACACTCGATCCCACTCCTTGAAAATTGCCCAAACGACCTAAACACTGTACTCCGAACACCTTACTCTAGACATCCCAGATACTGCTCTACAAAAGTTCAACTCAAAACAGATACAAAAGAAAGAAAATACCTAAAATGAAAGGAAATGCAAAGGTACCCGTTGCCCCAATATGCATGGCAGATGAGCCCCAGGCATTTTAGTCCCTCAAATCCAGGCCAACCGCAATATAGTACTGGTCAACTTGCAGACCTCGCATGATTTTAAGAGCCTCCATCAGGCTAGGATTCTCACATCTCGGCCGCACGTTAAATGTGATCCAATTCTCACTATCTTGCTCTTCGCGAGAGAAGATTTCGATTCTAGAAACTGCCAACCGCAATTTGCGCAACTGAAAGAGTTTCAGAAAATGCTGGACTTCGGGGATCTCAAGAGCTGCCTCGACGACATGATCTGTGAATTTCTTGAACCCGAGAACGCCCTCAATCTTCACTGACATCGTACTCCAATACTCGACATCTTGACCGTCGACTTGTGGCAATTCGAAGGCCGGAAGTTTTTCGAGATCATCACGGAGAGCACAAGTGTCCAATATATGGTGCCAAACGACGTCGATGGGAGCAGTACAGCCATTCTCGTCCACCCAAGTAGTAATGACAGCCCTTTCTCCACCAGAAGCGAACTTTGGGAGCGTATCTCTTGTCATGCCAACTGAAGCAAGATCGGCGTCGGAAATCTTGTCGATTCTGTCGTTGATTTCAAGATTGGGTCTGTCGGGCCGCATGTTGTAGAAAAATAGCCCTTGGTTTGTGTAGATTTTGCTGGCTCGTACGTGTCTTTCAGCCGAAGTTCGACGTGCGAGGAGACCAAGCTGTCGATCTGTCAAGTCGTGACCGGTACCTGTAGCCGGGATGGCCAAGAATTCGCGGTAAAGGGGGCAGTTCACTGCGGATATGTTAGATAGGAAACAAAGTAGTGGCTCCAAAGACTCACAATCATCGAGGAGAGGTGGGGGAGGCTTCCAGCGAGGCATATTGGCAGAGTATGAGCTTGCGGAGGGGTTGGATCTGGTGTTGTTGTGAAGCCGATACGAGAGCTGCAGAGGCTTGTTTCGATTTTGGTCCGACCGTGATGCGCTTTACCAAGCAAAAGGAGCGCACCAAAGAGCAATTGAAGGTATCAGAGCTATGAGGGAATGGTAATTGAGCTTTGTAGAGCGCGGAAACAGAAGTCGTGTTGGATAGCGCGAGTTGTGGTGCTGCAGGAGGGATGGTTAGATTGTGTGGTGGGAAAAGTATATTTTTGAAAAGGGTCAATGTGGGATGATGGCGCCAGTTAGGCGCTATGATAGCCTTGGCATTTTGGCAGAAACTTATAGGAAGTTCGAGTTGAACTTTTCAATCTGAGGTTCAGTTGTTCGAAAGTATTGCTGTCGTGGTGTTAACGATTCGGGTGTTTTGTGGACGCGAATGTGCATCCTGTGGAACTTCAAACCATGGAACTCAAAGGAAAAACAGCGAATCATGTGGGCGGATTAAGTTCGTAGCAAAGGTTCAACTTAGCATCAAAACAAAATCAGACGGGCGTGGCTGTCAGACTCAAAAGTGTCGCTGTCTAGACGGGGAATTGCTCGCAAAGACGCCTGTAATCAGGCAAAACGCTATTACATGGATTGAGGTGCTCGGTTTTTATCTTACAAGCCCTGGGCGGAAGACTCCTTGATGTTTAGTTGGGTTGTTCAGATGTGTTAAACATGTTGTTAGAGATTCCCAAGTTAGAGCAAAAATTCCAGAAATAAACAAAGGATAAGAATCAAGTCAAAGTCTCAGTCACTAGGGAAAGCATCCCAAATAACGACCCATTATAATCCCAGTTCAAAACTGTTTTTAAGCAGCCGTAAAAAAGGAACTTAAGTCGGCGCCAAGACCGCTGAGAATGGAAATATCCAAAGGCAGTATTTTGACGTTAAACGGCAGTACTAACTATAAGTTAACAAAGATATGTAATTTGTACAGACAGCTATAAACGAACAAGTTATCTAAAATCTAGCCTCCACCTTCTTCTCTACATCTTGCAAAGCCCAAGCACTGCTCTTGGTTTTACTCCTCACACTCGTGGCTTGCTTCTCTGTGAATCCCTTTGCCTCAACTGCAGGGTTGTATCCCAACTTATTCCTCCTGCCAACCTCAGCCGAGTCAACCTTCGTATTAGTCTTGCCATCAGCACGCTTGTATACCGTGACCACAACAGCACCGCCGAGGCCAAGATTATGTTGCAAAGCAACTCTGGTATCGTCAACCAGTCTGTTATTAGCCCATCCACGCAAGTGCCACACTAATTCAGCACACTGGGCGATACCTGAAGCACCGAGGGGGTGGCCCTTGGATATCAATCCGCCAGAGGGATTGATAACAACCTTGCCACCATATGTGATCCCACCGCTACGGACCAGCTCGTGGGCTTTGCCGGGTGGTGACAGGCCGAGCGCATCAATGACAATCATCTCGTTTGCGGAGAAACAGTCATGAAGCTCGCAAACTTTGACATCATCTGGGGTGACTTTGGCCTCCTCCATAGCAACTTTGACAGCGTGTTTCGTCATATCAAAACCCATAAGATCGATGGCCGATCTGCTGAACAAACTTGGCGCATCTGTTGCAAGACATTGCCCGGCAATCAAAACGGCTTGTTCCTTCAAATGTGGGCGTTGGTCAAGAAAGTCCTGTGAAACCAGAATTGCAGCAGCACCACCATCTGAGGTAGGGCAGCATTGAAGCTTTGTGAGGGGTTCGTGGATCATGGGTGATTTCATGATTTGTTCATGTGTGTAAACATCTTGGAATTGAGAATATGGGTTTCGTTGGGAGTGTTCGTGGTTTACGCGTGCGATTTCAGCGAAGTCTTCGTTCTTGGCTCCGTATCTGCGAGTCCATCAGTTAGTAGGTATCCGATATTATATGAGGGGAAACAAACTTCTCCATGTATTCCCGACCAGCATTGCCAAACATTTGTGCAGCACCTGGAGCATTCGTGATGCCTCGAGTCTCCTTCATCATCTCGCCTGATGTGCCAGTAGGGTTGCTGCGATCATTCCAGAAGCTCTGCAGACTGCCTGGGTTCATCTTCTCGAATCCAACTACCATGATGCAATCCGCACCTCCGTGACTGATGACATTCCGAGCAAGGTGAATTCCAGTTGAACCAGTCGAACAATTGTTATTGACATTATAGATTGGAATTTGGGTCATGCCGAACTGGTAGAAAACTCGTTGTCCGCAGGTGGAATCCCCGTAACAGTAGCATGCAACTCCTTGGTCCACATCGTCGTAGTTGATCTGGGCATCCAACAGGGCCTTGATGCCAGCTTCAAAGCCGAGCTCTGTGTAATCAACCTTTCCACGAGGCTTAATGAATTTCGTCATGCCCACGCCGAGGACGTAGCATGGTTCGTTACGCTTGATGACCATTTTGACGGTTCTGATAAAGGGGCGTAACAAGGGGGAGTCTATGAAAGCCGGAGTGGATCACAGGTGTTCAGCTGCGTCTTGTGAAATGGGGGACAATAATTAAATTCTCAATATAGAAGTACAAAAGGAGGGATGTTGATATAAAGTATTCCACAAGTTTGCAGAAGTCAAGCTAGAGAGGTGCTGCTTCTCCGCATGGAGTCAGGAACGGGTTTTGATAACCCCGGCTTTGGAGAGAGAAAATGCGGGGGACAATCTGAACCGAGGCTGCACGACCAGCCAAGCTGGATCACACTGATTACTCAGCTTTGCATGTGCGAATTTATGGAAGATGGAGTACGGCTTTAAGATACAGGTAGAGGACGTCAATTGCAACGATCTAAGGCATCGGCTGCCTGACACGAACGGCCTCTTCACAAACACCGAGTCCGCTATGATAGTTCGGTATTCGGGTATGCACCTTCCATGTTATTCCTATCAATTTTATGCCGAGGTTTTTGTCCACGTGATGTCCCCATCGCCCTCAACACATGCGAAATGCACTTTCCGCGTTCGACAAATAAATGAATGGCTCTGCGCGGGGCTCAATTAGTTGGGTAGGATGTGCGAGAGAACCAAAAAAAATATGCATTGGATCTTATATCGGAAGGGAAGGTACTCGGTTGAGTAGTGCCCGAAACTACTGGCAAGTCAACAATTCGCTTAAGCGCCGCCCTTCTGGAACCCCGCCCTTTCTCGTCTCACTCCTAACGATGTCGGAGACCTCATCTCTCAAATATCCCTGTGTTGACTTCCAGCTAAACAGCTTCTCAGCCCTGTACGCCTTACGAACCTGGATTCACGGGTCTGTGCGCTTCAGGGCTTCTTCCTACTTTAAATTTTCGCTTTACAAAAGTGCCTCTTTCTAATTATGGCTCTAATAAACCCCCTTCTCGACGACTGGAATTATGAGAAAGGCTACGAAATCGCGATAAAATATAAGGAGGCTATGCGCTAACTTCACTGGTTCGGAAAAGTCCCGGTTTGCGTGCTGTAGCAGCGATATAAGGACTTTACGGGCTAACCCCTCGGCGAGAGTACGATACGCAAAATCCTTAGATATTCAGCCCCCGAAAGAGCTCGCCTAAAGCGAATTAGACCGGCTTTTTTGCTGTTAGATCAAGAAGTAGATGAAGTTATTAAATTTGTGTCATAAAGATAAGAAACCCGAATAATGAATTGGTGGCAATTAAGGGAGGAATGCGGACTTGCTTGCTCGGTATAAATACTTTAACGTCGTATGTATTAACGAGGTTATTATAGATGTGTAGCTTGTCAAAAGCCGTATTTGACTATTAATTAAGTTAAAGCACGATACCTTTAGGCTATTGCTTATATATTCTGGACGATTGAGTGGCTAAAGGTGTTATAATCCGACGAGGTTACATTTCTAGTTAGAGGCAAAACAATTAAGCAAAAAGTTATAAGAAACACGAATAAAGGCTACTTTAAAAGGTTTTGTGATACCTGCGTATAGCATCAATTATACAGAGGTTATATAATACCTGTTAACGTATGGGGAGCTATTGGTTACGGGTACAAATCGAAGCTCTATTTCCTCGATGGCTATGGCAAGAAAGGAGCTTTTTTGCAAACCGATTATCTTCACTAACTTTTGGAACCGCATATTCAAGGTATTATTGAAGCCTTTGCAGCGATTACATACTTTTTGCGACCTTCTGCGGAGCTTTTATTTATGGAAGACGGAAATGCAGCTCACGGCTATAAAACAATAATAAACTATTATGTACGGTACCGCACGAAACACGGAATTATCCTTATGCCTCACCTTTCTACTTCTCTTGATATGAATCTAATAGAGAAGTGCTGGCGGTGGATAAAGCAATCTTTATATAGGCGTTAATATCAACCGACTACCGCTGAAGAGATGAGGCAGGCTGTTACGGAAGAGTGGGTAGCTATACCGCAGGAATGGATCAATTAGTTAATTTTAAAGCAAGAACATTGGGTTAATGTACTTATGAAAAGCTACGGGTGGGCTACTCTTAATTAAATATTATATTCTGCATGCAATTGATGTTGCTACTTAGTTGTCGTGTACCCTGTGGCGCATAGACCCGTGAATCCAGGTTCGTTACAAGTCGCCCTCATATTCAAAGGCCCAGGGCCGGTGGCCGCCAACAGAATATTCATCTCAATTACTTCCACCTCTGCAGCCTGACTCTTCATGAACCCTTGCTTGACAGCCTGTACAGGGAAGAATTAAGTGATTGATTCTGGCACGTGCGGAACGCTGAAAGCAGAGTGTTAATTATATAATTTTAGAACTTACAATTATTTAAATAATAATTTGTCTTTGTGACTTCTTCAAAATAAGCTATTATATTTCCTTGTATTTTTTGGTCTATCTTTTATTAGTGGTATGTAGTAGTAATTGTGATATTTTCGCCCCTCGTTAAAATAGGCCACTTAATTCTTCCCCGTACAGACAGCTTCGTCAGCAATCCAATCTGCGATATCCTGCCAATAATGTACACCATTCTCTGCAAAATAATAGCCCTCTTTGTTCCACGTTGCCTTCCCTTTCTTTGCTTGTAGCTCCGCCAGAGCCGAGCCTCTGACTTCGAGGTACAATTTTGCCATATCATGAATATGAATATTTGGCCAGAATGTCTTGGGATAGCTGGAAGCAAGGAGCTGGATACGCGAGTCTTTCTCGAGAGTCAGACGGGCAATCTCGTAAATCTGATGCGAGCGAGTGGACCTCGAGCCACGGCCTTTGCCCCAAATCGTGGGTGGGCAGATGATTGCTGTTTTGACCTTTTCGGAAGAGGTAGATAGAATTACTTTGTCGCAGGGACGATAGGAATGTGCATCTGTAGCCCATTGTCAGCTCAATGCACCTGAAGTGAAGGGTGCACTATTAGAGTGTACCAGGAAACGCCAAAGCTCCCCAAAGTTGTCCCAATCATCATACTTTAATCTCTCCATCATATTTTTTATCGCCGATTATCTTAGGATTCGGCAGGATATCGCTCCCGCTAGTATAAATCCAGTGCCCTCCGACTCCCTTCTCCATCCCTCGCTTGATTGCTGAAGCAGCTATAATGCAGCTGAGGTTAAGCTCTCACTAACTACGTTAACTGGACTAAAAGATTATAATATTTAGCGCAAGCTGAATACGCTTAACACCGTACATATATGTGCTACTAGTAATTGTCACGTGTCTGTTACAATAGGACCTACATGATCGGAACTTGCGAAGTGTAAAACCATGTCTACTTGGAAGCCTCTTCTTCGATTGCGTCACTATCGTCGATATCTCCATATATGACTGTGACTCTGGGGTATGCGGCAGATAGAGAGGCTCCCCGAGATAAAGAGCGTGATAATCACGTGATATACTGCACCCACTACGGATAAGTTTTAGGGAGAGCGTGGAGACTATCACCCCCAACACATCCCGTCTGCGTTCTAGCAAGTCAGGCATAATTTCTGCAATCGTAGGACGAATTTGAGAAGATCTGAAGAAGTAGTCTTGTCCTGGGCCTTGAGAACGTGGAGATGCTTTCACAAGCAAGCATGCATGGGAGACTTCCTGTGCCAGTGGCAAAGATCTTTGGAGGCATGTTATCAAGTCGAAAAGTTTAGAGCTTTCTTTGATCATATATGGCATATCACATAAGACCACTGATGAGGCAGTGAATAAACTTAGCGTTTGTAGAACTATAAGTACAGCCGTAACTGACGAAAAGATTGGCATGACACAAACCCCTGAATCCTCGGCCCTCCTCTTATTGGCAGTCTTTAGGTACTTCAGAGAGTTTTGATGCTGTTGTCGAGAAAGATCGTATGTCTTTTGGGGCTCTAAATTGGACAGAACTTTTTCAAAATGACGTCTTGTTGTCATGTTGACTTTGGACTAACAACCGATGCTTCACAAAATCGGATTTATAGATGCATGGCTCTTATGGCTTTCAGGAGCCTGCATCAGAGTTTGAAAAGCCCTGTATTCAAATTTAGCCTGTACGAAAATATTTATTTTGCAACGGAAGGCATTCATACGTTTTTCTTAACAGAAAGGGTAAAGAGAAGAGAAGCGACTTTAATCACGTGATCCTCATGTACCAACGTTCCCTTGAACTGCTTAGCTAAAGGACAGTCCAACAAAAGTTGACAGGGTTGATTTGAAATTTAATCAGTAATGAGTTAAAACAAATTGCTACTCTATTCTTGGGATCTTTGGAGATTCTATGCAGCCTTGCAGGACCAAAACAGCATTGCTTACAGCCCCTGGTCACACACACACACTGCACCTCTCCACCTCTGCGCCTCTCTTCAGCCCCACCAGTACTTGAACTTCCCACGCTCAATCATTCCCCTCTTTCGATTTTTCATCAAAGTCAACCAGATCAACCTAGCACCAGCTGTGCTCCTGTCGTGGAGCATGTCAACACAATCTATCTCAGATCCGAGAACCAATCCTACTTTACCCGCTGACGGTGCGACCGCGACCCCGCTAGAGAACATGGTATCATGGCAAAGCGTTTTTTTCGGTCTGGCCGCACTGGCTCTCAATGCTATGACCCAACGATCTTACTTTGATGCGGTTTTCCCGCACAGCAGTATTCTCTTCGCCATGCGTAGTTCGCCATTCGTTTGTATTGCGGATTTGATTGAAGTCATTTTCGTAGCAGGTCATCATTTTATGACGAAGCAACGTTTGCAAGGACTTCCACTTAGTAGTTCAACGGATCAACTCCCTAATGTTGGAAACTTTGCCATTGAAGGGGAGGCAAGTTTCGAGGCCTCGAGTACTGTTGGTCGAGGCCATCCGTGGGTGATACTGATCTTGTTTGTTGGCACATCAACCCAAGCGGTGAAGATATTTGGCTTTGAGGGGTTGGTGACACTTTCTGATGTATGAATCGTGCTAAGGAGATACAGAATATTATGGGCCAAGCTGTGGGCAGCGGCATATCTCCTCTCATACGTGTCAGTTGCCCTTCTAGATATTCTTTTGCAGCCTAGTAAGAGACGAGAACCCATCATTGGAAGGTACCTTCTCCGTCGGTCAGCCATTCTCAACCTGCGAATCGCGTTGCATATCATTACTTTAGCAGTACATATGATTTTCTTTTGCTGGGCAGCCTACCGGCTGGTACATCTCGACCTCTACATCCTTCAGCAACACCCAAACCCTGTCGGATTCTGGGGTTACCTAATCCGATCTCCAATCATCGGGGCATCAGCAATCGGTGCTCTTTTGATCTTCTCCCCTCTTTGGACTTTGATCCTACCGCTCGGCTGGGCATTCTTTAGACTATTTCGCGTCTTGGAAGACCTGCAACACGAGCGTGAAGTCGTGGGATCCCAATCATCTTGTGGTCAATGTGGTTTACTACCCGTGTGTGGTTGTGTCACGTCGGCATTATACTATCCATACTTGTGGGTATGGCGATATGGATGTGCTCGGTCACGTTTTATGCGGATTTCAGGCTGCATGCTGCCAATGTTGTTGTTCAAGGGCTGATTCTTACTCTCTTCTTTGGGATTCCATGCCTCATTTTCGTCCACTACCTTACCTCTCGCGCATTTCACCCTCCTACGACTGCGCCTCTGGTGTCTCCTAGGGCCTTCGGCTCCTGGAATCAGGCACTCCTCGTCACATTTGCAGTTCTGAATTTTGGAATTACGATTTTATATTACAGCATCAGATATGACCCTCAAGGGACCGTGAAGCCGGCATGGACGGAGATGTTAGGGTGATCTTTGATCACACTCACAACCACAACGACAACGTGCGCTGGTGATTTCAATTCCAGTGTTTGGATTCCATTTCAGATATTTGATACCCCCGAAAAATATAAAAGCACAACGCAGATCACCATTTTACACCCTACCCAGAAAGTACTTGTCAATAACATAAACACATCCCCCATCCATAATTGTCACTTCATATCTTTTCTTTTCAGCCCACTAACTTGCGAATCCTGCCACGCCTCACTGAGACTTCCGCTGCGGTTTGATCGCCTCCTCTCTCTCGAAGATTGTGGAGGCTCAGCAGGCGCCGAAGTCTCATTGGTATTGGTGGCCGTAGCAACTAGGGAACCAGGCATAGGCGGAGGTTTATAATCGATCGGCATCTGTATATCAGCATCTCGACCAGACTCTGAACCCCAATACCATGTGCAGTCAACTTGGAGCACATCATCGATGTGAGCGAGATCACCAGGAACAGATATCTGTATCGTCTGCCAAGATTGACTAAGCGACGACTGGCTGGATGAGGCAGGCATCGGAGGTGGTCGGATCTCTTCTGGCATGCAGGCAGCTGGGTCACGATATGAAGTGGCCACGTAGAACCAATCGACTTCACAAGAAAAGATGTCGTCAAGGCCGGAGAGATCTTTGGGGGGAGGATGAGAAGTGCTTGCCGATGGTGCTTGCGGATAGATGAGTTGGCTAGTCCCGTTTACCTGTTCTGGCTGTGGTTTTGGCAGTGAAGGCTGAGTTGTAGATGTGCCTGTGGTGTATGGTGCGGTTTGGGGTTGACTATGTGGTTGTGGTCCTGGTGTAATATTTGTCGGTGGAGGAAGTGGCGGATGCCCCTGCGGGGAGCTGCTCCCCGAGCCACTCTTGGCAGATGGGACCCAATGCCACTGACCATCTCCTTCTGGAGAGACAGCAATGGGACTTACTATGTGTGGCTTGGGAGCTTCGACTCTAGTCGGTTCTTCTGTTTTTGTTGGCCCTACAGTTTTAGGTCTCCATGTACCTTTGCCAACTCCTTCATAATGCAGTTTCCAAGCTATCATTAAAGAATTAGTACAGAATCGTCGAAGAATCGAAGGGAGAAGCCTTACTTGTAGGATCAAATGTCAAGTTGGACCAAGTGTCATCCAGATAGCATCGTTCGGTTCCAATCGTTACTGCTTTCAGGATCCCCATCTCCCCAGGCGCTGGCCGCAGATTCTTAAGCGAGGCAACGACCTTGACCATGGCAACACAATATGTGAGGGCAATTTCTCGACCGAAACACTCATGCACTCCATATCCAAAGTGCATGTATGCGCTGGATGGACGACCAAGCTTGAAGATATTGGGGTCGGGAACAGCATTTGCATCTTTACACGCGGGGCCCTTTGAAAGATTAGACATAGATCAAATGTTATGGAAATAGACTGACCAGGAGACAGATAACAGTGTCGCCCTTGTTGAACTTTTGGCCATCGATGGTAATTGCAGACTCGCAGACCCTCAAGTTCCGTTGTGTGCTGACCATTCGTTGCGCTTCGAGCACATATTGCTTGAGAACTGTGTCTGTGGTGGGACTACTGGAAGTGACCAGGTCTTGGATCTTGTCCCACAGCTCTGCATTATCCGCCCGTAAGAAGTATTGAAGAACCTCAGAGAACTATGACATCTTTATTAGTTGTATTTCGGTCCATCGGCGGTGATCTCTTACCAAACTGACTGGGACGCCTACTCCTGCAACTCCTGTCAACCACATTATCTTGGCAATCTCCTCACATGAAATGCCATTGGCGGATAGTTGACGGACGACATGCTGACCATACCATCGGAGTGAGCCCAATTTGATACAGTTTCGACGTCCCCCAATTATATTCTTTGCAGTCGTGTACATGCCACTGGTGATTGCTTCTTTGACACTGGCCTTTGTTGTCTTTGTCATGATGGCGGCGCCCTCTTGAGCTAAAATCCTTCTTATGAATGCAAGACCGGGGTCATTGTTGTTGAATCCCCACACTCGGACATTCAAAAGATGCTTGTACAACTCCTTGGTCGTAAGTGTGCCTTGAGGGTTTTGTGGACCCTGAAGATCGAGATAGAAGAGATCGCCGATGAGACGGGAGCAAGCCGGGATAGCAATACTTGAAATCGTTAGCTCTAAACTAGGCATTCCAAATACAACGCAGAATGACTTACTCTCTGATTATATCGACCTGGCACAGATTCTCGGCATTCAGCTTGAAACCCTCCAGCTCCAAGCCTTTCTTAGCGGTAGCTGTCACAAACTCTGACACAAGTTTGGTGAATTCATCAGGTCCATACACAATCGACTGCAATAGAGTACGTTGTTTGGCATTTTCAGGCCCATCACCACTTAGCATGAACGAGGAGTAATCAGTCTTTCCTGGGAACAGATCATTGAGAGCCGGTAGCCACGGCACCCTGAACGACGTTTGGTCTTTCAGAACTTGGATGACTGTCGAGTGTTTCGTGAGAATGATAGGAGCAGCTGGCTTCTTGGGACCTTTCAGGGAGTACAGCTTGATCGTACCGATCTCTTCTGCAATTTGTTTATTCATGTTCCAAGTGAACATTGGTTGCATGATATGCAGACTGTTGTATGGATACCAGCCAGGGAAAGATCGCTGAAAAAGACGGTAGAACATTGATCCCCCAAGGACTTTGTAGTTTTGCTGAACTTCTTGCATGCCCCAGTTAGTGAGGTTAGCAGCAGTGTAATCAATCGTGTAGAATCTATCCGAACGAACGAGAACAACAGCATCGGAAAACACCGCTCGGCCAACGGTGTATGGTGGACATCCACCACATCCAGGATCCAGACGGGGCTTGGCATCCTCGACGAAGAGCCCTGGATACAGCTCCACCATATCCGGATGATCATACAGATTCCTCAATAGTGCTGAGATCTCTGGGTCTGGGTTGATGTCTTCCATCGTCTCATGTTTTTTCAAGCCGAAGAAGTGACGGAACTCGTTCAAGGACGCCATTCCCCATTTGCGAGCTTGCAAGATGCCGAGAATCTCAACAACGCGAAGTGCTTTCGGTACCATCTTGGATCCGAATAGACCCGCAGGATCTTCCATGGCACTTGTCATAATGTTGACAAGATCCTCATCCTGGAACCTGCCATCTGCACCCCGCTTCAGTCCATCAAACTCCCGCTTGCTTGGGTCTGGATCGATACTCGCTTCGTACTTCAAAAACGCTTGGAAGAACTCCGTAGGAGATAGCTCGGAAATGTGTTTCGTTTTGTCTGGGAGGATTGAATTCAAGAACTTTTCGAGCCATTTCTCGTCTCGCTTGGAGATAATGGAATGGAATCGGTATAGCAGATTGAATTCGGCAGAGACCTGATTACCGCACCCTCGCTCCAGATCTTCACCATCGTATTGCTTAGTTATCTCCACTCGCGGATCAAGCGTCCACGTACTGTCGGAGTGGTGCGTGTTGGTGAGTCCCCGGAGGTAGTCGTGTAAGCAAATATTTATATACAAGCCTCCGACAATTCTGCCAAGTCAGCAACTCTTCTTGTTTCCTTGGAACTGTAAATAACTTACAGTCGTGCAGTTTGGAAAAGATCATTATCCTGCTTCGCTAATGCTTCTTGCTTCTCTTTCTCTGTTCTTGTATGGGGTAGCGTGAACCGGTTGTTTTCATTGATTTTGAGGAGCACATCAGCCACGTAATTGTGGAAGCGATTATACATGATCAGCATCACATTTATACCCGGGGGCTGAGCCAAAAGTCGTTTCTCGTGGAATGTATCTGGTTTCAGGAGACCGCATGACATGGTCCTCACTTTCAATTGGTCTTCCAGAGAGGAACCGTAGAGTGGAGCGAGGTCAAGATAGGAAGATGTGTCTGAGACATTCGCATCTTTCCTATTAGTTCTGAAAATATCTTCAAGCTGTCAGGAGGCATCTATTGGTGGAGTAGTATGGATACTTACCATGGACGATAATTGTTGCATGATAGAAAAGGACCGAGGAAATGCCAGCCGGGTTTTCTTTGAAAGACTTCTCGTCTCGACTCATAAGCACTAGCCATCGTGGTTAGCTTTTGAAATCTAGAATCCGAAAATGCAAAAAACACCCACAATCGAAGAGTAAGCCAGGATCAGGTCTAACTCCATGAAGCCTCTTAGTTGCTCTGGATGTCCTTGCATATGGTGTCCCAGCCTGGCCAAGATGAGGCACGAGAACGTTCTGAGAGGCAGAATTAGAATGGCATTCATGTCTCAACAATTCAAACAGATCCAATTAGGTGTATCTTACGTTGTAGCTTCCATCAGCCATTCTATATTGAAATTTTTCTCCCAGATAGCTTCGTGGGGGGTGATCGAGACTATCCCACAAAGTGCGAACAATCGTGTGTGTCAGTCGCTTCCTAGACTTTGAATTTGGTGACAGCGAAGCCGTAATAGCAATCAGCTTTTCCATCTATGTACAAGTTAGTTTGAGTATGAATGATCTCGACATCTACTTACTGTCATGAGTCTGTCATCAACTGGCTTTCCCTTCTGCATTGCCACCTGGAGCAACGTGAAGAGTTGTTTCCGGCCACCACGAATGCCGACATGCTTAAGATCTTGGAGTAGCCCAGTTGTGAGAGCTTTGGGATCTCCATATGCACCATCGACGTCGTATTTCTCCTCGAGTGCATTTTTCTGGGGTATTATCCCCAGTCGCTCGGGGATGTAACGGACCAAATTGACGCAGAAAGAGCTTGCCGCAGATTTGAAACCAGAATATGCCCCTTCTTGAATCCACCATGACCATACTGCTACCGCTATGCCAGTGTAAAAAGCAAATGTTGCAAATGCGAGAAGTAAACTCGTATGGATTCTTGTAGAAAGCCGGAGTTCGTAAAATAGATAGTTCAGGTACATCTGCCAGCCGCAAAGCCCGAGCTTACAGTCCATTGCTACCTTCGAAAATAAAGAAGGGAGGTACCATGTTCTATGAAGTATGTCGAAAACAATCCATTTGAAAATCCAGTAGATCCTACGCGGAAGAGTTGAGAAGACAAAACTATAGACGTCATTGAGACTTGGAAGTGGAATACGGCCGTGTTCGAAATAAAGGATGATCGGGACCAAGCATGAAAGCAAGGCAACATTGCCCAATACACCCCAGAAGCTTGCCATGACGGTGAATTGATGTTTTCAAAGGAACACTTTTGACAGTATATGAATACAAGTAAGGGTAACTTGATTCTCGTGACAGGAAGCCTTTTCTGTACTTGCGGGGAGACAGTTAGAAATGCTGCACTCTCAATGGGGACTCGTCCATCTTTCCCCGAAAAGAGTGACTCTCGCGTTCTTGCAGCACCTAGTTTCATAGAACAATGATATCCACAACTATGGGGTGCAGCACTCAATGCCTCCGATACCGTTTCCCTGATGTGACTTGTGTTCTGAAGCTTACTGGATGTTTACCGAGAACCCCCTGATTCGGTCAACACCGCATGCATGTCTCAGGCCAGCTCCTCGCCGCCTTAGCGGAACTCCGGACTTTTAATAATGCGTCAGGATCCGCGAGATCGACAGCTAGAGGTATCATCTCTCAGCTGTGCGGGCTGCATTGCATTGCGTGGGCTGCAACTGGGCACCTGTGCGAAAATCACCCTCTGTCCCGTGTTGTTGAGCGGTTGTGTTTACGAGAGGTGAGCTGAAAGATCCTCTTTGGTAATTTTATGCGAATCAGTTTGGCAAGTCGTTCCGTCTACCGATCTGATCGAAGATCCTGCATGCAAGCATGATATTTCTAACCATAGATTGACTAGATACACTCCACGATGCAAACGGACGAAGGCAGAGAGTCGAGCTTTTTTGCACCTGTGAAGGAATTCTAGAAGTTGGTCGTTGCGTTTGGTCAGGACTGTATTTATCCCAGCGTTCCAAAATGCAGACTTCGAATAGTTCAAATTCTGAACACAGAAGACTGGTGTTGTGTTTTGATGGGACAGGAAACAAGTTTCAAGGGAATGAATCCGACACAAACATCGTGAAACTCTTCCAGATGATGGATCGCAGCGATCCCAATCAATTCCATTACTATCAGCGTGAGTGAACCACCTTCAATTGGCGTTTAGTTCCCACCAATGAGTACTGATACATGATCCAGCGGGGATTGGAACATATTCTGAGGGAGATCACTCGAAACCGCAAAGTTACTTCGCAGGATTGAAGTCGAACATATCAGCTGCTGTAGATCAGGCTGTGGGCACTTCGTTTGTGGATCACGTAGTCGCTGGATATCGATTCCTCATGCGCTACTACCAAGCCCGCGATGCCATTTATATTTTTGGTTTCTCCAGAGGAGCTTACACAGCGCGTTTCCTTTCTGAAATGGTCCACACAATTGGATTATTGTCACAGGGCAATGAGGAAATGATACAGTTTGCATGGGAAACCTTTTCTGAATTCCAGCAGTCACGAGGGGACAGCAGTAAGTCAGAGAAAACACAGGAGCAGGAACAGTTCATGGTCAGATTCAAGCAGACATTCTGCCGCCAGAATGTCAGAATCCATTTTCTGGGGCTTTTTGACTGCGTCAACAGCGTGGGCCAATTTGAAGTCCCGTTGTCACAAAAGTCTTTTACATACATTCCCAGATCATCTGCGGATCATGTTCGACATGCCGTGTCTATACACGAGAGACGGCTGAAATTCAAACCTGCTCTGTTCAGGATGGATAATAAAGATTTATCCAATGATACGGTGGAGATGTGGTTTGCTGGAAATCATGCAGATGTTGGCGGTGGCTGGGATTTGCAAGGAAATCAGAAATATTTGCTATCGGACACCCCACTTCTATGGATGGTAGAAGAGCTACAGAAGCTTCCTCACACACCTCAAAAAATTTCTTTACGGTACACCACCATTCGAAAGGCCGATAGCATTCCAAGACCTAAGATTGAGCAAGCTTTTGCAACGCAAATTGGGCCCAGGGACGATAATCGGACGCTGGAGCCACATGATATGCTTGCTTTCGGAAAGGGCACTGCATGGCTTGGAGTATTGTTCTGGTGGATCCTAGGTATGTCAAACTCTATTGGACTTTCAAGCACTTCTCATAATTTCTAGAAATCTTGCCAATTTTCAATCGACTTGAGCTGGAGAAGGGAAGATGGGTACCGCGACATTGGCCTCCCAATCTAGGAGCTCCACGAGATATCCCACATGGGGCAGAGATTCACCCAAGCGTGTATAGCTTGCATCGCGCTGGAGTCCTGAAAGATGACCAGTTGCCCCAGACTGGTGGTGACAATCCTCATATCAGTCCATTGCGGGTTTCCTTTGCCTGGAGCGCTAAGGAGCAGACGCAGAAAGCCGAAGCCAGTAGTTTCTCTGGCCTCTCAAAACCTATTCTCGGTCTAGACAGAGTTATACCGTCCAAGTTTGGTAAATCGCTTAAAGAGAGCCAAATGAGTGTTTCGGAGATACTCAGTGATGCAATTTCAAAGGGGTCTGCACAAACATAGAAATACTTATGATTCATTCTTGTTCTAAAGCCATCTCCTAGTCGATATCTCCTGACAAATGAATTGATACGATTTTGCAAAAAAAAAAAAAAATTCACCGCCTCATGAACACCTAGAACGGTAGCCATTGGCATTGCCCACCCGACTTCCCTCCCCAGCCCCAGTGACCATTTTCGCGCCTGGCATCATTGATCAATCCATTGCAGCCCATGAAAAAGAGTCGAACACAGGTTTGAGTAGACCCTTCGGGAATGTGTGCACAGGATAGAAGCCTTGAGCTACTAGAGGAGCAGCAAACCGAAATCAACTTTGGCGTCTGCCAAATTCCATCGCGAGCAATGCACTCAGTGACGGAATGAAAGCCGCCACAGCTATTTGTCCAGTAGACGCAAACTTGTCCGATTGCTTTGCCACTGCTGATAGAAGCAGTTATGTGAGTTTGACTCTCCACTGGAGTATCCCCGTTGATGAAGGAGCCTATTGATCAGTTATCATCAAGCACAATCCCACTAGGAAAATTTTCTCACCTGGATGCCATTTCCCATCCCATACGATCTCCATGATGCGAAGATCAGTGTGCTGGTAGTATCCACGAATGATGACTCCCTTTGCTCCTGGATCCCGGGCTGAGCGCGGCTGGTAGACGAAGGCAAGTGCTGTTCCTTTGAGAGGAGTGGGAAAAGAGTGTCCATTGTTATACTGCTCTCCGGAGTTTCCGTCGAAGCATATCTCCTGAATGTGATTGTCCGGAGCTTGGAAGTAGATTCTAGTACCACAATCATTAGTTACGTGTGATCTCATATAAGTCTTTACTTCTGTTCTCCCAAGAAACATACCTGATGTGAGGGGTATTTCCATCTACCCAGGCGACGGCGCCTATGCGACTGTGTCCAGCGGCCAGAAAGCTGCCGCCATTGAGACGCCCGTCATTTAGCCTTCCACCAGTGACACCAAACACTCGAACTTCATTGTTCGTTCCAATGTAGAAAGTACGAGAGCATGCTTGCTGAATAGATATGTTAGTGAAATGTATAGAGCTGCTAATATAAGATCGCTGGAAGCCCTGGTAGAAAGCCATACTTTGTTCCATGTAAACATCACAGTAGCCATCGGAGTTTCGAGCTTTGCTCTTCCTGCGGGGACCATTTGATACCCATTTCCACCATTCCATCTAGCTCCGTAGTTATCGGTCGTAAAAGCGTGGATTCCTCCGTCTGGTGTCTGGTAGAAGACTCGCTGTATTACATGTTCGTCAATGACAAAGTCGTGTCGCTGATGACCTCTTGACTTACGTAGCTTCTTCCGTTGTTGAACTGACAACCAGCAATGAATGTTTTGGGGAGCACAGACTTGACAACTGGAATGGTAGACATTGCGAGGATCTGATTTTCCCCCTGATTGTTGGTTGTTTGGTTCTTGTTTCGTTCCTTCGATCAGAAGGAAATTCTACAAAACGATACTCTTCTATCTACCGTTTACCTCAATGATGAATACCAAGTGATTTTTAGTGGCTGTATCACCTCAATCGGCCTGTGCTGCTGACCTGTGGAGCATTATCCTCAGACCCCCAGATTCTTATTCCCACCCGTTTTCCGGATATTCTTATACCTTCGTTGTGGATTCAGCTAGTCCCATCACACCCCTTGTCTGATGAGCATCTTTCAGGGTTGGAGCAGGCTGAAATGTCGGAGACAACAACACTTGCATCTCGCAAGGTACAATTCAACGGTAAATGATTGGTCTCCGTAAACTGAAGCGCGATGAAATGCATGTGATAACTCTATTTGCATGACCAGGTTTGATTGGACTGCTCGGATCGTGCCGGTCATAGCTCACCGTACCCACTTGAAGCGCCAGCCATTATCAAATGACATGATGCCGGTTGTAATTGTTGCATAAGGGCTGACGCGGTTCTCGGCTTGTTGTCAAAAGGTCGTGGTGCGATACGATAGCTAAGCGAGAATGAAAAGGAGGGGTTGGGAATTGCGGGAAATGGAAGCAATGCGGGGTTGTTCATTTTCAGTCCTGTTAGGCGAAAGTCAACGGAGAGAAGCCAATACAGCAGACGATTCGTTCACCGGGCTCTGTTCAACTGCCTAAGTTTCCAACCAGCCAGCCACGAAGAACGTTCCCGATTCCCACTTGGTAACGATCGCCCTCCTGGAAGACACCCCTGTTACTAGCGTACCCGCATGAATTGCCCGAGCCGTCTTTAGTGCAACGCCGAGTCAAAGAAAATACTTGGCAATATCAAAATGACGAGGCAGAATGTGTGGAGTGGTGACAGAAACTTTGCAAATCCAAGGTACGACAGAATCACGGCTGTGACGGCATGGGTAATGCTCGTATGTGCACTATACAGCACAAAATGTATCTATCGGGATTGGCGATGTTCCTGATGCAAGGACAATCACGGCCCGAGAGCCCCAGCGTACTGAAACTTCCAATAGTGAGAATGGTCTTCAGATATCGGCCACGAATCAGAGGTCCTGTCAAAACTCTTCCCTCGAGCAACGCTAGAATCGCAAAAGCTAGCTTTCTGCAACCATCTTTAGGCGCTCACTATCGTAAGCATGCAACAATTCAAAATCCTTGTTTAAGTCTTGCCTTGCCCTTCCTATTGGTGGACCTTGCTTCTGTTGTGAAAATTGGGACTCAGAACTTAAGGTTCAGGTATGAAGATCTCTTCGAAAGGAGTTACCGAAGTTGCTTGGCAGGGAAGCTAGATCTCGGCTTCGATATCATTTTATTGATGAATGCATGAGACATCGGAGCTGCTTTAACTGCTGCAGCTGTACAATAAAGAGCATGAAGTGAGTTCGGTCACATGCAAGCTGAGGTAGATCTCTGGACTATTCTTGGTGGCGCAGTTCCCATCTTCCCTAGTCGAAGTTGATCCTGTCCTGGCATAAAGCGGTATGAGGGGCTTCGCACCCAATGTGCTTGTCACTTCATCCGCAACTTGACTTTGACTTTGAATCTCAACTTGACTTGCTTTGAGATATCTCTTCAACACAATGAAGCTACTAAACCTTGCATTCATTGCCTCTGCATTGTTTGGCAGCCAAACACTAGGTGCCTTTCGTCCCGATCTTCGAGAGAATGTTCAGGTCGCAGAACTTGAACCAGATCAAAGAGTGTCAGATACTGCGACAGAGATCCCGCTGAAAGCATATCCTGGATCCGACTTTGAGATTGCATTCAAGTGTACCGATGAATCAAAGCAGTTCACATTCGCCGACCACAAGCACTGGGTTGCCTGCTGCCGTCCTGGCCAAAAGCTTTTGGTATGTCTCTATACATCAAAGTTTCCCCTCTTTTCTTACTTTACCTTATAATTTTTGCGCTGTTCTATGACTCTGCCGAGAATTTATGTCTAACTCAAGTCAGGGAAGTGAATTCACCGCATTTGATTGCTGTAACACCGGCCATGAGCTTCTTGGATCCAAAGACACAGGATACAGGTGCTGTCCAGTTGGGCAGACATATGATGAGTGCACTGGTGTGTATAAGCCTGTGACTACTTGCCCTGGGAATGAGATTCTGGTCAACGGAAAATGCATGTGCCCTTCCGGCACATATCAGACTTCTGCTGGCGTCTGCGAGACGTTGAAGTGCTCTTCTGGTGTACAATCTGGTATGTCAAATTATTCCGAGGGACTGCTCAGATGGACTCGAACTCACGCAGATCTAGGAAAATGCTATACCTTCACACTCGAAAACGGACTTCGTTTGGGGTACAACTCTGCTGGTTTCTACACTGCTTCAGAAGAGAGCCGAGCCCAACAGTTCGGAAAATTCAAACTATGCTCCAACGAGTATTGCTCAACCAACACCGACATCAATCCCGGCCAGCCATTCTACATCAAGGATATTCACGGCACTGCAAACAGCGGTCAGCATAGCAAGCAATGGCTCAACAACGCCAAAGATGGGTCCCACATCAGCAAAACAGCACATTTCTCCCAAGCTGGGATCTTCACCATCACAAAATGGCCATGTGGCAAGTATTGTCTTAGTGGCAAAGATCATGGAGTTGGCCCAACTTGCCCCACGGAGATGCTCGGAGCTACCTTCACAACGGCTGACGATCAGTCTTGCGTCCCAATGACATTGCTAGAAGTCCCTTGCGACATTCGATCTCTAGCAAACAACTGCATCTGGGAGACGAAAAATAAGCAGTGTGTTGACGATGAACAGATGGGAAGCTGCAGAGTACACCTGGACTCAGCTGCTCCTATAGGTGTAAACGTGGACTCCGAGCGTCAAATTTTCTTCTAAAATGTCTCCTTAAAACAGTGACTGAAAACATGAAAGTTGATTTGTTTCTTGTGGGAATTTCTGGTCAGGTGGCGAGCGTTTGGTGGCAGGAGGTAGAAGAAGGAGGCTAGCGTGCTTATATTTGACCAACTCTTCCATCAAAACCACGCTTGCACTTTTAATATCGATGCCCATAGTTCCATGAAGTTCCCAGTCTTTACCTTACCTAATTGCCCAACCATGAAATAATGAGAATGTGCCGAAAATCCTCCTCGTTTTTGGTCACCCCTCACATGAGATATCTGAAGGACATGTCCTCCCGATCTGTGATGTCCAAGTCGTCTTCAGCTGCGTCAGATCCTCTGCTTGTCATCACTGGAGAAACCTCTGACATCTTATCCCTTCGAGCATTCTCCATCATGAGATGAATTCTGAGGATGATGGCAATGGCGGCCGCTATGGAAAAAACCGAAACAATAGTTCTCATCCCGGTCTGTTGACCAACCAGTCAGCCACAAGTAAAACATCAGAGTGCAGGTAGATTGCTTACCTGGTACCTAGGAGACTCGCTATCTAAGAAGAAGTGCGGTCCAGCAATTCTACCAACGCAATAGGCAACAAAGACCATTGACATCACGGTGGCCTTTTTGGTGAACCCTGTGATATTCGATGTCACCATTGATGTAGCCATCGGTAGATTTGCCGAGAACGCTGAAGCAAGGCATGCGCCTCCTACCCGAGCAGCTCGATGTTGAGCTGGAATGAGAAACATCATCAAGGTTCCAGTGATGCTGTACAGAATTGATCAACCTATGACTACTAGGTAAAACAGAGCAGTCTCACCTGACAACCATGAAGAAGACCATTGCAAATAATCGCGCGTTTTTAACGAAGGAACCAAGATATGCCCTATCTTCGTCAATAGTTGATAGTTAGTCGATTGGCATGATAAACCTACCCAATAGACACGAACACTATCTGGGACACGCCAAATGGGATTTGCAAAAGAAGAGTCTCGAAAAGATCAAACCCGAAGCCTTGGATGATGATATTTCCGAACTGAATGCTCTCGTCAGTCTCCCCTATCGAGGCATGTCAAAATTGGAAGGACTTACACCAGAGAGACCACCAGTGGCGATATTGACGCAGACTGTATTCAGAGTGAGAAGCCAAGCCTGAGGATCTTTCAGAGCTTCAATGACCTGACTCTTTTTATACTGCCCAGTCTTCCTGCTTCCATTCCCCTGCACCCGCTTCACAGCCATCTTTTGCTCATCTTCGGTGAGAAAATATGCAGTAGATGGCCCGGAAGGCAGGGTGAAAAAGAGAATGACACCGAAGAAGACAGTCGCAGCACCATATATCAGAAATAAGCACTGGACTCTGTCAGCTCCTCCATTATTTTTTCACATCTTAGGTAAACCTACTCGCCATGTTGCCAGTCTACCATCAATGTGAGCGATGCCATACGCAATCAAGCCTCCAGTGATGCCAGCGATTCCATCGCCGATGAAGAAGGCACACTGTCTCAGAGGCTGTTCTTCTCGTTTGTAGAACAATCCAACCAGAATTGCGAACGCAGGGACAACAGTTGCTTCCCCGATACCAAGGAAAAAACGAACAGCCATCAGACCAGAACCGTTGGTGCAAGCTGCGTGAAGCATGAGAATCACGGCCCACATCATTCTACTTGCGTGTCAATCACCGGCGGTAATGCTGTGGACGGTGACAACCTACACTGTAACGGAAACATACTTCCCAATTGGGAACTTGACGATGAGGACCGATGTTGGGTACGAAAAAATAAGGTAGCCGAAGAAGAAGATAGAATTCGCCCAGGAATATTGCTGATCATGCAAATTCTAGGTGATTCTTAGCTCACAGAACTTTTGATCATAGTCTGGCAGATTAGGGGGAGGGGGGGTGGGAATATAGCTTACAAGATCAGGAATGATTCCCAGTATCGAAGCAAAACCAATCGATCCTTTGTCGAGGTATTGAAGAAAGTAGCATACGACGAGGAGAGGGACGAGTCTTTCGAAGATTAGCACTTACAAAACGATCCATGACACATAAGTTTCTAGGCTCTTACCGAAGATCTATTTTCCTGAGAAGGCGTGCTTGGGCAGCCGAATCCTCAACTGCAGACCTTCCGTGGTTGTCGTCTGGCTGTCTGCTGGAAACACTACATGTCCCAACTTTTAATACCTTCTGGCTATAACCGTCTTCCTCTGATGGATGGCTGGCAAACCCTGGAGGATTCGCTCTTAAATTCCGATCTTTATCGTGGAAAATGTCGAAGTTTTCAGAACCCATGATAGGCATTCTCGATGAAGAGGCTTGAGTAACAGGTTGTGGGTGAGAATGTTGATTGTTTGAATCTGATTCCAAAGTAGTCTCAGAGAATGTTTCGTACGATGGTTTCCTTGACCGAAGCAGAGAAACATTCTCATCTTTATAGCCATCCTTTCGAGCCATTATTTTCTTTTCCTCGCGTTACCAGCTCTTCCATGTGCAGAAAACCTACACAATCCTTTTGCAGGAATCGAGCCTTCGTCTAAAATTGGTGGCGGCTTGAAAAGGGTGTTAATGGTTGAATACTTCAACCATAGCGTCTAGCTACAAACTTCTTCTCCACGGGCCTTCAGGCAGGATTGGTGAAGACGGCAGACACGTGAGAAGGGTGAGACAGTGAGGTGTGGTAACGACACTACTGCCTCGAGCCACTGGTGGGTACAGCAAGTTCGGTCGCCGCGATTAAGCTTTCATGCTGAATGAGCTGTTAGAAGACCAGTACACACCGCTTATCACAGAACCTGAATCGTGGGACGGTTGTAGCCCTACGATACCTGGAAATTCCCGAGACGTTGTTTTGGATCTAGGAGAGATCTACCAGATCCATCACGATGGATCAAATCCCAAAAGAAGGGGTCCGAAATGTGTTCGCGTCCAACTCTCCCATGAGAACTTTCTAAGAAGAATCTGGCCCGATAGTCCTGGTTTAATTATACTTCTGTGGTTGCCGGCTAAACCCTGGCAGCCCTGCATGAGCTGAGTCATGCTTGTTGTGCAGCATGACCTGAGAGGAACCTTAAATATCCACTAAGAAAGCAGCAAGCTCGTCGTGATTTTGATACACAATTTGTTTGGTTCAGGATGAGCGGCGAAACCTCAGTGATCGATCAGCTGCATACCTCCGTAAGGAGTATAAATGATGTGTGCCACCCACAACTGCATAAGAGGTACTGAGCTAGTGGCGCATCTCTAGACTCGCACGGTTATCCAAGCTCGCAATGCTGGCCTTGTTTTTGTCGTTGTCTCGAGTCTGAGAACCAAACAATAGATCCTCTTGTCACAGGCTCGCAGGATCATTTGTACTGTATCATGTTTGACGTCCAAGCAGTGTTCTGGACGCTCTTCCAGCTCGGGCCAATGTTCCGAACACCAATTTGGCTCGGCCGGAGGCACGGAAAGCTAAATTCCCTCTCCGAGTGGAGCACTTGGTAGGAATATGCGCCTCAGGCCAAATCCGTCACTTCTCAAATCTTTCAATGTCGAATAATGCTCGCTGGCTTTAAGCTGGAAATGTTCCTGTCTAAACCCCGATTGAAAGACTCCATGCTAATGGTGATGAAAGCGAGTTTCGATTTGTTTTTTCATGTTAATAACTCGTTATTCGAGTGTCTATTAAGGTGTTGTTAAGCTTAACCAATTTGAGTGGATAATTAGCCTTGGCTTCGCTTTGGGAATGGTTAGCCTACATTAGGATGTTTATGGTTTGAATCCCTTCGATCAACAGTCGAGACAATTCTCGTCTGGAATGAGTATCCACTTCAAATTTAACACATTGATCAAATACTCCCTAGACCGTCGATTTTCAAAATGTATTCTTCTTGTGTTTTTTTCTCTCTTTCACTTCTTCGTCCGGATGTAGATTCTTGTGCGTCAAATACGAGAAAGAAGCTATGAGATCGTCTGCAGAATACGCGCCCTTAGGCCATGATGAGTCTTCATCTCTTGATCTTGAACGGTCCCAACAGGAACGCCTGTGCGAAAAGAAAGACGACGGCGTGGAAGCTCATGTGTTCCCTATCGATGCGCTGTCAGATCTTGAAAACGACGAGGAAAAATTGGTTCAGGGGTGGTCTGTAAGTAATTATGTGTGGTCAACAAATATTGGAGAGCACTAATTCGTCACAGTGGGTGCTTCTGGTTTCTGGTGTTGCTTCCGCGACGTTCTTTTATTGCCTTGACAAAAGCATCACAACAATTCTCATTCCAGTCATCGTTGGTGAGCTAGGGGAGGCAAAAAAACTTCCCTGGGTGTTCGTCGGGTAAGAAATTGAAGCTTTCGGCCCCCTTGAAAAGCATACAAGCTGACTTGCTACAGTTTTGGACTCGGTTCTCTTTCTCTTACCCTCCCAATCGGAAAGATTTACTGTATTTTCAATGCAAAATCACTGTATCTGGGGTTTCTCGCAATTTTCATGCTTGGTTCAGGACTGTGCGGCGCAGCATGGAACATGAATGCACTAATCATTGGACGAGTTGTTGCTGGAGTGGGAGGGGTTGGAGTTTACACTGGTATCATGACTATTCTAACATCTCTCACGACAGAGAAAGAAAGGCCTGTGTACTTGGGAGTCACGTAACCAATACCCCATCAGCTCTCCATGTCCCTAGACGCTAACATCTACATTCTAGTGGCCTTTTCTGGAGCATCGGTCGAGTTATCGGCCCGCTATTCGGGGGTCTGCTAGGAAAAACCTCATGGAGATGGGCATTCTATATTAACCTGTTGGTCTGCGGGGTCTTCGTTCCAGTCTACATCTACATCCTCCCGAGCCTGCCATCAAAATCAAAAATCCCTCTCCGATCACGAGTCCAGAACCTAGACACATTGGGAGCGGCACTCAGTATATGTACCATCATCACATTATTTACAAGCATCAATTCGGGTGGGACTCGCTTCCCATGGTCCAGCCCAACAATGATTGGCACCTGTTCTCTCGCAATCGCGTTCACATCATTATTCGCCACACAACAATTTTTCTGCTTCAAAACGACAGCAGAAGATCGAATTTTCCCTCTCGGTATGGTTTTCAACCCCAACGCCCTACTCGTATTTGTCGTCGGTTCAACGAGTAGCATCGCAGCTTTTGTGCCGACAAATTTCGTATCTTTGTACTTTCAGTTCACGAGAGGAGATGCTGCTCTAGATGCAGCACTCCGACTACTACCTATGATAATCGCCATGACTGCTGTCATGCCACTTTCTGGCTACTTGATGCCTAAGATTGCTCATCTGGAATGGTGGCCGGTAGCGGGCACTCTCGTAGCTTTGCCAGGCTTTCTTTATATGGGTAAGCGGGCCAGTAGCAAGGGGCAGAACCTCGTGAGCTTTAGATGCTAACACCATGCAGTCAGCCTCCAAGTTGGTTCATCACCTTCTCTTATCTACATCTCCGAAGCCTTGATTGGTGCGGGTATGGGCTCATTTCTACAACTTCCTTACACGTTGGTTGGGACATATGTCTCCGAGAGCCAGAAACAGGAAGCGATGACTTTCATCATAATTTGTAAGACTGCGTATTTCCTACTATCCTCTCTATGCTCACATCTGTTGTAGCCCAAGTAGGAGGAATTGCAGTTTCAATGGCCACTTCAACAGCAATATTCACCAACCTGGCTACTCTATGGCTCCAGGACCTGTTGCCCGAAACAGATTCCGCAAGCATTGAGAAACTCATATCTGGAACGAGCGGTTCCCTGGGCGACTTTCCATCCTCAAGCGTGGTTGATGTCTTGAATATTCTCGTGGATGCTATGCAGCCTGCGTAAGTTTCTTTCCCTCCTCAAAAAAATCTGAAGCTGATCAAGGTAGATGGATCATCACGTTGGTAGCTAGTATAACTGGACTTCTTGCCGCACTTGTTTTGATCTTCACAGCTGGAAAAATGAGCAGAAATACTGTAGAACAAGAATCATGAGCTTAGCCGAGCAGCTTTCATATATCTCCGTGGCAGAGCCTGCCTTGTATCGTACCAAACCTATGGAAGTCCAGCGTGATTGCAAGTACTATCGGCAAAATTCAAGACCCCCCTTAGACCTCGGCTAAGCGGTACAGGAGGGGTGGACAGTGGGTCTCGTCCAGCCCTGTCTTTTGCCTTTACATTTGAGGAAATTCATGGAGAAAATTCTAGATATTCAGACTACTGATTGGAAGAATAACCTTACTGCCTTACAACGGTGGACGAGACCGACTTTCCACCCCCTCCTGTACATAAACAAGCGAGCCATCTTTAGGAGGAATTACCAAACAAACAGCGACATTGAATATCCAGACAAATGATAGCCGAAACTGGAAGTGTAGAAATTCATCTAGAGAAAAAGCCCAATTACAGCAACCACCTTCCACTCAGTGTGTTATAATCATCACCTGACCAAGACCGTGAAAATAAAGCTCAGGTTAGCTAGCGACCTGAACCCTGAGCGAGAAAAATCTATATATCATTGAGTGGCAATAACTCGACCTTTCGGCAGTGTCACGAATAGAAGGCGATCCCTTCCAACGAGCAAGACTCAGTCTCTACCTTTAATGCAAGCCGTAAGCGTGTACGGTCGGCTTCTTGAGGCTTTCTCCTTCGCTCGATTAATTCAACGCAGGCTTAGATGTATTTCATATTACAATCGACACAGCATATGTCAATACTACGAGGAAGACATATCTCTTTCGTGTCCCTTAACAGTCATGGAAAAGATATACAGACTCTTGGGAGGAGGATCCGAATAATGGCAAAGAAGATTCGACAAAGCCAGACAAGGATTGGCGCGAAAGGGGCTGCGAGGACAAGGATCCGGGGGAGCCGCAAAAGGGCTGGGAAGAGAATTCGGTAGAGACGTACAAGGGTTGGGATAATAAGCATTCGGTAGAAGGTAAAGAAGATTCGGAAAAAGTTTAAAGCAAATTTCGCTCTTCGTGTTATCAAAAGAAGTTGTTACGATGAGATAAAATTAGAAGAAAAATAAGATCCTTTGGACAAAAGGTTAGGAATCCACCCGAACCTTGTGAAGGACCGTGGATAAGCGCAGCCGTCAGCCAGCAAGAAAATTGCGCAGTGAATACAATACAGTAGAAAGGTGCCCCGGAGCTTTTCCAACTGTACCGAAGCGAGGTCCTCTCTCTGCCCCCCGGAGCTTACCGTGGGCCTTCGAGGAAATGGCCTCGTTTAACATCAACACTATACCTCAAGGGTCCTTAACATTCTCGTTCTGACTTCCATACCCATCCCCGTCTCCAAGAGAAACCTTATGAGTCGTACACCATATCCTCCCACCCATCTCTAAAATGATGTCCGTCTCAACACGAGCGCGTCCATTGCGGGGCATATGCAGACGCGTCCAAACCCAAACTCCAGCATCAAAACGATTCAACAGCACATTCGAGTCGAAACCTTACAAACCACCTTCCTCAAAATCCTCCTCTAGTAACTCGTCCTCATCTCCCTCATGGACACCCATCACAGCCCTGGCCTTTGGAGCCGGTCTCAGCCTGGCGTGGGTGACGGGGCGAGCATACCAGAAAGCACAGCAGCTCAATGTAGATTATGCACGAGAAGATAAGTTCAGACCGCCGCGTTATGGGAGCGTTAAGGATATGATGAAAGTATGTCCTCGTCTTCTACCTTTACTGCACAGTTTCGCAAGTACTTTGAACAAGCCTTTGAAACTCAGATTGACCACGTGATAGGCCGTCCAAGAAATTGAAGAGGCTCTCGGCCCAGAAAGCATCAGTATGGATGATGAGGACCTTAAATTCCACGGGTTCTCAGAATGGTCACCGTCGAACATCGAAAATCTGCCCATCGCAGTCGCTTATCCCAAATCTACAGCTGAAGTCTCCGCCCTAGCCAAAATATGCCACAAGTACAAAGTCCCCATGACGGGCTTCTCAGGCGGCTCTTCCCTCGAAGGGAATTTCTCCGCGCCCCATGGAGGTGTCAGTGTGGATTTCATGCACATGGACAAGATCCTTGCTTTTCATGAGGATGACATGGATGTCGTCGTGCAGCCTTCTTGCGGATGGGTTGATCTCAACACGAAAATCTCAAGTAGTGGACTTTTCTTCCCTGTTGATCCTAGTCCAAGTGCGAAGATTGGAGGCATGGTCGGTACGAACTGTAGTGGGACTAATGCGGTGAGGTATGGGACTATGAAGGATTGGGTGCTGAATTTGACGGTTGTGCTTGCGGATGGGCAGGTCATTAAGACGAGGGGTCGGCCGAGGAAATCGGCTGCTGGTTATAACCTTAATGGGCTCTTTGTTGGATCGGAGGGTACGTTGGGTTTGGTTACAGAGATTACGCTGAAGCTTGCGGCTGTGCCGAAGGAGTTTAATGTCGCTGTAGTCGCGTTCCCGACTGTGAGGGATGCGGCTGCTACAGCTACCGCTGTGATGAGAGCGGGTGTTCCGGTGGCTGCAATGGAATTTCTGGACGAGAAGATGATGGAGGTTTTGAATATAGGAGGGCACACGGCGCCGAAAACTTGGAAAGAAGCTCCAACTCTATTCTTCAAGTTCTCGGGTACGAAGGGGAGTATTGCCGATAATATCAAAGAGGTGCAATCGATTTCAAAAGCACATAATGGAGGTGGATTCCAGTTTGCGAAAGATCAAAAAGACCAGGACCTTATCTGGTCGGGAAGAAAGCAGGTTTTGTGGAGCTTGCTGGCTGCTAGGCCTGAAGGGACCCAACTTTGGACTACGGATATTGCTGTGCCAGTGTCGAGGCTCGCAGATATCATCGGTATGTTTTCTGCCCGATTTTGAGATCATTGCCGGAGATGGACACTCATTCTGAACAGAAGAGTCAAGAAAAGGCCGTGAAAAACTCGGTCTCTTCTCATCAGTCGTGGGCCACCTGGGTGACGGCAACTTCCATGAAGCTATCATGTATCACCGCGAAGATGCAGTGGAGACAGCCGCAGTAGATGCGCATGTCAAGAGCATGATAACCAAAGCACTTGAAATGGAAGGCACATCGACGGTAAGAAAGACGCCACATGCCCCCTCCGAGTCTCCCTCCAAGAATTATTTCCTTGGATCTGTGCAGATAGACTGATTAAAGCCAAATCCAGGGCGAACATTCAATCGGGCTCTTCAAAAAACACGAACTCCTCCAAGAAGTTGGACCCGACACCCTCGGTGTAATGAAGAGCATCAAACAAGCACTCGATCCGCACTGGCTCATGAACCCAGCCAAGATATTCGACACGCCCGTCTCGCATGGTCGGGTATGGAAATGGCAGAAATAGGATGGTGTACCACAACTCATGTACCATACCACTTCAATATACTATACAATACAAAAAAGGAGCATCTTGCGGTTCAAAGGACTAATCGCAAAGTGGCATTCAATCCTTGTCCTCCTCACCCCTTACAATCTCCAACAATCTCTCTCCAATCCAACTCCCCTCCGTCCCAACCCCGTACACATAACTAACATGATTCTCACCCCACACCATCTCAACCTCTAATCCCCCATCGCCCTCCCCATCCTCCCCCTCCTCACTATCCCCAAATGCCTCCTCCCAAGCTTCCACACACTCCTCCGTCCCCCTAACAATCTCCTCAAACTCCCACTCACTCAAAAGCCACCTCATCTTCGGCCACCCCCTCATCGTCTCCCTCTCCGCCTCCCTAAACAAAGCAACAGGCATCTCCCTCCTAATCTTCTCCACATCCTCCGTACGGTGGTATTTCGCCATATTAATACTCGTAGGGGGATTCTCAACGTCGTACCAGAGACCCGCGGAGAGGAAGATGAATGTTGAATTCGCCAAAACCTGAGGAGGAATTGTTGATGAGGGGGAGGTTGGGGAGGAGAGATGTCCGCCCCAGAGAGCAGTGCCTGTTATGCTCCCCCCGGCGGAATGGCCTATGATCGTTAGGGATTTGGAGGGCGAGCCGCCGTAGCTTAGACTGTATGTTGTAGCCCAGGATATGGCGAGGGAGGCGTCCTGGGCGCCGGAGGGGTGGGCGGCCAGCGGGAGGAGGCGGTAGGTTGCTAGGATTAGGATGGTGGCGTTTGAGGCGAAGAAGTTGCCTGGTATAGTATATTAGTATTTGAGTCTGTATCGATAAGAAGTAGGGATATATATGAGAGGGGGATAGATACCGATATTCGAGTGAAAGAGAGGCGTGACGTCCGTATCACCACTCACCATCCCTCCTCCATGGAAGAATACCACAACAGGTAATTCACTCTCTGGCGTCGCATCAGCGGGATAATAAATCTAAACCACCTCACACATCAGCACACCATTCCTCTTACTCCCTCTCTTCCCTCTCATAATTCACAAAACCAAAACTCAAGATTTCAAGCCCTCAAGAAAAAAAGAAGAAAAAAGAGAAAAGAAAAGAAAAACTTACATCCAACCTCTGCCTCTCATCCGCACCATACTTGATCCCCTTCTCCACCTTCACACCCTCATAGTTCCTCTTCTCATCTTCGTGAATCTTAGTAATTAAACCCACCATCTCTGCATTCGTCTCGCGGTTGAACTTCTTGCCCCATTTCTGGATTGAGGCCGCGAGTAAAGTGCGGGATTCTGTTTGCATTTTCCTTTCCGTTTCTGTTATGATTTTGGGGACGAGAATGATATAGGTTCCTAGTCCGAAGATTTTGTTGCCTTAGGTGAGGAGATGTAAGGGGTAATTGGACGGGATGGTGGTGGAGGGATGGGGTTACCTAGAGCATTGCATGGGTATGGAGTGAGGTGGACGACGTCCAACAAAAGTGGGGGTTGGCTCTTTCCAGCTCTAATTTTTATGCCCACTGTACTGTGCCTGAATCTCACTTCCAGAAAATGAAGTTCTAACTTTATTGCATACCATACCTAACAATCACATATCTCTTGACGTCACAACTCGCATCTAGCATTCTATTCCAGACAGGGCCTAAACCAACGCTCCCTTTTCGAAATTCTGACACAGGTAAGGCGGCGGCTGATTGTTAATACTGAGGTAAAGAACAGCTTCTTCATCAGGAAAATGAGAGTCATATAGTGTGTACAAGAATTTACATATCAATCATCATCTCTATAACCAAGATTACCCAGGAAGTCAATCCTGCGGTAACCCAGATGCATTGTTTACTCCCATCCAATGTAGGAAATAAGCGAGCTCTGCTACTTTGCTGAGAGAAAGGATGAACTCCATCAACTCTAATCCGGATCCGCATTCACATTATTGCCCGACTGCTCTTATGATCTCGGCAGAAAAATCTATATCTTTTGCTGTAATCGCAGAAGTCTCATCTCATAAATCCTTTCATAAATTGTCCCAGAACTTCAGGATCTCGAAATTTCCGAATCTCACATCAACATCAATTAAAAGATCGAAACGCGCTATTGATCACAAGGACCATACTGAACCTCGGGCAGATAACTCTTTTATTTTCGTCTGCATTAGCACGGCACTCTATTCAGACTATCTAGAACACCTAGACTCAGAACAGAAAGCCCAGCAATGCCAGTCCCGCTACTCCCGTGCCAAAGCAAGCAAAGAACGCCACGCACGCCATCTGCAGGAAAGAAAAGGCGCTTCATCAGCAAGGAGATGAAGACCTAGCGAAGAAATCATACTGTGACGCGCTCGCTCTATGCTACATGCTTGAGAGGAATGGAAGACGGGTGAGGGAGGAGGCAATCATAGTTTAGCCTTGGGTTCAGCTGCTGAGGCGCTAGCTTCCTTGTTGACGACTACATCCCCACTCTTGTCGCTGTTGCCGAAGAAGATGACTTCGACTGTGAGATCATCCCTAAAGAAGAGTAGTCAGTATGTAGCAGGGGCATTTTAAGGGTTGGGGGAGATAGATGGGGTGAGATAGAAGGGGTGAGAACATACCTATAGCGTCTGGAGTACGGCGCAGGCAAAGTCAACAGCGCACACACCATATCCTTATCCTTGCCACCAAGCGCATTCCTCACAAGATGGGTAGCAACATTCTTGTCCTCAACGACGAATCTCTCCATCTCCCCGCCCTTTACACCCCACTGTTGCTGTCTAATTGGGGTCTTCTGTCCATCCTTGCCCTCGGACTTTTTGCCTCCTTGCTCGACCGGTAGACCTTTTTGCTGAGAGGAGAACATCTTGGCCCATGAACTGCCATTTGATTCGCCGGATTGCTTCTCGATCCACTGACCGACGAGCCCGACGACTTCTTCGTTCGTGAGCATTTCCCAGAGACCATCTGTGGCCATGACTACGAAATCGCCCTTCTCGGGCTGGATCTTGGTCGTGGTTACGACGGGCTCGGCTGTGACGTACGGAGGGGTGCGGAGGAGTTGAGAAGGGGTGCGGCCGAAGTAGGATTGCTTGAGACGTTCCGAGACTTCGCGGGACCATTTATATGTTGCGTCGCCAAAGGCTCGTGATGGCTCAAGACCTCCCAGCACTCTACCATTACGGATGACGTTTGGTTCTCCGGGATGTTGCTTTCTCATACGGGCTTCCTCGTCTGGATTACTGCCGGTTTGATCGACGGATAATGGGGTAGCGACCCACTTTCCAGAGTCCCCTCGGCGACCGAGAACAGCTCGAGAGTCACCGGTGCATGCTACTCTGAGGAGCTTGGTGTTGCTGTCATAGAAGGAGAGAAGAGCACATGATCCGGAGAGAGCTGGCGCGAGGAGTTCGGCGGCAATCAACTTGGACTTGGACTTTAGAACCTTCTCAACACTCTCGTGGACGATTTCGTGATCCAGGCGATTGAAACCGGTCTTGATAGCAGCTTCGATGGCTTCAGATGAAGGCGAATTGACAGACGGATCTGCAAGTGCAGCCTTGTATGTGGAGTTCAATTCCCGAGCAACAAAGCTTACTAAAACTTGTCGAAGTTTGGCAGAAGTAGTCCATCCCCTGTTGATGTTAGATGTTGTAACCTCTCTAATGCAACCTCTCCCAAAAAAGACTTACGAATGGCCATCGAAAACTCCCCAGAACATCCAGTCACTAGAAGCATTTGTCACAGCCGTAGCAGTCGCCAATGCTTGCGGCAACTCGATAATCTTCTCCACATGGTCGTCCTCAATAGGGTCATTGCTGGGTATTTGCACCACATCATATCTGACGACCCCCTGCCCCCGTCCTACCAGGTACGACTCCTCATTCCTCCGTAGCTTCTGCGTAGCTTGATCCGGTGTCAACATCTCCAAAACCTTCCTGCCTGACTCGTCTGTATCCTTGGATATTGGTCCGTCGCCAGCAATAGCTCCAGTGTATAGATTATCTGCGCCAACAATCACCGCCTTCCTCTCTACATCCGGGGTATCAGTCGGGGGAGGTGCATAGAGCGCAGGAGAGGTAGTCAACCCTCTAGACTGTTGTGCTTGAACAATAGATTGACCGTTGAAGCCCCCAGCTTGATACTTGTATGTATACCAAGCTCCATAACCCACCAAGCCAGAAACGACAGCGACCGAGAATCTGCGGATATACATCGACGACGCTCCTTTCGAAGCAGCAGCGATCTTGGTGGAGTCGGGTGCGGTCTTCGTAGAAAGATTCGCTCGTCCGGAGGAGTGTCGGATGCCTAGAGCATAGCTTGAGGATTGGAAGGCACCGCTGCAAGGACGGAGGGAGGTGCTTTTGCGTGGTACCAGGCGTGCGGTCCGCAATGCCCTCACTGCTGCGCGACGCATTGGATTGCTGTGGTGGTGGTGGCGACTCAGAGTTAAGTCTGAGGGAGGCCTGGTTGTTTCGAGGGTTCTATTCGCGACGCCTTGAGGGCTTGGTTGCTGTCCGAACCCAACGCTACGGTAGGCGGCGGCGGCGTGATACCCAGGTAGATTATGGAGAGACTCAAGGGAACGAGTTTGGGGAAGTGGAAGAAAGGAGGGAATTATTGTCGTGGCATTATGGGTGAAAGAGATAGAATGTACAGAGGAGAAGGGAATAGTAAACTCTTCCAGATATCCAGGGCGCGTTGTTGCCCGGTTCCACAGAGGATTGAGTGTTGTTGTCTTGTCATAGGTAGATAGATATATGCTCGCCTGCTCGCCTGGTGTCAGTGATGGACAGGCGAACCACCAAATGCGGAATTCTGCCGATTCAATGCGTCATTGGCCGAGAGAGATCATGAAGTGCGGCGAGTATCTCTCCAGTCCATTTTTAAACCATCGGCTTTTAAAGTCGCATTCTCTCGACACACTTTCCACATTCCATAAAATAAATACACAAATTCCCTTTCACTACATTTGCGCCTTGGATATCTCCAAAAGAATCTACACAATGTCGAGCAGACAATTACGCAAGCTGCAACAGCAGCGAGAACTCGAGCAGCAGCAGCAGCTGGCGCAACTTCAGGGACAAGCCGAGGACGAAGAATCAGAAGACGAGCCAGTCGCCCCTACGAAAGCAAAGCCCAGTCTATTCGCCAATCTTGCAGCACTCGAAGACGAGAACGAAGATGACGAGGACGACGACAATAAGGAGGACGATGTCCCCGAACCTGTAGTGGCAGCTACCCCACCCTCTGCGGCGAAGAAGGCAAAGAAGTCGAAGAAAAAGAAGAAGGCTAAGAAGGCAAAGGACGCATCTGCGAACAACAAGGAACCTAAGGAAGAGGTCGACGATATCGATGCGGCATTACAGGAATTGGCGCTCAAGAAGCCAGCGGGGGGCGAGCAAGCAGATACAAGGCTGACGGTGGACCCGGAATATGAGAGAGTCTGCACTCTGCTGGGAATAAATACACAGCATTTGAAAGTGGCGAATGAGATGCGGAATTTGTTTGGGAAGGCTGCGGTCGACGTTATGGATGAGCCAGGCGGACCTGCTGGACGTGGGGGGAGGAGACTGAGACAACGGGGTCAGAATCAGCAGATTGATTTGGAGACCGCGCTGAAGGGACAACATCAGCCTGGGAAAGGTCTGTCGGAGCTTACATTGCGGCGGAATGTGTTTATTCAGGGAAAGGATCATTGGCCTAGAGCTACTACGGGCGGTTTGACAATGGCTGTGGTGGATGACAAAACGGATGATGGAACGGTGGAATTTCGATATGTGCATGATCAAACATATCAGACTTTACAGCAGACATTTCAAGGCTTCGTGGAGATGGGAGATCCTCAAAATTTGATTGGACTTCTGCAAAGAAATCGTAAGTCTACTTTTAAGTCTTAACTGACATTGCTAACATTATCCAGCCTACCATATTTCCCTCCTCATCCAAGTCAGCAAGATCGCCAAAGACCAGACAGATCACGCTTTATCAGCAGACCTCCTCGAACGAGCACTATTTAGTTTTGGAAGAGCTGCTACTTCTCTATTCCACACCAAGCTAGCTCAAGGCAAGGCACGACTAGATTTCGCTCGACCAGAGAACAGAGAACTATGGCTGGCGGCATACCAATACATCAAATCCTTGTTGATGAAGGGAACATACCGAACAGCTTTGGAATGGGCGAAGTTGATCCTCAGTCTAGATCCGGAGGAAGATCCATACTGTATGCGGCTATTGATCCACCAGCTCGCTCTCAAGGCTCGAGAGTTCAACTGGTTACTAGATGTTTCAGAAAGCGAGATCCCAGAGATATGGGCGCCATCATACTTGGGAAAATGCCATGCAGCATCACATACGACTCCGTCTCTCGCCTTCGCCGCAATACAACTCAAAGAGAGCACACAATGCAGAAAGTTGCTCAGCGACTCGATGCAGAAGCTCCCATGGCTCTTCACTCACCTATTCAAGGAACTCAACTTGGATGCACCACCCAGCATTTGGGGTATAATGCCTCGTACCGACGCCGAATCCCTCTTCACAGAGATGTATGTTCTTCAGACTAAAGACCTGTGGAACACCCCCGAGGCTACAGCATTGCTCATGGAAATCGCACACACGATACCAAAAGTCAACGCAGACTTGATCCCTAAACTCGAAAACAGCGAAATGACACTGGACGTCGTCCGTTTCGTCTATTTGGACAACACACCAGCCATCATGGCCCTCGCGCCAGGCCATCTCCTTCACCGGAGCAATAACTCCGACGCCGACCCCTTACCACCAGATGTCAACGTCTACTCCTACGAATCCCAACGTCTCGCTCTCGAAGGCCGCGCTCGCGATCAAAGAGGAGGCTTGGGTGGGAACTATTTAAATCCCCTCGCTGCTCTCCGCGCAATGATACCGGGACTCCCCCGCGGCTCAGACGATGACGATTTCGACGTGAGCGATGGCGAGTTTCCAGAAGCCATGCGTCGCGAACTGGAAGCTGCTATCCTACAAGGTGCCGCAGGGCACGGCGAAGAAGATGATGACTCAGATGATGATGCCGAGCCTGCTGATGGGATTGGAGGGGACTACAGACACGTCGACGTCGGTATCGCAAGGAGACTCCTTAATATGCTTTGGGGATCTGGACCGCCGCGTGTGGAGGAGAGTGGGAGTGAGAGTGAGAATACGGATACTGATGAGGAGATGCCGGAGTTGTTGGGGATGAGTGGGAGTGGAAGTGAGACGGATGGGGAGATGCCTGCCTTGGTTACAGGTGAGGGGGAGGGCAGTGATGATGAGATGCCGGAATTGGTACAACAGTAGAGGAAGGATAGATAGATAGATAGATAGATAGATAGACGTGGAAGCTGTGTGTGCTTGAGACATCCTTTGACTTTTGTTCTGCAGCAGGCAGGTCTCGATTGTACAGTACATGGGAGTACTCCTGGAGAGATATTGCTTAAGACACAGCCACATGGTTCATAGAGCAATCTATTCCAAGCAAGAAACCTGGGTCAGACTAACACGCATCGTTCCGAACCGTACCTGACCGAGCCGGTAACCTTCTCAAACTGGCTCATCTCATGCCCACATGAACCAAACCACCAACAGCACACACACACTGCCTTTCCAGGTCCCAGGAACCAGGGCAACTCAGGGCAACTCATCACCCCTGGCACGTGACCCTCCACACCACCAGCTAAACAGCAGCCAGGAACATATGCAAGCAAACCCCCGTAAAACCCTCTCAAAACTCCCTCATACAAACACACCCATTCCCATCCCATCCCATCCCATCCCATCCCATCCCATCCCATCCCATCCCATCACACCACACCTCACAAGCAGAGTCAGTCAGGGCTATCTTCCCTTCCGTATTTCATCTCGGAGTGAGCAAGTTTCACCTTTTTCCAGACATCGCTTCCCACACGAGGGCGAGGCTGAAGCGATGTCTCAAGTAATCCCAGTCCGACGCTAGCGGCCGTGCCTGATTGCGTGCGTTTTGGCAGGCGGGAATGGTGGCGGTGGGTGGTAGGTTGTGGGTGTATTTCTAATCGTCGTCGAGGAAGGGACAGCTTGCGCATAAGAAGGATACAAATACCCGGCCACTCCTCTGCAATACGTTCGACTTCTCTCTCCATACAATCTCCGATATCCATCTCCAAGACAAACAACCCACGCAACAAAGAACCACTCACTGTCCTACTACCCCGCCATCTCACCAATATCACCAATAGAGGAGATACTTACTGCACAGCCAACAGTCAGGATGTCTGCGGAACAAGATCATACCTACAAGTTCGGTGTTAGCATGAGCTGTGGTGGATGCTCAGGTGCGGTTAATAGAGTGTTGGGAAAGTTGGATGGTATGTTGATCTGTTTCTTCGCTATTATTTTGCCTCTTCTACCTCCTCTTCTGCATGTGGCTTTTGAGGATAGGGAGGGCGATTGTACAAGGACTTGCTATTGCACGAGAACTTTGGTTTTCTATGCGCTGTATCAGCTATGCGCTGCTGCTATTGCAGTTGTGCTGCTCCTTGCAAGCACAAAGTATCGCCATCATCAACGCTCTCTCCTTCTGTTCTCCCCTTCTTTCCCATCTACCCCACTCCAAGCCATCCTCATACACATCAACTAACACCCCTCCTAGGCGTAAAATCCTACGACGTCTCCCTCGACACACAAACCGCAACTGTCGTCACCGACTCCTCCCTCTCCTACGACAAGGTCCTCGCTACCATCGCTAAGACGGGCAAGAAGGTTAATACCGGAGAGGCAGATGGGGAGGTTAAGAGCGTGGAGGTTGTTGCTGAATAGGCTTCTCTGGGGAGCAGTTTGTGGGGGGTCTTGGAGTGAGAGGGGAGGGGGAAGGGGAGAGGGGAGAGTGGGGAGACAGTAGAAGGGACGGGAAGGGCGTTTGGGTTATGAATACTTGGACTGGAATGATACATTGACAGCAATGTCGGTGGATGCGAATTGAGTGCCGTTACTAGCTTTAAGCCTTGTGGTAAAGACAGGGTGGTTGTTAGTTTTGAGAGAATGCATGCATGAAACACATTGAAGCACTACTTCCTCACAGACTTCATTTGCAATTCTGCTCTTCCTCTCCCTCCACTCTAGTAACCGCTGTTCATCTGTCGTGCGATCTGTCTTACTGCCTCTGCCTCCAAGTTAGCTAGGAAAAGATAGAAGGCGACCCACAGATTTTCCCTCTGCAAGGTAGTCTATTGCTAGTCTTCGTAAGAGCCTATACCCTCCTACTAACCTTCCACATAAGATGTTAGAGACATCCTTAGGGATGTCAGGGATGAGACTAGAACATGGTCCATAAGAATACCTGGAGAACACATCATCAGTAATATCATATCTAGTCTCTTTATACTATGTCGTATACGATCTACAAGACTTATAATATCTCATCAATACACACGCCAACTGTACCGGGCTCAGCGAGTCCGCGTCCAGGTACGAGCCAGTTTGAAGCTTCTTTAAGAAATCTAAGGTAATTCTAATTCTAAGTTAAAGTAACAACATTTGAGGAACTCACGCCGAGTCTTCAGTGAGGTACGTACCAGGGTAGAACTCTATTCAGCCATCCTTGAACACGGATTTAGTAATCATCCGCTAATAAAGAACCTCCTGAAACTCAGTGCCGCACTCAAGTCAATGTCAACCTTTCTTGGAATCTGCGAAATTCCCTCATATCCACGCCTCTTGAAAATGAACTTGAATGTTAATTTTTGTAAGCAACTGCTTATTCAAATGGACTCGGGAACGAATGGCTAATTACTCACCTAGCTACTCCTTGAGCATTCTCGGGTATAACTGAAAGAACATGTATACCTATGTCAATCTTAGAACTCTTATTTTAGATGAGAGGTCTATATTGTAACCGGAAGTAAGATGATATCCATAATTAACAAGTTTGGGTGGAGATTGTTTGGATTTAGCTGCTGTTTAACCTGGATTTGAGTCGAGTTGAGACTTGACTAGACCTTGAGGCTGATTTGGATTATACTCTCTGAGTACTGTACTATTTGTAAGGTAGTCGGGATGTTAGTGTTAATAGACATTCTTGATAGCGAAGTTTTTGTTGGGAATACAGCACTCGATACATCGTATTTATAAAGTCCGAATTTGCTAGGTGATATTGGATATTACTGGTGATAATTTATGATGTGTTACTTGGGTGTGTTATTCTATTACCTGAAATCAGGAGTATAAGATGAGGGATTACTTTTGAAGGAGCGCCCTGGGAATAACATGTTCCTATAAATTCTATCTTATGGTGTTCTGCTCCTTGTGATTGATAATGCCTTAGAATATTCCTTCATCACGTATCAGCATATTGTTTGTATCTGAAATTAAGATGGTAAGATGAGTCAGAGTTCTTGATAATGAAGTTCTTTAAAGATAATATCGTTCTTTTGATGTTAAATCTTGGCATGTTATATCATGTATGATCTAGTATACTTTGTGATCTTTCACTAAAAGAGATTCTCTTGATATCTGTAGTTAAAGACTCAAGATAAAGGGATGTTCTTTCTTAGATCTATTATCTAGGGCTAGGTATGCGTTTCTTAGGTGGTGTTGTCTTGATCTTACATGAGATACATAGAATTCAGATGCAAGGATTCTTAAATTTATACACACTTAGGAGTTCATCCTTATAAAATCACTTCACCCGGATCCGAACTTGTGGGTGTACTTAGCTAGAATTTGATCAAGTGGGAGGGACGGGAGGGTACTTGGGGCTTAAATCTAGTGCTTCTCATAAGTACATTTAGGTCTTTTGACATTTGGTTGAGGCTATTCTCTTGAAATCAAGACACACAATGTCATGAATGATAGATATGAGCCTGGATATGAAGCTGGATGATGAGGTTCGCGTAAATCAATCAAGATCAACTCGGCGAGACTACCTACTAGTGATAGGTACTTACATGCATACGCGTCCACCCTCGTCCAGATCTTCCTCTCACGGCCAAAATAAGCACCCCAGAATACAATCAGAATTCTAATGGCATTACGAGGCGGTCAAATCAGTCTCCTGCGGAACGATGTTTACCCAGCCTTCATCGTATTTACCGCGTCTCATGTCTCAAAGCACGTCGAAATTCTAAAGACTAGATTAGGCTATTCGCTTTGGGGGTGGCGGATGGGGGATGGAAAATTGACCCGTGTAAGTAAGTAATCCTCTTTATTTCTGAACATGATTGTATGACATAGTAAAGTAATCCGGTTCGTCAAGTAGGAAATTGGTTCTCCACTGCTTGAGTAAAGTGCAGAGTGGCCATTAAGCCAATCAGTCAGCTATTAGCTGAGAATCTTTCACAACTGACTGGCTTATGTGTAAATCACTAGCTTAATAGCTTAAACTGAAGAGCTGATCAGCTGCTTAAAAGCTGGTTCTAAAAATAGATATATTTAAAAATCTCTTCTTAAGTTGATAGCATTATAACAAAGCATTATCTCTATAAAACCTCTTCGCTGCTAATTCTTTAAACACTCTTGCTTCTATAATAATTCTCTTGATAACTTTGAACTGTGTGCTGTTGTTTGCATAGAATAAGAAGAAAAGATATGTTCGCACTCAGAGTTTATAGCAGGAATACTTAAGAAGTTAAGAGCTATCTTTGTAAGCTGTGGCTATTGGGCCTGCTTTTTGAGCTAATAATGCAAGAGAGGTTCGTCAGTTAGAGGCTCCTTAAGATATAAAGCTAATTGATCTTTACGGCTTGATGTGCGCGTAGGAGCTCTTCCCGTAGAACTTCCTGTGAAGGGAGGAGTAAGCCTCTTTAAAATAGTAGTTTTGAACTGTTTGAGAGGCTTTGGCTCCGGTGTTTTCTTTTCCATACGTATAATAACCTCTCCTTTATACTCGGTCTCTTAAAGCTACTTTAATGTTGCCTTCTCAGCGAGCACAAATCTCTTATCGTCTCCAATTTATTGTAGCTTAAAGTATTGCTATTTCCATCGAGGGTAAAGAACTAAGGCTGCTATCTAAGCAATTGAAGCGTTAGTCTTGCTGTAATATTCTTTAGTCTTTTCCTATGCTAATATGATCGATTTTTATATGCCTCTGTGGTTGTGAAAGCGGCCAGCTTTTGCTTGAGTCTCTAAGACCTTAAAGTGTGAGAGTATATCTTCAAATATCGGTAATAACTCCTATAACGTGCTATGAGATGATGAAGTCGGGTCGTATTAATCAGGGTTGCTTTCGAGGTCTTTGGTTAATTGAAAGAGAGGTTCTAGGTGTTAAGAGATTAGCTTGAGAGTCTGCTATTCCTTGTCGCTGAGATAATTATTCTGAAATACCTCTTGATTAAGAGCCTTAGTAGAAAGCCGTAATCTGAAAGCGTAGGTGTCGAGAGCTTCGCGTAAAGTAAGAGCGCGTATAATCATCTGATATGAAGAATTCCAGCGTATATCTTTGTCTAAGACTACCTTCTATACTTTACCTGTAGCTTTACTTTCGTTCAGGTCAACTTGCAACGCGTTAAATACTGTATTGCGCTTCCTAAAGGCCATGATGTGCGCGACTAAGTTGTATAGCTTTCTTAGCTCTTTGCGTTGCCTCTAACGTTATCTTTTCTCCTTAGGACCGGCTTTCTTGAAATTAACTTCAAATATCTTCGTATCTTATCTAAATAAGTATTACTTAGCGATGAGATTGAGGATATGTCTGATACAGCGAAGACGACGCGTTTTTGGATCGAATTTGAATACTTTTATAAGCTCTACAAGTGTTATATTATTATTAGGCGTATTATTAAGGACAAACCAGCCGATATTATGCTCGTCGATTCCGTATCGTTTAAGGAGAGGGAGAAGCACTAAAGCTTAATCTGCGAATAATTAGCTAAAGAGCAAAGATTAATAGAGAGTTATATATTAATACCGGTTTTCCTATGGCCTAGAAGCTCTGGTAACCCAGCGAGCACTATAATAACCTGCCCTTTCTTGTTTGTGTAATGTAAGACTATAGCGACGATGCTGATTTTGTTTCTTTTTAATCCTTAGCTGTCAAATAAGATAAAAACCTTAGACTGAGCCTCTGCTACGTCTTTAATAATCGCCGGCTTAAAGTAATCAAATATCTCCTTAACCTAAACCTCTAATGTCGAATGAGATGTCGGAAGAGCATTGATAGCGTTAATATTCGCGATTTTGAAGAGACGGCGAAGGTTTTTAGAGGCTGCTTTCCTATGCTTAACGTCGTTTATTACGATCTATTTAGTGAAGGCGTTTTTGAATTCAAGGTATCGGAATGGTATGATTTTGTCGTAGCCTCTATTAATAAGGCCAGAGGCTTGCGCAAGGGGTTCTGAAGTCGAGGGGAGTCTGTTAATATCGCCATACTTATTAAGTTTGTGTATATTCGCTATATGGCTCTCTGCGTTCTTAAGAGAATTGCTATTGAAGAAGTAAGTCTTACCCCGGGCAAAACGCTGACCGTGATAACTTCAGAATATTAGCATAATAAATGCGCACTAAATCATGAACTTATAGAGTTTATAGCACTAAAATAAGCTCTTTCTCGTGTTCCTAGGCTTATTTAATATGTAGCCAAGCTGCTAAATCCACGAACGATTTAGCTTCTTTGCTGCGGGAGATAAGACTATGCCTTTAGGTAAGGTTGTAATATTTGCTAGTTTATTATTAAATAACGGCTTTCTGTACGCATATGGCGAGTAGTCTAAAGGTAAATCATCTTTTGTAAGGAGATATGGGTTATATGATTCGTTATATATCGCCGTAGGTCTTTGGCAAGTGTCTTTGAGGACGAAACAGGTAGGTAAAGGCTTTAAAGCCGTAAGAGCTATTATTTGCGCAAAGGGGTTGATTAGAGCTATTGAAGAGCTCGCAGATGGTGCTCTAGAAGCCTGAGAGGCGTCGTCGTTGATTTCAATAGGCGTAATATGGCGAGATATGATTTTAGTGATGATTTTGATGATATTAGTGAGTTAGTATATGCCGGCGATGCCTTTAAGAGGGGATTTTAATATCCTGCCGCGCTTTACCGCCTGATTTTGGCCTATCGGAGGTGGTTTTTCCGCTCCGGGGTACTCTCTTTTGTTAAGCGAAGCACCCAAATAATATTATTACCCCCTACTAAACAGCATTCCAAAATCCATCTAAAATATCATCATAGCTTATAGGCTAGCTTATAAGCTGACCTTATTATAGCTTATTGCCTAGCAAAATATCTCACGCTGATTGGCTTACAAAAATCTCTTAGCTTAATGGATGACTTAAAAGCCGGCTGACTTAACGGCCACTCTGGTAAAGTGCTAGTCCATGGACTTGATGGATGCTCCTAAGTTTTGCATCTTGTTTAGCTTGACTCACGTTATGAGCTTGTTTAATGGCTTAATGTTTTCCTTGATTATTTTGCCTCGGCCCTATTGTCCTTATGATATGTGTACCACTTTTATGAGAAAACATAAATACGTATTGCCTATTACGGATGCATATTCGTGTCATCCTAAGGCGTATATCACTTGGGCTGCTCGGAAGGGCTTTTTCTCTGGGCCCTGATGATTTAATTTATGTCTTGCTTGTCGAGGATCATGGTTTCTCTTGTAAACCTATAGTATTGTTCTTGTGTGTAATGGCCAAATCATTGCGCTTAGAGCCTTGATAACGTGGTGTCTAGAGAGTGGTTGTGGTGATTTGAGCATTACAACTAGTTAAGAGGAGGTAGCATTAGATAAGCAACACGATCAATTTGAAAGACCTTGTATAAGATTAATGCTTTGTTTGAGTTTATGTAGCTTAGGAATTGTCGGGTTTGGCCCTCTGGGATTATTGAGAGCTTAATCCCGGCTTCTAGGTCTCCCATCCCTAGCTTTTACAAAGACGTTCGCACATTTCAAGTAGAAGAAGAGGTAAAACCAGCCGAGGTCGTATGATTCGGGATATTAGGATGCGGTGCGGGTTCAATCACAACATCCTCGATTAGACTTCTCACCACCTAGGCCCGTTTCAGGAAAAACAAACCCCAGGCTTAGATTCAATTTTGAATCGTGCAATACGCCTTTTATATGGTTATTTCCCCTACTACTGTAGTTTGTAATAAGATATTATCCTGGGGTTGGAATGTAAATACTGTGCAACTTTGAAACTGGAACCCTGGGATATTTTGTAAAAATCCCAACACTTTTGCGGGATAACAGAGTCAATGGAAACGAAGATATCAAGAAGAATTAGCCCATTTTGAAAGTGGAAATCTATTCGAGAACCAAAGACTTTGCAGTCATTAGAGGGCTTCTACAATACACGTCCTGAACACCTATCTCTAGAAGAAGAAAAAACGCCAACTTTCTTCGCTCCCGTCTCAACTATGGCAAAGTGGAGGCAGCAATTTGTCCAATCATCTCAAGTCCCACTACAATCCTATAATAGCCCACAGGAAGTCTCCGCATTACCTCCATGGCTTTCTGCAGCGAATCATCCTCTGGCCAAAGCAAAAATTTTACTTGCGTACTGGAATCTGGATCTTCCTCCTCGTAGCAAAACTCCATTACCCGCGGCCACAACTGCTTCCACTTTGCAAAATTATTGAAGATTCCCATGTCTGCAACACCAGTTCAAACAGAAAGAACGAAACTTGGGAAAGTCAAGCCCACTAACTGCATTCTTGCGGCGCCTTGATATTCAACGCTTTCATCGTCCCTGTCGCCGATTGGATTTGCTTGTCGGTAAGCTTTGAAGTCTTCCGTATCTCTGCTGGGAAGCCAGACTATGCTGATAATGGTTGGGATGCCGTTAGCAAGAGGAATGGAGCTGGCTGAGCTGGGTTCTGTGGGTTTCTCGCCTCGGTTCGTCTCCTTTTCGTGCTTATTTGCTGCTTCTTCTTCTTGAGCTGCAAATTCTGCCATTTGAAGAGCCATGAACTGCTCATCGAGTTCATTTCCTTCCTCATCAGCCTCTGAGACTGTCTCATCTCCATCCTGGATGGGAATAATCTCATTTACTCTTCCCTCTCCGGCTTCTTCGGGATCCTTCATTTCAGCATCATCTTGCTCCGTGAGCTTTTCACCCTTCTTAGACTGTCCACCCGAAGCAAATCTCAAATCGGCTCTGACCATACTAACTTCCTCTAGCATCTTATCCGTGATCTTCTTCTCGCTAAACTCGTTATTCTTGGCCGCATCTGGTCTTGTAGATGCAAATTTGGAGCGGATAAGCCCGCTTGCTGGAGCGAAGAACTCCGAAGCTCGGAGATATGCCGCTTCCTTGTCTGCAATGATGCAGAGAATCAGAAGTTGGCGTATTGACAATTCCTTGCCTGTGCCGCCCTTGGGAATGAGCAGATATTCGTCGTAGAGAGGATGACCAGCTGTAAAAGCAAACAAAGTTAGAGATATTCTGCTTGAATCTGTAGAATTAGAGTGTGGGACATATGTTTTATCTTTGGAGGTGCCTTGTATCTTGGCTTCTTAACAACCTTTTCATTCGAAATCTCGTTCTCTCTGGCTCTCTTTTTTCCTCCAGTTTTTTTCTTCTCTACTTTCTTTTCCTTCTTCTTGTTCTTTCCCTTGCCTACTGCAGCAGCTTGTACAGCAGTCATACCCGTGAAGGTCATGGGACCACTGGAGCCCTGACCCACCGACCGGAAAGGAACAGAAGATTCAGCTGCTGAAGTACTGTTAGTGTTTGACGAATTTGTGTTTTGTTAAACCACAAGACTCACCGGAAACCTCGGGACCGGAGACCGAGGGCTGCAATCTATTGTCCTCTCCTGCAGTCACACCCGCCACGATGTCTGGGGCAGACGGTCTTTCTGTTGAGAAAATCGTTAGAATCTGAAGAGATTGTGTGATACAAAACCGTAGGCCCTACCAGAAACCTCAGGGCCGGAGACCGAAGACTGTGCTCCGTTCTCATTCTTATTCTCTCTTCCCTCCCTCTTTCCCTTTCCCGTCTTTTTTTTGCCTCCGCTGTCTCCATTTCCTTTCTTGACGCACTTATTAGGAGCCATAATTGAGGACCGGAGGAAAGTTGTACGAAGACTGCAAGCATTTCGTGTTAGTCGTGTTGTGCGATACATTAAGGACTGGAACACGGGGCTGAAGATGATGAGAATTGATGGGTAGGCGCAAGAAAGTGGGTTTAAAGACTGTAGAATGATATCCTTAAGTCGGAAAAAGTAGGGAGGACTTACGAGTTCGAGGACGGCGAAGCAAAAAGCTCTGGCTAGTAGTTATTAATTAGCTGGGTTGTATGTTTTGTGTTTTAACGAAGGGTGGCATAGCTGGGGGGCTTGATGGGGCTTGATGGGGCTTGATGGGGCAAGGCACAAGAGTGTTGGATAGAAGCAGCGAAATGCTTGGAAAGAGTGTGCTGAGGAGGCAAGAGGGTGGAGAAACTTGCCAAATAGTACGCTGCGATGTAGGAAACTGAGTTGGAAGTATATGTTAGTTGTGTTGTGCGATAGGAACAGATGGTGACGTAGTTGAGCAAGTGGAGGGAGTTCAGGAGATGCAAGGTAAGTTAGGGGAGCGTTGGGAAAAGCGACGGGATGCTTCGAAGGAGTAATTACGCCGAGGATTCGGGAGAACGAAAGAGCTTACTAGGTGGTTTGCGAGGCAAGAAGTCTACTTGAGAAGTATGCGTTAGCTGTGTTATGCAAAGGGCATGGACCACGCAGTTGAAAGAGTAGGAAGTTGATGAGCCGTGAAGGCGCGATAGCATGGGAAAGAGGGGGCAAAGGGTTATAAATAATACGCCAAAGCCTAAAGGGGACGTAAGAGCTTACTAGGTGATGTGCGAGGCAAGAACTGTGATTGGGAAGTATAAATTAGCAGTGTTGTGCAATAGGATCAGGGAGCCACGTATGGGAAAGGTTGGCGGAGGAGTAAAAGCTCGATAGCGAGGGAAAGAGGAGGTAGAAGGTCATGTATGGTAAGCCAAGGGCGTAAGAGAACGAAAGAGCATACCGGATGATGTGTGAGGCAGCTGTCTGATTGAAGAGTATACGTTAGCTGTGTTAGTCATGGCTTGAGATATTCGAAAGTGTTGACGTCGTGGCGTTGAAGTGTTTCGAGGGGGATGGGAGGTGTGAAGCGAGAACTTTGGGAATTTGGGACTATATTTAAACAAGCGAGAGTGCTAATGCACGAGGAGAGACTACCTTAGGTAGTTGAGCCTGGATTAAGCAGTGTAGAAGGCATGTCAAGGAGCATAGAAAAACAAAGGTGTATTTCTTGCCGTTGAAGTGCGTTAGGGGAAGGATTTAAAGACTTAAGCGTGAAGTACGCTGACGGGGTCACAACTAAGTAATCGAGAGTGTTTGGGGACCAGGAGAAAATGTTTCTGTAGGATACGCCTGTGTCGAGCAGTTTAGGAAGGAGTTTAAGCAGTCTCAAAAATCAAGGATTAAAGCAGGAAATGTGAAGCGAGATTCTGGGATTATATTTTATCAAGCTAGACATTTAAATTACGAAGTGGAGCCAGACATTTGTCCTACGAGGTAAAACTACGAGGAGCAAGAAGTAACAAGATACATGGAGCGCCATTGTGCTAGGTTGAGGACATTGAACTCAGAGAAGTCGTTTGAAGATGAGAGTGCTGTCCTGCGGCTAAGGAGTTTGCGTTGGGAGCAATTTGTTTAAAGGAGCTATGAATCTTTAATGAGGAAATTTGACTCACCGTTAGGCATTTTTAGTTGTGTTCTGAGTGATACAAAGAGAAGTTTGATGAGCCCTAGAAATTCAAAAAGGGTTGTTGTCCTGTCGTAAACTTGCCTCAAGATCGAAGGTCAAAGCCATACAGTGTGAAGCGAAACTGGGTACACAAGGGCGAGTAACAGTGGGTAACAAGTGCCCTTGGCTTCAGGATATATTTTCAAACTAGAAAGCGGAAATGGCAATTAATAGATTCTAGAAATTTGAAAATATAGTTTGCCATTGAGCTGCTTTAAGCGACGGATATAAACTAGTGGATAAGAAATTTTTGTAGGCAAGCTGGCGAGTTTGTTCTCAGAGTGGGATCAAATTATACAGGATGTACTCCGTACTACAATGGAACATTAACGCGGAGATGCAAAAAGAGTCATAGAAATTCAACGTATTCATGCATACATTGGATGGTGTGCTTGAGCCGTATAGTGTCAAACGAGACTTTATCTGGAGGAGCCGAGAATGCTACAGTAGGAGAAAGAGCTGTCTTTCCTTCAGCTTCCTATGTGACATAGAACAAAGTTGAAGAAGACTTTGAAATCACGTGTGTTGCGGTCTTGCGGTTCAACTGCTCAATATATTAGGTCAGGCTTGATCTGACGAGGTGGACTTTTGAGGATCAGAGTATCCTAGTCTACTTAGGTAGGGTACCAAGTCAAAGAAGAAGAAAAGGCCTAAGAGCCCTAGGGACTTAGTTTGTTGAGTAGTGCTGCTGGATATTACGTTTACAGGAGAGCCTGAGTGGAGACTTTTTTGAGTGAGTTTGGAATGTTGATATTGAAGGGGATTTGCTCATCTGTGACTTTATAGGCTGACACCCACAGGAGATCATTGCCAGAGTACCTACTTTAGAATGCCGCCCTGCAGCCTTGCAATGGACGTGCCTCAAAGTTAGGCTTGATGTGTGAACTAAGTCTTTGAGAATTTGGGTCTGGCCCTAGATATTCTTGGAATGTTAAGGTAAAAGATTGAATTGTTCTCAATTCGCATATCGGAGATAATATTTGACCAAACCGTTTAGACCGCTAAAGAAGTCCTGTCAATGAAAAGTGGCATGACTGTGCAAAATATCATATCTAGCCGATGATTTGGTTTAAGAATACGTTTTAGAGTATGAGAGAAAGTTTACCCAACGGGCTGGAACTCCTAGTGTTGAAGGCAAGTATGTCAATACTCTTTACTCCTGCGTGATGTGACGTGAAATGACTTCGAAGTCCACTTAGGAATTTAATATAATAGTATGGGGTTTCTTGATATGCTTATGGGTTGTATCACAGAATAATTTCACTGAAGTAAATGGTCAAAGAATATCTAGCTAAGTATTATCTCTTTTTTCTCATTATCAAATTAGTCTTGAGACCTTCACCACTTAGATTTGAATCTACTTAAGACAATGCTTTTGAGTTTTCTCAATATTACTCTAGGCATACTCTATCAAATTTGAGGCAAATAACTGGAATTTGAGGCTTGATTAAAGAAGATCTAAAAATAGTATCTCCATTGGAATTACATATGCTCTTGAAGATATGTGTTAGTTAAGTTTAATGTAGATAAGCAAGGTCTTAGAGAAGATGCCAAGTAGTATTGGTCTTTGCAAGACTCACCTCCAAGGATATCCAGGGAATGATAGTGTATTTATGTCAAAGAACTTTTACATAAACCGCTAGATATTGATTGATGGAGATGGAAATGAAAGCTGATGTCTATGATGAGAACACTAAACAGATTAGGATGACAAGTGATATACATCTGACAAAAATTACCTAAGGAAGAATCTTGGCCCTACTCTTGGCAAAATACTGTTTTGGGGATTGTACTTATTACTACAAGGAACAAGACTGGTATTTTAGCATTAATTGATCAGAGCCAGACAGAATTTATCAAGTTTAGGGTCTTTTTTTATGGACTTGTATCCTTTTCATTCTTGAATTTATTGCCTCGTCGATGATACAATCCCAACATCTCCAGGTATCAAACGTCGAAACCCCAAATCCAAGGTACTACAGATCCGATTCCCAAGCCGTCCGAGCAGCACGAGCGACGTCATTGCTCACATACTCATACCCCACAAATATCTGCACATACGCAGATTCTGCATTCCACGCCTCAAACTGCTCCTGGCTCAGATTATCCGCAAACTTCTCCCCCAACATGGCCTTCCACTCCTCATTCTTGGTACAGCCGCCGAATTCGACAGCGTGCAACTTGAGATTTTCCCATAGAGAATCTGGGCATGCCTTGGTGATGGCTTCGTCGAGTTGGCGGACGAATTTGGTGACTGTGATGTCGGTTGTGTCAAGGAGTAGGTCCGCAAAGTGGTCGTCTTCCTCATTCCCCTCATTTTCCTCGGCCTCTCTCCCCTCGACCTCTTCGTTAGGAGAAATCATGCAATTGCTGCAGTAAAAAGCCCCCTGGACAGCTCTCCTAGCGAGTTGGCCATCCATGTCATGCAGCCAGACGACCGAGACTCTCATCTTTCCTTCCACGTCGATCTTTGCGTTGACGTCCAATCCCAAGAGAGCCAAAGTGAGATCAGCTCCTTTGACGAATTCGGGACCAATGTTCTCATCTCCTCGAGCATCCTCTCTGGCCACCTCGCTATCGTCGCTCGGGGGCTCATCTTTAACCACCTTCTTCGTTCGTCGACGATGACTCTTCTTGATAACCTCACCCTCCACATCCTCCACTCCATCCTCCTCTTCCACCCCAGGACCCCCCTGATCCCCCTCCTTCCTAGCATCAACAAATCTCCTCGTCCCCATCTTCTCCGACGGTCGTCCCAGGTCCAACCCCACAGTTTCCAAATCCTCCTCCGTCAGCCTAGCATACCACTCCTTTCTGGCCTTCTTCGCGCGCCCTTTATTATCCCAGATAGCGCTCGCTCTCCTATGCCGCTCGTTAAGACTGAGGCGGAGCAGCAGGAGGACTTGGCGGTCGGTAAAGGAGCTGCCGGTGCCGGTTGGAGGGATGGTGGCGGCAATTTCAGCGTCGTATGTTGGGTGGGCTAGTTGAGATTGGGTTAGTTCTCTAGGTGCGCTTGGAGTCTTGGGGTGGGGACGAGAAGGGGTGTGGAGCGTACGTGAGATTTGCTGTAGGAGCTCAAGGTGTGGAACTGGCGATGACATGACCGTGGTTTGTCGTTGTCTTTGGCTATTTAAAGAGTGTGTTGCGCAAGATGATAATTCGAGTCTGCTAGTTTCGCGGGATTGCAATTGGGTCGAGTGCTTTTGGAGGGTCTCGAAGCTATGGTACGCTAGTGGTATCTGTATTTTCACTGGCTGCACTAGATGCTTCTTATCGCACGGTAAGAAGTGCTGTTTCTTTCTTGATATTCACCCGCCAAGACTAGGCTCACGTCGTGAACTTGCGTGGCTTCACTTGTTCATTCAATTTGCTTAGAGCTATATAGAAACCTCACTATGACGATTTTATAGCGCCAGTCACAGCATAGCGTTTGATTGCTTTCTTCATTCACTTCTTGCGCCAGAAGAGACGCTGTTGGGATGTTTGTTTATTTTTCTTTCGCTTGTTCACTAGCGTAGAAATTTAGCACCGGGACGCGTGACTCTGGACGCTTGCAGTCCGCAGTTCTGGATGCACCGCCGACTTGAAGGATTTAATGGACCTGGAAACATTGTTTTATTATTAGAGATTATGCTGAAAGCATTTGGACAAGGACTCACTCTTACATAGCCTGTTGGGAGGCCGCGGTGTGGTCTTGAGCTCAGCGAAGGTTTTTCCGGAACAACTAGAATATTGACTTAGATTGTCCCGTGGTATTAAGAAGTAGTCTCAATTTTATGATGCGTCTTGGAGAGTAATATGGAGGACAAGCTCTTGGAATGTTAAACTTATCATACGATCTCGTCGCACTGGTCTTGCAGACATTACAGTCATCGTTGAAGACCAAAACTCAGACGCTCACAATTAGGCTAGGAAAGGCTGTGCATTCACGCACCGTAGCCAACATCTCAAAGAAACTGCCAAAAAAAAAAAAAAAAAACATGCAAGGAGCGAGGAAATTTAGACGTCAAAATTCATCTCATAAACCCAAAACAAATCATTACAGCAAAGAAAACATCACTGCCAATCAAAAACCAAAGAAATCGCGAGGTGCAATCATATTCAAAGAGAAACGAAGCGCACTAAACATCTCGTGATCGAGTTTTCTTTCAGATAATATCCCTATCGCGTTGCCTGGTGAACCCGTTATTGCTTGCGAAGAAGATCGAAGAAGATACCCCACAGAAGAGCAGAAGAGAAGCCGGTTGAGGGTTCGTTGTGGTGCCAATAAACCAACCCAAGCAAAGTCTATCCCAACCCTCGTCTACTCGCCCCAGAATGAGTTCCTCGTCTGTCGAAAGTGTAGAACAACTTTTCGTAGTTCAAATGATTTGAGTCGACAAGTCGGAGGCTGCGGTGTGATGTAATGAGACGAGGCAGGAATTTGGAAGATGTTGCGTTGGTGACTTTGAGAGGGACGAGGTGAAGTGGGTAAGTTGAGGGATGTGGTAAAGTATAAATAACCAGACGGGTTCGGTGGTTGCGGATGATATTGATTGCTGACCGTGGTTTGTCGTGTTGTCATTGTCGTGATGTCAAACAAGACCACATAATAGCAAGCTGATGATTGTCCCACCAAAAGGGACTGCTGATTGCGCATTGGCTCGTCGCTGTTCGAGTGGTGGTTTTCTTCCGACGGTGTTGACGTGACCGCCGTTGAAATGTTACACCCAACAGTGGCTTCAATGCAACTCAAATGTCTCCAACTCCAACTCCCCCCTCTCTAACATCTCTACAGCTTTCCCACGCATGTATCCATCGACGTATGCTTCCCCGATGACGGTGTAGTGGCCGTCAACTTTTCGGAAGATCATGGGTTGGGGACAGCCGAGGGGAACACAGATGATGTCGCCTTCCTGGACGTCGTTGGGGGCTAGACCCATGATGTTGGATGATCCGAGGAAGAATCGCCGATCCCAGATTAAATTTGTAGAGTGTTGGATCCATAACATGCTCTCAATTCTCCTTTCCCTCTCATCGAAGTGAGCCCCATTGTGTCCTTCCTTCCGCATCAGCCATGAATGAGTGCTAACGAGTTCGGAGTCGATATCTTCAGATGGCAAGATCTCATAACAAAAAGCAACAAATCTTCCTACTATTAATCTGCAGAACTCGTCTCTGTTCCAGCTACCGAGTTCCTGGTCAGTGGGCATATCGCAGATAAGAGTCCTGCCAAATTGCTCCTGCATCTGGTTCCCACGATCGCCGCTTGCGCCTAGAGAATCCCACCATTTCAAGAATACACGCCCAGCGTTGTCCAGGTCATGCCTATCTGCCATCCCAGGGCGTTCTCCAATGATTTCGACCGTGCCGATTACTACGCCTTTCAAGAACAGAGCATCTCCGACGTCCGAAACAGACACATCGCACGTAATCTTCCCGGACGCCGAAAAAGAGTATTGGGGTGTGGTGATATCATATAAGGGAATGTGGCCCTCAAGGTGTCGAGACCAATCGGGCACCCATGACGGAAGGCCAACAAGACGCGAACCCGATCGCGCCCCCGTGAGAATCTCCAGGGTCTTGCAGTGCAGGATTTCCTTCGTCGCGAGATCAATGTAAATGTCAGCTACGCTCAAGGAGTAGTCGATATTGATTTGATATTTGCTTGTCGAATTTGCTAGTGCTGCGAGGCCATACACCATATCTCTGGGGTCCGATGCTTCTCGGGTAGCGTTGTGGAGAAGACATTGGAAGAAGCTCAAACCCTGCGAGCCGGGTGCGGGCGCGAGTGCTTGCTGGAAGGTTCTGACGTCACGCAGCCCACGAAAAAGGACTCCCCAGCGTATCAGCGAATCATCTGTGAGCAATTTGAACAAATGATCATCTTGGAACCCCATTTTTCTATTTGTCATCGCCCCAAGCAGTTTTTGCGTCTCGTCTAAGGCTACAGCGCTAATTGAATCAGTCCCACATCGGAGAGAGATAGTTTTGGCAACGGTGAGCTCTTGGACAATCCACATCCGCCACCAGTACTCGCGACTAATCAGTAGTCTAAATGCAACTACTGATGGTCTCAATTCAGGCTGCTCAAATCTCCGGGCAATCCATTCGACATCGTCCCGATGGTCATGCATCTCCTGCATGAATTGGAACGCCAAATGGCTGTCCTCGTAGCTTGGACCTAGCCAGACGAGCACCTCTTCGGCGTTTTCGTAGATGGTCTTCATCTTCGTCACCTGTTCGTTGCGCTCCAATTCATCCGTTTGATTGATGCAGAGGGCGTCAATCCAGATGATGGTGGGAGTGGGCTGGGCGTGTAGCTGTTGAAGTGCAAGCCATAGATTCTCTCGTACCCAGAAGCTCTGTTGATTGAGTTTGATTAGAACCCGGGGATCGTTGTGGCTTCCCCATGTGTACGAGAGGGCTTTGTATGGTGGGGCTCGGTCGACCGTGACGTGAAATATTTCACAGCGAACGCCTGATAGATCGTTTTCTTCTTCGATCTCGCCGTTGTAGTGCTTTCGGGGCGAGTTTGGAACTAGGTATTTGATGGTGCGAGTCGCTCTGATTGCAGTAGTGTTGTTTTTGGGGAATCGAGAGACGTTAGCCGGCTTTGACGGCTGATAGAGAGGGAGGATTCGAAGGAGACGGATCTCACTCTCCGGTTCAGTGAGTGGATCATATTTAAATTCCTAAAAAGCGATGGTCAATATAGTGCACAATGTGAGAAAGAGGGAGCCCTACAGGGGATGCCAAGGACGAGGCATCGCCAGCGGCGGCAATGTCAAACGAGGACATGGTTCCAAAGTCTGTATTCGAAACATAGGAAGTGTTTGGCTATGAAAACTACGGCGACGATATGTTCTCAACTCTCATAGATAAGGGGCATTGCTAGGTCGAAGAGTCTGTCGAGAGAAGTTGGCAGCTGCCGTTGAGCCTCAGCCTCAGCTGAACATCCAAGATCATCGCGGCGCGGCTGGACATCCGATGGCAGCACCTGAAGCCGTTACATAACTTCGGGGGCCAGTCTTGTCATCTCGGTGTGATCTTAATACTTATTTGACATCTCTCTTCGCAGAACAACCGGTTTGAAAGTGGAGTTCGAGAACGAGCGGAGGCTGAGGTTGGGGGTTAGCAAGGCGGGAAAGATGAAGCTACGAAGATCACGTGATATGTACATAACAGAACTGGCGCATGCTAGGAGAAGGAAACCTCCTATATATAATCAATAAATATAAAGTAATCCGTGGTCTTTCTACAAGTTGCGGTTCGCCTTATAAGATCTTGCTCTGATGAAATAACAAAAATCACATGAGGACCCAACTCAGCCCCTGATAGAGCTCAAATCTGCCAGCCGGCATGTTCGGCTTTCCGAGTCTTAGTTTGCCCGAACCTTACATCTCCTGTGATCGTCACACATCCATCACCATCCTCGTCGCCTCTTCCTCACAACAAGGTTTGGAAACTCTCACTATTCGCGTCGGCCTCTGGGTGTCGTCGTTGAACCAGGATGTGTTCGTGAAGAGGACCTCGCTTACTCTTGGAGATTGGTACTTCATCTGCCACAAGGTTTAATTACGTACCCAACATCAGTTAAAGTTTTCCAGATGGGAGATGATTCAAGGCGGAGTAAACGTTGTATTCGACTGCTGCAAATATAAAGCTGGATAAATTCCTATCTGAATTCCTTTCCCCAAGAACTCGTTCTCACTTACACTCATTCCCGCCTTTGTCTTGTCATACATACCACATTAATTTCCTATTTATCTGTACCAACATCAATTGCCATGAAGTTCACCTTGGCTTCCTGCCTCAGCGTGGGGCTGTCTGCATTACAATTGGCGAGTGCCAGATATGTGATGTACGTCGACCAGTAAGTTCTCTCATCCCCCGCTCCTATCTTCAAAATGACTGAACCCAGCTAGATTCCACCTCACGGATCTTCCAAACAAGACTGTCGCTGCCGGGATCGACACCGTGATCATGGCATTTGCCAATTCCTCCCTGTTCGTTTCGCCAGCTGGAACCTACACGCCATTCGAGCCTGTCAGCAAAATGAGATCCCGATTCGACGACGGCGCGAAGATCCTGATTGCCATTGGAGGATGGGGTGATACCAACGGGTTCTCTGCAGGAGCTGCCACTGAGGCATCTCGAGCAGACTTCGCTAAGAATGTCGCGAACATGGTCAACAATCTCGGTTGTGATGGAGTTGACATGGATGTATGTACAAGCCCTCACGCACTTTTCACACTTGAAGATCCCAGTTTTCATAGGCATTCTAAATTTACATCACTAACTTTAATGCAGTGGGAATTTCCAGCTGGAAATGGTGCAGACTACAAACAAAACCCCAACTCTGGCAAAGTCTCTCAAATCGAGACATATCCTCTTCTCCTTGCTGCTATCAGAAGCGCCATCGGTCCAGACAAGATCTTGTCCATCGCCGCTCCAGGACTTCAACGAGACATGATTGCCTACACGCCTGAGCAGGCACCTGCAATTTGGGAATCTCTGGACTTCGTCAACATCATGACCTACGATCTGATGAACCGTCGTGATAATATTACCAGGCATCACACTGACGTCGCCGGCTCACTTGCAGCCGTTGAATATTACCTCGATGTCCTCTCCCTCCCACCGGCGAAGGCCAACCTCGGATTCGCATTCTACGCCAAGTACTTCACCACCGATCCCGCCTACCCATGTGAGACCGGCTTGGGATGCGCAACTGTTCTTCTGGAAGATGCCCAAGGAGTCGATACTGGTAAGAGTGCTGCCATGACCTTCGAAGCTGCCAATTTTGCCTCTGCCGCATCCAACTTGACTGAGAGTCCCGACGGATCATGTGGAGCAGCAGTCGGACACTTCTGCACTCCCGGAAACTGCTGCAGCGCTTTCGGATTCTGTGGATCGACTACCGGTCACTGCAGTAACTGCCAGTCCGACTACGGTGTCTGCAACAGCACATCCATCACCACGCATTTCAAGACTGCGATGACTAATGGCATTACCGACGAAGTCGCTGGAGGACAGTACTACTTTGACAAGAAGAATAGCCTTTTCTGGACCTGGGATACCGCTGCCTTGATCGCCAGAAAGTTTGAGGAGATTGTCAAGGCTAAGGGACTTGGCGGAGTCATGGCTTGGAGTGCTGGTGAGGATAGTCATGATTGGAGCCACATACTTGCTCTCCAAGCTGGTGTCGAGGCTATGTCAACCCCAGAGAAGTGTTAGATCAGAAAAAAGCCACTAGCAGCATAGAGAACTCTTAATAATCGACATATAAACGTTGCTATTGGCCCAAAATTATTGCTTCCTTTTCGCTTTTTGATTAGGTCATGTGATGGTTGCTGCCTGCAATTGGTGAACAACAGCTGTCAAGTTTTAAGCGTCTCCTCTTTGCCACTATTTATACAATTACTTCAACTACGAACTGTTTGTATGTTCCTTTGTTTTACATTTCTCCTTCTCGTGGCTTGTAATTGACTTTGGCATCTTCAAAGCTGGCCAAGGTATTCTATTTCTCTAGCGTGGATGAGCTGAAGAACCTCACTTGATCATCTCACATCTGCGCCTCCATCATCAACCATCAGCACACCTCGTAAGATGCCTCCATCCTTTCCTCCCCAACCCCAAATATTCCACCTCTTCCCCCATCTCCCTCTCGAACTCCGCACCGAGATCTGGTCTCTCTCTCTCCCCCCACCCCGCCTAATTCACATCCGCACCGAACGCGGCGAAATCCACCTCCCAGGCCGGCACCCCAACCAACCCTTCATCCATGTCTGGGTCACCAAAAAGCTTCCCGTCCCCTCACTCCTACACACCTGTCGTGATGCTCGAGCCGTAGCATTAAAGCACTACGAGCTCGCATTCGACACCAATTGCCGCCCCGCCAAGGAAGATCTCCCGGCGCTGCATGATCTCCCTGGTATACGAAGGGGTCGCGAATTGGCTTTCCCGTTCGAGAGGAAGGCTTTGATGTACGTTGATTTGGAGAGGGATTATTTCGTGACGAGTCATAACCGTCTATCGCCCAGGGCGCCACGAGGAGGATGGCCGAAAGACGAGATGGCGGACCCCAGCTTCGCTGCGTGGCCCGTCCAGAAAGGACGCTTCAAGGTCGAAATTTTCCGTGAAGTCGTCCCAGCAGAAGTGTTTTCGAGGATCCAAAACTTTGCGGCGAGGTTCATGTACAGCTTGAATGAGATTTTTGATCGTAGAGGTGGCAGTGGGATGGTGGCCGGACGGAGGGTGTTGGTGGTCAGGGATCCGTTTGAGAAGGACGAGAGGGGACAGTTTTTTATTGATGCGCTTGGTGGACTTGGTGGTGGGAAGGTTCCGAGGCTGAGTAGGAAGGGGAGGGTACGATCGCTAGTGAACCTTGAGGAGTTGGAAAGGGCTGTGAGTGAGGGGATGGTTTGGGGTTGGGTTGTCGATAAGGAGAATGACGAGAGAATGATGGAGAGAGAAGTTGAAGCTGAAGCTGCTGGTGACTAGATCTTGGAGCTCAAAAAGTCAACAATAATGGTCTCGTAATGGATAGACGCCAGATTTAAGACGGATACAATTACTCTCAACGTCCCTGCGATAGGGAATACTTTGCCTGCCCATGGGACGGAGACGAAAAGGTTGCTGGAGATTTGGTGATTTTCGTGTGGATACAGGGGAAGAGTGACCATGGGGAGCGTGAGATGTTCGCATTTGTTTCTTTTCTGTTCCTCTGTTCCCTTATCATGCCAAAGTGTTGCTCTCGGTCAAACAAATTTCAATACTTATAATACAGCTATTATATACATAGCATCCTACAACCGAGATAATGGACAGGACTCCACCTTTTGAGACAACACGAGCAACGTCTAGGTAAGATTGAGCAAGCTGGCGGACGCCATTCAAACCATTTCACAGGTGACACCGCCTTCTGGACGAGAAATTTTGGACATTATATTCATTTTCTCTGTACATTAAAAAGAGGACATTTTACTTCTCGACGGGAAAACAACCATCGTCGCATGTGCGCAAATCACCAGAACTGAGAATCCCGTTCCATGATGATCAAGGAATTCAGTAGTACTCCAAACACCGCAGACACATTCCACCTCATTCCCTGCTCGCACCATCCCACCTCCCCAAATACTGCCTCTCCATATCATCGGGCCCCTCACCAAGATCATCCGCCCTCCCTACCACAATCCTCAAATCATGCTCGTCACCTTCCGTAAGAGTCTGATTCGAATCATGCTTCCTGTGCCCCAAAACCCTCCCCTCACTCTCCAAACTATCCGTCACAGACTCACCTGGACTTGGCTGACCGAAACTGTGCTCTGTGACCAGCGGCCCAGGTTTCGTAACAAACCCTGTCTCGAACCGCGGCGCTGGTTTCTGCACTTCCTGAGAACGAGGAGTCGTCACGCGCGGTGATGCAGATGGTGATTGTGTTGGTGGCCGTGATACACGATGCGACTTCTCTTCTCCCTGAAGGGGGAGAGGCGCTGCGCCTAAACCCGGAGTCATACCTCGCTTTACTAGCGATTGAAGCTGGTTCAAGACGATGAACTCGAGCTTCAGTTTGATGGAGTAGACGAGTGGATGGAGTGTGCACTTCAGTGTGAATTTATCGGTGTAGTCGAAGAGTGTAAGAACGGCGTCGAGAGCGATGACGAGGAGTTGGACGAGGAGGAGGAGGCCGATCACTTTACGTGTTTGCATTGGGTAGCCGATCTTCAGGAATTTGCGCGTGTGGTAGATGTACAGGCAAGACATGATTGTTTCTTGAAGTGTGAAGACAGTTTGTTGGATGCGCTCCATGATCTGCATGGGGCGGTAGTAGGTGTTGTGGTGTCTTGTCATGAGGCCGAACTCGAAGACCACGACTGGTGTGTGGCATACCAGGCCGTCGATAAGGATGAGCACGAGGAGCCATTTCAGGAGGCGAGGATTCCTGACGACGAGATGAAGTCGTGACCAGAGAACGATGGAGAAGCCAGTGACGTTTGCGACCCAGCCGACTTTGCAGATAATGACAACTAGGACGACGGGCCATGTATTCTCAAAGGATTTGAGGATGTACCCGGTTGTTTGGAGGATGATGCCGATGGTGGTGATGATGATGGACCAGAAGTAGACTCCGGTATGTCGTTTGAATGTTACGTAAACAAGGAGTAGGAGTTCAAGACTCATCCAATACGCAACTGCACAGACTGCAGCAATGAGGCAGAATGCGGTTGGGCTTTGGGGATGTTAGTCCTTGTTCTTTTGTTACGTGCAGACAATGCAGACTTACTTCCATGGCAGCCATCCTTGGCGGGCAAATGTCCAGTCATAGTGAGTGAAAGGGACGAATTGAATACACTCTTGATCCATGATGACTTATTTGAATGATGTAGTACTGATACGCCGATCTTTTTCTCAATGCTTGAATGTATAAGGAGAGCTGATCTTCATGAAAAGAGAAGAACAGTCAGCGGACATGCCACTCTTATTTGAAGCATTTCAGCATTTCACCGACAAGTACTACATTTAAATTGCCTATAAACGGCCCCCATTCCCGCTGCGCCCACATACTTGGTGTCGTGTCGAAAGATGACTATCACGGTCCATTGATCCACAGAACCCACACTCCGGTCCTAGCAGGGCTGAAAATGGCACTCAACCGTCCCAGTTAATGGAGAGCACGTAATCGTCTGGATCCTAAGCCAAAATCCTCAATGGCTCTTTGAGGATATAATTACTGAAAGACCCTTGTTGTGATAGGTTGATTGAGGCTGGAGTGTGTCGCCAAGGAGCTGAATAACACACTCTGCATACACGTTTTTTTGTTCTAGCGAGACGCATAAATGCGATGATTATGCATGTACATTGCATTCGGGAGTACTGATGGATATACAGGTAGCCAGTAGGAATGCCTTTTTTTTTTTTTGCAGAGATCGAAGATCGGATTCCGGTACGGTGGGTACAACGTGCGCTGCCTGTCATGGGAATTTTTCGACTAGATTGGCTGATGATTAATTTAGATTAATATTGTTGCAATAAAATCCTCAATTTCGTGATCGAATGCCTTTAACCGAGTTTCCACTGAGGCAATCCAGCTTCACACTCTTCGATAATCAGTACCTTTTTCGACGAAGTAAGTCAGAGGGGGAAATCTCACTCGCTCTGTAATGCTAAGCGAGTGGCCAGATCTAAACAGCCTCGCATCTTCCTAACATTTAAACATAACTTTTAATCTGTGACACATATCCGCACCCAAGAAGAGCCAAGAGAGGGTTTACTCCGTACCTTAACGGAATAGTGATGTACAAATAGAATGAACGTGGCTGTGATATGCACGGAAGGTGCCGTATTATTGAGGCGATGACGCTAAGCACCAAGATGAGTAGAGGGCTGAGTAAGGAAAGCTAAAATGCACCTCAACTTTGCTTGTGTACGACATGAATGCTAGAAAAAAAGAATGCGCCTAAAATTCGGATTGGAAGTATTGCGTTGCTCTCTGACTGTGTTAGGGTTGTCTCCGTATCACTGCGGGGCAAGGAGGGGTACCTTTGCATTTAGCCCCCAATGAAGGGTGGGTTTTTCAATAACACAGCAAATTTGTGAATGCAAGTGACCTTGGCCTGAGATCTTTTTCTAGCAGCTGAAAGGAACCTTGGAAGCCGTATCCGGCTGTTGCAGGCGTACCCCACTCTTCACTCACACATGAAAGGGAGGGTAGCTCGTTGGCAGTTCTGCAAACCCCTGTGGCTCGCTAAGAGACTCAGCCCCCACCACACTTTCACAGAAATCGTTCTTTCTTTTATATAATGACATAAGGATTTCCGGTCACGAATCCATTCAATCATCTTGGCGGAGTGGTTAACGCGACAGACTTGAATTCCCATACTCGAAATCTGTTTCCTTCGGGAGCGTAGGTTCAAATCCTGCAGATGATGTTTAATGGTTGGGTTAATTTCTTTTTGCTTTTGGAGGATACACGTAATGTAAGGTAGTAGTAGTAAGTAAGGTCTTTCACATTCTTTTAGAAGAGTGAAGGGAACTTTGGCTCCTCAAAAAGCTAAGGGCGCTAAAAGCTCGCTGCAAGAAAACTAATTTTTTTTTTACATACTATATATATAATATATAATTAGACTAAAAGGCTATGTGAGAACAGAAGTCGTTGAATTTCAATACTTTATTTATTTTACTTCTTTAATCCTTTGACGAATTCCCGAGTGTGCAATGACTCAAGTACTGTGGACCAACCAGAAGCGAGCCCACTCCTAGCTGAGCAAGCTAAAAGAATTTTCTTGACATTAAAAGAAAGGCAATCAAAATGAAGCAATCATTCAAAGCTGATGAACCCTTTTTTTGTTTTACAGGAAAAACTTAGAACTTAGAACCAAAAGATGAACACTGTTGATTATCATTAGGAATGACATCGCACACTCTAGCTGGGGCTCGAACCCAGAGCCTCAAGATATCAGCTATATTAGAAGTCTTGCGCGCTACCATTGCGCCACTAGAGCCTCTGATTCAACGGGGATGGAACTGTTGACTCATGTTTTCAAACTTGCTTTTTCGCTAGATATACGGAGAAGATTTTTCTACCGCAAATGACCCCACCAGACGAGGAAAGTTGATGTTCCTTACACACTTCCTTCCTTTGTCTGCTTCGATCTCCACTGTTTGACTTTGGCTTTGTTCAACTCTTCTCGCACTACCAGGTTGTTGAGGAAAAATTTCAAAGACATTCTCTGTACCGTACCTTAGCCAGCTTACTTAGGAAAATCCGAAGAGTTTTCCATCAGCGAGGTTTTCTCACTGGTCCCTTGCAAGACATAGCCTAAATATAACATCGTTCCATAAGTAGAATTTACCTGTGAAAGATTCGTTCTTGTTCGCTTCATATGGTGTCCTCCCTCCCTCAATTTTCCTTGTATTCAAAGCGTCGACAGATGACTCAAGGTATTAGAGAAAATACTTCCGTAGACTACTCTAGCGAGATGGAAGTGGGCAATACCATCTTTAGGATTTACATACATTCGCAGCAACCCCCACGCCCTCATTTCCTCACAAACTCCCTCTAAAACAAACTCTCACACCTCCAACTCCCCTCCACATCCGGATTTCCCACCCCATCAAATCTCGCCCGTTCCGGATACGGGCATATTTTCCTCTGCCTCCTCACGCCTCCTTCGACCCTATCTCCCACAAATTTCGTCGCTACCAACTCCCTCGGCGGCACCCCCTCCTCAACCCACTTCATAACCGCTTTCAAAACATCATGTCTCGCATCCTCAAATCCAGGCACTCCATGCACCGTACTACCCAACGTGTAAGCCTGGCCCCCTCCACCGATATACCAAGGCGCATCACCGACAGACCCTCTACAATGCTGCATGCCGGGGACGAGGTAGAATTTATAGAAATCAGGCACGGAGATGCCCTTGGGTATCAGAGCTGCCAGGACTTGTTTGTGGAAATAGATGCTAGATTCAGCGGGGATTAGACCGTCGCTGTAGCCGTGGTAATGGATGAGTTTCCCACCTCGCTTCGCGAAGGGCGACATGTCAAAATTGTCTGCATTTGCGTGGCCTGGGTTTAAAGTGTCCCCGAAGAAGACGGTAGAGAGGTTGTACCCTGTAAACCAGTTGTAGCCGGTGCCTGTGATGTTGAGAACCATATTCGAGATCCATGATGTGCCGTATGAGCTTGGTGCGCCAGAATCGGTATTGAATAGGAACGGGTATTGGGCTTCTGAGCCGAGGGAGAGGTGCGGGAAGAGGAAGGCGTTGTTTGTTCCGCTCCAGTCGTGGTACATTTTATATAGCGTCTTGAGTTGTAGTGCTGTGAGGCAGGCTGAGGAATTGGAGGTCGGTGTGCAGAGCAGTGTCTCCATGACGAATTCGCAGGCGGACGGCTCTTGGATTATCCCGTCTGCCAAGCCGTCTTGGGGATCGCATTGGCGCATTACTTCTTTGGCGATGGTGGGAAAGAGTGTTGATGGGATGTGGGTTGGGCTGTTGACTGGGAGGTTCCAAAGTCCAACTTCCAGACTCCATGGTTGGAGACGAGAGGTCCACCAGGCAGGTGCAGCAGCAACCACACCATCGAAGTCCTCAGGGAACATCTGGATCTCTTTCAATCCTTGCCTCCCGCCTGTAGAGCAGGCTGAATAGTATGAGTACTTGATTTTCGACCCGTAGTACTTCTCAGCTATGAGTTTGCCTAGCTCGACGGACCCGTGCATGGCTCGATAGCCCCAATCAGTCTGTGTCTCGGGGTTATTCAACGCCCATGATGCGTCGCCGCTTGCTGATAGATGACCCGTATCTGTAGACACTCCTACGAATCCGGAGAGTGCACTCGTGCCCATATCGTTCCAATTGATGCCGCCGCCGAACCCCCCATTCCCCGAAGCGAGGAATCGAGAATTCCACTCCTTGGGAAGGAAAAGCCCGAAATTGTAGGAGGAAGTTGGCGATGAAACGACTTTGACTGCCACGGCGCATAGCTCTGGTAGTCCGACGTTGGGTCCTGGGAACGCTGGAGAGGGTTTTGACCAGGTACCATTGGGTGGTACGGAGACGGCGTATGATATTGTGGCGTGGGAGGGGAGGAGTTTCGCTAAAGCTTCAGGAGAGCAGCCTAAGACTGGGGAGGATGCATTGGTGAAGCTTGAAGAAAGGAAGAGTAGAGATTGGACTTGTATCGACAGTGAGGAGAGCCAAGTCCTGTTTTTGGGAGTTGGGGGAATCATCTCAGCTACGGCTGTGGAATACCACCACTGAGAACTAAGAAATGTCCAGAAGAACAGCAAGAACTTGGTGGAGAAATACATCGTAGTGGAGGAAATATTCTTTATATAAACAAAGAAAGATTTGTACATCAGACTGACAGCTGCCGTCTGAAGTTGCCGTTCACTGGGAAGTGGAGCCAGCATATCAAGTAGGCAGGTCGTTCTGGCGGGGTAGTGAAGCCCAAAGAGTTGTGGGGATGCGGGGCTGGGAAGTATAACGGCTACGGATATCCCCCATTCTGCGGGATCGAAAGCAACACATGCAAACATGAGGAATCCTGGCTAGTTTCTTAGTCCATGCCATCAATTGAAATTCCTCGAGTTCCCCTGCTCGAATTCTCTCTCTGTCGTTTTAGCCGACGAGCAATTCTTCCAGTGAGGAAGAGGACATCCTTAGCACTAGCAGGGACTAGAAATTTTCGAGTCTAGATATAGGCTCAAATTCAAGTCGAAGATCATGCCTCCGAATCCAAAGTCGAACCCTATTCCGTAGTTGATTGAGGCTGGTCTCTATTTTCCACTATGTTTGGCCCAATATCGATATCATGGAATGTCGGCGATCTCTAGGCTGATGCCTTCGAAGGATTCAGCGGATGAGAAGTCGTAGACAAAATGCTACCATCGATGTCTCGACCCATGTATCTCGCGAGGCTGGTATCTTCAGATAGCATGCTAGAGCGGAGTGACAGCAGTTCGCATCACTGTATGGTGCCATTGATCTTAATCTCCTTCCAGTATCGTGAGTCAGAGTCGAAGCCATACTCTTCTGGTAGGTCGTGATCGTGAAGGTACTGGAAGATGTCAAAACTGGTCTCCCAAGCCAGGATCGGGGGCAACATACATCGTCAACGATGGATGAGTTTCACGAACCTTCATCGCCTGCGATTAGGGCTTGGTATGTCTAGAGATTCATTGTTCATTCGTGGATTCATCACCGAAGAACGAGGCTGTTGTGGAGGGCACGCAGTGTCCACGGCGGGAAATGCGAAGGTAGGTAACCACTACAGTTCACAGCAAAGACTACTGAGGCTTTCAAGCATGAAGTTGAGCGGGTAACTCGGATCTTGAGAACACGTCAAACGATGTGAGATCACAACAGTGCTTCGCGGCTGAAGCCAGGACGGGCTGACTCGCACGTGACTTGAGATCCCTCCAGTGAGGAGCGGTCATATGTCCTCTTCGCCCACCTGCTGGCAATATGATTGGACTTTTCCTCCCCAAGATGTATAGCACTATCATTGTAGTTATTAGGGGCCTGTGTTTGCGTGCTTGGAGTACCTTGAACTCCTGTTTGTTTACTCTGCCAGATCGAAGATGAAGCTCGAGTTAGATCCAACTATAATTTGTGGCCACAACACTATGCATTGACAAATTTGGAAACGAGAAACTCGATCATGGTGCATTAAATCTATATCTGATACGTGGTATTATTCAAAGTCTTGATTTGCTCTCTTGCTCCGAAACCTGGGTGATGAGCGTTCCCTTCTTGACTGCGCTCTCGATGTTATCCAAGACCAACAACTCCATGTTTTTCTGTACCCGAATTAGCAAAGACTTCGAATGGTATAAGCAGAGCTTACTTGTGTCTCCATCGTGGCAGTTCCAATGTGCGGCAGCAGGACCACATTCGGGTTCTTGAGCAATCCCTCGTGGATCTTCGGCTCTTCCTCATAGACATCCAAACCCGCACTGAAGACCTTTCCCTCATCCAACGCAGCGACAAGTGCAGCCTCATCAATCAACTTCCCTCTCGCCGTATTCACAAGTACCACGCCCTTCTTCATCAGCGCAAACTCTTTCTTACCAATAATCCCCACTGTCTCCTTCCTCAAACTGCAGTTCAAGCTCAACACATCAGCCGTCCTCAACAGCTCCTCGAAACTGACGTATTTGGCGCCTTGCTCGATCTCAGGTGACAATTTGCTGCGGTTGTGGTAGTAGATAGTCATGCCAAAAGCCCGTCCACGGGCTGCAACTTCGCGACCGATTCCACCCATGCCGAGGATTCCAAGGATTTTGTTTTGGGGGTCGTGGCCTAGTTGGAAACCTGCTCCGCGCCATTGAGAGGATCGGAGTGCGCTGTAGGGATTGTGGATTCGTCGGAGGGCTCCAAGCATCAAGAAGATGGCGATGTCGGCTGTGGCGGAGTTGACTGCTACCGGAGTAGATGATACTTGAATACCTGAGATTTTGTCAGTAACAATGTCTTGTTTCAATGATAAGGAAGTTTGAGGGTCACGTTATCTAACCTTTGTTTGTGCATGCTGCTACGTCAATGTTGTCGTATCCTGCACCATTATGGCAGATATACTTCAGCGAGGCAGGTAGCTTGGAAACGAGTTCTTGATCGAACTCTCCTGTAAGCTACACCTATCCTGTTAGTAGTCTCATCGCATAGGTTGTTCTTGTTGTCTTGCCTTTGTAGAGTCGTTGCTTCTGTATAGCGCGATAACATTGTCATAGCTTCCACTCTCCAGTTCCTTCAGAAATTCGGCTCTTGTTTTCGACCCCGCAAACTCCTATAGTATGTCAGCAACCCGGAAAATTTGTCTGCCGCTTTCGAGATGCCTACTTTGAGTTCAGCGAAGCTGGAGAATGCGGACCATTCTTTCTGTGCGTGGGTGAGATCGCCGATCAGAAGCAGGGCTTGTTTGCCCATGCTGATTGATTCTTGAGGTTTGCTTGAGGCAATAAAACGAAGGGTGGTTGGTAATGATGTATTATCTGTATTGTGTAAGAAGACAGTGAGGTTTATTGTGTGTATATCGTGAGCGGGCGAGCGGGTGAATGATGTAAGAGAAAGAAGAAGTATCCTCAGAGAAATAAATATATTCGGCTCATCATAACCCCGCCAACGCGACTTCCTTCCCATGGCGGGGTAAATCGCCCCATGTAGCGAGCTTCAATTGCCTAGATCGCCCAACCCCCACCTTTCAAAGTCACGGGACGTTCAGAAAAGCATATATTACCACAGCCCGCCCGATTCCGTTCCCCATTTGAATGCACAAACAGCCGGGCTCTGATGTGGCAGCCAATACCGAACTGTTCTTACGACCCGGCGCGGGGTTGTTTTGTCAATAGCCGGTGGAGACGGGCTTTGACGGCAACTCAATACAATAACCCCCACTTCCATCGCCCAAAGCGAAGGTGACCTCGCTGCAAGATGAATGAGTTGCAGCTGACTATCTGCTGCAATGACCTGCTCGAGGTCTCGAAGTCTATTTAGAGTTGGATTTCGATTCTTCGTGTTTATTACAAGATTGACTTTCATTTTCAGTTTGGACTGTATACTGGTTACAGACAGAATGGCAGACCTCAGGCAGGATTTCTTCGTATCTGGCAAGTTGTTTTGCCCTGGCCACCTTTGCCTGTTAGCCACTTGCATGATTGTCACATGTTTTGTAGTTGAAGTTTTGAAGTTCTGCGTTGAAATACTGCAATCTTAATTCTCTAGTGCAAATCTTCTCATCAAAGAGCAATGGTGGTCTGTATCGCCAAGCGCAGTAAACAGACTTTGGGCATGCCAACGCTGAGAGCTCAACGAATATCATTCCTTGCCCATGCAAGATCCTACCTATTGTACCTCTCGGAGAGCTCCCTTTGGCTTCGAGACTTACAGTGTTTTCCCTCTCGTATTTCGATTTAAAACTCTCGGGCCATTCAAGAGGGAAGTCGCTAACCCCCACGGGGGAGTTTTAAGCGAGAAAGCTGTCTATGAGTTCTTACCTCGCAGTTACCGACCACGAACATCGCGGGACTGCATCACCCACATCCCCATGTTTTTTTTTAACAAGACTTTAGTGTTGGTTATTGTTCTATTGAATATTATGACGGATAGGCTATCCACACCGAGTAAGATACCTCGGATCCCAAAGAGACATCCCAGCCGTCCAAACCTCACTCGTCTCCCTTTACGAAAACGCCAGCCCGATCGTCAATCTCTTCGACACGATGTTCGTTCAGACGAGGTCAAGTCCAAAGATAATGATCGGAAACGTCGGGGAAGAATATACCTTGAGGACCTTGAGTCGTGTAGCCTCAACAATAAGGAAGAACCCGAGGCTGGCGGCAACATTGGTAGGATACAAGGACTAGATAATGGGTACGAGAGCAAGGTTTCACTTGGTAGGACATGCTAAGTGTATTCGATTTATGCTGATGGTATCTAGTTGACTCCGACGGCGACTCCACGGCCAATGTTCCATTCGAAGCGCCTGGACCGACCGACTCCAGCGATCTGTACGACCCAGGCCAGCAAGCAGATTCAGCCGTTGATCTCTCAGTCTCAACACCTGGTCTTGATGGATCCTTTGACCTCTCGAACATCCGTAGAAGCTTGCTTCCAAAACCGCGTTCCCTAAGACCCAAGCTCTCAATTTCCACCACTCAGAAGAATATTGGCCGAACCATACCAAGACTTTCATCTACCGACGCTACGGAACCGCCATCAAACGGACGAGACAAAATCATCCCTTCACTAAATCCCGCCGCGCGGTCTTTCATTCCCTACTCGGCGTCGGAATACTCTGATGATAACATCGGAGAGGATGAAGGCCCCAAAAAGACGACAACCAAGACGAAACGCACGAACGATGATCCACGAAAATACAATCATAACATCGACTGGTACCTGGATACTGAGGAATTTGATGTCAAGCCCGGCAAATCGACGAAGAGTCCGGGATTGAAAGATCTAATCGTTTCAAGCCCTGGAATTGACGAAATGGAGACTTTGAACAAGGACTCAAGTACCAACTCTCTGGATAACATTAATGGATACGAAATCACATTTAACAAGTCCAACGAGGATGTTGTGAAAAGCGCATCACCCAAGGAACAAGTCACCGACTCCATTTGTGGTTTGATGTAGACTCCCGCTTGCGAACCTTTACCAAAGTTTCCAAGATTCAACTGCAGTGCAGATCTCACATTTCACGAAGTAAAGAACCTCACGGCCGATGGCTTCTTGACATCAAAGTCGATCTCATCCGAGAGAAGAGACCTATCGCGTTTACTAAAGGAACGTTCATCCAACGAAGCCTGAGAAGGTCAAATTTCCTGGAAGCCATCAGCACAGCCGGAAAAACTGTATCTCATGTCCCGGCTAATCTTTTTGATCGATATGGTCGTCTGAATAGAGAATACCACGATCATAAGGTCTGAAAGGGGACTGGAATATGGGGCGAAGAGCTAGATCATGGAGATATTCTCATCATCGACATTGTCTATATGGATGAAGATTGGAAGTATGTGAATATCGGGAGAATGATGATTGAGTCTCTGCTTAAGAAAGCTCGCACAGGTGGAAGGATGCCCGCCTTCGTACTGATTGATCCAAGCTTCTCCACCCAGGAACGCGAGGCAAATTGGTCCAGATGACGAATTTGCGCCAGTCAATACAGATAGTGTTGGCTATGGTAACTCACTAGTTCATGTGCTTCGGGTCCTTGGATTCCGCCGCATAGGGATATCTTCTTGCTTTGGACTTGCAACTGATCCTTCGTATGCATCATACAGTACGAGCGAAGATTATGATCGAAACTGGGATGCAAAAATCGGGAGTGGTGACCACCAGTTTAACTGTGCAAGCGAAATGGTTGCAGAGGAATACTTTAAGTCAGGGCTGAGAGGAGATACTCGACTCAGTAGGCTTTCAAAAACTCATCCTATTCATTGGGCTACGATGAAATTGCCGGAAGCTGAGTGCATCGAATTGTATGAGGAGAACGAACGGAACAAAGGGCATTCCGAGTTTAACCGACGTAAGTTCTTCCAATATCTGCTCTACTCCTCTTGTCCCCCCAGGCCTTCATTGATCTTCACTCCAGACGATCCCCTGTTCCGCAATGTGCTTCACGTGGCTGCTTCGAAAGAAAAGCCTGAATGTGTTTTGTGGTTACTTCAGCACGTCAAGCGAATCTTCGACATCAAGAATGCTCGGAACTTGGGTGGATACACGCCTTTGCAGGAACTTGACTTTAAACTCGAAGCACTTCGAACCAGGGAAGCCTATTTCGCAGGCTTCCCTATGAATGCAATCCTTTGTTTGGCAGCGCTTCGTGATGAGAACGAAACTGATTCCACGGATCGTGAACGAATACGTTGTGGTTGCACATGTGGTAAGCAAATCTCCCCATGTTTTGCCACTAGTCGTATAAAATTCGGGCTGACATGATCGAGGTGGGTGTGTGAAAGGATTCATGTCACCCCGAACACAATTCGCCCTTATTTGTAAGGCTACAGAGATATATCATATGCTCAACCATAGCACCAGTGTCGACGATGATTGGAGAGCAGAGAACGGGGACGTCCTTCGATACGTCAATCCCGATGTACAAGTCAGCCTTGCTCTCAGCCAAAATCTCCAGCATGGCTTCATCAACATCTTCTTCCACATTGCCGAAGTGTTAGAGAGCCAAGTCATCCGAATCGATCAAAAAGAACGCCTGGGGAATGAGGGACAACGGCCCCCCAGATTCCGGGGTCTCTTTTCACGGTTGGTACAACGGAAGCCGCGATTCAGGTCATTTTTGAGATGGCGAGGAACAGCGATGAGTGGGCTGGGAACGGTGACCATCAGGAAGAGTTCAGAACTGAGCATAAGGCTTTACCGAAGTGTAGGAATGATCATGAGTGGGAACTTGTAGCGAGGATGTGTGGATTGAGGGAACTGCCGAAGGCAGGCTGTCTTTGAGAACAAAATAGGACGAAAAGGTGTAAATGATAGCAACGCTCCTGTGCTCTTTTCTTTTGAGGAATCGCTGATGACGTTCTTGCTGGTCTCCAAAGTAAGGTACCGAGCTGTATCCAAATTCATTTGGGAGAGAGTCAATCCTTTGACCGAATTCAGAATGGCGGATAAAACGTACCTCATTAGCCATGCGGCTAGTCTCATTCGTTTAAGTTCTGCCGATGCTACCACACCTTCTAGCTCGCCGGTCTATCGGTAGAGGCGGATGAAGTGGGCGAAAGTAGCAGATCACCCGGAGGTAGCTTTACTCCACATTACGGAATAGGCAACGTTGATGCAATTAAGGAAATGAAGGTTACTATAGCACGAAATAAACCTAGGATGGAAAATAAAAGTGAAGTTTTTATGCAAGCTTCATGGTATATGTAAAGTGCGTTTTCATTGGCCAGCCACAACACCTTCTCGTCTAACCCCAGACCCCAAATACGAGCGGCACAGCACCTGCATTTTCTTTCGCACGAGAACTTGGAAGAGTCATCTTGTACTACCCCGCATGATAAGCTGTTCCTTATCATGGTAGGCTTCATCTTGCTCTCTTTTACTCTGTTTTGTGTTTCGGTTCCTTAGCTCCTACGGGTTTCTGATGTTTTGAAACCCCGATCATCGAAGAGTTCTACAATTACAAGCGTAGTCAAAATGGGCTTTCTATACATAGCCTTGTTCCTGTCTCTCTTCATCCAAACATGCTTCCCATGGACCCACTCCACAACCGTTGATCTAGCCTGGCCACCCCTCAAAGCCCAAGCGTACGCGACAATCAACAGCACTGTCCTCCCAACCTACAACGACGATTTTTTCCCCTGCAGCAAACAACCTATCTCCTCCTCCACTCCCCGCGTCCTCTTCCCCGTCACAGGCGCCCGTTTCCAATTCAACCTCACCAACACCACCGATCTCATCACTTACAAATACATCGGCTCCATCTACATTGGCCAGATCAGCGGTGATACGACACCATTCCACAATGCCTCGGAATACATCACTACATATAGCTGGAAGAATTTCAGCACTGGCCCTGATTGTGGGGAGACGGTTAACTTGACGCAGCATGTTAATGAAGCGTTTAACAGGGAGGATATGAGTGAGCACGATATCATTGGGAGGAATGCTACGATTGCGATTCGGAATGTGCTGTTCTCGACGGATGACTATTATGATTATCCAGTTGATGTATATAATATAGAGGAGATGTATCAGGTAAGACTCGTTTACTGTCTGTCGAATTCGTGGAGTATAGCTCATTGGTGTTTTCAGTGTGGGTATATCACCATTGGCCCGCCAGGCATCGACACCCAGGAAGGCGATTTCTGCAACTCTGAAGAAGGACTTAAATATATCGCTTCTATATCTGATGCGTCGGTCGCGGCGACTGCAACCACCTCTCTGCCTCGAAAGCCCTCGGCGTCGATTGCTGGAAGTTCATCAACGTCTCGAGTTACAACTTCAACTAAGCCTGTTAGGCCCACCTTCACATCGTCCAGTACGGCTTCTACTTCGTCAACATTAAACCCTACAGCTTCTATCCCTGGCCCAATTTCGAACTCAAATTCTGCCTCAACCAAAGCCCGGAATATCGGAGTTGGGGCCGGTGTGTCCATAGGAGTCAGCCTCATTCTCCTGATCATCGGTATCCTGATTTTCCGTAGAAGGAAGCAGCGGAAGGGAACGCTGGGACCAGAATATATTGTCTCGAGGCAGGAGCCAGCGGAGAAAGAGGAGAAGGAAGGGAAGAAGGGCAACGAAGATATGAAACTAAAAGGGGCACTTGGAGATGTGGTGAAGGTGGAAAGTAGTGCAGGGTCAATAAACTCGGAGGCTTTGCCTGTTTATGAGAAATGAGGTTTGTGAGGTAGGATATCATTGGCAGAGGATCAGTTCCCAAAGTAGATGTTTGGTGTTGAAGACTATCAATGAAGTCGCGGCTTAATAATCACTGAAATGCAAATGGCAATGGGAAGGTTTTGTCCCAAACAATATGGCATGAGCTGCTGGCTGGAAAACAAGGATGATGTCACCTACCCTTCGCAAAAGACGACCTCTTTGTTCATGGCTGTAGCAATAAGAACAAGTATTAATAGTATGACTACGCTGCTAGTGAATACATACCGCTTCCCCTATGGAGATGTGGTTTTCAAAATTCTGGAGGCGCTAAGAATCGAGATTCGGAGCTGACAATCATGTGCCCAATGATGTTCAGCTCCAGCGAGCTCCTACCTGGTCGAGTCTGGGACTTCAAAGCATTGTACCAATATCAAATATTGAGTTGGCGGAATAGCTCGTAATATATGTTCCCCTAGTCTTCGATTTGAGGAGGTCTGTTGGTTAAATTGAGGAGATACTTGCCCACGGTCTAATGGTGCCAAGGACGTATCAGGCACTCACTCGAGTGGACTGGCCGTTGAACAAAGCATCAAACCTGATACTTTGAGAATGTCATTTTCGAACTCAGATCGCCATGCAGATCCTACATGGGGTATTAATCATTGCGGATAAGTACCAAGCTTGCTAATAGCAACGCTGGCTGCATAATTTTACAGACAACATGGTTGGATGCCTTCAACTGACGGTTGGACTTCTCTTATTCTAGATGATTACGAACGAGATAAAAATCATGCCTACCGTTACTCAGAGGATTGGGTACTTAATAGCGGAGTATATCATGCTCCCAACAGGGTAGGGAGAAAAAATTAAGTTACTTAAATAAAAATTAATTACTTAATTTTTTACTTAATTTCTTACTATAATTATATTTAAGCTATTCTATTAAAATTTCAATATATAATATTTGTGACGACTGCACCGCATTAGCGTTACGTCACATGACCTGTACATATAAAGGGGCTCTCCCGCACCTGTCAATTAGCTCTCCAATTGATTCTTCTAAGTCAGACCGTCACAATATTCTTTATTATTTATTGTTACGACCTAGGATCGTACCCCTGATATAGTCGAATAGCTGAATTGGTCTCCAACCAATTCATGTACCCTTTTGGGCCCGTTGGCCCGGTGGTAAAGCTATTCACCTACCGGTTGCAGGCACTCGAACCCTTGTCGTCACATTTATAAGCTTATTTGTATTATTAATATATCTTTACTAAGAAATCAAATATTAAAGAATTAATTAGTTATAATTTATAATTTTTAAAAGTCCCAAAGTTCTTAAAGCTAAGATAAGCTAAATCCTTATCTATTGGCTAATAATCGCGTACGCTAATTTAAGGTTATCTTTCTTACCTTGGCACCCCTCCTTAAATCATGTGACCTTTACTTAAGTCATAATTAAGTTACTTTAATTTAATTTAATTAATTCCCACCCTGGCTCCCAATTTGTTTTCTTCAACAATGGATGAATCCAAGCTGTGTGTTGCATGAGAAAAGGCAAGAAGCGATCAGTTCGCACATTTCATTATGTGTCACTTGCCCTTGAATTGCTCCTGTTCATAGAGTTTGAGACTCGCATATTTCTGCACTGCATCGTTACTTGGGTTGAAGACGAGGGGTGTTGTGGTAGTGCGATGTTTCTTTGTCACATGACTCAGCCGACTCTTCTCACATATAAGTGACCAACACGACAACATTTTACACATATTCTATCTAACGTCTGTCCCTGCGTCCCGAGACGCACTCTGTCACGAGACAAATCTATAGTTTTAGAATCATAAATTTTTTCTTAGCAAATGCACGAAGTTGTTATTAATATGTCACTTTCTTTAACCATTTCTCTCTAAGGAGACTCCTAGCAATAAAGAAAAGACGATGATGGATTATGCCGTCGATCGTTTTAATCACGCCAGCGATCACCGCTTCGGCTGTACCTCCTGTTTAATCGTGAATATTAAAGTGTTTTCAAAATTCGGAGCACTTGGGGAAAGGTTCTATAACGAAGTAATATCGCTCCAAATTTTGAAGACATTCAGACAAGAAAAGAATGCAGTCCGGGAGTTACGCCGGTGCGAGGAGAGGGGCCACATATTTCAGTGCTTAGTAATATACATTGGCCCAGTTACAATATACTATGTTCACGCCCGAGCTCGCTATATTTTTCTTAACCACGATTCTCAGATCTGATCACGTGTGTGGCGCACAATGGTCACGCACGTGCGAGGTGGTCTAAGATCTCCTTCTACATCACCATCGCGACGGCAGGATAATATGGATAGAGCCAGTCAAGCCATAGCGCATGCCTAAATCGTATCCACCTCAGTCTAGTTTGAAGTATCCTTTGCGCAAGCAAAACAGTCAAGAAGTAATATACAGAAGTCTCTTCTTCCGTTATGGAACTGCGCAAGGCCGAAGACTGCGTCCAAGAAAGTATCGAAAGCAACGACAGATAGCCATATTGACGCCGAAGAACGCGCGCTTCGGTATAGAGGCTCCGCCGTTCAAGCTGGAAGTGGGTAGAGAGGGACGCCGCCATTGTCCACATGGCATATTATAGGCACATCCGCGGCTTGCTCTTATCCTGCTCTCTAGACCAAGGCAAATAACGAGACTCCTGCAGAATAGGTGCGAATGCATGAACTCGATCGAAATAGAGCTGATCCCTACGCTGACTGTCAACTGACTGGCTCTCGCTCGAGTGTACATGTGAGGTAGCAAGCCTTAGGTGATCACTCACAGATCAGCACAAATCATAAGATTAGGATGCACTCCCATTTGAAACGAGGCCAGTGGACGGGCTTCGCTCTGAGCCTGGACAGGTTGGTTGTCTGCGAGCAACCCCGGGAACGTGAGATGCAAATTCTCGATAGCCATATTTCTATGGATGGAGACCAGCACCGCACATCACCAAAGTGGGCTTGTAAATTTCCCGAGGAGCCCATGGACGCAAATTCGACTTCATAGTATCCCTCGTTGCTCGCATATTTGATGTCCAAGTCAGGTTCAGGAGCATAGTCTGATATTGACTCGACCTGTAGCTGTAGCTGGCTCTGGTCTTTCAAGCGACTCTGTAGATCTTCTGTTGTCTCATCGCCAACGGTCAGTGAACAACATCATTAGGCGCGTGTAATCAGCTCAGATCACCTACCTATCTGTTTTTGTAGCGATCTGATGTGTCCCTTCTTCGGCCCTCGGGGTCCACAGGCGCTCTTCACGACACAGTTGGCACCCGAATTAACACAGGCCTCGCACTTGGGGGTTCCCCTGTCGCAGCGGATCCTTTTCCGGCGGCATTCTTTACACTATGGTCATCGGCAAAGGTCAGAAGCAGAAGTAGAATGGGACGACGAGAAGACGAACTGCGGATCTCGACTGCTGTCGCGATCGTTGACCTGACATGGAAATGTCGAGTAAGTCTTTCGGGCTCCATCACTCTCCTTTTTGTTTCACAAAATCGGTTTGCCACTTTTCTAGCACACATCACTCATAGGGGTGACTTGCAGACGCATCCTCTCACCCCCATCCCACTCCTGTTGAGTGCCAGATTCTGTGTAGAGCGAACTGGATTGAATGAGGCCTACGCCACCCTTCTACCCATTGTCACAATAGCATTGCAAAGGCTCAGGGTATCCAATGGGCTGGCGCGAATGTGTCTGCAGCGGCTGGGCCTGGATTGCGACGTTAGGGTTCCGTCCAGTGAGGCACAAAATGCATCAGTGCTGAATAGCCAAAACTCCGCACGCATTATACAACCAGCTTATTACGGCCCACGATATAGTATGTCGTAGACAGCCTCACTTGTCAAAGCTATGTCCGTAATATGTTGAATCGCATCTAGAATAGATCCGGCCTTGGCAAATAGGGTTTTCATGTGTAATAAGTTACAGAGTTTCCAAACTCCTAGTCTTACACTATGATCATATGAGTATTAGAGCAGGGCCTCCTTTTCGCTCGATAATGTCTATCGGGGCGGACTAATCTTGCCTCCGACAAATTACGAAAAGTCTATAAATTATTCACAAATTCCTATAATTACTATATATTGGACTGTTTAATTAGACCTCGATTAATAATGAGGCTCAGCATGAAACATGAATTAGCAAAAGAAATCATTCTATTCGTTGGATAACACCAGTCTTGAAGCTAGCCTCTGACGTTCCCATCAGGGGAAGTCATAACGAGAACGTAACAACCACAGGCCCGGATTTTTTTAGCCGCATGTCTCTTCGAATTTGCTCGCTTCTCCACGAATTTGCCATTCTCTACATTGTCGAAGGCAGCAATGCTCCAGCAGGCTTCAACTCCTTTATCGTCTCATCCATCAGTCTGACTCCCAGCTCCCGCCCAACATCCGTATACCAAATTGGTGGAAACCTGCAGCTGTCAGCACATATACTCTCAAGCAACTCAAGTCTCAATAGCCAGGAAAGAGTCTTCACTTACGCCTTGGTAGTCCAATCACTGATGAAGCTCCCGTGACTCTCGGCCCCACGAGCTAAAGCAGCATCCAAATATACCGACGCTCCGACCTCCGGTGTCCGCGCCAGGAAATACTGCGCCACACCAAAAATCTTCCTTACAATCGCGTTCGCATCATGTCCCAAAGATGTCCCCTTCGTCATACCTGGATTAGGCATATTTATCAGGACCTCACTTGGCTTGACTAGCTCAGCAAGTCTGGCCATGAAGAACATCAGTAGCAATTTCGCGTTCGCATATGAAGGGATCTGGCCGAATGTCTTCGCATTATCGAATTGAGCGAGAATAGGACCTTGCGTTTTCAGGGCGTGCGAATATGCCATGTCTGATCCGACGATACTAAGGACTGGTGGTCTGGTAGCGTCAACTGCTCGTTTCTTCTTGAGGACAGGGAGAAGTAGCAGGGCTAGAAAAGCTGTGGATAGATAGTCGACTTGCATCGTGACTTCGTGGCCGGTGCTTGGGGTAGTGGTGTAAGAGGGAACCATCAACCCAGCATTAAGAATGGCTACATCGATTCGAGAGAGAGATTCACACTGCGCTGCGAACTTGCGAATCGAATCATAGGATTCCATATCGAGGATCCACACCGAAATCTCGGACTTTGGGAAGTCTTTACGGAGTTGCTGTGCTGCTGCGTCGCCTTTGTCCTGGGAACGTACGCCCATTATCAGATGTGAGAGGCCGAGTTGGAGTAGTTGTCGAGATGCTGCTAGGCCGATGCCGGCATTGCTTCCGGTGACAATTGCGGTCTGACCTGTGACGCGGACATCAGCTGGTAATGATTTTTGTGTTGTGCGTTGGCGTTTGAGGAAGCCTTGGAAGGAGGCCTCGACTGAAGCTTCGGCTTGGAGGCTCGACGACATGGCTTTCTGGCGACCGGAAGCTGTACTAGGTGAACAAACTTTGAAGAAGAGTTCCAATTATTCGAAAGAGTGCTTGCTTCGATTGAGTGTTGGTATTTCAATTGCGCCGTGATGTTGATGTAGAATACTAGAATCTTCAATCTGACAATTTGGGGAACTAAGTATCATTGTATCAATGAGGACCGAGAGAACATGATATAAAGGTAAACCCAGCTGCTTACAGGCAGTTGGGAGGCAACGTACGTCCTACGATCCAACCGATACTTCGTAAGCTGAACCAATCACCAGTCGATCAATCTACCGTATTTCCAACATCGTTCGCGGACAAATCCCAAATCTGCGGAGTTTTCGGACAAATTATTGAACCGGTGCTATCGGTTAAACATCGGTATATGGTCGGCAGGTAACTGTCGGTCAATCATTCATATACGAATCCGTTCCTGCACTTGCTCCCCATTTATTTATCGTACAGATATTCCCTCTCTTCGCTGTTTTCTAACATTTATCCAATGGAGGGTGAATAATAATGATAAAAATTGATGGCATAGCCCACTATGATCTTTATGATCTGAAGGTGTTTACGAATACAAAATGATCTCACTTATTTGCATTCATAAGTATTTATCGTTTGAAGATCTATGTGTCGTCGGGAAGGAAGTTGAACTAATCCACTTTACCTGCTCTCTAGTACCATCCAGACAAATATAGAATATATGCGCCCTTAATATTACTTTATCAACAGAGGACATAATACCTTGATTTTCTATCCCTCTATACCACTGCGATTAACATAAATCTGTTCGTTGACATATGCCTCAATATCGCGATACTTTTAATCTCCTTCTCCCAATATGATGCTTCATCAGTATCAAGTGTAGCTAGAAATCCATTGCTAGGAGTAATCATATAAACCCTTTTTAGATCTAAATCGCAGAGTGCCGTAACCGGTGTCCACTCATTGTGGGATTTCCCACCAATATCTTTCGCATTATCCGAGTGAAAATGAGTCTGCAGCGGTAACATCTCCAGATACTCAAGTCGAGGGCAAGCGTCTCGAAGCTCTACCACAGATATCGCCAGCCTCGGACCACGGCCGTAGTCAGACTGAAACCATTGATTCTGTGCCTCCTGAACTTCCACATCATGTTTTCCAATACTCTTCCGCCAATGCATGCCAACACTCTGTACGTACTTTGTATTGTTGCCAATATTTGTGATGAACATATGAAGATTAAATCTATCGTCAAATACAAAATGATTTGCTCCAAAGAACGTCTGTGCTGCTTCGTTATGGATTGAACACGAAGTCAGAAATAGGCCAAATGCGAACTCTTGAGGGTCAGTGGGTGATACGAGTTCCTCGAGGCGAAAGATGTCGAACCAGTCCCTGTAGGTTCTTTCTTTGTCTCTAACAGTTCCTTGGGGTAGCATTGCTTTAAAAATAAATAGAAATCTTCATGCATTCATAAATTTTTAGGCGCTTGAACTCGAAGTACCCACGTTTTGTCTCGTTACAGGGTGCGTCTCGGCACGCAGGGATAGACGTTAATACATCTTTTTATAGCTCTCCTGTTGTAATCTCATACTCTTTAGATATATAATAACTCTAGATTTAATAGATCCTTTATTTATTGAAGCTAGAAAGTCCCTCCGTGGCTCACTCTATGCGACCTCTCTTGTTGTGTGGTCTTGGAAGTCGTTTCCTCCCATAGTGTGAGCTTAAGTTTTTCTAGGCAGTATATCTTTCAGCGCTTTATGTTTGGTGCTACTGAATTCCTGAGAATAAGGATGGCTGTAGACTTCGGCTAACATGGTCAATAACCCCTCGCCCGGCGCTACGAAGATTTCTTTGCCATGTTGAGGTCAGGTAAGTCTACCTGCGATAGGAATTGTAAGCAACATGACATGTTTAGTTTCTGACTATATACCTTTGGCGTATACATAAAGTGATTCAATCTCCGAGCGTTTCTTAGTCTCTTTGTTTCTTGACAATAAAAGGTGCCGTATTCAAAAACCTTTGTCTTTGTTTAGCCAACTCAATTGTTCGATTGTTCCTAATTTACTTCTTACTAGTACAATCTTATACTATCTCTTTGTTAGGCTAATACGACAAATTATGTTCACGTTCAAAGCACTTGTTTCTTTTGCCTGTTTTCTTTTTACTTAATCTCTCGACCCTCTTTTGCGCACAGATTTTTGTTATTTTGTTTTGTTTTTTTACGCCTCCGCTTATAATGTACGATGGTTCACTTTAACTATACGCGGCATAATAAGAGCAGAGAAGCAGGATTTGTGATGGTGTGGATGGGAGATGGGAATTGGGTTGGGGGGGGTAACCGTCAGGTCTCGACGATGATGTCATGATTTACATGGGGAGAAGGGACCACCTATAGGCCTTTACAACGACAAGAGTAAGGAGAAAACTGGCATGAACGAATAAATTTGAATCCGTTAGATCCAAAATCTTGGACATTTTATAGTATCTTCGTTCTAAGGTGGTGGGACAGATGCGTGTATGGATCTCAAGAATGCCCGGCACCTTTTATAAGGACTAGATTATTCTTGCTAGCAGCATTGTGTTTGCAAACATCCTTTCCTCTAAACGCCAATTCAAAGAAGGAGTAGAGCTCTACAAAGCTGTAGGCAAGAATTGTTGGCAACATCAAGATCCAATATAACAGGCCTCTTGCGACTCCCCGAAGACCCTTGTTGTAGTTGTTATTGCTATCGCCGGGCACAGGTAGGTTCCAACAGACGAGGATGGTGACAATGAGGAGAAACGCGTATTGCGTCCCCAAGAAGATGAAACAAATGGTTGAAAAAAGAGAATCGCTGATGAAGAGTCGATCATGTTCGGGAGCAACCATGTTGATGAGCTGAACAACGAGAGGAGAAACCACAGAAAATATGGCGCTGGCGCAGAGAACGAGGCCATAGTAGATAAAGAAGCGAGTAGCCCAGCTGATGGACAGATAGAGCCCGGGGATTCGGTAGGTCTTGACAATGAAGTAGTGGAAGACTTCACCCGCGCCAATGGTCCATCGGCGAACCTGAAGAGCCCATTCTCGGATCTCATCTGCGTAGTCGCCGCCAGATGTCGGACCATTGATGGAAACGAGATTCAAAGGCCGTATGCGGATTTCTCGTTGTGTGATGATGGTGTAGCGAATCAAGGCAATAATATCCTCCATCTGATAGGCTGGGTGGGTAAAGGCGCCCTCCTCCAACAATTTGACACTGAGAGAGTAATGAGACATGGGATTGATGTTCCAAGGAATCAAAACACCCATGAAGAAAAAGGTACGCAAAACACCCGTAACGTCGACAAAGAAGGGCATGGAGTCACGCTTGTAGATGATGATGGATTGCCAGATGGAGGAGTGACGGTCGGCGAAATCTAGCTTGGAGTACTCAGTTTCCAGTTCCAGCATGTATTCAGGATCGAAAACGGCGTCGCAGTCGCAGTTGGTAAAGATGTGTTCGTATTTCTCATAGTTGTAGTCGACATCTTGACGGAGGATCTGCAGGCCTTGGCGACAGGCGTAGTTCATGTTGGAGCACTTTCCGCTGATTTCGCCGGGAACGCCCGAGGGGTGGAAGGTGACGATGACGCGGAGGAATTTGCCCTCGTACTTTGCGTAGACCTCATTGCGTTTGGCGTCCTTGTCATGTGTGCGGCATTCCATGCCAATAATGACGGAGAGGCGGGATTTGGCATATTTTTGCTGCGCGAGAGAGTCCAAAGTGGTTTGCAGTACGCTCATGGGTTCCTTATACAAGGTCATGGCAACTATGTGACGTATGGTTGAGTGGTCGTTGGCCGTGGCGTCAGCTGATTCGATATCTTGGGCTTTTGTGGTCTTGAGCTTGTTTCGGCTGTTGATGGCTAGTGTTCGACGAATGGCGCAGATGGTGGCTATCAGCCAGATAAGTTGGAAAAGACCGATTATGATTATGATGATGACGTTGGTTGCATGGTTGACATAGGGAATAAGAGGCATCCATATTGGAAATAGAAGAAAGGTGAAGATTATAAGGAGAAATAAGAGGTTCCAGCGGACGTAGCGGTTAGCTGCTTGTAGTTTTACAGCGTTGATGCCACTGTCTAGGCTGTCGACAGATGGGGATAGTAATGATGAAGACATATTGGGGGAAGTTCTCTACAAGGAGAAGACGAACGTATGAACCGTGACAACACTCCTGACCGAGTTAAAAAGATTTCATCTGAATAGTAAAATTCTTAAGCGCATTTTGAGAGGTGTTCATTGTCTATATACAGAGTCAGTTCCCCTTTACCAAGTGTGTACGTACTTGTTGTTTCCAATCTCCAAGCTTTAGTGGTTTATAATTCAGCTAGCTAATTTTCAATACATACAAAAATGAAGGAACATCAACTAGTCTAGTCGTTTATTTTATTGAACTACCTATTTGCTCCGTCAAGATACAGGGTTTAAACTATTGAAGAAGCTGTATAACCCACGCTTGAGAAAGTAATACTCCTTTTATTTAGTGGACTGAAAATGGGGCTATCCACTACCAGGGAAAGGGGATTTATTGCTTCGTCGGATATCCTCATAGTGGAGAGGATGAGTTTTCAGTCCGCTGAATGAAGGGAGCAGACAGAGGCGTTTCATTCGAGTCCATTAGTGTACTGTGATGAGCTGAAATCCGTGCCGCTATCCTACGTCCAGGAAGACATTGCCGCGCTTGAAAAAAAAAAAAAAAGTGGTACGACAAAGGCGTATTATTAGGCTCCATTGGTGTATTATACTGAGCTGAAATTTTTGCGGCTATCCCTGCGTTCAGTAAGACATTGCCACGTTGACGGGTGGTTAAACGAGAAGCTGTGACTGTCCTCGTTAAAAAATGCGGCTCGGCCCACATTCAGCTTCCTAAGCCCTGGAGAGGCTTTGTCGCTCATG